>VDFB02358134.1:19162539-19390464 GCA_007258455.2 Sequoia sempervirens | reverse complement strand
GAGAGCATGGGAGAGGGTGGGAGAGAGTTGGAGAGAGTGGGAGAGAGTGGTTGGGTAGGAGATAGGGTGGGAGAGGGTGAAAGAGTGTGGGAGATAATGGATGTTGTCCAAACTTTAGGAGGGTCAAGAAGGTGAATGAATGATCTTGATGAAATTAAGGAAGAACAAGAGAGGGACAGGAAAAATAAAATCAATACAAAGTTTCAAGGTTTTGTCAATCGAGTAAGAGAGCTATGGGAGCAGCCTCATCTAAAGTATGATGAAATCAAAATTAACTTGTACTAGCAGCCAATTTTGAAGACTATTACTAATGATTCAAAGCACATCAACCATGTCGTACAAATGATTAAATCCCAAAGACAACTTGTAGCAATGAAAGAGTTTGAAAAGGCAAAGAGCTACATTGGTGAGTCAGGAGAAACTTTAGCTTTCAAAATACAAAGCCAATTAGGCTAGAAGATGTGTGGATCAAGCTAGCATTTGGTGGAAGAGGAAGAAAGATGATTGGAACTCTAGAGGCCCACCATATGGGATTTTAATATTCAACCATGAGAGCAAAAGAGAGTCGATATCATGTATCAAAACATTAAGCATGCATTCTTCTAGCCAACAGAGAAGGAGGTGATTACTTTGCTTCATTTTCATTTGCATAACCATATGAAGGTGTGGGAACCAAGAAGACCAAGGATGACGAGTTTTATGTGGAGGTAATGGATGTGGTCCAAACTTTAAGATGGGCAGGAAGGTCAATGTATGATTGTTAACCTTGAGAGAGTATTTATGTTGGGGAAATTTCCTTTAGATGCAAGGATTCAAAGCACATCAACCACATGTGGTACAAGTGATTAAATCCCAGAGACAATCTATAGCAATGAAAGATTCTGAAAAGGAAGATAGAGCACACTGGTGACTAAGGAGAAACTTCAACTTTGAAAAACAAAGTCAATTAGGTTGGCAAATGTGTGCATCGGGCCAACATTTGGTGGAAGAGGAAGAAAGATGACTAGAACTCTGGAGGCCCACCATACTAGATTCCAGTATTTAACCCTGAGAGTAGATGAGAGAGAAGATATCATGTATCAAAACATTAAGCATGTATTCTTCTAGCTAGCAGAGAAGGAGATGATTACTTTGCTTCATTTTCATTTGCATAACCATATCAACGCATGGGAACTAAGAAGACCAAGGATGCTAAGTTTTATGTGGAGGTAATGGATGTGGTCCAAACTTTAGGAGTGAAAAGGTCAATGTATGATTGGTGTAGGAGCACCATTTAGTAGGTTTTTTTCATCAAGAAAAACAAGAAGTAGAATATCATCAATTTACTAAAATTTCCCCGAACTTGTACATTTGAAGGTTTTGAGTCAATAAAAATGACTTTTTGACCCATTCCTCTTTCTATAGCCTCTGTAACTTGAGGAATGGGTCTGCACTAACATTATTAAAGTTTAGGAATGATGTGTTAGTGTTGAGGAGGTCGGAAAGTGAGATGGGTGTGAAACCCATGTGTGTAAAAGTCAATTTTCTTAAAGAAAAATGGTGGTTTTGAAGAGTTAAATTATATTTTTGTGTAGGGAAGCATTATTTTATGACTTTTTGAGCTTGTGTAAGCTATCACAAACTTTATTGAGTAATTTTTAGGTTGTCATTAGCTTTGGAAGTATCATTTTCAATAAACCCCTAGGGTTAAGGCTACAATAGAGGGTTTTGCGGTTTACCCATTGTACGGTGGTATAACTGAGATATAATTGTGGATTTTGAAGTTTTGACACCTTAGAATTGTTTCCCCAAGAGTTGGTAAGGTTTGGATAAGTTTATAGTATAGACCCTTTGTTCATTTGGATTGATCCCTTAAGGGTCAAAAGGGAAAAATCTCTACAAACTTCAGCATGAGGTTACTCGAACATCGTGATGCTTAGAACCTTCTTATCTAATTTGATGTGATAATGCTAGGCCCCTCTACAATAACCTCTCTCAATTTTTATTATCTCAGAGTGGTTTTCCCATGGTGTCCAGTTTTCAGTTGATGAAAAAAGTGTCAAATGGAAGTAGTGGAAAGTTGCAAAGTGGTGCAGCTTTCGTTATGCAACTTGTGTGACCAAACAAACTATTCTAATGCATCTGAATAGGCATTTTACACTAGGAATGGTCCTCTTTTTCACCCAAACATGTGGAATCGCTCTGAGCTACGTTCAACTGGATCGATCCCTTAAGGGTCCAAAGGGAAAATGGTTGCAAACTTCAGCATGAGGTTACTTAGACACCGTGATGCTTATAAACTTCTCGTCTAATCTGATGGGATCATGTTGGGACCCTCTACAATAACCTCTCTTAGTTTTTGTTATCACAGAGTGGTTTTCCCGTGGTGTCCAGTTTTCAGTTGATGAAAAAAGTGTTAAATGAAAGTAGTGGAAAGTTGCAAAGTGGTGCAACTTTCTTTTTGCAACTTGTGTGACCAAACAGACTATTCCAACACATTTTAAAAAGAATTTTTATGCTAGGTATGGTCCTCTTTTTCACCCAAACACATGGAATCACTCTGAACTACGTTCAACTAGATCGATCCCTTAAGGGTACAAAGGGGAAAATGGCTGCAAACTTCCACAAAATGTTACTCAGACAATGTGATGCTTAGAAACATCTCATCTAGTCTGATGGGATTATGTTGGGACCCTCTACAATATCTCTTGGTTTTCATTATCTCAGAGTATTTTTCCCGTGGTGTCCAATTTTTAGTTGATGAAAAAAATGTCAAATGGAAGTAGTGAAAAGTTACAAAGTGGTGCAACTTTTGTTTTGCAACTCGTGTGACCAAACAAACTGTTCCAACACATCCAAATAGGAATTTTTACACTATGAATGGTCCTATTTCACACCCAAACACGTAGAATCACTCTGAACTACATTCAACTGGATCGGTCCCTGAAGGTTCCAAAGGGAAAAATGGCTGCAAACTTTAGTATGAGGTTACTTGGACACCATGATGCTTAGAAAATTCTCATATAATCTGATTGGATCAAATTGGGCCCCTCTACAATAACCTCTCTCTATTTTTCTTATCTTAGAGTGGTTTTCCCGTGGTGTCTAGTTTTTAGTTAATGAAAAAAGTGTCAAATGGAAGTAGTGAAAAGTTGCAAAGTGATGCAACTTTTATATTGCATCTCATGTGACCAAACAAACTATTCTAATGCATCCAAATATGAATTTTTACACTAGGCATGGTCCTCTTTCACAACCAAACATGCGGAATCGCTCTGAGCTATGTTCAACCGAATCGATCCCTTAAGGGTCCAAAGGGAAAAATGGCTGTAAACTTCAGCATGAGATTACTCAGACACTGTGACACTTAGAAACTTCTTGTCTAATCCTATGGGATTGAATTGGGCCCCTCTATAATAACCTCTCTTTGTTTTTGTTATCTTAGAGTGGTTTTCCCGTGGTGTCCAGATTTTAGTTGATGGAAAAAGTGTCAAATGGAAGTAGTGGAAAGTTGAAAAGTGGTGCAACTTTTGTTCTGCAACTCATGTGACCAAAAAAAATGTTCCAACATGTTCAAATACAAATTTTCACACTAGGCATGGTCCTCTTTCTCACCCAAATATGTGGAATCACTCTGAGCTACGTTCAACTGGATCGATCCCTTAAGGGTTTGAATATAGTATGTTGAAATAGGCCATTCCACCTATTGTTTAGGTTGTGTCTCTATGATATGGGCCTAATATAAGTAGGATAGGGAGTAGGAATAATAAAATAGAATTAGTAAGTGCATTGGAAGAGATTACTAATGCTTCCTTTGTTGAAAATTCAAAATTGAGGCCCCTTAAAAGCAAGGCTAGAAGAGGTGAAAAGAAGAAATTGCTTGAAAATAAGTTATAATAGGTTGGAAATATGGTGAGATTGTGGAGTTTGATATGTTCAAAAGTTCTTCAAGGATAGGGGAGGTCAAAAGTATGTTATGGCATAACATTCCCTAGTTGGGAAAATAGGGGTTTTGAATGAAAAAGAGAGGTTTGAGGGAGTAAACATGGGTAAAGTCAAGGGGCAACATAATTTGGTGGTCAATTAAGTTTTTGTAGGAAAAATGAAGAGTGTTGGAATAGGTTTTGAGGTTCAAGTTCAGGGGTTTATTTTGCTAGTTTGGCCAAAAAAATTTGGAGGGGGGTTCAGTTCGTTTTGGGTTCATTGGTACAAAAAACATGTAAATATATATATATATATATATATATATATATATATATATATATATATATATATATATATATATATATATATATATATATATACAACCTAGAAGCATGAATTAGGATTATAATATCACATATCATCATATAAACCAAAAAATAACCATAAACTTGAATGTCATTTAAAACAATAAAATTGGCAAAAAAAAAAGTGTTTATAACCTACAAAAAAATGTGAATAAAATCACACTGATTTTCGCATGAAGAAAAACCATGAGACCATAGCTTGTTGCTTACTAATATGCTTTGATATATTTTTTCCAAGCATCCATAGCTTGTTCAAAAGTAATTTTTTTAGGATTTTAGCCATAGCAGCAAGGGAGTGAATTGTTTGATAAAATTCTTTGGTAGACATGTATGAAAAATGTGGTAGCATAGACAAGGCAGTGAAAAAAATGCCTCAAAGAAATGTGGTTTCTTGGTGATGGAATGTCATGATGAATTTCATGACATGAAAATTTCTATGGATTGTCATGGCATTCCACCATCATTGATACCACATTTCTTTGAGGCTTTTTCTCAAACAATTCGCTACCTTGTCTATGCTATTGCTTATTATTATGCTTTGATAGATTTTTTCCAAGCATCCATAGCTTGTTTGGAAGCACCTATTTTAGGATTTTAGCCATAGCAGCAAGGAGGTGAACTATTTGATAAAATGCTTTGGTAAACATGTATGAAAAATGTGGTAGCATAGAAAAGGCAGTGAACTGTTTGAAAAAATTCTTCAAAGAAATGTGGTCTCATGGTGATGGAATGGCATGACGAATGCCATCACAAGAAAATTGCTATGGATTTCCATGGCATTCCACCACCATTGAGACCACATTTCTTTGAGACTTTTATTCAAATATTTAGCTACCTTGTCTATGCTATTGCTTATTATTATGCTTTGATAGATTTTTTCCAAGCATCCATAGCTTGTTTGGAAGCACCTATTTTAGGATTTTAGCCATAGCAGTAAGGAGGTGAACTATTTGATAAAATTCTTTGGTAGAAATGTATAAAAAATGTGGTGGCATAAACAAGGTAGTAAACTATTTGAAAATTTTCCTCAAAGAAATGTGGTCTCATGGTGATGGAATGGCATGACGAATGCCATGACAAGAAAATTGCTATGGATTGTCATGGAATTCCACCACCATTGAGACCACATTTCCTTAAGGATTTTATTCAAACAATTCACTACCTTGTCTATCCTATTGCTTATTATTATGCTTTGATATATTTTTTCCAAGCATCCATAGCTTGTTTGGAAGCACCTATTTTAGGATTTTAGCCATAGCAGCAAAGAGGTGAACTATTTGATAAAATGCTTTGGTAAACATGTATGAAAAATGTGGTAGCATAGACAAGGCAGTAAACTGTTTGAAAAAATGGCTCAAAGAAATGTGGTCTCATGGTGATGGAATGCCATGACAATCCATAGCTTGTTTGAAAGCACCTATTTTAGGATTTTAGCCATAGCATCAAGGCAATGAATTGTTTGACAAAATGCTTTGATAGACATGTATGAAAAATGTGTTAGCATAGAAAAGTCAGTGAACTCTTTGAAACAATGCCTAAAAGAAATGAGGTCTCATGGTGATGGAATTCTATGACAATGAAATGCTTTTGATTGTCATGGAATTCCATCACCATTAGACCTCATTTCTTTGAGGAATTTTTTCAAAGAGCTCACTACCTTGTCTATGATATTGCTTACTATTATGCTTTTGATATATTTTTTCCAAGCATACATAGCTTGTTTGAAAGCACTTGTTTTAGGATTTTAGACATAGCAACAAGGTAGTGAACTATTTGAAAAAATGTTTTGGTATACATGTATCAAAAATGTGGTAGTATAGATGAGGCAGTGAATTGTTTGAAAAAATGCCTCAAAGAAATGTGGTCTCAGAATTCCATGACAAGGAAATGCAATTGGGAGTTTCTCCTAGTTATTAGTTATGCAATGTGAAGTAATTGCATAAATGCTTTGGTTGACTTTGTAAAAACTATATTGTAATTGAAATTTTGTCATCTATCAACATCTAGTTATTAGTTATGCAATTTGAATAAATGCTTTGAGTTTGAAATATGTGCAATGCAATGTAATCAACGATATGAATATAAACTACAAAAATCTATTTTTTACAATTTATTAGTTAAACTCTTTATTTTATTTGCTCTCTATATCTCTATGCTATGGAAATGCCTTTAATTTTTTTTGAAATTTTATCTTTTGTTCTACTTTTTTTAACTTTTTTTTTTAATTTGATTTTTTTTTCATTTTTTTCTAGACATTTCCCAATTTTTTCAAAAAATGTTATACTTTTGGTTTGCCAATTTTTTCCCCAAAAGATTTTTTCTGCTATGGTATAAACACATATCTTTTTGTAATATCAAGGATACTTTTTGAAACTTCCATGCATTGCTAATCTAAAAGGAAAAGTCTTTTGCCTAATCTGTATGCAGCCATGCTTTTGACATTGTCAAAAAGAGCAAATATGGGCACCATCGATAAAAAATATTTGTATTAACAAAACAACCATGTACACATACATCAATATATGTTGATATAAGTATAAAATATAGTTACAAAATAGCCATATAGGGTTGGGAGAATTCCATATAGGCATACAATGTCAAATATATCCAATACAAGATATGTACAAAATTTCCATGTTTAGGCATACAACAAAGGGAGTTGGAATCAAAATTCATTTCTCTCCATGCTTTGGAAATAAATTCTTTCCATTTTTTTGGAAATCCCATGGTGATAAGTCCATCACTCTTTTCTACTATGCTCGAGGAGTGCTCTTGTTGCTCCTCCTCAAGTTTAGCTCCTGATAAAGTTTTAACTATTACAATAAGAAGTAAAGACATTAATATATAGAAATTACATTATAAGAAATGATATATTTAACAAAATAATCACTTACAGCCATCTCATGATCACTCTTTACAATGGAAATATTTGCATGCCAATGCTTAGGCATGCTCCAGCTCTATATAAACCATCCGAATAGGAATTAAACTATGAATCAATAATGGTTTGATTTTTCACTAGAACTAACATCTATAACAACGAATGTAAATTGAAATTTACTAATTTACCTCATACCTCCTCTATCAGAGCCATAGAGGATTGTATAGTGGATGAAACACTAATATTCATTTCCCTTGTAACATTTGGAGGTGTTTCCACAACCAAAATTTGAAAATAAAACAACAAATTATTCAATCACAAAAAAGTTGCAATAGCGATCCACGTCATGACTTATAATGTATGAGATCTAATGATTTTTTTTTGAGTAGAAGTATTAAACTATATATTTTTGGAAGGCCTTGGTAGTTTAATAGGAAGACCAAGCATGATGGGGAGAAGAATCCATACTCCATTGTGAAGGATGGGAAGACTTACAACCTTTCACCTCTCCTAGAAGAAGACAAGGCAAAACATGAAGAGCCTAGTGTTTTGATGGTGGGTGAGAAGGAGTTCATGAAGACCTTGAAGGAAGGAGGAGGAAGATGATTCTTCTTGATTATGAAGCCAAAAAGTGAGGCAGATCTACCCACAAGGAAGAAGGAAGATGCACCAAAGGAAGTCTAAGAGTTGTTGGAAAGGTACAAGGTGAATGAATTACCTAGTTCCCTACCTCCCATTAGGGATATAAGCCACCATATTGATCTGATTCTAGGGGATGCATTGCCCAATAAGGCTGCATACAAGATGACACCTACTCAAAATGAGGAGATTGCAAGACAAGTGCAAGAGTTGATGGATAAAGGGATAGTGAGGAATATTTTGAGCCCATGAGTTGTTCCTATTGTCCTAGCACCAAGGAAGGATGGGAATTGGAGGATTTTCACTGATTCAAGAGCCATTAATAGGATCACAATCATATATAGGTTCCTAATGCCAAGAATGGAGGACCTCATGGATTGTCTAGTAGGAGCATCTTACTTTTCCAAGATTGATGTAAAGAGTGGGTACCATCAAATAAGGATAAGAGAGGGGGATGAATGGAAGATATATTTTAAGACTAATGAATGGCTCTATAAGTGGTTGGTGATGCCCTATGGGTTATCAAATTCCCCTAGTACATTTATGTGCCTTATGAATGAGGTATTGAGACCTTTCATTGAAAATTTTGTTGTAGTTTATTTAGATGACATCCTTGTGCTTAACAAGTCTAAAGAAGAACATTTGAAGCACCTTGACATGGTACGAAGGAGGTTACAAGAGGAGAAGTGGCTAATCAACATGGAAAAGTGTGAATTCATGAAGGAAGAACTAGTCTACATTGGTTTTGTCATCTCCAAGAGAAGTTTGAAGATGGATCCTTCAAAGTTGGGTGCTATTCTTACTTGCCCAACACCAAAATCCATGGGAGGTGTGAGAAGCTTCCATGGAATTGCAAGATTTTATAGAAAGTTTGTTAAGAACTTTAGCCAAATTTGTGCACCAATCTTGGACACCATCAAATGAGGTAATAAAGGTAAGTTTTCTTGGACCAATGAGACTCATAAATGGTTTGAATATCTAAAAATGAGAGTAGCACAACAGCCTATACTTGTGCTCCCTGATTTTGATAAAGTTTTTACCATTGAGTGTGATGCTAGCAATCAAGCAATAGGGGTTTTTTTGAGCCAAGAAGGTAGACCGATTGCATTTTATGGTGAGAGGATGAATGAAGTAAAGAGGAAGTATTATTCCTATGATTTGGAATTGTATGCTATGGTCCAAGCCCTCAAAAATTGGAGGAACTACTTGTTACCTAAAATTTTTTTTGTTTATACCGATAATCATGCCTTGAGTTTTTTGAATGCACAGGAAAAACTCAGTCATGGGCACATGAAGTGGGTAGAGTCTTTGCAAGCCTATAATTTCACAATAAATCATAAGAAGGGCCAAGAAAATAAGGTGGAAAATGCTCTCAGTAGAAGGGAACTTGTAGTGCAAGAGATCCAACTCAAAAGCATGGGGGTTAAAGCATTGAAGGATATGTATCATGAAGATTCAAAATTCAAGGAGGTATACAATGTTTGTGAGCAACATTTGAATTGATTTCATGGTGAATTCTCTGACTTTTTATTGTAGAATGGTTTTCTCTTCAAAGGAATCCAATTGTGTGTGTGTGAATGCTCAATAAGGGAGAATATCATAAAGGAGAAACACAGTGGGAGTCTTGGAGGTCACTTTGGCCTTGACAAGACCTTGGAACAAGTTAGGAGATTTTACTATTGGCCAAAGTTGCAGGTGGATGTGAGAAGGTATGTGGAAGGCTGCACAATATGTCAAAGGGAAAAGGGAACTTCATAAAATGAAAGACTCTATTAGCCACTACCTATTATGCCTTGCATAACCACCCCATTTTATTTTGAAAAAAAATGGGTCCCCCTTCTCTTTTTTAGTTTCTTTGCTTTTAGTTGTTTGTTTATATTCTTTGGAATTCTTTTGTTTTCCTCCTAATTTTGACTTTTTATCTATTTGATTTAATTCTGGTTATGTCTCAGCTTGAGTTGGTTTTCTTCTTGCTAAGAATTCAATGAAATAATCATAAGCAACATAATATTTTACTTTAATGTGTTTCATTTGCTTTGGGACTGATGGAGGAATTTGTTTTGTAGGATTGGATTGGGCACATGATGGTTTTCCTCATGAGGTTTGGTTAGAAAGCATCTCCCAATCCAGTTTGGCATGAAATTGTTCTAAGGAGAAAGTCGGCAAGAATCTACAATTGTCTTGCTAACTAAGGGTGCCTTCTATTCAAAATGGGCTCATCAGTTGCTCAAACATTCATGTCACCAAGAGTCTTCATGTGTCTTGGTAACCAGTGGAGCCCTTGCCAAAAGATTCTGGCATCGACATATAGTCCAACCAAATAGAAGGGTCTCGCCGAAGGTCTTGAAGCCCACAAAAGAGTTTCCCATCCACATAAAAGTCTCCTTCGGAGAAATGTCTTGGCGAGATCTTTATGTCTCACCAACTGGCGATAGGGGGATCCATATTTCAGAAAGAGGTTATCTCTTCTTCATGAAGTCTTGATGAATTCAAGATGTCTCACCGACTACCGCAGGATGGGAAAACACTTCGGCAAGAGTTGTGTCTTCAGTGCATGGTCTTGCCGAACGCTTGAGGTCTTACCGACCTTCGATAAAGGTATACATCTCAGTGAGAATATTTTTCTTCAAGAGGATGTCTTGGCAAGTGCATTGGGTCTCGCTGACAAAGCATGAAAGTAGGTCTATCGGTATGACTACAGAAAGGTCTCCCCAAAATGATAAGATCAGCAAAGGGGTGTGGTTTCAGCATAATGTCTGGTTGAATGAAGCAAGTCACGCCAAGGAAGGTTTTTCTTTGGGGAGAGTGGTTCACCTTTGACATATGTCTGGCCAAAGAAGTGTGGTTTCAATGACAAAAGTGGCTTTGGGGTAATGAAATGGGCCTACTGAGAAGACTCGATGATCGGGTTATATCTCGCCAACAAGGATTCCTTTTGGGGCGAGAGTTGTGCTTTTGTCAAAATTTCCTATAGACTATGAGAGGTCTCCCTGAAGTGCTCTTAGTTTAGCGAAAGGAAGCCTCAACTGGTGTAAAGTTTCACTAACTGAAGGAAGTCTCAGCGTCATGGAGGAAGCTCACCGAGATAAAAGTGAGTTCGGCAAGAAGTCTCACCGATGGGGTGAACTCTTGCCAAAGTAAAGAGGCATTGGTGAAACAGAGTGGCTTCAAAAAAAGGTCTCGCCGATGATCCCTAGTCTTTCTGATAAGAATGGGATCGAGGAGAAAACAAAAGGGCCACCATAAGTCTTCCCGATGGAGAAAGGTCCCCACCAAATTTTGAAGCCCGACGATAATTTTTCCTTTGGCAGGAGGTCTAGCCAATTGGCATAGGCCTCCCCA
This sequence comes from Sequoia sempervirens, assembly GCA_007258455.2. Classification (NCBI taxonomy): domain Eukaryota; kingdom Viridiplantae; phylum Streptophyta; class Pinopsida; order Cupressales; family Cupressaceae; genus Sequoia; species Sequoia sempervirens. Next base: position 19,379,334 of record VDFB02358134.1, on the reverse strand, counting down.
AAGGGTCAGTCTTTGATATGACATGAAGATATTGGGGAGAGGTCTCACCGATGTGGGATTTTCTCACCAAAAGAAGAGGGGCTTTGATTAAAGGTCACAACGACAAGCGATAGTCTCCCCAACATGAAAAATGAGCTCGCCAAAGGACTCTGAGCTTCGCCGTGATGTTCCACCGATTTGAAGAGGTCTCCTTGAAGTAAAATAAGCTTGATTTTAGGAAGAAAAGGATGACATCCACAAGAAGTCTCACCAACATAACAGGGTCTTGCCAATAGTGGTGGGTTCACAAGTGAAGAACGATATCAGTATGACCGATAGGAACCCGCCATAACCTCTTGTTGAACAAGTAAATTCTTGCTGAAGCAAAAGGAGCTCCAAGCCATAGATACATAACATTGTTGTGAGGTCTTGCCGACCTAGTTGTGTCTCACCGAAAGAAATTTGAGCTCGGAAGAAGCTCCCTGAAGGACTAAGGAGTTCGCCATGACCTCTGGCCAATGATGATTGTCTCGGTGACCTCGGTGTGTATCAGTATAAATTTTTCCACTCACTGAAACATCTCACCAACTATCTAATGTCATGCCGATAGTTGCTAAAAGCGATATAAGCACATCGAGGAGACACCGATGGTGTCTCACCAACATGTGATGCTATTTAGACCACCTTTGACTACCTGAGAAGCTCACCTAGCGTATGCCCGACCAATCAGAGGAAGCTAAAAGAGTAACTCATTGGTCCCTTTTACCGATTGACTATTCCTATGAGGGAAGATCAACAGAAGGCAAACAGGATGGATTCATTCTGAGATCCAGAGGGGATGGATTGAATTAGACAATGGTGTTTAGATCTAAAAGGGAAACCCAATGGTGCTTCCAGAAGATAGTCAATGAACAGAGAAGTCCAGAACGTGAAGGAGGCCATAAGGATGAAGAAATCACAAGTCACCGGGGACAGCTGTAGTGACCACTAGCAGAGGCAGATTAGTATTAATGGCAAAAGGATTTAGAGCATTCAAGGCAGCCTCGATGGAGTTCAAAGATGGACATGAAGGCATGGAGTAAAGGCTACGGCTACAAATAATCTAAGATCATCCCCGAAGCAATCTTTTGGCAATATGGATAGCAGGGCTTCACATTGAATGCAATATTAACTCTTCTTAGAAAGATCTGAAGGCCAACACATTCCTTTTGGCACATTCTATATATATGGCATGCTTGCCTCTTTGTAAGGGTTAGAACTTGTAGAGTAGAACTGGTAGTTAGGAGTTAGATTTAGAATAGACTGTAATGTATCTTTTAGTTTCCTTAGTGTAAATGAAAACAATTTGGAGTCACAAATTTTCTATACACTAGTGATTGTGCTAGCTTTGTAAATGTTTCTTATCTATTTTGCTGATAGTAGAAGCAACTGGATCTTAATCTCTTTCAGATTGTGTTTCAGAATGGTTTTTTTCTGAGTTAATCATTTGATTTGTAAAGCTTTCAAGGAATGAAGTTTGTTTTTTATGTTTTATTTGAATGGTAACTTGCAGTCTACTATTGAAATCAACACTGTGAAGGAATGAAACTGTGTGTTAGTCACAATTTAAAGTTTGTTCTACAGTTTTAGTTAGGGATTCCTTGGAAAGTAACAAGTCTGGTTAAGTTGGATGAATCATTGTTCTTTTCTATTCCAAAGCCCTAATCTATCTTTTTTGTTTCTTTTAAAACCTTGGTTAGAGTAGACTTAGATTTATGTTCAACCCTAGAACAATCCAAAAGCGCAACACCAGTAGGCCCCTTCAACATTACTTTCACATTGACCATTGAGGGAGATCAACATAGTTGAGAACCAACTACAAAGACCTTGGGAGTTAAGATATCCATGTGATCATCTTTCTCTTTCAGGAGAAAAAAAGTAGCAATATTCTATTTGCATGTTGTTGTGCCAAGACACACGTCAACACTACCCATTCCCAATAGGCCTTGGGAGTGTGTAAGTATGGACTTTGTCTTGGGGTTTCCTAGAACCCAAAGAGGTTTTGATAGTATCTTTGTGGTAGTTGATAGATTTAGTAAGATGGCACATTTTCTTCCTTGAAAATGCACCAATGATGCATCTCATATAGCAGGTCTCTTCTTTAAGGAGGTTGTTAGGATACATGGACTGCCTTTAAGCATTGTTTTTGATAGGGATTCTAAATTTATTGGTTTCTTTTGGAGGACCTTGTGGAAGAAACTCAAGGAAAAAAAATGTCCTTTAGTTCAGCATACCATCCAAAAATAGATGGAAAAATTGAAGTGTTGAATAGATCATTGGGATACCTCTTAAGATGCCTTACCAAGGAGCATGGACAAGCTTGGGATCTGATTTTACCTTAGGCTGAATTTGAATATAATGAATCCATGAATAGGAGCATTGGTAGAAGCCCTTTTGAAGTAGTCTATGGCATGCATTCTAGAGGGGTATATGAACTAAGAGATCTACAAGGAGTTGTAAGAGAAGTTCTCAAGGTGAGGAATTTGTTGTTACAATTAGGGATATTCATCAACAAGTGAAGGAAACCCTTCAAAAGAATATTGAGAAGTATAAGGAAAAGAAAAATTTAAAGAAGAGGAATGTCCAATTCAAGGTTGGAGTCTTGGTGATGGCACACTTGAAGAAGGAGAGACTTCCAAAAGGAAATCATACCAAACTCATGATGAAGAAGATGGGACCTTGCAAGGTGGTCTACGAGTTTGGCCAAAATGCTTATGAAATAGAGCTACCTCCTATGATGGCAATCTCTCTTATCTTCAAAATTTCTAACTTGTATCCTTTCAAAGCTTCTATGAATGTAGGTGATGGAGCAGGTGCAACAGTAATAGAGGATGAAGATTGGGTGAAGGAACTACCCCCCAACCAACCTATGACTCTTGAATGCATCCTAGACACCAAGGAGAAAAAGAAGACAAGAAGGAAGCTTTAAAAGGAATACCTGGTAAAATGGAAAGGTTTACCTAAAGAGGATGCAACATGGATGTTAGAAAATGATATTAAACAACATGGAACTATTGTAGAAAACCTGATCTCAAAGAGGACTTGAGATCTTTTTCTTGCTTGGGAGTATGGTGCAGGAATACCCATGGGTCTAAAGGACCTAGAATAATTTTTTATGTTTTGTTTCTTGGTTTATGGATGGAATAAGGTCATATGGACCACTTAAATTCTTTGTAGTGGGCATTCTAGGTTTTTGGTTGAGTTTTTGGTCTTGGTGACCAACTTCTTTATACAAGGTCTCCATCCTCCTTTGTAAGTCTAGTGCATCTTGGAAAAATAAGGAAAAAGGATGCCTTGTTGTATCTAGACACCTGAGGGGAATCACCTTAATTTTTTACAAGGTTTTAAATTCCTTTGACACATTTTGGAAGGCTCTTTGTGGTTGAGTTGGTAGAAGCTTCTCACATTGCCTTAAATAGGCAATTATAAGTCAAAGCATGAGATTAGTTGTTTTCCAATGTCTCTCTTTTCAAAAGACAGTTGCAAGAAGTTTGAGGGAGTTTTTAAGACTTCAAATATTCCTCTCTTGGTTGAGGCAAGGTTGATGTTGATGTTTTGAAGAAGTTTCAATAAGAATTTTTTTGGTTTTCCTATGTTTGTCTAAAGAATTTGTTGATCCTGTACTTGGTATGAACTGTATGTTCACTTTCATGCTCCAATCCCATAATGGTTGGATAGGTAATTGAATAAAATTTCCTTTGGTGTTGGAGTGGTGATATTTCATTGAGTATCAAGGGAGATATTCTGATTTCTCTATCGCGTGGTCTGAAAACTCTTAAAATTAGGGTTTTGGGTGAAAAATGTATATTTCTTCCATTCCCACATTGTAAAATTGCTAAATATCAGTGGGATGGAAAATATAAGGCTGTGATATCATTTCCTCAATTTTTTGGAGAATGGCAGGCTCATTGTTGGAAGTTGTGCATGAATTTCGGCTTGGCATTTCTATGTGGCAAGCATAATTGATAAGAAAAAAAAAGAGTTTTTTCATGATTTTGAAGAATATATTTAAGAGGAAATTAGGAATGGTGGAAATAGGTGTGGAGAACTTGTAGGAGTCTGAATTTGGGCTTTAGGGTGAAGGGGAGAGCCTAGATAGTCAAGACCTAGGTGTAGGTCTATGAATTAGGCCTTTTGGAGCAGTGATAGAAAGGGCCATTGTGAGTGATGTTTTGACAATCAAGAGGAAGCATTTTGGAACCTTTTAGGGGTCCATCTTAGGGGTTTGAATCCATAGGTTTGGTTTCTTAACAATCTTCCTTGTTTATTTTATTCTGACTATCCTACTAGGAAAGGGTTGCAAGCCTTAAGAGAGAGTGAGGTCTAAGTCACCATAGTGATGGGTGTTTGTTGAAACCTAAATGCTAGAGGGTTGTTAAACTTTTTTTTGACTTAATAAGACATGATCCAAATTTTTTAAGCTTTTTGAGTGGTTTGATTTGTGAACTACATGTGTGGGGTTGATCTCTTAAAGAATAATGGAGTTTAGGACTCATGAGAGTATTTGAGAGAAGCATTCAATGAAGTGACTTTTCCATTTGTGATTGTAAGTTTTCCTTCCCTACCACTCTGCATCATTTCTAAAGCTTATGCTAGCTATTTCCATGGTGTTTGTGGTGGTGGCAGGAGTATTTAAGGTTTGTAAGTACCTTATGCAATAAACCCTCCTCTATAGGGCTTGATTTGTACATAAAATAAGCTTAGTCAATAAACATGATGTGAGTAATGTCTTGGAAGTTAGATGAAATTATTGAGGTGTAAATGGTTGATTGTAGTATCTTCGTCTTGAGGAACTAGTTGGTAAAAGTGAAAATTTGGTGAGTTGTTTAAGGAATTGAAAGATTCAAAGCTCTTTATCAAGTTTTTGCTTTGAATTCATATAAATTGATGATGACAAAGGTGTGTTAGGATCTGATGGATATAGGTTGTAACATGAAAGATTGGTTTTTGGTTATTTTTCCTAGGAAAAGAAAATTGAGTGGAAGGGTGCCTTGGTGAATGATGGAGTGGATTTTTAAGTGACTCTAATTAGGTTTATTGTGCATGGATCAATCATTTTTGCTGATAAATAAGATGTTTGAAGCTTGAGGATGATAAGAAGTATTGAAATGAGTTGTATTTTTGTTGCCTTGTGGTTTGCAAATGAAACAATGTTATTTTTGATGAAAAGAGAGAAATTTTAGTTGCTTATTTAGTTTTACCTTCTCCTAATTCAATTGGGTCAAATGTTGGTGTAGAAGCACCTAGGTCATCAAATACTTTTCAATTTTGCAAAGGGGATGAGTGTTCAAATTTGTATTTAGTCAATCACAAAAGGTCATGGAAAAATTATGTAAAGCATGTTCAAGGTTATATGAGGTCTTATTTGAATGTATTTAAGGTTATGGGTAGGTTCTAGGTGGTCAAAGTGGAAAATGCAAACAATACAATAATGTAATATTGTTAAAAGTTGTTAAATTGACAAAAACAAGGAAATCAGACATATTAGGGGTTAAAGGGGGTAGTTTTAACCAATGGAAAGATAGTTATGGAAAAGGAAATATCTTTAAAAGGCATGCAAAGGTGAGAAAAAGTAGAAGTTTGTGTTCTTGTAATTATATTTTGAAATAAAAATTCCTTGTCTCTGAGTTTGCAGCAATACTCTAGATTGAATTTTTTTCTTGTGTTGGTAATTTAGGAACACCCTAATTTAAATCATAGTTTGAATACATGTAAGGAGGAGTTAGTTTCCAATTTCAAGAGTTGGACTTGGTTAGTTTTAGGAAACAAAAGAATAAGAGGCAATTTTCAATGCCCGATAGAGTCCTTTTAGAAGCAAGTTTGAGAGTCCAATAGGGTTTTTCTTTACTACTCCACCAGTGTAGGTCAAGTAATTTGGTGGAGTACATTAATGTTAGGATTTTTTGCATGTTTTGATGATTGTAAGTGTAGGGAAAAGAAAGAATACCATGGTGGAGTTTCTCCTACACTAGAAAATAAAGGATTTTCCTACACAAAGTGATGCTATAGTCATGGGTCATCAATAAATAAAGTGTACAGAGGCTTGGAAACAATGTTGAAGGTATTGGAAGACATAAACAATCATGTTCCATGTGGTGGCCAGAGAAATAGAGGTTTTCAAGAGTATTTTTCACAAAACCCCCCTTGATTTGTGCTTTTACACCCTATAAACGAGGGTTTATTGGATCAGAACATTTTCATGATTTGAAATCCCTCTAAATGGTGAAATATTGAGTTATAAGACATGATTGAAGACTGTTTTGAGGTTTTGGGTGATTTGGAATGGTTTTGAAGGGGTCTCCTTTGTAAAAAAAGGCCTAATCTACTAGCCTTTCTTCAAAGGAGAGTCTGAAATCTGATGATTTTCTTTATGTCAAATGTCTAAGAACTCTGATATGTTGTGATGTGCTGAAAAGTGTTTTTAAATGTGCATTGAGTTATTTAATAAGCTTTGAGATAGGAATGTAACTACTCGATTCAATGGTTGACAGACCTACTAGAGGAATATGATATTGTCTAATCAAAACAAAGATGTTTATTTGAACAGTGGAAATGATGATATTGAGTGCTTGGTTACTATCAAAATAATGATATGATTGATGCTACTAAATTTTCTTAAGGTGTATAAGATAGGTTTGGTGACTTTTATGGTTTGATGGGTGAGTATTATGAAGCCTTTTGAGCAAATTGGTGATTAACCACAAGATGATAATCAAGATTTTGTTGTAGTAGGAGTTTGTAACCTATAAATAGACTACTGCAGTCAAAATATGGTTAGTATAGTGATTCATAATGGACTAATAGTAAGGTATGGTTTAGTTGATTTGTTACCTTGGTGAATAAATGAAAGGATGAATTGTTCAAGTGTCAATAATCAGGTTTATGTTGTTTTTATGGTGGTTGAGAATGATGTGAATCTAATTGATTAAGTCAAAGTTTTCTTTAATATGGTTTTTGCTTTGAATGAGTCAATTGGAATACTGATTAGTGGAATGATGAATGATGGCCTATGGAATGCCTAAGATAATTTGAGTGAATTTTGGTTGAATGAAAAGTTGATTTCTGATGAAATTAGATTTGATCTTCTCCTGATTCTATTTGGGATTGAAATCCCTTGAAGAAGTGATGTTGATGGTGTTTATTGGATGCTCTGCATCAGATGTACCCTGATGATTGAGTGTTTTGATATGATGATTTGCATCACTAACTTCCTTGTCTATGCTATTTATTACTATTATGGTTTCATAGATTCTTTCTAATCATCCATAGTTTGTCGTGCTTGTGCACCTTTCAAAGCACATGCCTCCATGTGAAGTAATTGCATTATGCTGCTTATGTTGACTTTCTAAACAACTATATTGTACAATCAAATTTTTTTCATCTATTAACATCTATTTATTCGTTATGGAATTTGAAGTAATGATTTGAGTTTGAATGATGTGTAATGCAACATAACCAACAATATCAATATAAAATACATACATCTATTAAGTAGAATTCATTAGTTAAGTTCTCTTTATTCTATTACCTTCGTATACATTTGAGTGAATCCACTGGCACTAGGAGGTGTTTGCTTGAAAGCACCAATATTAGTCTGTTCAACATCCAAAATCACATGTATTAAAATACCATTCGTAAAACAATGCTATTAACATGTAATAAATTTATAATTGTTTACTAGTTACATACCCCACTGATAGGTGTACTACAAAAATAAGTAGGTGGAGGACCGGTGTGTCCAGTCTCAACACTGTGACCCTACAATTTTATTAAAATAATAAAACTAAATTAGTTAATCATGCATTTTAGAATCAAAATTTAATAAATTAAATTCAATGAACATGTTGACTTTTACCCAACTATCAATGCCATATGCACGATGTAAAATTTCACCTATCTCTCCATCCTCGTAGCAGCACACGGATCCTCCATAGTAGCATACAGATCCTGTGTAGCAACCTCTTGAGTGTTGGTGGGGTCATATGAATAAGTCACCTCACAAGATTAACACACATGGGTTTGAAGGCCACCACCCAAAAAATCCCTTGGATGGAGCTATACAATAGGGCTAGAATGATGGATGACACTCTAGGTCAAAGTGTTGATCACCTGCAATGTCTCTACGTTGGCACTCTCCTTCGCAATGGCAGGCATAACACTATGCTCATGAGGCGGCCTACCGAGAGGTCATCTCCCTTGCTGTGTAGGATCCAACTGTGCACCAGGCCTATCCTGAGCTGACCCCACACCTCTCACCTAGAACTCTCTCATATCAAAATAATTTGGGATTTGGTTCAATACAAACTCACTATATAGTTTCCTAAGAAAATATTGGGGGAATTCACAATTGTTGCATGGTGGGTAATCAAAGACCAAGTACCACTTATCATAAAAATGGTTCCTAATCTCTTGGTGGTGGCACCAATGAATAGGAAACCTCTTTGTATTGAGGCTAAGATTTGATTTTCTCTAGGGTTAGTGAATAAAGAGAACAAATCACCTTTAGTAATTTTTTAATATTTTACTTGTTTATATGATAGTTTATCTACATAATATGCCCTAGCCACTTTCCTCCTATCTTGCCATCCCATTATTTGTTGGGTTATTGAATCCACATTTTTTAACATCTATTTCATTGAATTTGTTAGTGTCATTCTTTTTGTGGTTGAAACATTTGGATCACTCAACCTACTGATAAGATCCTCAATTTTTTTTTTGTCATTTTCAATTTCACTTCTCAAATTTTGTTGAGTGCCAGGAGGGTGTTGAGTGATTAGTGGGGGAGGTTGATTTTGTTGAGGAGGATTTATTTCTTCTTCTTGTTGAGAATTTTCAATATTTGTAGGATTATTTGAATCTCCTACAAATTAAAAAATCAAATCAAATCTAACCTAAAAAAAAAAAATCAACTTGAAACTAAGAAATTAAAAAAAAAAGAGAAAACAATACTTACCTCCTGCACCTCTCGTCATCATGGTACCATCTTTGTAAATGAAAACCAACTATTGTTGATGAATTTTTTAGAATGCCTCCTCCTAGAATACGAGTGCAAAAATGAGGGTTTTTGGCCGTGGGCAGATAAGAAAAATAGACAAGAGAAAATGAATAGCTTTCACTTTTTTTTTCTTTTAAATTGACATAGCTCTAGCACATTATAACACGATCGTGTTAAATCATTTTCAATCGTTTTTTGAAGTTGGCCACAAAAGTGTAACCCAACTTAATGCACCCACCCCACCATCTATTGTTTGCCTTCCTATCCACTATCCCGCCATGGCCATTTATTGTATACCTTCCACCCATCATTTTCCCTCTGCCTTCCAGGTCATTGTCCCTCTATGACCATCCCTCATCCTCCTTCTATCTATTGTCTGTCATCTACCTTCCATCCATTGTCTATTGTCTACCTTTCGCCAACTATCTATCATCTGCCTTTCATTCACTATCTGCCTTCTTTTTGTTGTGTGGCACCTACACCCATAAGCATGCATTAATGATGATGGTCCAAATGTGCTCCAAATGTGGAACAATGATGAATATTATGATCTTTTAATGATGCATGGGTGAATCTAATAAGGATTTTGCAGGATTTGACTAACATTTTCCTTGATTTTTGTACAAAATCACTTACAACACATTTCTCCTTTCCCCACTCATTTATGCTCGCCTCTTCCCCTAGCACCCATCAACGAAGTTGGAATTAGAGGAAGGCCTATTTCAAGGAATTCAATGAAAAATCTATAAAGGGTGGCCTTGAAGGTGGTGAGAGGGAGCACCTATTTCTTCACTCCAAACAAATGATAGGGATCCATCAGAAGTTGTTTAGTCTAATTAGGGACCACTAACCCATTCCAAAATGATACAAATCTACAAATGGGATGCACTTGATTGGTTGATAAATGTTTCAAACCCATTAGGGGAAGAAGGAAACTTTTAGGAAGTTTCAACTATAGTAAAACTGAAATCAGCAAGAGGATGAAACTGTTACAATACCTAGGCTCTAAAAGGAAAAATAGCGAAAAGAAAAAAGTTGTATTTTAAATTGTAGAATATTGTGGGGTAAGTGAAGCCCTAATATAATCAAATATAAGCCACACAATGGAATTCAATCCTATCCATTCATTTGGACTTTGGAAAACTATAAATAAGGTCTCCCCCTCATTTCTAAAAGGTTGAAGAGCTAGTGTAAAAAGCATTTGCAGCAATAGAAGATAGCATTGCATGATTTTATGGATGTTCTCTTTGATTTTTCTCATCTTGCATGCATGGTTCTACCTCCATATTAGTTTTAGTGTTAGTTTCTTGAATGGTTGTCATCATGGTGTTGTTGTTATACTACTTGATGAGCTTTCAACCCATACTTTTAGCACTTGTTGATGACAAGCTATTGTGCAAAGTTAGGTTGGGCTTCTTTATGTAATTGTTGCAACCTAGTTCAATTGCATGTTCATGATGTGTATGTGTAATATGAAAATCAACAAACCTTAGAAAATTGCACTAGTTTTGTATAGTTGTAGGTTTCTCTTGGTCAAGAAAACCTCAGTTTAGGAAGCCTATTTACTATAGCAGCCACTATTATTACTATTCATTCATAGATTAGGATTAGAAAAAAATTCTTAGCCCTTCACTTTTTGCTATTTCTTTTAGTCTTTGATTAAAGTAGGATCCAAAGCATCACCATGAAGCTAAATTTGATGGACTTGAGTAGTTTCAGCTTGATGTTTTGAGTGGACAATGACTATTCATTCACTTACAACACTTTGAAATTGCATTTGCAAACCCAACTTCTCACAATTTGTAACTCATCTATAAGTCTGCATTGTGATTCCAGAAAATCACATGAAACAACTAAGATATTCCAAGTGTTGTCAAGACCAGACATTAGAAACCTTGGGATAATGTTCTGCAATCTGATTGTGGAAGATTTTCTTTCAAGAGAGGTGATGCACATATGCATTGCCTATGTTGCAAAGTGCATAAAAAATACATCAACAATATTAAAAAAAGATTAGAGGTATTCAGTCGTTGCTTAGGATGATGATCAAATATTTTCCCCTATGTTCATGTGGTTCAAATATGTTGGTCATGGTTGTTGAAGGTTATATCCATATTTTTGGTTGTCGGTTCATTGTGAAGTTTGAGTTGTGTTCACTAGTTGTGAGCTATGTTTTTTTGTGTTCTAGTTGAGTTTAGGAGAAAATTTGCTAGTTCGTATTTCTCTTCAAATGATTAAGTCTTTTGAATTGTAGTTCTATAGTTAAGATGTTTTGGTTGCATTGAAGATATTTTGCATTTCTAGGTGTTTTGAGCTTAATTGTTCTATGTGTTTTACACTGGTTTGGCCAACCTTGTGTTAAGTACAATATCTGAAGTTGATGAAGTGTTTTGGATCTATTTTGGGTGCCGGTGGAGTATGTGTTTGGGTCACCCTCATTCTAATTCCACCCTAGGATGTCTGGCACTGATCTAATTTGAATTTGAAGTTGGATGGCTAACTTTGTATCTTTTTCAAGGTTGGAGATAGTATAAATATAGAATGAGCTAGTAATAAAAAATATGCAAGAGCAAAGAAGGAAGATAAGTGAAAGAGTAGATGCGAAATTGATGCTATTCAAAAAGTATGTGTAAGTTGTGTGTGGTAGATTAGTGTGAAGCTTAATGTTGAGTTTTTGGATGCAATGAGTAGAAGGAAAACTCTATCATTGATGCAAGTTGATTAAGTGACTGTGGTGGAATCCTTTGTTGCATTGGGATTATAGTCTCCCTATAAAAAATCTTCTTTGTCTTATTTGTATCACTGTGGAAATGATCCCTCTGGGCCATAGCCTTGTTGGAAAATGAGTCCTTGTTCTGGACAATGAGTCCTTGTTTTAGGCAGTGAGCCTTTTTGTAATCAGTTTTGATATTCTCTATAGTGTGAGTTAATCCTCACTGTGGTTTTTCCCTCATTGGGTTTTCCACAAAAATCTAGTTTTATCATGTTTATGTGTTGGATTTGAGTTTTTGCATTGGAATTTGGTGATTAATCATTTGAGAAACTTTAAGTATTAGTTGTGGTTATTAAATTAAAGTTAAAATCTATGAAAACTAATTCATGGGTATGTGCAGGATCATCATGGAAAAAACAGGCCCTTAAGTGGCAAAAAATTCAAAAAAATCAGAGTTAGGCAACTTGACATAAAAAATTGAATAAGTTATCTATATTATTTCAAAAATATGTAAGAATAGAATCCATAGCAAATTGAATTTAGTTTCTAACTGCTAGGTTTGTTTAAAAACAAAAAAATCTATTTGGTGAAAATTTGAAATTTCAATGCAGAGTACTTAAATTTTAGGGAAAAAAGAAGAAGTAGGTGTCTGTCTAACCACCCTAACCACAATAAAATGATAATATTTTTTTATAAGATTTTAGATATAAGTAGAGGAATCATGTCTAGATGTGATGCATTTTTTTTTGTAATTTTGTCCCAAGTAAATAATTAATTATGAAATTTTTATTACAACTTTTAGAAAATATAAAAACTTGTATGTTTGATGACCTTAACTTGATAAAAAATTCATGAAATTCATTTTTTTCTTTTTTTAATCCTAAAGCATGTGAAGCATAGAATGTGACATGTGTTTTGGATTCAAAAAATGTGATACCATTTGAAATCTATAGATGTTTTTCAATCAGCCTATCTATTATGACTTTAGTCGTAATTCGAATAGAAAATGAATAATAATTACTTATTAAATTTAAAGTAAAGGATAATTTATATTGGTGGAAAGCTAAGAATCTACCTTAAAAACCCTTTTCATTTCATCATTTTTGGGTTAAAAAAATCGTCAGCCACATACTGATCATATTGCCACTTTTTGACCCATCATGATCTTGCACGTACCTTCACCTCCTCCTCTTAGTTTTCCTATTCAACAATTGGTATTAGAGCTTGGTTCCTTGGTGAAGAGCTTAACCACTTGAGGGAGGTTTGGGATGGCTAGCAAGATGGTCTTTGATTATCCAAGGTTTGATGGAACTAATTATGGTATCTGCAAAGTTTTGATGGAAGAATTTTTAGATTATTATAGATATAATGTGGAGAAAGCTTACAAGAATCCTTACACTCCTCTTGCTAATGGTTTGAATACACTTGAAGAGATCAGAGCACATGAAGTGAACAATAAGGAAAAATTCATCTCGAAGAATAGTTTGATACATTCCAAATTGATTAAGGTTCAAAATTTGAACATAGCTAAGGAAGTTTGGGATGGTTTTGAAAGAGAACATGATGGTGATGGAACAGTTAAAGAGGCGAGGTGATCCCATAATACTGGTTTACAATTTTTGGCCAAACTAGACATTGAACTGATTTTTTCTAACTAAATCTTCACTTTCAAGCATCGATAGCAGCTAATAGGAGGAATTTGAAGATTATGCAAACTAGTGATTTGTGACATTTTGTTTGTAGATTCTAAATATATTTTTTCCATTTTTTTTTGAATCAGATTGCTCTTCTTTACCCATCTCCTTCTAAAACTAGTTTTTTTTTACTAAACACCATTTTTAAGGAATGATGCTCATAGTATACAACAAAAAAAAAAATAATGAAGGATAAATTTTATTTTATTTTTAATTTAGATTTGTAACTACAATATCTAGTGCTTCCAATTGGTTTCATAGTGTTTAATTGATTTTTTTTTCCTTAATCAAGTTTCAAAGTCAAACCAATTATGATTCAGACATAGGCAGACTGTATACAACATAAATTTTTTGCATGTATCAAAATTCAAATATTTTTTGTTGGATCAAGGACTTCATATCTAGTGCACTCATATTTTTTAATTTTTTTTTTTATAATCTACTATTTTTCCACGTGTAGAACAAAGAGCTTGATTTTAAGTGAAAAACATACGTTTGATCAAACTAAAAAAACTAATATATAATAAAACCAAAAATATTAAAATTATATTTGTTCAATAGCTCATTCCAAGGACTACCATCATTTAGTTTTGTCTATGAAGTCTCCTCCATTTTCATCCACAACTTGAGCATCAAAGGGAAAAATTTTGGTTTTTTTGGTGCCAGAAGGGGGGAAAAGGGGGGTTTCAACGAATCAGGGGGGTTCAATCAAATCCCCTTTCCACAACCATTTTCTTTGCTTATTTTTATGGGAAATCTAGGACCCAACATTTAATGGGTTCACTCAAAGAGGGGTTCTAGTGAAGCCCTTTGGGTTCGCTCAAACCAGAAGTTTGTTCAAACCCCTAGAAACCAATTTTTTTTGCATGGGGTCATTTTTTGCAACTTTTCCCTCCTCACTAGAATTGTAAACCACTTTGGTGGGTTTACCTGGTGAAATTGCAGAATTTGGAAACATAGTTTGATCTTATACATATGTCTGAAGATGAAAATGTTAAAGCTTATGTATAGAGATCAAATGAGGTAGTGGCTAGAATTCCATCACCTGATACTACTATGGATGAAACCAAGATTTTAAAGAAGATTCTTAGAACTCTTATCAATGCTTATAGTGAGAAAGAAAGTGTTATTGAGTAGACTATAGATGATAAGACTTGTACTAAGGATCTGTTATTAGGATTTTGGAAATCTTATGAAATGAGGAAGTCAAGTCTAAGAAATGGAGACAAATCAAAGACTTATTTTAAAGCTACAAAAGCTAAAGATCCAAATGAAGAGAACTTTGATGAAATAGAAGATAGTTTTATGAGAAGAATGAGAAAAGGTTTTGGTAAGTATGAAGGTAAGTTTCCCTTTAAATGCTTTATTTGTGGAGAAATAGGTCATTATGCTACAAAGTGTTCTAAAAGAGCTAAAATGAATAAAAAAAGATATGAGAAAGAAAAGAAAGGAAAAAAGATTAACAAAGCTTACTATGTGAATGAGAATGCTAGTATTTTAGATGAAGATTCATAATATAAAGATTTGGATGACAATGAATGCTTTTTCTTGGTGATTAAGGATGAACCTACTTCTACTAATTCATACAAATAGGTAATGGAAAGCCTTCCAAAGAAGGAGAAAAATCAAGGTACAATTATCTCTTCCCTACATGCTAAATGTGAAAAGAATTTTTGGGTAGTTGATAGTGGTTTCTCACATCACATGACTGGTGATAAGAGTAAGTTTTTTAAGCTTGAGAAATATGATGGAGGCTTGGTTATGTATGGAGATGATATTGGTGCTAAAATGTATGGGATAGGTTTAGTAAATATTGATGGAAAGCATCATACTAACGATGTTTACTATGTTAAAAGTTTAAGGAATAATTTGTTGACCATTGGTCAGATGCACAAAAAAAGATATAATCTTGTGTTTAAGGATGAGGAATGTGAGCTCCAGAAAGGATCTGAAATGTTGATTGCTACAGGAAAGAAATCTGAAGGGAATATTTATCAACTTAAGGGTGTTGATGGATGATTCTTTATGACTCAGATAAATGACATTTGGTTATGGCATAGGATAATGTGTCACATGAATTTTGATAACTTGGTAAGGATTAGTGTTGTTTAGGCCATGAGAGATTTACCAAGAATTACAAATCATGTTAATGCTATTTGTAGAAATTATTAGTTTGGGAAGCAAGCAAGAAATCATTACAGATCAAAGGAAGAATCTATTAGTAGATTTAGTTCATATAGATATTTTTGGTCCTATGAGAGTGTGAAGTCTACTTGGTGAAAGGTACTTTATGCTTTTAATTGATGATTATTCTAGATATGCATGGGTTAAATTTCTTAGAGAGAAATTAGATGCATTAGATAGATTCAAGGAATATAAGGCTATGGTTGAAAAATGAAGTGAATTTGAAGATAAAATTCTTGAGATATGATAGAGGTGGACAATTCACCTCCCATGAGTTCAATATCTTTTGTGAAGTGCATGGAATAAAGAGACAGTTATCTGCCCCAAGAACTTTTCAATAGAATAGAGTTCTTGAGAGGAAAAATAAAATAGTTCAAGAAGCTACTAGATCAATGATTACTAAGTCTAGTTTACTGGAATTTTACTAGAAAGAAGTTATTCATAATATTGTTTATACATGTTCAATCTAGTTCAAGCAAGAGAAAATAGTACAAAGAATCCCTATAAGCTATGGCATGGAAGAATTCCTATAGTTAAATATTTCTTGAGGGTAAGTGCACCAAAATGGTTCCTAAAAAGGGGGCTTAAGTGGCCACTTTTTTTCTGAAATCAGGAAATGCTGACCTTGGACGTGAAATTGAGGATAGTTACACTCAAAATTTTAAGATGGAACAAAAACAAGGATCGAAGTGCTCTAAGTCTAATTTCTAAACTACTAATTTATTTTGAAAATGGTTGAGATTAAGGGGTTCAAAACAGGGATGTACACAAATTGATGTTGTTTTTGTCAGAAAAACATAACATAGCAACTCTTGTACGACCTAAGCATGGTGAACTATTTTGTAGTATTTTTAAAATCGCTACAGTCAAAAGTTAGCTAACAACATCTAGTTGATGCACAATTTTTTTGATAATTTTTTAATGAATATTTGATTTTTTACTAATTTTCTAAGTGGGAACTTCCTGAAAAGTAGAATTTTGGCTATGCTCCCCCTAATTTTTTTTGAAAATAATTGATTTTTTTTTTAAAAATTTGTAGAATGGAGTCTAGTTTCTAAAATTTTAATTTATTTGAAATTTTGGTGAATGGTTAATTTATAACAGAAAAAACACCAAACACTGCTTTTTGGAAAAAAATGGACATACAAACAAAAGAAATTATGGATGAAAGGCTTAACATTGTCAAAAAGTGAAAACAATTACATCGTTGGATAGCTAAGAGAGAACCTAACATTACCCATGTTTTCAATTTTGTTGATATTTAACTAGATACAATCTTGATGGTGAGCATAGACCCAATTATGTGAAAAACTGTAGAATTTGCAAAAACACGTCTTTCGCCTTGTTGGGAATGCCCTCCCAAGGCAAATAATTTCACTTTTTTCTTTGTTTTTAACGCTAAATAACACGAGCACATTTTGTAAAAAAAAAATCAAAAGTGGCTAGAAAATTGGTACCCAACTTCATGCACCTGCCCTTGAGGTATTTGAAAGAAAATTATATATCAGAAGAGATGAGGAAACTTTGGGTAAGTTTTATGCAAGAAGTGATGAAGGAATATTCCTTGGATACTCTACTAAAATCAAGGCATACAAATTTTTAAACAAAAAAATTAGAAAAAATGTAGAGAGCTTGAATGTGAAGGATGATGAGACAATGAAGAATTATATTGATATTGATGGCTATGTGTTTCATGAACATCATTATGCAAGAATAGAAGAAATTGTGGAAGAACATGATAGAGATGAATAAGAGAATCAAGATAAACAAAATGAAAGAGAAGAAGATGATCGAGTGATGTCCCCTAGGACATCAAAATATGTATAGAGGAATCATTTAGAAAATTAGATTATTGGAGACAAGACAAAAGGTGTGTTAACTAGAAGAAATGTTGCTGCTGAAGTAAATTTGTGTTTATTCTCTAATATTGAGTCAAAGATAGTAAATGAAGCATGTAAAGATGAAATTTGAAAGGAAGTGATGAAAGAATAACTTTTTCATATTGAGAAGAAATAGACTTGGGAATTGGTCCCATGACTAGCAAACAAAAATATCATTGGATCAAAATGGGTATTCAAAAGTAAGTTGAATGAGAATGGAGAAGTTTTCAGAAACAAAGCGAGGCTTGTGTGTAAAGGATACTCACAAGTAGAAGGCATAGATTTTCAGGAAACTTTTTCCCTGGTAGCAAGAATGGAAGCTATAAGGATGTTCTTGGCATTAGCTACTCATAAAGATTTCAAAGTCTATCAGATGGTTGTCAAGTTAGCATTCCTGAATGGTGAGCTAAAAGAAGAAGTTTACATGGAACAACCTAATATATTTTAGTTAATAGATCAACTAAATATAGTGTGCATATTTAAGACAGATTTATATGGATTGAAGCAAGCTCCTAGAGCTTGGTATGCAAGGCTAGATAGGTATTTGATTCAACATAGATTTAACAAAACTACGGAAAACAATAATTTGTACTTTAAAACTGATAATAAAAAAATCTTGATTGTAGTTGTGTATGTTGATGACATTATCTTTAGAGGAAATGAAAATATGTGCAAGATGTTTGTGGAATAAATGCATAAAGAATTTGAAATGTTTATGTTTGGGAAGATGAATTTCTTTCTTGGGCTACAAATTAATCAAACAAAGAAATGATTTTTTGTTTCACAGTCTAAGTATATGAGAGAGATGTTGAAGTTTGGAATGGATGGTTCCAAACTAGTAAGTACTCCTATGGTGACAGGTTGTAAATTGGGTAAAGATGATGATTCACCTAAAGTTGATTAGAGAAAGTATAGATCTATGATTGGTGGATTAGTGTATTTGTGGATATTATGCATGTCATCTGTCTTGTGGCTAGATTTCAAGAAGATCTAAAGGAAACACATGTTAAGAGAATATTCAAATATTTGAATGTCACTCTAGATTATGGATTGTGGTATCCTAAAGATCTACCAACTTTACACGTAGTTCCTATATAGATGTAGATTGAGCTAGATGTGTAGATGATAGACAAAGTACAAGTGGTGGTGGATTCGTTCTTGGATGTTGTGACTGAGGATTTAGCATGGGACAGTTACATTTGATCCATGAAGAATCAAAGCATATTCATGTCACTAATACTCAATCTTAAACAAGATCATTCAAATGAAAGGTAAACTAAATATTTATTGAAACGAAACATTCTAAATATGAAAACATTAAATTTTCTATTCTAACACATTTGAAACTTATCCAATTTTGGGAGTGGTGTCTCGTTGATGTGGAATGGCCACCCTTTCCCAATCCCATGATTAGTGAGCTTGTTTCAATTGATTCTATTGAAGAGAATCGATGAAACGATTCTGAGAAGTGAATGTTTAAACATGATTTACACTAAATAAACATGATGCAAAAGCTAATTTAACATGATTTTATGCTAAAAGATGTATATATGCAATTGCTAGGCTAATCAAAATGAGATTTAAACTAAAAATATTCAAACCATAATTATCTAATTAGCTAAATGGATGCATTATAGAAGCCATTAGTGGATGCTAAGCTATTTATACAACTAGGTGATCGCACAATAGTGGTTTACAATTTTTGGCCAAACCGGACACTGAAATAATTTTTTTAACTAAATCTTCACTTTCGGGCACCTAGAGTGGCTAAACCATGAGGAATTTGAAGATGATGCAAACTAGAGAACTGTGACATTTTTTCTATAGATTCTAAATATATTTTTTTCAAATTTTTTGGAATTACATTACATTTCTTTTTCCATCTCCCTTGAAAAATAGTTTTTTTTAGAAAACAACATTTTTAAAAAGTGATGCTCACCGTATAATGCAAACTTTTTTTCATGAAAGGTAAAATTATAATTCTTTCAAAATTATATTTTTAACTCTGATATCTAGTGATTATGCTTGGTTAGATAGTTTTTTATTGAATATTTTTTCTTTAATCAAGTTTCAAAGTCAAGCCAATTACAATTCAAACATAGTGTGACTGTATAACATGTAACTTTTTTTGTATGTATCAAAATTCATTTTTCTTGTTGGATCAAGGACTTCAATATTTGGTGCACTCATATTTTTTGATAATATGCTATTTTTCCACATGTGCAAGACAAACAACTTGATTTTCAGTGAAAAGCCTATGTTTAAGAAAACTAAAAAAACAAATACATAATAAAACCAAAACACATTAAAATTATATTCATTGCATAGCTCATTCTAAGGACTACCTGATTCCAGTTGGATCTATGAAGTCTCAGCAATTTTCATCTTCAACGTGATCTTTGAAGAGAAAACGTTTTGATTTTTTTTGTGACCAGGGTCAAAAATTAGGGAAAGGGGGGGTTCACCCAAACCACGTGGGGTTTGAGCGAACCCTAGGGGTTCAAGCAAACCAGGGTTCATTTGAACCTTGTTTGATTTGAACCCTAGTTCACTAGAACCCTAGTTTGAATGAACCCTCTTTTTGGTTCGTTTGAACCCCCAAAATCAATTTTTTTGGCATGGGGTCATTTTTTACAAGTTTTACTTCATCATTCAAATTTTAAACCACTTTTGTAGGTTTAGCCAACTAAAAATGAACTAAGATATACTAAATTTGAATTGAAAATGAGTGTGAGTGTGAGTGATTTCAATAACATAAGTTTTCAAATTGAAAGATGGATCCATTTACCTCCAAATAGTGACCTATTTATAAGACAAAAAATGGCAAATGTAGGGTTGAGATTGAAAAAGCTAATCAATGGACAAGGACAAAGGAAAGTGGAGGAATGGATTATGGATTCTCATCAACGAGTGAGAATGCAAAATGAGATTTAATCAAGGGTTCTAATTCCTTCCAATCAAGCACACACTTTCGACCTATACAAGAAGTCAAAAGGGTATGTGCAGGATCATGATGGGCCAAAAAGTGGCAATATGATGGGTATGTGGTTGATGACTATTTTTTTACCCAAAATTGATGAAATAAAAAGGGTTTTTAAATGAGATTCTCAGCTTTCCACCAATATAAATTATGCTTTACTTTGAAAGTAATAAGTAACTATTATTAATTTTCTATTCAAATTACGACTAAAGTCCTAATTGATAGGATGATTAAAAAAAATCTATAGCTTTCAAACGGTATCACATTTTTTGAATCCAAAACATGCGTCACATTCTACGCTTCACATACTATAGGATTAAAAAAATAAAAATTGAATTTCATGAAGTTTTGACCAAGTTAAGGTGGTCAGACATACAAGTTTTTATATTTTGAAAAAAAAATTAATAAAAAATTAATAATTATATTATTTACTTGGAAAAAAATTACAAAAAAATATGCATCACATCGAGGCATGAGTCCTCTAGTTATATCTAAAATCTTATAAAAAAATATTATCTTTTTATTGTGGTTAGGGTGGTAAGACAAACACCTACTTCTTATTTTTCCCTAAAAATTTAAGTACCAACTACATTGAAATTTCAAAATTTCACAAAATAGATTTTTTTTTTTTAAAAACCTAGTAGTTTAGAATCTACATTCAATTTGCTACAGATTTTATTCTTACATATTTTTGAAATAATATAGATAACTTATTCAAATTTTTATGTCAAGTTGCCTAACTCTAATTTTTATAAATTTTTTGCCACTTAAGGGCTTGTTTTTTCCATGATGATCCTACACATACCCAAAAGTTAACATGCACAAGAAGCCACAAGTTAATTTGTATTTGAAGTTAAGTGAGAATATTCCCTTTCTCAAATGATTCGAGGAGAGAGAATATTATTTGTAATATTATCATGGGTGAGGAAATAAGGTTATTTATTTAATTAAACCTTTATTAAATCGTGCAAAGGAGGAATATTCCCTTAGAATATCCTTTGCAAGTGGGGGGAATTGGATTTATTAATAATTATTAATTAAATAATGTTAATCATACAACTGGGGGAATTAGAAGAATAAAGTGATCAATATTCAATAAATTAATTGATTTAATGAATGTGGGCAAGGTGAAATGAAATTTAATTAAATAACTTAGGGTTATTTAATTAAATAATAAGACTTAGGGAATTAAATTAAATAATTTGATTTATTTAATTTAATGAGATGAAATGTGAGTGTGAAAAGGGGTGAATTAACCTGATTAAATGAATTGGGTTAATAGATGCAAATGAGGCAATTAATTAAATAGCTAGGCTAATTTAATTAATTAAGTGAAAAGAGGATGGGTTTTTAGGAGGATATGATGTTAGTCTACCAGATTCGAGTGAGTGATACTATTCAAAACATTTTTCAGTGTTTACATTTTTCCCCTCTTTGAAGCAAGGTACCTACTACTTTAGTTCAAAGACTGATGCTCTTCAGATGGAAAAGTACAACTTAATTCAGAAAAATAAAAAAAATTATGACTTTTTTAGATGACCCACTATTGCCCTAGTAGAAGGAATAAGTTGATTCCCTAGAATGTGACTGATGATATTGGGTATGTGTAAGATCATGATGTGCCAAAAAGTGGCAATATGATGTGTATGTGGCTAACGACTATTTTTTTACCCAAAATTGATGAAACAAAAAGGGTTTTAAAGGAGATTCTCAACTTTCCACCAATATAAATTATGCTTTACTTTGAATTTAATAAGTAATTATTATTCATTTTCTATTCAAATTATGACTAAAGTCCTGATTGATAGGTTAATTGAAAAATATCTATAGCTTTTAAACAGTATCACAGTTAAGGTCATCAGACATACGAGTTTTTTATATATTTTAAAAAGTTGTAATAAAAAATTCATAATTAATTATTTACTTGGAAAAAATTTAAAAAAATATATGCATTACGTTGGGGCATGAGTCCTCTACTTATATCTAAAATCTTATAAAAAAAAATTATCACTTTATTTTGGTTAGGGTGGTTAGACAGACACCTACTTCTTATTTTTTCCTTGAAATTTAAGTACCACTATATTGAAATTTTAAATTTTCACCCAATATATTTTTTCTTTTAAAAAAAACCCTAGTAGTTTAGAAACCGCATTCAATTTTCTATAGATTCTATTCTTACATATTTTTTAAATAATATAGATAACTTATTCAAATTTTTACGTCAAGTTACCTAACTCTAATTTTTCTAATTTTTTTGCCACTTAAGAGCTTATTTTTTTTATGATGATCCTACACATACCCTATTAGTATGGGATGATTCTACTTGATCCATGAAGAATTGAAGCATATTCATGCCACTAATACTCAATCTTAAACAAGCATTCAAATGAGAGATAAACTAAACATTTATTGAAATGAAGAATTCTAAATACAAAAATATTAAAATATATATTCTAACCCATTTGAAACTTATCCTATTTTGGAAGTGGTGTCGGGTAGATGTGGAATGATGAACCTTTCCTAATCTCATGATTAGTGATCTTGTTTCAATTTATTCTATTGAATACAGTCAATGAAACAATTATAAAATGTGAATGAAAACATGATTTGTGCTAAATAAACATGATGCAAAAGATAATTTAACATGATTTTATGTTAAAAGATGTAGATATGAAATTGCTAAGCTAATCTAAATGAAATTTATACTAAAAATATTAAAACCCTAATTATCTAATTAGCTAAATGGATGCATTATGGAGGCCATTAATGGAAGCTAAGCTATTTATGCAACTAAAACTAAACTAAGATATGCTACATGTGAGTTAAAAGTGAGTGTGATTGAGTGAATTCAACAACATAAGTTTGCAAATTGAAAGATGAATCCATTTTCCTCAAAATACTGACCTATTTATAGGAAAACAAAGAAGAAATGGAGAGTTGATATTGATAAAGCTAATCAATGGTCAAGGATGGAGGAAATTGGATGCACAAATCATGGATTCTCATGTCAATAGGTGAGAACACAAGATTAGATTTAATCAAGGGTTCTCATTCCTTCCAAAGAAGCATGTCCTTTTGACCTATACAAGAGGTCAAAATTTAATTTGCACAAGAAGCCACAAGTTAACTTCCATTTGAAGTTAAGTGAGAATATTCCCTTTCTTAAATGATTGGAGGAGAGAATAATATTTGAAATATTATCATGGGTGAGGAAAAAAGGTTATTTAGTTAATTAAAACTAAATTAAATTGCGCAAAGGAGGAATATTGCTTTGCAAGTGCGAGGAATTGGATTAATTGATAATTGTTAATTAAAAAATGTTAATCATACAATTAGAGGGATTAGAAGAATAAATTGATATTCATTAAATTAAATGATTTAATGAATGGTAGAAAGGTGAGATTGCATTTAATTAAATAGGTTAGGATTATTTAATTAAATAAGAAGACTTGGGGAATTAAATTAAATAATTTGATTTATTTAATTTAATGAGATAAAATGTTAGCATGAAAAGGGGTGAATTAACCTGATTAAATGAATTAGGTTATTAAATGAAAATGAGGAAATTAATTATATAGCTAGGATAATTTAATTAATTAACTGAAAAGAGGATGGAATTTTTGGAGGAAATGATGTTAGTATACCTAATTCAAGTGTGTGATACTATTCAAGACATATTTTAGTGTCTACATTTTTCCCCTCTTTGAAGTGAGGCACTTGTTGCTTCAGTTCAAAGACTGATACTCTTTAGATGAAAAATTGGTGCTTAAAATAAAAATAAAAATTTAGATGCCCCACTATTGCCCCAGTGGAAGGAATAAGTTGATTCCTTGCCTCCTTGAGATATTAGGCAAAAATTTTGAATTTTGGGTTGATTTCTTGATAAAGGTAAAAAGATGCCCCAAGGGTTTAGAAAGGTTCTAAGATGTAGGAAATATGCAAAAAATGCTAAAAACAATGAAAAATAAGGTTTTGATTGGAAACATTGGTGAAAATGATGATAAACCCTAGCTTCAAGGTTAAATTAGGGAAAAAAAACCCAAATTTTGATGTATAAATAAGCTAAAAAGAATCACTTTCAATTCATTTGTGCAGTCAAACCATATAGAATTATTACTTTTTTGAGCTCTAACCCTCTTATGAAATGGGACAATGAGTGCTCTTGCAACACATTTTCAACTAGGTTCAAGAGTACTAGAGGCTTCCAGGTGTAGGGCCACCGATATGTAATCTAAAACTAGATTTGAAATTTTTCTTTTTGATGCATTTAATGCCTTTTAGAATTTAAACTTTAGTAACATCACTCTAGAGCAATCCTTTTTCTAGAATCGGTGATGCTAATTTCAATTTTAACGGCACATATATTGTGACACAATTCACAATTTAGAATTAGGGTTTCTATTTCTAAATTGTGACGCATATGTTTATAACATCACACTTTTTTCATTTGAAAATTAGGGTTATGGTTTCCAAAGTATAAGTCACAACACATATGTTTATAGTGATGTGACTTGTAATTTTCATTTTAAATGGCTTGGGTGTCACAGTTTGAAATTTAAAATATAACAACGCTATCGTAAATACCCAAATTATTGTCATTTTGGAGTTGAAAATTCCAAACTAAGCCAAATTTTTTTAAAGTTTTGACATTGTGTGCTTCATGGGTGTAGGACATCATCCTACCTTTGATGTCCTACAAGCATTGACCCATATTTTTTGAGAGACTTGGTGATTTATCTGAGTTGTGACAAGAGCACTTGAGGGAGATCGTCATGTGGTATGTTGTGTACATGCTCATCATCTGAACACATCTAGTGATAATGACAACATTGTGCAAGCAATGACACAACAAGACCTCTTCATTCCACCTTTTGACTAGTGAAGAAAAAGTGACACTAGAGGATGTATGGTAGATTCTATGATTTTTGATACATGGTGAGCCCATGATATATGATATCAACTCTAGATATAATGCATGCCATGAGGTGATGGACTAGGAGGATATCATTTTAGTCACTTCATAGATAGACCTCAAGATGTATAGAGGTTGAGTACCCACCTTCAAATTGATAGTTGCAGTTATCATCTCAGGTGGGTTGCTCCAAACCAATGAAGTAGAGGATTCAACCCAGGATGGGTCCTTGTGTGGCACAAGCTACATTCCAAGAGGACTCTATTTTCATGGGGGATAGTGATAATGGCCTCCTTATACCATGACATGCACAATTTTGTATATTGCGATGGAAAATCCATCCATATAGGAGTTACCTTACTACATATTTGGGCTTGGGAGCACATCATTGTTCTTCATTTGATCATTCAAATGGTTGATGTGGAGCTAGATGACCCTATGGTTTGGAGATACAAAGGCACCATTACCTTACAACACACTAGGAAACTTAAGATTCCTTACTAGTGCATGGTGCTCAATGATATTGACAGTATTTAGATAGCAACCCTAGCTTTAGATGCCAACATGGTTTGATAATGTTCAACAACTTTTCTTTGCTAGATAGACCTAGTATATGCAAGGTCAGGAGCACACTATCATTGAGAGATACCTACCTGATAGGGTTATGAGGTAGTTCAAAGAGAGGCAGGATAGGCCAAATGATGCATATATAGCCATCTTTGCTAGATTAGCACAAGAGGCACCTACGTGTGGACCCACAATTACGGCCATGAGGTTGTTGAGGGCTTTCAAAAATTGGTGGCTTAGCCATGGGCTTACGATGAAGAACAAGAGTATGCTTAGACAAAGCCTGCATACAATGCATGGTTTCCACCCCATCATTGATTGATAGATCCAACGACTGCTCCTACATGAGGGAGACCAAAAGGGAGGGGAGCGAGTAGAGGTAAAGGCAAAGGTAGGGGACAGGATGGCCAGGACAACCAGGATGGTCAGATTCTAGGGGCACCATCAGTGGGCCAAGAGCCTCCACAATAGCCTCCTATTTAGTAGAAGCTAGTGCAACCACCACCACTGGGGTTAGATCTTTGAGATTTTCAAATGGGTGATCCCACAATACTGGTTTAGAATTTTTGGCCAAACTAGACATTGAATTGAATTTTTTTAATGAAATCTTCACTTCTAGGCATGTCTAGCAGCTAAACCATGAGAAATTTGAAGATGATGCAAACTAGTGATTTGTGACATTTTTTATATAGATTTTGAATATATATTTAAAAATATTTAGAATTAGATCTAATTTCTTTCTACATCTCCTTTGAAAATTGGATTTTAACAGTAAACACCATTTTTAAAGAGTGACGTTACTCGCTAACACAACTTTTTTTCTATTAAGGATGAAATTCTGTTTCTTTTTAATTTAGATTTGTAACTATGATATCTAGTGCATATAATTGGTTTCATAGCATTTCATTGAATATTTTTTTCTTAATTATGTTTCAAAGTCAAATTAGTTATAATTTAGACATGATTTACTAACTAAAACATAAATTTTTTCATATCTATCAAAATTCAAAAAAAAAAAATTGTTGGATCAAAGACATCAATATCTAGTGCATAGATATTTTTTAGATTTTTTTTATAATCTACTATATTTCTACATGTGAAGAATAGAGTTTTATTTTCAGTGAAAAACCTACATTCACAAGAAATACAAAAAATATAATATCAAATTAAATTTATTTAAAATTATAAAATTTGGGAAGCTTATAATAAGGACTACATACCTACAAAAAATAAATTTTAAATGAATTCATTTCATCCTGCAAAAGGTAAATCAAAAGTGGTTTTTTATCAGCATTTTGATAGGTGTAAAGGAGACTTCATTATAGGTATGGTTTAAAACTAGTGGGGTTCTATCCAAGGAGATTTGATCTAAGGTGGTTTGATCAAACACTCTTCAATTTGAATCCTTTAAATGGAACTTTTCAAGGTTTATAGATTATTATATTTTTTAAAAATATGTGATTTTACAAAAAATCAGGGGTTACATGACATAATAACTTGGCCAAAATAACCCTGGATACAATAACACAATCATATTAACCTAACCTAGGTTCATAATAACTCAAGCCAAAATAACCCATGGTTAGAATAACCCATGGATAGAATATCCCTGTAAGAATATAGAGAAATTGTAAAATTACCATGGGTTATTATGTCCATGGGTTATTTTGACCATGAGTTATTTTTTCGATCAGTTATTATGACCCTAGTTTATTTTTTCCTTGGGTTATTATGACAGGGTTATTGCATCCAAGGTTATTTTGGCTAGGTTATTATGTCCTGATACCAAAATCAAGATCTCCCAGAAAGTGATAATAGGTTCAGGTCATTACAAGTGAGTCTTATAAGGCTTGATAGTAGATTTTAGCTATTACTACTGAGAGGGATAAGGCATAATATTAGGTACAGGCTATTATGGTAGAGAGAGACCATGAGTGGTAGCCCTAACATTTCAAATTTTTGGTCACCATAGGTAAGTGCACAAAGATGGGGGACCAAAACTTGGTCACTTTTTCATCCCATAAAAGAGAAAATGTGAGTGTCTTATAATGAAAAATACTTGCATTATGTATGGACATTTACTTTCTTATACTTTAAGTTATATTTTGTGTAAATAGTTTCAAGATGTTTGAGAATGGTTTTAGATATTAGGGATTTATAATGTAGATTCTATGATTTGGAAGATCTTATAATCTTATAGACAATACAATTTCAACAATCAATAGGTCAAATTTTAGTAATCAATAGTCTCCCATCATCTTGTTCTCTCTCTCTCTCACTCACTTTATCTATATCCCTTGTCCCTTGTAGTATAGATCTATCTCTCTTAAATTCTATTTCACCTCACTGTCTCCTCTCCCTCTCTTTACATACCACTCCCTCCCTCACTCCATATTGCTCTCTCTCTCTACATCTCCCTCCTCCTCCTTCCCTCTCTACTTCTCTCTATCCCCCCTCTCCCTCTCTCTAGATACCTCTCTCTTCTCTCCCTCCCTCCTTCCATTTCCACTTCTCTCTATCAATATCCCTCTCTCTACCTACCTCTCCCTCCCTCTCTCTCACACACTCCCTCTCCCACTCTCCATCTCTACTTCTCTCTATCTCTTCTCTCAATCCCTCAATCAATCTCTCTTTAGGTAGGAAGAGGTAAGTAGAGAGAGGTAGTGAGAGAGATGGGGAGTGGTATGGAAGGAGGAAAAGGTAGGTAGAAAGGGAGAGGGGAGATAAAGGGTAGATAGGGAAGGAGGGAGAGAGAGGGAAGGAGAGATACGTAGAGAAAGGGAGAGGAGTGATATAGATAAGTGGAGAGAGGATGGAGGGAGGGAGAGAAAGAGGTGAGATAGAGATAATAAGTGATGGAAGGAGATAGAGAGAGATGGGGGATGAGGTTCAAGGGAGAGAGAGTTAAGATAGACAAAATTAGAGAGAGAAAGAGAGGTAGAGAGATGGGGAAGGAGAGAGGGAGATGTAGGGAGGGAGAGAGAGAGAGGTGAGAATGATAGAAGTGGAGAGGGAAGAAGAGAGAGAGAGGGGAAGGAGGGAGGTAGAAGTAGGGAGAAAGAGAGGTTATATAGACAAAAGTAGAGAGAGAAGGAAATAGTGATAGCTAAGAGAGGAAGGGAGTGAGAGAGATGTAGAGAGGGGTAGGTGATATATGGATATGTCTAGAGGAAATAAGGAAGGGAGAGAGATTGAGAGAGAGTGATAAAGAGAGAGGGAAGGATGAAGAGAGAGATGATGATTTCATTAGGACCACGAGTTAAAGGATTTTTTAATGAGAATAAAAAGAGGTGAGTACTAGAGGAGGGTAACTACAACAAATGATAAGGATGAATGAAAGTTAGTGCAAGATAGTGGGATGAAATTTATGAAAAAATGCTACATGAAGTGGATTTCAATCTGGGAAAAATCACCCTCGAACAAGAAAGAAAGTGCAGGATTGGTTTATTGCTACTTTTTGATTGGGATATCACTACTACACTTGTTATGGACACAATAGGGAGACAAGATCAAGAAGTATCTATTACTGAAGAGAAATCATAGCTCAATCTTTCTCAGGGTTAGGGTTTAACCCTAAATTTTAGACCTTGGTAATATGGGCTATGGATACAAACACCAATAATCAAAGGATGGTTATTAGAATCCATGAGTTGAAAGGGGATTTGATAATCAAGAGAGTGTAAGATACTCTTGCACCCCAATCTACATCATTGGTAGCTAATACAACCTTATTCAGTGAAGCCACAACTAAGAAGACATTGGCTGATTTTGATAAGTTGCAAGACCATTAAATGAAAGTTGTTGTGGAGTCAAATTAACTAAGGTTCATGAATTTGGCATCTACAAGTGCACCAATTCCAATAGTTTCTACTCCATAATGTTCAATAGAATCATTCCCATCTAACAAGGAACCTTTGCTTACAAGGACACCCCAAATGATAAGTAAAGTTGATGATACATGTAAGGTATATACATATTTTAGATCATCTTTTCTCAAGCATGAAGAAGAAATGAGTAATCTTAAGGAAATAATATTTTTTTATGCCTAATACTACAATGATAAGGAAATCTTTTCATATATGCCAAATATCATCATAAGGCTACAACAAAAATAAAGGTAATAAATGATACAATGTGGATACTTGAAGGATTTATTTCCTACATGATGAAACTTGAAAATTAGCTCAAAGATAAAATGGGATTATTTGACGGAGTTGAGAAAAGGATCATGCCAAATATTTTTGATGATCAAGGTCAAGTCAAAACCCTAGATCAATGGAAGGTTGAATTGGGTGCAATTTTCCCTAATATTTCATATTAAGTTTGTGCTAATGGAGAATTGAATATGGACCTATTGAACAAGACTTTCAATGAGTTCTTTACCATAGGGGAAACTTTTTATAGTTTCAACAAGGAAACTAGGGCAATCTTGGATGCAAAATATGCAAATCACAGTGATAAATATCAAAGGTAATTTATTTTTAGTGGAATTTGAAGAAGACATTTATACTTTGGGGACATAAATGTCATGATTAGGAATATATGTTTTTTAATAAATCATCAATCCATAACAGTTCAAATCCATATCGATAAATGACTAATTTTGGTAGTTTGGAGGTAGTACAAGCATCAACATTGGTTATCTCCATTAGGAACAAGTGAATAATTACTACTTTTTACCAATCTAATTTTATATGTAATGGGAAAAATTCCCCTAGTGACTTATTTAAGGGTGTGTGCATGAATTTGAGTCCACCTTTTAGGAAAAAAAGTGGAAGGTTTTACCTAATTAAAAAAAAATTCACATCTTACCTTAAAATCAAAGCACTTAGAAATGAAATCTTAAAAAAAAGACACTAATAATTAAGTATACTACTTGGAGTCTAGTTTTGGAATATGTAATTTATTTCAACACCTAGATTATACAAATTGAGTTTCAATAGGAATTTTTAAAAACCATTGTTCACTTTTTTTAACCATAGCATTCACGTGTACATCATTCATATTTTGACCTAAATAATCATATATTTCTAAATCCTTTTGGAAAAAGATTTGTAACTCATTAAAACATGTTTTAGATGTTTTTTTGTAATTTTTTATTGAATATTTTTTTTGTTAATTTTTTACTAGCCATATTTTTTCTTTAAAAAAAAAAATTGTGTACATCACACATAAGATGACCCAAACTTATCATTGTTTGAAATAAAAAATTCAAATGGAAAAGAATTGTATAAAGTACGTTCTCGTGCAATTCATTTTATAGAAAAATATTTTAATAAAAAGTTATTAAAATACTAAAAAACCTTGATATTTCAAGTTTATGGACAAGTTTCATTAGAAATTAATTGAAAAATAGAAAAAAGATCCAGTTGTAATAAAATTACATATTTGGAATCTATACTGTCTTGTCTATAATGGGTTTTAATTTCATCAAAAAAATTTGCAAAAGGGTCTTTATATATATGTCCAAAGTCACTATTTTCTTGTGACATTACTAATGACCTTCAAGTTGTAGGTCAAACTAGGTACAAAGCTAAGGTTTGGGTCGCAAAACCTTTTCCCAAATTAAAAAAAAAATGAATAAACCCGACTAAAAATTTACATTTTAAAAAATAAGATCACATTTTTGTAGATCTCATGATCTTGTTTTATAATTTTATTTCTTTATGCTTTTATGAAATGGAATCTCATTTTGAAAATTTTATAAAATGGAAAGTTTTCAAAATGGTATCCTAATTTTTAAAACACAAGGTCTCATTTTAGTTTTAGGCTCAAGACCCTGAACCTAAATGAGATCCCATTTATTAAAAATGGGATCTCGTTTTGTTGAACCTAATTTTGGAATTTTGGCTAAGGAAAAATCTTGCATGTTTTGTGGACTCAACTTCATGCATCTACCTTTAATGAATGGTCAAAATAAAACTAAAATTTATTTATTTCGTTCTTAGGTTGACATGTTTTTCTCTTTCTATAAATGAGACTTGCAATATATTAAGGGGGGATTCTAATTTTTATTCTAATTTTTGGATCTTGAAGATATATTATTGAGATGTAAATAATATTGGGTTGTAGAATGAATTTTATATGTAAGTGGAAATCTTAGTAAGATATGTTTTTAGTTTAGATTGAATAATATGAAAAACACTTATATTTTGTTAGAATTGTGAAACAAGCACAAAATCACGAGCCACGAGATCAAACAACAAACAAATACACCTTTTGTTGGGAATAGGATGTCATTTCACTACAATCCTAAATATATTTCATGTAACTCCTAAGTCCTTGGAAAGTGTTCCACAACACTAGGATTACAAAGAGATTAAATTTGAATGAAATGAACATGTAAATTGACATTTGTAATTATTCCTAAATGATGGGAACATGTGGGGGTGTCCAAGAAGAGATCCTACAAGATAGGAGCACATGGGGTGCCAACATGGAAGGTGGAACCCTCCTTGCTTAACTATTTGGAGGAAATATAACACTTTAGTAATGCATGCTTTATTCCTACAAATTAGGGATTGATATTTACATGAGTGGAGTTCAATTCAGTTCAGTTATGGTTCAATTATCTTTAGTTGCATGTAGTTAGTTTTAGTTGAATGATAGTTGAATTGAGTTGCATGACTAATGACTTTAGTTGCATTATAGATAACAAGTAGATACTTTCAGTTAAGTGGGGATGATCAATCATGCATAATGTTTGTATGAATTGGTGGAGACATATGTTTCAATTAACGAAGATTGACTTAGACCCACCTTGGGCACCCAAGTTTTCATCTTTGAGTTAACACCTTTTGCATGAGGATATATTTACAAGGCTTAGTTAAGTGGGCCCATTATTGGGCACCAACTTTGAGGAGGAGCTTGGAAGATATTTTCTTGACCAACAATCAGTTAAGTGTTCAGTTTGGGGCACCTAAATTGAGGAGACTTTGGTTTTGACTTCATGTTACAGTGTGAAACTCTACTTGCACAATCTAGACATGGATTTATGAGAGGAGCTTTGTGCTCTTGTTTTGATCAACTGTTTGGAGTTTACAATGCTCATAATTGTCTATTTATTGTAGCAATTGTATCAGAGTTTATAATATTTTTTGTAGGTTAGCAAGTTGAGCTTGTGCATGTGTGAAGTTTTGAATCATGGCATGGGATGCGTGGACTCATGCTTGGTCACATGGAATGCATAGATATCTTGTGTTGTAGAAAGTGTATGAGAGTTTATTGCAGGTTTTGAAGAAGGATTGTTGAAGGCAAAGGAAGCATATCAATCAAGGATTGATACAGTATTATTGCAGTCTTGTTCTAAGGTTAAATAATACAAGCACTATTGATTCTAGTGGAGTTTTTTCCTGAAAGGGTTTCTCCATGTATATGTTGTCACTTCTATCTTCTTGTCTCATTCTTCTACAATATTCTATCTCTTTCTGCAATTGGTAAAAATTTTCTAAACATATAATCATACATAAGTAATTTGTAATAAAGAACACTTAATTAGATCAACAATCTTATAGTTTTACAAGTTTTAAGCTACAATTTCATCTTCATTTTTAACATTTGGTATTAGAGCTAATGGTTGGGTAGAGTTTAGGATGCCTTTCTCTTAAAAAATTGAAGGTTTTTTGGTTGTAGTGGGAGCTTTTACTATTGTGTTATTGTAGATTTGTAAAATAAATGTGTTTTATCTTCTTGATTTAGAGATTATGGTTTTCTTGACCTTTTGGGAGTTGTGACATTTACAAAGGTTATTTGATTGTGTTGAGGCCATGAATGATCTTCATTTAGGAGATGATTATCACAATGTCATGGATAGCTTGGTTACATGTTTTAGTGGGAGTTTTTTGACAATGATGGTTTGATGTTTATCTTGTTGCCATGTATGGCTCACTATCATAGTTCAGTGGGAGCTTTGGTAGGATATGGTTATCTTCATGTGATTTGAAAAAGGTTTCAACATCTTGTTTCATGGAGGACCCTTAGAATCTTTGGTAAAGGTGTTATTTTTATTCCTTTGGAGAGGATGTAGCTCTCTTTGGTTTTGAGTATTAATCATTTTCTTGGAGCTTCATGATTATGCAGGTTGTGTTTGAAGTTAGCATAGATTGATTAGTGAGTGCTCATGTATACTAGAGAGACTTGGGTTAGGCTAAATATTTCTTATGTTAAGAGATATGTGCTAGAATGTTTACTTGTTATAAGGTATGTGTAGGATCATGATGGGCCAAAAAGTGACAATATGATGGGTATGTGGCTGACGCCTTTTTGTTTACCCAAAATTGATGAAACGAAAAAGGTTTTTAAAGGAGATTCTCAACTTTCCACCAATATAAATTATTCTTTACTTTGAATTTAATAAGTAATTATTATTCATTTTCTATTTGAATTATGACTAAAGTTCTGATTGATAGGTTGATTGAAAAACATCTATAACTTTAAAATGGTGTCACATTTTTTAAATCCAAAACATGTGTCACATTATATGCTTTGTATACTATAAGAATAAAAAAAGAAAATTGAATTTCATGAAGTTTTGACCATGTTAAGGTGGTTAGACATACAAGTTTTTATATTTTTTAAAAGTTGTATTAAAAAATTCATAATTAATTATTTGCTTGGAAAAAATTACAAAAAATTATGCATCACATTGGGACATGATTCCTTTGCTTATATCTAAAATCTTATAAAAAAATATTATTATTTTATTGTGGTTAAGGTGGTCAGACAAACACCTACTTATTTGTTCCTTGAAATTTAAGTACTACTACATTGAAATTTCAAATTTTCACCAAATAGTTTTTTTTTTTTTAACAAACCTAGTAGTTTAGAAACTACATTCATTTTGCTATAGATTCTATTCTTACATATTTTTGAAATAATATAGATAGCTTATTTAATTTTTTACATCAAGTTGCCTAACTCTGATTTTTTTGAATTTTTTGCCAATTAAGGGCCTGTTTTTTCCATGATGATCCTCCACATACATTATATTTTTTTTCAAAATTAAAGACTAAGAATCCTACACCTGGAAATGGATGTGATTCCATTATAGACTTGATGAGAAGGCTGTATTTATTGAAAGCCTATATTGCTTGGTGTTGTATGCCTAGGACAATCTTGTATCCCACTCTTGGTTTACTCAGCAGGTAAATGATCTAAGAGGTGTTTCCCACCTAATTATAAAATGTATGATTTTTGTGTATTTCCATTGTTCTCCTTGCAATCATGAACTTGAGTTTTTTTGAGGATTTGGGTAGGAGAGGTACAAGAGATGATTAGTGGTTTTGGGCATATTCCCTTTTTTTGTGTGAATGTTTGGCTAAGTTTGATCTAATTTTAGTGAGAGGTTTACATCTAAGTTCTTCCATGTTTCATTATAAGTTGAATGGTTAGATGTTGATATCCTTTTTGTTTGGGAGTGTTGAAGGAGATCTTACTTTACAAATTTTGGCACATGTTAGTGTGGTATAAGAACATGGTTTTATTTGCAAGTTCTCTCTTTGTGGGAATATTGTCTTCTTCTTGAAGGTTCTTATGTTATGAGAGATGTATTTTTCATATCATTGTATGCTTCTTTGACACTATGATAGAGGAGTTATCCACATCCTCTATGTGAAGTGCTATAGGAGGACTTGTTAATGTTGTGATCTTTTTTTTAGATTTGACATTACTTATGCAGTGGGAGTTCCAGAAGGTATATGTGTTCTATATGAGAGGGGCACCTCTCTTGGAATAGTTACACTTTACTACAGTGAGTTACTTCAGAGGTTTTTAATAGCATGTCTATGTTTGTTATTACCTTGAAGTCTTATTTTGCAGGATGGTCAATATATTGGGACATGTTTGCAGATTTAGGTTGTTATGTTGATAGCATGAAGTTATAAAAATGATGGTTTGGTTATAGAGACTTGGGAAAGGTATTGATTGAGAAAGTTGACACTTTGATCAATGCTATAAAATATTCTCTTGGTGCAGTAAGGCCATTGTCCTTGAGTCTTGTACTTGATTTATAATAATGATTCCTTGTTTAGAATAATTGCAATGTATAATGTCAAGTGGGAGAATGTTGGGAATAGGATGCCATTTAATTGCAATCCTAAACATATTTCATGTATCTCCTAAGTCCTTGGAAAGTGTTCCCTAATACTAGGATTAGAATGAGAATAAATTTGAATGAAATGGAAATGTAAATTGACAATTGTAATTATTACTAAATAATAGGAACATGTGGGGGTGTCCAAGAAGAGATCCTACAAGATAGGAGCATATGGGGTGCCCACATGGAGGGTAGAACCCACCTTGCTTAAGTTAACTGTTTGGAGGAAAGATAACACTTTAGTAATGCATGTTTTGTTCCCATGAATTAGGGATTGATATTTACATGAGTGGATATCAATTTAGTTTAGTTTAGTTTAGTTCAGTTCAATTAAATTATGGTTTAGTTATCTTCATTTGCATGTAGTTAGTTTCAATTGAATGTTATTTGACTTGAGTTAACTTGAGTTGCATGACTAATGACCTTAGTTTCATGAAAGATAATAGTTGGATGCTTTCGATTAAGTTGGGATTATCAATAATGCATAATGTGTGCATGAATTGGTGGAGAGATATGTTTTAGTTAACTAATATTGAATTGGACCCACCTTGGGAATCCAAGTTGGAATCTTTGAGTTAACCCCTTTTGAATGAGAAGATATTTACAAAGCTCAGTTAAATGGGCCTATTCTTGGGAACCAACTTTGAGGAGAAGCTTGGAAGATATTTTCTTGACCAATGATCAGTTAAGTGTTTAGTTTGGTGTGTGTAAATTGAGGAGACTTTGGTTTTGACTTCATGTTATAGTGTGGAACTCTACTTGCACAATTTAGGTGTGGATTTATGAGAGGAGCTTTGCACTCTTGTTTTGATCAACTCTTTGGAGTTAACAATGCTCATAATTGTCTATTTATTGCAGCAATTGCATCAAATTTTATAATATTTCAAGTGTGGGTTAGCAAGATGAGCTTGTGCATGTGTGAGCATTTGAATCATGGCATGAGATGTGCGGATTCATGCTTGGTAAAATGGAATGCATGGATAGCTGGTGTTCTAGAAAGTGTATGAGAGTTTATTGTAGGTTGTAAAGAAGGATTGTTGAAGGAAAAGGAAGCATATCAATTAAGGATTGATACAATATTATTGTAATCTTGTTCTAAGGTTAAATAATACAAGCACTATTTTTTCTGGTGGAGTTTTTTCCTAAAAGGGTTTCTCCACATATATGTTGTGTCACTTCTATCTTCTTGTCTTGTTCTGCTACAATCATTTGTCTCTTTCTACAATTGCTAAAATTGTTCTAAACAGATAATTATACACAAAGAATTTGTAACAAAGAACACTTAATTAGATCTATAATCTCATAGTTTTACAAGTTTTAAGCTACAATTTCACCTTTGTTTTCAACATTTGGTATCAAAGCTACTGGTTTTATGCTACAATTTTACCTTTTTTTTCAACATTTTCCACACAAAGAGAATTGCAAACAATATGTGAAATATTCCTCAACAAGAAAACCCTACATAAGAAAATTTCAAGAAGATATGAAAGCTCCAGATTATTCTCTGAGAGTAATTACACAGAGGGTTGAGTGCTTATAAGAGCAATGCCCCAAATGAGAAAGGGATCAAATCATGAGAAGTTACAACATCACATGAAATGAGACATAATGATCTAGTATTAGCTCAAGTAATAGAGTATAAAATACTCCTAAGTTTAGCTTAAGTGGGAGAGAATAAATTGGAACAATAATAAAGATTAATTAACTATTAGCTAATGTATGATTACTCTAAATACTTCCCCTTAAGATGAACTTAGGGAGTAGCTAAAAACCCTAAAAGGAATGCATGATGGGTCCTAGAAAACAAGGCCATGAAGGTACCCATGTACAAACAAAATATCTCTATAATGCAGAGAATTAGAGAAAACCTCATGCGAAAAAATCCACTCCAAAAAGAGATGAATGCTAAGTGAAGGACTGAACAAGCTTCCAAGAAAGAAATATGTTGTCCCAAAAGATAGGAAGAAAGGATAAATGAAAGAACACCACTAAAGCACAAAGAACCTGCAAAAATTGCCAAAGAATGATTGTTGGAATGTTGAAAATAGGAATGCAAGAGTGTCCATATGGTAAATGCTCCATCTTACCAAAATGCATGGCTAACTAGCTGCTGCATCTACCTAGTACATAGGAAAAAATATTGTATACATAGCTCACTCCAACGCAAAATCAAATGAGCATTAACACAAATAGTAGAACTCCCCCCCATAAAGTTGAAAAGGGAGAGGTGTGATAGGTACACTAAAACTAAATGCCGAAAATAAGTGCATGAAGAAGAATTAGGAACATTTGTATGTGCAAACTTGAAAGTACCCACATATAATGGGTGTGAAAATAAAAGTCACACATGCATGAGGCTACTATCGTGGAAGGAACACTCACTTGACAAAGGTATGATGGAAAACAAAGGAAAAACATCAAACCCCCTCATGGAGCTTTATAAAATAGTGTAAGTACAATAAGGCACAAATTTATGTGCAAGGCCCCATAAAAGAAACACCTACTATGGCACTTTATTTCAGTGTGTTTACATAATGAAAAAATTCATAAAATGGGAGTCCATAATGTCTAAAAGAGGACTACATGATGAAAAACAAATTCTTTGATAGAAAAGGAGGAAACTGGTAGCACCATGACAAAAGAGGGAATGTATAGGATCATGATGGGCCAAAAATTGGAAATATGATGAGTATTTGTAGGGTATGTGGCTGGTGACTTTTTTTTAACCCAAAATTGATGAGAAAAAAGGGTTTTTAAAGGATATTCTCAACTTTCCACTAATATAAATTATGCTTTAATTTGAATTTAATAAATAATTATTATTCATTTTCTATTTGAATTATGACTAGAGTCTTGATTGATTGAAAAACATCTATAGCTTTGAAAAGGTATCACATTTTTTGAATCTGAAACATGTGTCACATTCTATGTTTTTCATACTATAGGATTAAAAAAAAATTACATTTTGACATGAAGTTTTGACCAAGTTAAGGTGGTCATACATATGATCTTTTATATTTTTTAAAAGTTGTAATAAAAAATTCATAATTAATTATTTACTTGGAAAAAAAATACAAAAAATATGCATTACATCAGGCCATGAGTCCTCTACTTATATCTAAAATCTTATAAAAAAATATTATCATTTTATTGTGGTTAGGGTGGTTAGACAAACACCTTTTTATTTTTCCTTGAAATTTAAGTACTAGCATTCAAATTTCAAATTTTCACCAAATAGATTTAAAAAAAAAATAAACCTAGTAGTTTAGAAACTACATTCAATTTGCTATAGATTCTATTCTTAAATATTTTGAAATAATATAGATATCTTATTCAAATTTTTACATCAAGTTTCCTAACTCTATTTTTTTTGAATTTTTTACCACTTAAGCACCTATTTTTTCCATGATGATCCTCCACATACCTAGGACACAAAAAAATGCACTTTCAAAAAAAGACGCTTTAAAATGTGTCTGGAAGTAGAAGATATGGCCAGTCAAAGTCTCCGAAATGAGAATTAAACAACAACACTAAGAAAACAAAATTATGGAAAAACCCAAAAGTCAAAACTAGAAAATACATGCACCACTACGAACAACATGAAATTTCACTCCTTTTAAAAAAAATTGCATTGAAAAAGCCCACCGTATAGCTGAGATATGGCCTCTAGAATATAGGGTACAAAGCTAAAAAGCCCAATGGAGAGGGGTTGAGTAGGGAAAAAGAAAAACTCCTCCAAATTTGTCAAAATACCTCAAGAAATAGAGGCCTACCAAATATAGTGGTGTTGGTAAAAATTGTCCAATTACAGTGCATGTGATTTATTTTAAAAAAATATATATAAGAAAAAAATTTGCATGATTTTTGCTTTTTTTATTTTTTAAAAGTAAAAATAGAGCATAAAGAAAACTTTTTTTAGACTTTTTTTCAAAAAAAATATTAAAAAAATGTGGTAGCCACTAGGGTTCCCACCACTAGGTAGAGCTATAGGGGTCACCATCCTACCAGTGGTAGGTGGCGGTACCCCCTACCCACAATAGTGGTGCGGAACCCAAGCATTGCTACTTTGCCTTTTGGTAGGTTGTGCTACCAAGGGTACTACCAAAAAAAATATTATTTTATTTTTAAATACAAATTTTCATATAAAAAAACCTGTGATTTGACTATAAAAGGGTTTTAACATTTTGTTTCAATTTGATTTGTTTTAATTTTGTAGGGAAAAAAATATCAAAATATATATATATTTTTATTTTTACCTCGATTTTCATGCTGGGGAGGCTATATGACCCACCCAGCAACTTTTTTTTCCTCAGAAACTCCCGACACAAATTTTGATGATTTTATAAGCGATCTTAAGCTTTTTGGGCCTTCTAAGTGCTATGGTGATATTCGTTTTGGCTCAAAACGCACCAAAATTGCAGCTACCCTTTGGATCTAAAAACTAAAGTAGCTACTTCAAAACTTCATAGATCTAGCGCCAAGAATCAAAATCAGGTGAAACAAAAGACAAATTTGACTTTCTTAATAACTCTAGATCTAATGAGGAGATCCTTTTTGCACCTAAATGCTCCAAAAAATGTTCACCTCCAAAATTTTCAAAATAGATCAAAGGGGATTCAAATTTGAAGCTTATAACCCTTGTTGAAGAACAAATCCTCA
Source organism: Sequoia sempervirens (assembly GCA_007258455.2). Taxonomy (NCBI): domain Eukaryota; kingdom Viridiplantae; phylum Streptophyta; class Pinopsida; order Cupressales; family Cupressaceae; genus Sequoia; species Sequoia sempervirens. Next base: position 19,338,639 of record VDFB02358134.1, on the reverse strand, counting down.
TCAATTGAGAAGGGAATCATTGAATCCACACTTTGATACCATATTAGAATTCTAAAACAAGCACAAAACCATGAGCCACTAGATCAAACAACATACAAATACACCTTCAACTCAAGAGATCTGCAAACAATATATGCAATATTCCTCAATAAGAAAAAGCTACAAAAGAGACTTTCAAGCAGATATGAAACCTCCAAATTATTCTCCAAGAGTAATTATAGTGAGGGTTGAGTGCTTATAAGAGAAAATCCCTAAATGAGAAAGGGATCAGATCATGAAAAATGTCAACATCACATGGGAGGAGACATAATGATCTAACATTAACTCAACTAATAAAGTATAAAGCACTCCTATGTTTAGCTTAAGTGTACATACGATAATAAATTAGACTAATAATCAATTAAAAATTAATTAATTAATAGCTAATGCATGATTACTCTAACATATTGTGTATTCATTTCAATTGTCTCCTTTAGTGTATGAATTTTCCTTTTAAATAAACAAATTAAGGGTTTATGAGTTTATCTATGCATATTTATTGCATTGTGTATCATTTTTATTGCTTCTATTCAAGTAATATACTAAACATGCTCTAAATAAGATATGAAGGGTAATGTATTGTATTTGAGATTGCTAAGAAAATTTGTGGATAATAATGTGTAATTGTAATGAGGTGATACTTTAAATAATTCAATTTTTAAATTTGGATGCCATAAAGAGGCACTTTCATGGGATAATTTGACCTTGTACCCCAATATTAGGCACCGATTAGGAATACATTTGACCCAATGTTTACAAAAATAAACCCCAAAAGTATAAAATCAATTTAGTATTTGTGAGAACACCAATCCTATTACTTGAAAAAGGCAATGAATAAACACATAAAGTTAGAGATTGCAAGAAAGAACAAGGATTCCCTATGAAATCCATTTACAAGACTAAAATTAGGAAAATAAAAAATGAAGAACATAATGAAAACAACAAAATAGATCGAATTCTAATTTATATTTGCAAAGTCATGATACCATGGGGGAGTTGGTGCAAATTTAATGTGAAAATTGGCCCTTTCCCAATTCCTAAGATGCAAGCTTGATATGTTGATGATGATTGATCCACTTTGTTGATGAATAATGAGAGTTCCAAGCCAAAAGTCTATAAAAACTAGCTAAGAACTCAATGGTGATGGATGGAATTTGATAGATATTTGAGCATGGTAGCTTTACTCAAATTGTGGATGATAAAATGAGGATATGAGCTCTTTATTTATAGAATACCAAGCTGGATGAATGTCCAAACTTGAGGAATTTGGGACTAACATTCATCCAATGGCATGATGCCACTTGTCAATCTATGAATGGATGGAGGATGTGCAATTTTTGAGGATTGTGCCAATAAATGCTTCTTATTGAATTTCAAATTTGTTGAAATGACTTGTCAGAGGGAAGGGAAAATGCAATAAATGCCACTTGGCTCAAGGAAAAGGACATGTAAGATGAAGTTATTTCCTTGTTGGATGTACATGTTGACTTGGAATTTTTGAATTCAAACTTGGAGAATATTCCAGAAGATGCCTTGTGAGGAAAATAGGGATTTAATAAATGAATTAAATCTATTTTCATTTGCAACCTGCATAATCTAGAGGATGAGACATGAAATGAGATTAAATTAATCAAGTGTCAAATAATTTAATGAGAGATTAGATGATGTGACCTATTTGACTCAAATTTATGGATTTATTTAAATTAGATAAGAGAGGAATATGATAAGAGAATAATTAAATAAGGATTTTGATTTACTTAATTAAAAGAGATGGTGTTAGATCAAATTGAATAAGGTTTAATTTATTTAATTTAATGGATAGAACTTAGAGATTTAATTAAATAAAATTAATTATTTAATTAAACAGGGATAATTAGATCAGATTGATTGATTTAATTAACAAAAGAGAGTGACTTAATTAGAGAAAATGATTTATTTAATTAAGAGAGGAATATTTATGAATTTAATCAAATAAGGAGATTTGATTAAATGGTTAGACCAAGGGATTATTCAGGATGAAACAATGTTAGCAGTTGGGATTAGATGCACAATGTCAATCAGTACATTTTATGTGTTTACATTTTGCCCCTCTTTGAAGTGATGTACTTGTTGCATTGGTTCAAAGAAAAAATTATCTCGACCAAAAGTCAAAATTTTATGCTAATTAAAGACTTGGCCCACTACTACCTGGCAAGAGAAAACATGCCAATATAATGCCCCCTCAAGAGATTGGACAAAAAATTGAAATTTTTGGGTGATCTCACGAAAAAGAGGACAAGGTGCCTGAGAGGTCCGAAAAGGCTCTAGGAGGCCAAAAATGTGTCTAAACGTAATAAAATGATGAAAAATAGGCCTCAACTAGACATAAACAAGTTAGAGGGTCCAAAACCCTAGCAAGACAGCCAATCAGGGTGAAAAAACCCTAATTTTTAGGCTTAAAATGGGCTCGTGGGGTCACTTTCAAGTCATTTTCATACACTTCCATTTGCAACTTTGAGATTTGAGTTCTGACCTCTTGACAATATAGCACAACAAAAAATTCCCCTACACATTTATGCTCAAGTTCAGACATACCAACGACCACCTGGCATTAGGGCACCGGTAAGTGATCCTTACTTGAGCTACATTTTTCATTTATTGCCTTCATTTAATGTTTTTAAGGTCAATCTTTCTGTAGCAGTGCTATATAGCACTGCTCAAAAATCAAACTACATTGCTCAGTGTGAAATAGTGTTGTGATAGTGCAGTTTAGAGTTTGAAAACTTTGACGCTAAGGTCAGGGCCTGCGGGGGGATTTGAAAAGTGCGACATGATGGTCCTAATTTTTCCCAAAGTGCGCCATGGGAAGGGAAAGTGCACCACAGTGGTGCAATTTTTCTCTTTTAAGCCCTAGTGTTAGAGTTTGATTAGAAATCAAACTGCAATGCCTTCACGGGTTGCCCCATTGGAGAATTTTTTTGAATGTCTGGCAAAAAAAATTTCAAAAAATTTAACATGATGATCTTCCTGGATGTAGGACGTGATGAGGGAGCTCTACTCCTAAGAGCATAGGTCATGGGACCTAAGCAACAAGGACTATGACAGACTCTGGATTGTAGGGTTATGGTATATTGCTTACACAACACTCATTTGCACTCACTTGGGGATGTTGTTAGCACTAGATGAGAGGTGGCACAACAAGACCTCTTCATTTCATCTTCCCACTAGCGAGGCCACGGTCACCTTAGAGGAAGTTTGGCATATTTTGAGATTGTTGATTCATGGTCGATGGGTGATTTTTGACATGGACGAGAGGTGTGATGCCTACCACTGAGTCCTCGCCATATAGGACCTCATATTTTGTGAGGGACAGATAGAGCTTGAGTGACATAGGGTCTTGGCACCTCCCTACCACTTAGTTGTTGCATCCATTATTTCAGGTCTTGTTGTACTTAACAAACGAGGTGGATACTTCAGTCCCAGCTGGGGATATTATTGGGAGAAAATGGTTCGAGATAGGCTAGTTCACTTTGCTTGTGGGCTGGTTCTTCTATCTTCCTTATATAAAGATCTCCATGAGTACATCTACATGGATGGTAGGGTACTCAGAGTAGGGATGATCCTTCTTCACATGTGGGCATGGGAGCACATTGATGTGCTTCAGCCATGAGTTGTTTCAGTGTTGATCCTGCTAGATGACCCCCTCATGTGGCATTACAGAGGTGGTGTGTCCTTTACACACACTAGTGAGCACAGGATCCCCTACTAGAGGAGGGTCCTTGATGAGATATAAGTATTCACCTAGCGACCGTACCTTGGTTAGCTATGATGGGTTGACGATGTTGATCAGTTGTTCTATGCTCACCAGGACCATTTTATGCAAGGGCGAGAGCATACCATGATTTAGAGGTATCTTCCCAGGTACATGCAATGTCAATTCAGTTAGTCATAGGATCGCCCCAATGATGATTACATAGTCATCTTCGCCTGCAACATGACATAGGTTTCATGGGGGTGGTATATTCTTGCTTCAAAGGCTGTGGACTACTTTAGGCAATTGGTAGCTTGATCATCGGCTTATGATTAGGGATTGGTAGATCCAAGCATGACACAGGCCTATAGGGATTGGTTCCAGCCTCTACTTCAATTGACTATTCTAAGTGTAGTTCTAGATCAGCAAAGTGTTGGAGGTAGAGGGGGAGGACAAGAAGGAAGGGGTGACACTCGACAGGAGTCACCGATGGTGCATCTAGTTTAGCTAGGGCAGGGTGATGTGTCGATGCCAGATCAACAACAGGTGCCATTAGGTGTACCACCATGGGTTGAGGATCAGCCTCAAGTGTAGCTATAGGTACAACTAGTAGGGCAGGTGGATGCTTGGGATATGCTGATTATGTAGTTACAGGCTTAGGTCTAAGCCGTGAAAACCGAAAGAGATCAGGTGAGGGCCAAGAGAGAGTAGCTCAGGGTCGAGATGGATCAGGCCATTTAGTAGAGATAGGCTGCAGAGCTATAGGGAACCGTTGAGTTAGGGCACAGACAATAGCTAGAGAGTATGGTAGCCTCCTCTTCCCAGGGTATAGTGTTTGTGCAGTTCTATAGGGATACTGTCTGAGAGACCGAGTACTATCAGAGGCACTATCATGAGGCCATACCTAGAGCAAGACAAGTCCTAAATTACTCAAGCGGACTAGCTATAGACTAGCAAAGGGTCATGATGACAGGGGTGAGGGATTTAGGCAGGAGGGATAGGCCTCCTTTTGATCGAGATGATATCATTTTTTGTGCGTTATGGGCTCCTTTTTGATAGCTTGATGAGCCTTTTATACTGGTTGACATACATGTATAATGATCTGATTATTTGTACTATGATAGTTATATTATTGATGACATATGAGATGAGTCAATGATGATTTTGATGTGATGTGATATGATGTGTACCTTTTATTTATGTATGGATGGATGATTCTTTTTCCTTATGTTGTGCAATGATATATATGATGATACGTTTATGGATGCTTTTGCTTTTGATAATGAATGCATTATGTAATGATTATGACTAAGAGATCTATATTATGCCATTAATTTATAATATACAGATGTTAATGGATGATATATGATGATGCATTTATGATGATGATATGTGATATTAAATGTAATGTAATGTGAAAAATGATATGGAAATGATCTATGGTGTATGTGTGAAATGATATGAATCATGTATATATATGAAATGATTATGGATGGATGTATGCTTATTAATGTTTCTATTTATGCTTATAATGATGTGCAATGATTTATGTAATGAATGATTTATGAGATGACATGGATGATGTAATGTGAATGTGATGGTCATGATATGATACAAATGAGATGATTCTATGTAATGCAAATGAGATGGTTTTTTAAGATGCTTAAAATAACAAATATTATTATCCTAAACATATTAAATGATAATGTAATGAATGTGATGCATTTTAATGTGATTTACTATATGCTATGATATGATAATGTTTGATGCCCAATGAACGTAATGTGACAGATGGCCTTATGATAGTATGCAAGTATGTATGTGATGGATTATCAATGATGCTTATGTTCCTATTTGTTATAATTATTCAATAGGTGGTAATGTAAAATGCAAATAAATGTTATGGGATGATTGATATGATAACTACAATGTGATGCAATGTAATGGATGAAATCCAATAAAATGGATGCACCTATCTATGAAAAGTGACTATGATGAACTGTTTATATGATGATTGAAATGCAATGCATGTGTTTACTATATGATATGTTTATGCAATATGCTAATGATTTGTGGATGTAGGATCGATGGCGACGATGATGATGATAATGAACTGTCATAGTACTTTGTTAGTGTGATGAGAAAGAAGAGAAGAATTCATTTCAACAAGACAAAAGATGATGAAAATGCCGATGATGATGATTACTTATCAAGGAATTGGGATTTTCAAAGGGCCAAATTTTCTTATGTTTGATAACACACGTGGTACAATGCATCAATGTATTAAAAACCAGTATGGCATTGTACCTAGTGTGATGGACTTTGACTTGACAAGAAGATAGGAGTATCCTTGTTCACACGTGATAGATGAAAACCTTGCTAGGATTCTCTTTAGAAGTTTCAAACACCTTAGGCCAAAACACGGAAAGGTAAACCTATCAATGCAATAGTCAACAAGTTGTTCTAGACCTCCTCCATACATACCTAATAAAGAAAGTATTCATGAAGGTTATATTACAAGAAAATCCAACAAGGATAGAAGACAAAATATAATGATTGTTGCCCCCATTCCTATTTCTCTAAATATTTTGTTTAGATATCATTGAGAAGTACTTGGAATGAGCGCAATAAGATAAGTCAAAAGATACAGATAAAGGAAACAAAAAAGTTGATGTTCTTCAATATTGCTAACCAAAAGGGAATGTGTTTTCAAGTATAGGAAATGAAACTATCACCAAAAGATAATGCCCATTGTAGGAAGGATGAATCCTAGGACATGTTAGTGGATGGCAGCACATCATTTTGTTTATCCAAAGTGCTCTTTTTGATAAATAATACCCATTGTAGGAAGGATACATCCTAGGACATGATGTTATCAAATGATTGGTATGGGACTGATTGGATGATGGGTTATTGACAAAAAGAATTGACCAACTTGCTTACATACTGACTTAAACCTAAGATTTGACGTTTGGAATTTTACTTTTTAACCTGCTAGACTTGTTTCTAACTGTTTCACCAAAGGTTGAGGATGACAATTAGTTTATTATGGATGGTGTTATTGCAAGTCCAAGTGAAATGAGATGGATGGATTTTTTCAAATATTTGGATGTTTTTGACATTTTGCAATGTTTTGAGGCTATTTTTTGTATTTTTCAAGATTTTTAAATGGTTTGATTTTTGATTTTCTAATGTTTTGGGATTTTTTGAGATTTTGACTAAGAGACTAACCTAAAGACTTATCCTAGAGGCCTCAAGGATTGATCAACATATTAGCCTTACCTATGTTATACATGCACAGACCACGTAGTTTGACTGGTGACTTGAACAATTTGCAAATGAAGATATACATGATGAAATGTCATCTTATTATGATAGACTCCTAAAGGACTGGCCTGAGTGTCTCGGGGGATGATCAAAGATCAAAATTTCCTATGTTCAAGCTCACAGATAATGTAGTTCAACAAGACAACTTAGTTTTTGACTTTTGACCAGCTTTTGGACATGTTTTTTGATTTTGATGATTTTTTGATGTTTTTGGATTTTTTGGATTTAGGTATTTTAAGAACATACACAAATCCGATCTGATGAGAACATGCCCCCAGTGCGATGCAATAGAATACTCCGATAAAGGTAGGACAAGTTGACCTTGAGGATGGGTTGAGTAGTACTAGGAGGGATTATGATATGAAAACAAGACCAAACTACAGTACAAATGCGAGTGGATGAATGATGGATGGAGGTATGGAATGCAATGGATGATGGAAACGTAATGGGTGAATGATCCAGAACAAGCCATAGATATCTTGGTGGATGGATAATGATTATTTACACAAGGTGCGTGTTTTCCAGGTTTTCACCAAGGTACTTGTCCAAAGTGCCACCGAAGTGGTTTTCACTAGAGGACGATCTTTTTTCTTTACTATTTTGAATCATTTTTCTAATATTTTTTTGGATTTTTTGGTTTTTTGATTTTTTTGTTGTTACCAAGATGCCTGTGTTGATGGTCAAAACAACACAACAACGTTAAAAGAGAATATCACTATTCTGTTTCTCCTGAAAGGGAAAGATCACACTTGGAGATCTAACTCCCAAGGTCCTGGTAATTGATTCTCGATTATACTAATTTCACTCAGTGGTTGATATAACCATAATGTTCAAGGGGCCTTTACTGGTAACAAAGAACAAGAATGTATAGCATCAGGTATTATACATTTTGGGGGTTTTAAATAAAAGAAAAAGATGGAACAGATCTTTAAATCACAAAGACATGAATAAAATCCTTACGTATCTAGACATGCAGATCAAAAATGAGTGTTCATTTTAACTAACCAAAACTAAAACAAGATGCAATCCATAGAATAAACTACGCTACTACATACATCCATAATACTAATTCAGATATTATCAATGTTCATTAAATTTACTTCAAACAAATCATTCACTCATCATTCAAAACACATATCAAATGAATCCCATAACAATCTAATTCATAGGTAATCCAATGATATGACCTTGAATCTAGTTCCTTCTATTGACTTTCATCAAATAAAGACCAATTAAGCATAGAAAAACATTGGCGTATGGATTAATCATATATAATTAACCTTATCAAAATGGATTCAAACTTTAAAAATCATCACATGAAAAATGTAGAAAATTTGTAAAATAATCAAGCATTTTACTATACTATTTAGAGTATATTTTTTAAAACATTGAAATCCTAGATCAAGTTTCTATTTTAAATCCTCAGGTGGCTGATCTTTCTTCAATTAGCTAACCTTTACAAAATGGATTCTAATAGTACATACAAATTTCTTAATCACTAATCAAGATCCACAATCCATGGAGTTGAAACTGAACATAGAAGTGGACTCAAGAATCCTTGCTTTTAAGGCTGATTACTCTATTTGTATAAAAGGAAAATATGATACTCCAAGAGGAAGATGAAACACACGGATCAAACTTAAAGTAGAGCACATCTCAACATCCATAGAAAAAGGAGAATAGCAGATGGACAAGGACCCCAAGAGTTAGTCACTTTGCATTGAATTCTCTTGAATGTAATCGTCATAACTGGAGAATACTTGTAGAAGAGTTTCCAAATCCGGCTCATCCAACCAGTTACCTTCAAATTTGATTCTTTGAAACTCTATAGAAACCAAACTTTGCATCTCTTTTAGCTTGATTAGCTCCTTTCTAGCAGTCCTTACCTCCTCCTAGATATCCATAAACCGATCTAACAATAAATTCTCCCCATCATCTCCTTTCTACATGATTTCCTCAAATCTTCCCCTCCATTTCTCCCTTAATTTATCCAAAGAAAGGCCTTCTTTATTGGAGGAATCCAAGTTAATCAAGATAGCTACAACCACTTCTAACTTAGTCATTTGTTGATTCAAGTCCTTACACATTTCTTAGACTTCCTCCTGATGTCCATGTATAGCCCTAGACTTGTACCTTATGATACTCATAGTTTTCTCCACAAAGTCTTCATCACCAGGCTCAATAATTGAAAATTCTATTAAAGTGGATTTGGGAACTTTGCTAACGTCTTCTAGGCTCTTAACATATTCTTTATATTCAGCATCCTGCTAGTCCAAATCTTTACCTTGCTGATCTAGATCTTTTGCTAATTCAAGAGCAACTTTATGAATCCTGGAGCCTTCAACAAGAACATCATCAACCTCCCCATTGAGCTTATCCAACAATTTTTCAATCATCCCCACCTTTCTTTTCATCTGAATCAAATTATCTGCTTCCTTCTTTGTTAGCAAAACTGTGGATTCAAGACTAGGGATTCAAGACGAGCAGCCTATTGAGAAATGGGACTAGAAACATGCTTCAAGAAACCATGGAGCTGATCTAATTGAGCCTTAATTTTATCCTTCCTTTTCTTTTCCTTGATCATCCGCGTTTTGGTCGAAGAAGCCACAATATCAATCAATCTCATTTGTTGATTTCTTGGAGGCTTTCCCAAATTTACTTCCCCCAACTGATAATCAGTGACTTGCATATCATTATGGTTCTTCTCCATTACTAGAATGGCACATTCAACAATGATCTCTACAACATCAGTGAGCCTAGTGGAGTGAAGAACCTAGGACTTCTTCTTTGGCTTCTATTTCCCAATTTCCTTCATCATTTCTTCCCAGTTCAATGGTTGTGGTTGGACAACTTGTTTTCTTTGTAAGTCCAATTTTAGCCAAGTAGGAGCAATAGGAGTAGTGGTGACTTGAGCTGAAGAAGAAGCAATAGTAGTGGAAGACAGAGGTTGCAATAATGTAAGCTTTGGTTGAGAATCAAATTCCTACACATTTTTTTGATCACTTTGATCCCTCTCCTGTGCTAGATTTTCTTCTTCTTCTTTATCCTTTTGATCTTGTAGCCTCTTAGCCTCCAATTCCAGCCTTAAGTATTCCTCTTCTTCTTTCTTCTTCTCTAACATTTTATCTCACTGCTTTTTTAATGTTTCAACATAGTCCCATGCTTCCTTGGACTTCTTCATATGTTCGACAATTTCAATAGCCTACTTTTCCCTTTTTAGAAGTTCTTGCTCTTCCCTTTTTCTATAGGCCTCCTCTTGTTCCTTGAGTTTAGCTTCAATAGCATCCTTTTCTCTTCTTTTCTAAGCTTTTTCCTCTTCAAGATCATGAATTTTTTGTTGTAGTACCAACCTATCCCTTTCTTCTTGAAGTTTGAGTTCTTGCTCCTTTTGTTGTTGTTGTTGAGCTAACTCATCAGCCTTCACTTTATCTTCTAACTCCTTTTGCTTGGCCACCAACTCAGATTGTGCTCTGGGCTCTTCTTCCTATTGCTTTGCTAATGCTTCAACTTGTGCCTTGGCATCGACTTCCCTTTTAGCATCTTCGAAGAGCTTCCATTGATCTTCTTCAGTTAGAATGTGCTTAGTCCCCGCATCATCTATCATATCCAAAGATGCCAAAGCTGGATGTTCTTTTATCAGATGTCGTCTTCTCTGAATTTGTTTCTATATTATGTACCTCTACTTCACCCTCCATTTTCCTCAAAGCTTTTGCTTCACCATGGAGAGCTCCCACTGGTGATTCACGACCAAACTTTGGTGCATCAAAAGGCTGAGTAGGAACCTTTCCTGTAATAGATGTAGAAACACCCACTTCCACTACTGTTTCATCTTCTTGTCCCTCTGGAAGATCTTGATGAACCACCTCCTCTTCTTGTGCACTAGAAGGCATAAACTCTAAAGGATCCTTAGGTGCCATCCTTTTTTTTCCCTTTTGAATCCTTGGGTGGTACCTATAGCCTTTCTCTTCTTGGAGGATGTAGCTTTGGCTTGATTTTCCCTCAAACTTACCCATTGAATACTCCTATCAAGCACAGGTCTTGCAATCTGCATTATATCAATGGTCTCATTAGTATCCTAATTTATTGGATCAAGATCCTTATTTCCAATCCTTTTTGCATCATATCTAGGATCCAAAACTATCCCATCATCAGATAATGTATCATGAATATCTTCCTTTATCCCAAACTCAATCATGAGTGGGATAGGTATCCTTTCATAATTCTTTCTCCTGAGATCATAATCATCTTGCAGATCCTCCAAAAAATCTTTGAATATACTGAAGTGCTTCTCAAAAACACTTGGGAGAAAAGTGCTCATTTTATGCTTGGGGTCATAACATTTCCTAGCAGTGTACAGGCCCAACTTCAAATAAATCAATTCATCACAAATAGCCTTACCTGCTTGAATGTGTGGACAACAAAGTGCCCCTAGCTTCATCAGAAACTTATGACACCCAATCTTATGTTTGTTGCTAAATTGGAGATTCACAGCCAAGGCTTGATAAATAAATTCCATTAAAATGATCTTATCCCCATAACATCTTGGTAATAAATGGGGGTGAACCTCAAATCCTACTATCCTGAAGTAAGTGAATGTGGGGTATTGGATAAACCAATGTTCCCATTCATTAACAAAAGACATTGCCTCCCTGCTAAGTCTATACCCAACATCACCATTAAGCTTGTTACTTATAACATAAAGAAAGGCATCATTCACCCTTCTATAATATTGCTCCAAAGTCTACAAGGTGAGTTGATTGTAATACTCCCATACCTTCTTATGTCCTTGGGCTTCTCCTAATACACCCACTGTTTGAAGTCCGGGAAAGATCCCCACTCGGGCAGCTACATAGACAACATAGGAGGTCATAAAGAAATGTTTAGTTTCTCTCACCCTTACCATCTGATCAAGAATGCTGTCAGATACTATCATTGACCAATCAAATTGTTGCCTCCCATCTAAAATAGCTTAGATGAAAGGAAACATCCATTCCTTGAACAGCGAAGCATCCCTTTTCCCAAACACTCTTGAAAGAAATATGATTATATCTCCAATTTCCTTGCTAAAGTCCACCCTTTTAGGCTATTCTGGAAGCTTGGTCAGAGACTTCTTCTCCACTTTCATCCAGGTCTTATTCATGTGGAGTCAATTTCTCTCCTTGTTATCACTATAAAGCTTGAGAGCCTCAGCCTCATCTAGTTGTCTAGGATTCCTAGGATCTGGTATATGAAACAAAAAATTGATCATTTGATGTGTGAAATCAATAATGACATTCCCATTCACATCCAAAAATTGCCTAGTGGCAAGGTTATATGCTCTAGCGGCTACAAGAATCAATTATGGACATTGAATAGATAGAGGAAAAAGTGCAACATGTGACAGTCCTGATTGAACAATCATTTTTGTCCACCTCGTGACTTGTTCTTCAGTAAATGTCTCCTCATGAAACTCTTGATAGTTGCAAGGACCCAAATTGGTGTCCGTTATGTCATTCCAATCAGAGTCAATTTTGCTAGCAGTGAGGACATCTTCCCTATGCTTACACCTCAAGGTATATGGGAGCTGCTCCACTTTGATCTTTTTTGGCCTAGTTCCTTTCCATGAAGTTTCCCCTTGCTGGCTCCTTTGAGAGGCCTCATTCGATGCTCCAAAAATATTCTAATTCCTGCAACAATTCTCTATATTAGGTGGACAAAAAAACCTAAGTTAGTCAATGATATAATCCTTGCTTCATCCTCCTAAGATCAAATTTTATCAAACTATGCCTCTATCAGAAGCGGGACTGGGAAAGCATTAGGCATTAACAATGTTTCATATCATGTTGTGGAGTCATGATCAGAACTAGAAGTCAAGTGTAAAAGTGTCACAAGCAGGACAGGAACCAGACTAGGAAAGGTGTCGGAGGCGGGACCGGCATAGGAATCGAACTAGGAAAGCTAAAAGATAGTTCCCAGTTCAATTTCTTCCCCAGACCCGATTCTGCCATAGTAAGGACTCATTAGAACTGAAAAGAGTCGGAGGCAGGATAGGGACTGGTGCTAAACCAGAAAAAAATAAAAAAATTCCAAGTTCAACCTCCCCCTAGATCCGCTTCCGGCCAGAGTGGAATAAATTCAGCCAATGAAGAGTTCTGCAAAACAAGATGGTCACATGAGCCCATAAACCCTAAGTCATATGGGTCCCAACAGAAACTAGAAATAACATGAACAAAGCCCCAACAACCCCTCTGTATATAAATCATTAAAAACATGAACATTCTAAACATTGAAACCCTAGTTTAGTCGATACCCTATTTTCAAAAACTAGGGTGCTAGAAACCAGTACAAAGAACTTGAAATGAGAGCAATAGAACTAGAACAAGGTTTCCAAAATAAATTCACACCCAAGCAAGCAAACCCCCCCTAAAATTGCAACCCTAGTCAAAACCATAGCATGAAAAATGAACCTTGTCATGAAAGCGAAAGCCAAGGAAATGAAAAAGCCAAAGGAAAAGACAACAATAGACAACGCCAAACCGAACGAAACAGAAAAGAAAAACAAGTAGACAAAACAAAAAAATAAAAAAAATAAACGGTGAAAAAACAAACAAATTCATTGAATAGACACCCCGTGAAAATGCCAAAACGATAAACAAAAAGAACAAAATGGAAGAGAGAAAAGAAAAAGAAGCCTACCTCAAAACACTCCCTAGGATTGACGACAATTCACAATGATTCACTCCGCAATTCGCCCCCCGCAATTAAATCAATTCTCTCAAGAGTTTCTTGGCTATAATTTGCTTAAACAATTCACATGATAATAATAATGAGCCAGTTTAAACATAATTAGAGCTTTAATCATTAATTCGTGCCTGCCAACAGGCTACATTAAATTCCATAAATGCGGTTGATCGGAGGTGAACTGAATGATGCCAACAGACAGTTAAGTCAAGTCAACGAAACATAAAAAGGTAAGGCGGAGTCAGAGCCAGGTCAAAATAAAAAATAGAGAAACTACAAAAGTTCTATATTCCACTTCCCACCCCGGTTCTACCTCCAACAAAAGAACTGACTGAAAACAGCAGACAGAGATGGGAGCAGAGACAAAACCAAAATAGAACATTTACAAAGTTCAAAGTTCCATTCTGGTTCCAGATTTGGTCCCGACAAAAGTAGAGAACACAATAGCAAGGGAAGCGGGACTGAAGCGAACACTAGACCCGACTCAAACAACAAAGAAAGTGAGAAGGAAAAAGAGTAGAAGCAGAGTCGGGACAAGATCCAAACTTGAACCAGAAAAGAGTTCCTTGTCTAGATTTAGTTTCGGACCTGCTTCTAGCAGAATGAAAGACATACTTAGGAGCAAAAAGAAAGAACTCCTAAGACCTAATAGACAACCAAAGAAAACCAAATAAAAAGACACAAAGGGGGACCCATTTTTTATTCCACTAAAAAATGGGGTCGTTAGGCAAGGCATAACAAATGGCGACTCAGCTGGAAAAAATGGTTTACCCATTTTTAGGATAGTGAAGAATTCAGTCACTCCAAAACTTATAATTTATGAGACATGTTAACTTAAGTGTGATCAAGATACTTAAGTAAAGTTGAGCTAGAATCTCAGATGTAGAACCAATTTAAACTACTGCTTGAATCTGAGTGTGTGCATGTTTATGGTGCATCCTTCTTTATTTGAGCTTTCTCCACACCTAAACAATTATATCAATGATCCAAGCTACATGAGTTGAGTCCTTCAACTATCATGCAATAGAATCCTAGGTATTGCTCCACTACCAGCCAGGTGTCCATATCCCCGATGGAGATGCATCTATTTCTCTCAAAGCATTGCTCTACTTCTAGTTAGGCATTCATAGCCTCGATAGAGACACTTGAATTACCCATTGAGTATTGAGTTTTCTTTTATTGTAGTACTTTTTTTTTTTAATATCTCTTTGATAGGCCTTACTTTTGAAAGTTCTTTTCAAAAACCTTCTCAATACAAAGACTTTGAAAGTCCAAGATGTGGGTTGAGAGCTACAGTGTATCCTATGACAGTCTTGGGGAAATAGATTTTTCACTTGAACTGTAGATATACTCACCTTGACATAAATAGTCACTTTATAGTTGTATGTTTTATCTGTATGGGCATAAAATTGGTCATGTCTAAATAATCCTGGCATTTAATTAAATATTTATTATTTAATTAATTACTCTAAATTCTTCTACATGTAATTAAATTTAATTAATTTAATTACATTGTTCATTCATTATTCTCCCACCATAATGAAATAAATTCATTTTATTTAATTCCTTCACATATCTACTTGATTAAATTAAATAAATACATTTTATTTATTTAAGTTAATTATAATTTCTTAAATTTAATTAAATCTTTTTAATTAAATTTAAAATATTTCTTTTTCTATTTTAAACATTCCTCTAATTAATTAAATACTGTTATTTAATTAATCTCGTAACACGTCATTCCTTCAAATTTAATTAAATATTTTATTTAATTAAAGGATCTTCTGCTTTCTTCAAATCATAATTGGATATTTCATTTAATTATGAAATCTTCTGATTTCCTCAAAATCTTATTTAAATATTTATTTAATTAAGAAAAATCAACATACACTCATAAATAAATAAATGAATTAGATAATTCATTATTTATCTTATCATAATCTTTCCATTTTTCTTCTAAAAAATGATGATTTTTAAATCATCTCACCTTATCTCTTCAATGAAAATGGAAAATTCTTGCTTTTCTCATTTTCTTCCATTTTTCTCTTCAGTCTCATTCATCCTCGACCGTTTGATATGTTAGGAATTATCACAGACGTTGGTCAATTTAGCCAGTCAAAATCCTTGAAAAACTCTATAAATACAAGTGCAAATCCAAGCATTGGTTACAACACACGATGAACACAACATACACATACATTACATTTGCATTCTTGCATTTTTGGCATTTCAACAATATTCTCATCATAGCATAATCTTGCATTTATCATAATATGCATTTTTATCTCATTCTTCAGTTGTCCATTTTGTTGAGCTTGATCTGTTGAGTCTGAGAGCAACTGGAAACAACAAAATGCTAGAGATAGAGAGAAATGAGACGATTTCGAAGAAGCTGCCATTAACAGTTTTCTTATTTATGTTTTTCTTTCAGTTTCTTTGATTTAATGTTTTATTGATTGTGTTTAAATTGATTTAGATTGATCATATTTTCATACACACATAAAATGGCACCCACCATGGGGCGCATGCCCCGATTTTAATGTTTTCTGTAGCATATTTTGACAGCTTTCCACATTTTGGCATTTGGTTTTCCGAAAAATTTCACATTTTAGTGCATTCAATACTTTTTGCAATGCATATGAGGGTCTGATTTTTTCTGTTTTGCAGGTTTCTTTTAGCACATCTGAGGACTGTTTCGGCACTTCTGAGGTTTAATCTGATGCATATAAGGCATAGAGTAGCGCATTTAGTCTCATTTCATTTTAGAATTAAATTTTCACTTATTAAAATAGTGCATTTAATGACTATTTTAGTGCTTTCAAGGTCTGTTTGAGCACATCTATTATTTGTTTTTGTACATCTCAATTCCACTATCTGTAGTTATGTGGTCTTTTAGTGCATTTAAGTACTATTTTTGCACATTTAAAATTTTTATGTAGCGCATCTAGGGTATTTTTTAGCGCATTTAAGGTTTGTTTTAGCGCTTTTAAGGTCTATTTCAGTGCATATAAGTTCTGTTTCAGCACATTTAAGGTTTGTTTCGACGTATATGGGTTGTAACATAAGTACAGAATTATGAGCCTGACGCTTTCCACAGACAAAATTTTCTCTAGTTAAAAAGAAGCAATCCTGGGATAGTCACATCTAGATAAAAGAAACCAATCCTAGGATAGCCATGGCATTTAAAAAGAAGCAATCTAGGATAGTCACCACATAGTGATCTTGTAGTTAAAATTGAACTTGTTTTTGTGAAGCAATATATTCACTTAGATTAGATCATTGTGATTTGGAGTTTAAAAAGAACATTTGTTTGCTTTGTGTGTGGAAATAGGTCTATGCTCTCCGCTTAACTAGGTGATCAAAATACCAGACTTTCCTTTTCAAATTTCATGCAAATTTACTACTTTAATTACATCTTTTAGAGAGCCTACCGTAGTGGGAAAAATTACTCACCCTATGGGAACGACTCAAGTGGGTTCAAGCCAAAGCCATGCTATTTCGCCCCACTATAATTTAATTTAAAGAAAATCTGGGGAAACCCTCTTTTTCTGGTAGTGTGCAAGATAATCATCCCCAAAGCCTTTGTTCTAAAGGTTGGGAGGTCACCCGAGGGAGTTTATTATTGCCGCATCAAGCAAAAACCCTTACTATGAACTTAGTGTAGTAGCCAGCTGAAGTCAGTTTCTGAACGTACTAATTATCACAGTGCAAGGGGAGGGAAGAATCTGTCCCCAAGACACTCACCATATAACTGCCAAGGATTGTTTGCTCAGGGGATCTGGTATCCACTTCTGTCACTCTGAGTACACACCTGGAAAAGATAAAAACACGGGCGCCCTTTCGGGGGTGACATGGCTGTGTGAGTCAACACAGTTCTAAGATGTGGGTTGATGATTACTAGTACGACCTACTTGAGTACTAAGAGTGAGTTTGCTTGAATTTTCTTTCATGTGCTAAACCTATGAAAACACTTGTTGAAAAACATTTTCTTGATCATACATTTGATGTTAGTATAGGGTTTTAAAAAAAAAACTATTTTTCAGAATGTTTGTTGTGCCTTCCATTACATTAACTCAGATAAAAGATCATTCAAAATGAATATGAAGAAAAACAATTGAAACCATTCAAAATCCATTCACATCTTTGGTCTAGTAACGTTCTCAATATTTTCTCTCATGCTTAGGAAGTGGAAATCAACAAAGTTTGTCAAGAAATCAATTTCCACTAGAATCAAGAAACCCAAGAAACAAATAGGGTACAAGAAGTCATTGCAAAAAAGAAAATTCTTGTACAAAAGTCGTCACGTCTTGCTTCATTTCTGTGGATTTCTTCATAGATACCAAGACGTTGTTAGGGGATTCACTGAGGAGTATGTTGTAGATCCCTTGGATTCTTGAGCTTATTATCAAAGATTAGCTCTATCTCAATGACATAATCTTAATCAACCTCATGATTTTGCTAATATACCACAACCTTCTATTGAGTATCCCTCACATCCTAGTCAAATCCTCTAGTGATCTTGAATTCCTCCTTCAAAAACAAAGATCAAGTCTTTAAGAGTGCACCTTCCAAAACAAATTTTCTGATTATTGATTCAACTTTCCCAACAGGATTCTGACATCCTTCATCATCGGAATCCATAATCAAAAATTAGGAAACATCTTTGATCATATCATAAGATTCCCATCTTATTAGATCAAGATATCATCATTGTCACACTCATCGAAACTGTGATCTAAGTTTAGAAGATTTCTTCAAAATCACTTGCCTATCTTCACAAGATCTCAATACATCAAATCGAGGGAGGAAATCGAACAAGAAGGTCATACTCAAAACACTCAAGAAGAAGGTGAAACTAGTAATCCTCTCTACAGTATGAGTCATAATCCACTTTTCAACAATGATATGGATAACAGAGAAGAAAATCCCTTCCACAAGTACAAAGCCATAAACAATACTCCTGTCGATAGTGATGATGAACATGAGGATGAACGCTACCTTAGAGAAGCTAAGCAAGATCCCAAATTTTACAAAGCCATAGAAAAGATCTTGCAATGCGATAAAGAAAAATATTTCCTCTATCTAGCTGACCAAGGAGCTAAATTGCCACATGACTTTGATACTGAGATTTTGAAGAACAAACCTGAAGAAATCCCCCATCTGATCTTAGTGCTTTGACTCAACAAATTAAAGCACTTCAAGGACAAGTTAACGAGTTACAAGGGGGAACCACCACAAAGAAATATACTCTTCAGGACATTTGTCCTTATCCCTTCGATCGAAGTCTCAACATGATTCCATTTCCCAAACATTTTGAAATGCCAAAATTTGATCACTATAATGGGAAATCGGATCTGATCGATCATGTTAGGGACTTCTGAAACATGACATTAGAATTCACTCATGAAGAAACTTACTTGATGCGGTTGTTTCCAAGGAGTCTTGGAGCTCATTCTATGGAATGGCTATCAAATATTACACCTCCTATCAAGACATTTGAAGAATTAATCAACTTGTTTATATCACAATATGCTTACAACATCCAACACCAAATCACTATGATAGATCTCTGCAAAGTTGCACAAAAACCTAGTGAATCTTTCATTACGTTTCTTTAAAGATGGAGAAGAATGTTTGCTAGATATCCACGTCTTGTTCCTGAAAAGGAAAAGATGGTTACCTTCATTAACAACTTAAATTTAGAATTGAGCTATCATTTGAACTTACATTGTCCTCCTTTTGAAAAATTGATTGAAGATGCCATAACCATTGAAGGTGCTTTAGTCAAAAGAGGAGTAATCAAACATGAAAAAGACAATCCTAGATCATCCAATCATCACAACAATCAGGACAAGTCTAAATTTTTGACTCACAACAAGAAAGTGGTGAATGATGGTGTTGTTGATGCAAATCATGTCTTGACCAAGCCATTTGTTCTTAATACCCCAAGTACTCATAACAACAATGTCAACTCAGTTACAAATCGAGGGAAAAATCCTCCTCCTCTGAGGAACAATGTAAATCAACATTCTACTCCCAATCAAGGGACTACCAATGATCAAGGTTATCGAGGAACCAATAACAATCATAACTCCTTAGGGAATACCTCAAACACAAATCCACAATGATTTTCATTCTTCTCTCGTAGAAGAAATTATACTTCTATAGGTCAATCTTTGGAATCCGTACTCAAAGAATTAATGGCCAAAAATGTCACTACCTTGCCACCTCAACGAAACTATGAACCCAATGTAAAGCCTCCATCATGGAACAAGGCATACTATTGTGACTATCATTGGTGCAAGGGTCATTGCACAAATAACTGTCAAGCCTTGAAGAATATTATTCAAGACTTAATTGAAAATGACATCATCATGATAGTACATCAAAATTCAAATGAAGATCACCAAGCTTTTTGCAATCCTTTTCCTAACTATCAAAAAGGGTGAGTCTTATGAAAAAAATGTGAATCATATTGAGGATCCGATAATTAATCATATCTACACTGACAACGATTGGATCAATGTTATAAAAGTCAAGGAAAAGATGGAATATAGGGAGGTCAAGGCAACAACAAGGGTGCAAGCCAAAGTTGTCTTAAAGGGTGTCTCCTCAAAATCCACTAGGCCTACACCTCAACATCAATATGATTTGGTCAACCAACTTTGGAAAACTCCTGCTCAGATTTATATCTTAGAACTCTTGAAGATTTCCCTAGCACATAAAGAAATTCTTGAAAAGGCCCTCTTTGAAACAACTGTATCCACTGATTTGGATGTGGACCACTTTCAAACCATGGTAGGACATTTATCCTCACCCACATGCCTTTCATTCTCTAAAAAAGATGACGTTTCCATAACTCATCCTCATAATTCATCATTATATTTAGAGGTCATGGTTCACAAGTTTTGTGTTAGACGAGTTCTAATAGATGGAGGCGCTGGTTTAAACATATGTACTATGAAGTTCGTCAAGGCTTTGGGATTTTCTGAGGACTCCATTGATTTCAGAAGAAAGATTACCATAAAAGCCTACAATGATGAAGAAAGAGCATCCAAAGGCTAATAATGCTGCCAATCAGAGTGGTCCCTGTAATCAAAAATACTTTCTGTCAAGTATTAGATCGTGATCTTGCATACAACATTTTGTTGGGTCATCCTTGGATCCACAAAATGCAAGTTGTCCCATCTACATATCATCAATGTCTTAAGTTTCCTTATGATGGATAGGAAATCACGATACCTGCTAATAATTCAAAGGTTCAAACTTGTGCCAATCTCAAAACCAGTCAAGATACTTTGGTTCCTAATAATCGAGAAGCTCATGATAGTACTTATCTAAAGATTGACAAGCAAATCCATCAGTTAGCCAATAGTTTTGACAAGAAAATGAAATTCAAAGACCATGGAGTTGGGGAGTACTCTTTTTTCTTGGCTAATTTACCTACATCACCTCAGTCACATGGACAACCTTCCATCACCCAACATCAAATATTAGTTACATCAACGTCGGCACAACCACCAATAGAGCCAATCACAAAGTTTAATGGACAATTCATCAAGGAAAAGTTCCCCATGGAAGATCCTGAAGATAGGGAAATCCTAAATTGGCTCTATAAAGTTGAAGATGAAGAAGTTTGTGATGTCAAATTACCAACAGAAAAATATGGAAAAGGGTATTCTATCATGCAAAAGATGGGCTATGATAAGGGTCCCATCAGGAAAAGAAAAGGAGTAGTTGAACCTCTAAATCTGCCAGCACTTGTTGCAAAAGAGAAAACTAGATTAGGTTATGAAACTACCTCAAAATAAAGAGCATCCAAACAACTGCATAGCATGGTCTTCACATTAGAAGAAAGTTTAGATTCCCAAGAAGCATGTTTAGCAACAGTTCAGAACTTCATGGATAATAACTCTGATATAGACTCTATTGAATATGAATGGGATACCATATACAATAATGAATTCTGGAGAGATAAAAAGATTGATGTGATACACAAGTATACCCCTACTCTAATGGAAGGTGAAGGGTTAGGGTCCCAACCACAAGAATTTGAACTACAAAGTAACTATGATTCTAGTGATGTTGAGTCAGATTTAAATGAACAAGACTATCGTGAGAGCAGTATCATCCTTGATCCAGCTCATATCCTAGATCCTACGATCAACTATGTTATGACCATAACCATTGCTGATTTCACACAACCCGTTGATCCGCTACCTTTGATCCATCTTAATCTTATTGAATGGGATTCATCTGAACCTGTCATTATACCTATGTTTCCAAATGATGAAGCTATAGTAAGATTCCTTCCCGTAGATGACATAAATGATTGTTCTACTAGAGATTTTTGACATAAAGTCTTTAACTAGGAGGGTGTCAAGTCTCCTAGCTGAAAAATAAAAAATAAAAAAGAAAGATCTAATGGTGAAAACTAGAATATGGAAATATTAGATCAAACAAAAGATAAAATAAAGAGCGTATCGGATGGTGAAAACCTTTTTAAGGCACCAGATGATGGGAATCTTGACACTCTCCTGGAACACTACCATGAGAACTTGTTGTCTTGATTGAGCCTACAAAATTTATCACTCTTGAAACAACAAAAAAACCAAACATTTTACAATTAGCTGCATCCATGACAGAGACATAGGTACCAGATTTCATAGGGTTTTTAAGAGAAAATCAAGTCAACTTCGCTTGGTCTTATGCAGACATGCCAGGTCTTGATCCTAATCTGATCATGCATCACTTGTCTATCAAACCAGGGGCTAAGCTTATGAAACAAAAACTCAGAAAGATGAACCCCCATGTTCCATTACTGGTTAAGGAAGAACTGAGAAAAATCTTGGATGTGGGCTTCATAAGATCAATCGACTATGCCGAATGGATCTCTAACATTGTTCCTGTATCTAAGCCAGATAAAAGTGTCAGAGTGTGCACAGACTTCAAAGATATTAATAAAGCATGTCCTAAGGATGACTTCCCACTTCCCAACATTGACACCATAGTTCATCTGACAGCTGGACATGCCATGTATTCATTAATGGATTTTTTTTCTAGTTACAACCAAATCAATATTGCACCTGACAATCAGGAGAAAACAACTTTCACGTGTCCATGGGGAACTTACTGTTGGAATGTCATGCCTTTCGGTCTAAAGAATGTTGGGGCTACGTATCAAAGAGCCATGACTACAATATTTCATGACATGATGCACACATTCATGGAAGATTATGTAGATGACATATTGGCAAAATCATACACCAGAGAAGGACATATGAAAATATTGTCTAAAATATTTATAAGATTGGAGAAATTCAAAGTTCTCCTCAATCCCAAGAAATGTGTTTTTGGGGTCACATCTGGAAAAATCTTAGGGTACATTGTTTCAGAAAAAGGAATTTAAGTAGATCTCGCTAAAGTTTAGGCAATCATGGAAATGCCTCCCCAAAGAAAAATCAGTCAATTGAGGTCACTATAGGGATGACTTCAGTGTATAAGGAGGTTCATCACACACTTGGCCAACAAAAGTCTACCTTTCACACATCTATTGCATAAAAATGTTCCTTTCAAATTGGATGACAAGTGTGAACTGACTTTTCAACAAATCAAATAGTACTTAATGACTCCACCAGTCCTAGTACCACCAAATCTAGACAAGCCATTGATTTTGTATATAGCCACAATAGAAACATCCTTGGGGGAATTGTTAGCACAAGAAGACCATATAGGGAAGGAACGCGTAATTTATTATATAAACATAACACTAACAAACCATGAACTCAACTACACTTCCATTGAGAAGGCTTGTCTAGCAATAGTCTTTGCTTCACAGAAATTTTGGCATTACATGTTAACACATACAATCAATCTTGTTTCAAAGATTGATCCAATAAAGTATCTGCTAAGAAAAGCATCACTGACAGGGAGACTAGCAAAATGGGTAATGATTTTGAGTGATTTTTACATCCATTATGTTGATCGCAAGGCAATTAAAGGACAAGTTATCACTGATCAACTAGCTGAAGCACCCCTACAAGAAGACCACCCTCTACACATAGAATTTCCAAATGGTAATGTCTTTACTATAGAGTCTAAACAAACATGGTCCTTATATTTCAATGGCTCTTTTACTCAACATGGATTGGGGGTAGGCATGCTTTTTGTCACCCCTCAAGGACACAACATTCCTCGATCATATAGGCTGATGTTTCCATGCACCAACAACATAGCCGAATATGAAGCATTAATCACTAGACATAAAATATCACTGGAATGGAGGATTATAGAACTCCAAGTGTATGGTGACTCACAATTATTCATTAATCAGATCAATGACGACTATTAGACCAAGGATGATAAATTTTTGCCATTTAAAAGATAGTAGATGAATTCAAGAAGTATTTTGTGAACATCCAATTCACACAAATTTGAAGACTTGATAACAAAGTAGCTAATGCTATGGCTACGATCGTGTCATTGTTACAACTCACGGAAAATCAAACTCACTATGAATTTTTGGTGGAACAATCATTTATGCCTGCCTATGAAACACTCAAAAGCCAAATCATTTTCCATTTGGTAGGATCCAATTCACCTTGGTATAGCAAGATTTATGCCTACCTCAAGGATGACATTTTACTGCCTGATTTATCCCGTAACCAAAAATGAAATTTCATCCGCCAATCCTCTCAATACACCCTTATCGTTGACACCCTTTATTGCCATGGTCTTGATGGTACATTACTTTGATGTCTTGAATGTGATAAATCTAAGAAATCTTTACAAGAAGTTCATGGTGGCATCTATGGTACTCATTCAAGTGGACTAACCTTATCCAAAAAATTGATTAGAATGGGATGCTATTGGACTATAATGGAGAGGGAATCATTTAATTTTGTGAAAACATGCTCAAAATGCTAGATTCATGGGAATCTCATTCATGCTCCTACACAGGAACTACAACCGTTCACACCAACCTGGCCATTTTCTCAATGGGGGTTAGATCTAGTGGGCAAAATTCATCCTTCATCATTGAACTGGCACAAGTTCATCATTACAACAGCCGAATACTTCACCAAGTGGATTGAGGTAGTACCTCTTACTAAAGTTACTAGCAAAGAAATATCATCATTCATACTCAACTATATTATTTGTCGGTATGGCATTCCCAACTCCATTATTACTAATAATGGACAACATTTCAAGAATCAGGATGTTGATGAATTTTGTGAGAGATTTCACATTCAACACGGATATTCTACACCCTACTATCCACAAGGGAATGGCCAAGCAGAAGCCTCAAATAAAATAATATTGAAAATTTTGAAGAAGACTATGAATGATTTAGAGAAAGATTGGCATGTTCAACTCAATCCCGCCTTATGGGCCTACAGAACTAGTGTCTACACACCAACAGGGGCTACACCATTTGCTCTTGTCTATGGAGCAGAAGCCATCCTACCTCTAGAAGTTGAAATTCCATCACTCAAAGTATCATTGAAGGGTCTCACAACAGATGATGAATACAAAGTTTCCCGACTCTAAGAGCTCGAACTCCTAGATGAAAAGAGACAAAGAGCAGCTAATCATTTAAAAGCATATCAATAGATGATGTCTTGCAGCTATAATCATAGAATCAAGTCGTGTACTTTTCAAGTTGGTGATCTGGTTCTGAAAGAAAATCCACGAAACTAGCAAGACAAAGAAAAAAAAGGCAAGTTTGAACCAAATTGGCTAGGTCCTTATGTGGTTATCGCAGTCTACGGTTCAGGAGCCTACAAGCTGACAATGCCAAAATGGGATCTGGTTGATGAACCCATCAACAAAATGCACCTAAAGAAATACTATGTTTGAAACAGTTATCATCATCCATAAAAAGTCTTGAAAAAATCCAAAAAAATCAGAAAAAGTCATGAAGAAATTTAAAAATTAGAAAAGTCCTAAAAAATCCAAAAACATTAGAAAAAGTCCTAAAGAAATCTAAAAATCAGAAAAGGTCCTAAAAAAAATCCAAAAATAGCAAAAAATGTCCTAAAAAAATGGTTACCCTAGTGAAAATCTAGTAAACAGGCATCTTGATAGTGACGAAAAAAAAATGTCATAGGGTGAAAACCTAGCGACAGGCAATCTATTGACAAGAAAAATATAATAAAAACAAATAGTGAAAATCTAGCAAACAAACGCTATTTGTAGCTCTCCATCTATTAGTTCATGTTCTACACTTGGCTTCTCAACCTTCTTTTTCATGCACCTTTCCATCATCTTAGGATAATACTAGCATCATGTTGTCATCATTTGCCTAGAGCCATAATGTCCTACCATGACTTGACTATTGTACATTTTCATTTCAGCAAGTTGTGTCAATACTAGGGGGCAAACATTGACATACTAGGGGCAATCAACTTTCAAGTTTTACGGAGACAACTAGACAATGACATCAAAGCCAATCATATGAACAAAAACAATCAAATCGAACCATATGAATAACTATCCAATCATTGATCCTAAGCACAACAGTTTTAGCTAAATACCATATCATGACTCATATCTAGATGATCTAAAATCTGAATAATGATTGGCATAGCAATAGTAAATTTTGAATAATGGTTGTTTTTCTTTTCGATATCATCTCTCTAGAGCACACTCGATGATGTATTGAACTAGAGTAGGAAGGAAGGAGAATGATTTTTCTTGGTCTGCTATCTAGAGGTTAATTATCCATCTGTTGCAAATATGTCATGAGACATGATTTCTAAAGCAATTTCATTGATGACAGTTCTACATTTACATTAGAAGGAGGTTAATCTTTGTCTGTTTATGCAAGAAATGCTCAGGTCATCTCGATTCAATTATACTACGATGCTTGTGTTTACTTGCTATATCAATAATCATGAAAGTTGTACTTAGGTCATCATTGGTGCTAATTTACCCTCTAATGCTTGTACATACTTCCAAAATTTTAAAATGCTCTATGATGATTCAGGAAAAATAACAAGTCCAAGAAAATGTTTTCTTTCATTTCATTGCATTTCATTTTAGGATATTGTGCATATTTGCATACTGGATTTACATTAGAGTTTTCTTCGAAAGGGATAACAAAAAAAAATCAACGACTGCCATGTCTCTTTGAACTATTTATGGAGGACATTTGGATATTTGTTTCATATCTCATTTCATTATCATTTCGTTACCATTTATCATATCATTTCATATTATTATTATCATCTCATATCATTATCATATCCATTATCATTTCATTATCATATCATCTCACTTTTCATTTCATTATCATTTTGTCATCATTATCATTATCATATCATTTATCAATTCATTATCATTTCATATTATCATATCATTTATCATTATCATATCGTTATCATATCATTTATCATTTCATTTATTATTTCATTATCATTTCCATACCATTTATCATTATCATTTCATTATCATTTCCATATCATTTATCATTACCATTTCATATTATCATTATCATATCATTTATCATTTCATCTAGCATATCGTTATCATATCATTTATCATTTCATATCATTTATCATTTCTTTATCATTTCATAATATCATTATCATCTACTTATCATTTTCATATCCTTTACCATTTATCATCTTATCATACATCATATTATTATTAATCATTTTTCACATTATAATCTCATCTCGTTAATCATCCTATCATTTTCATATCTATTCCTATTACAAATTCATAACACATATCATAAACACCACATTCATTTTCCATCATATTATCATTATTTACTTGCATTTGAAAAATACAAAAACAAACATTACATACATGCATTTTCATATCATTTTCCATACAACATATCAAAAACCCCATCATAAGTCAACCACCTGCATAATATCATTAGTACACATCATCACTAATTTTCATCATCATACATACATCATACCAAACTATCCTTCATATCACATTAGTCATCAAATCATTAAAATGCATACCAAATCCATAACATATAGAAATAAATGCATGATACTCATCATATAAATCATCTCATAAATGCACATCACATCATAAAAAAAAAAATCATCGCTGCTACATAAAAAAATGATACACATGTCCAATGTCCAAAGAAATTGCAAAAGTACAAAGGGAAATACATGGGATATGATCTAAAAATGCATATACATGCTCCAAAAATGATATACATCACAAAATAGCTGGTTGATGCCCTTGACAGCACTGGTTTGGAAGGAGGAGGCCTACCACTGGTACTTGCATCAGGATCCCTCCAAGGTCTGATAACCCCTAAGCTCTGTGTATGTGTCTGATATATTGCTCCTGGTCCTCGTGTGGGACTATGGGAATGGCCCTCTGTTCTCAAGCAGACATAACTCCTCATATCTCACACGGTAATACTCTATCTCCCTCGCCATCTCCATACCCTTAGTGATAGCCTCTCGCAATGATGCACTCTCTACAGTGCCCATGAGCCTCTGAGCTACACCCTCGACCTCCACTGCCCTCCGTCTGAATGCATCCCTCTCTATCATCAACTAGGCTATCTGTGGGTCTGGGGTAGGCTGAGCTACCTATGCTAGTGTTGGAACCTGAGCCTGTGCTTGTACAAGTTGTGCCTATAACTACGCTATCATGCTTTGTGCTTGACCTAACTAACCCTAAATAGTCTGCACCTGGGCCTGCAATGTGGCTATCTATGTCTGCTAAGAAGAAGAGGACATCCTGATGATCGTCCATGGTCTACCACTAGATCTGGGCCTCCGAACAACCTGTACACTGGCTAGGTTGTCCATCCTCTACCTCATTGCTCCCTCTGACTCCCTTCCATCATCTCCCCCATCATCCCCATCATTAGGGCTATCATCATCCCTGTAACCCTCCTCCTCATCATCTCCAACCTCCTCCTCCTGCTCCTCTCCTCCACCCACTACCTGCTCCCCATCGGCACACCCTCCTGTCACTTTGCCTCTGGCTGCTGTGCCACTACAATAGGCCCTGACTCATCTAGGTATGTGAGCCGTGGGAAGAGATGTGTATGGAAGTACACTAGGTACTCATTTGACATCCAAACATATGTCACCTTTGGCCTATACACCCATACCTCGGGCTATAAGCTCAAATACTCTGTATATGCCACCTAATATGTAATGCAACAGCCCCATCCAGGATCATCCTTGTGCTGCCCATAATGAGCAATGCCCTATGTAATACCCTGTGTAAATCCATACTGTCTCTAAACCTGCAATGCCAAAAATAACTCAATAATGAATGGGTTCCATCCTATCAAATACCGAGGTATGCAGACAAATGACATCTCCAAATGATCTGTGTCCCAGGGCTCACAATCTATATATGGTCTCCATATAACTGAGTTCACATCGTCCAACACATGTCGCCAGTACTCCAACTTTCCTAGCTTGGGTTGGAAAAGTGCACCTAAATATGCATATATGTATGGCCTGTCTAGTGGCCTGGCCCTAGCACACTCTGGCCTTGTCACCACAATATACTCCCATACCCAGATCTGGAGCAACATCACACCACTAGCCAAACTAGTCAACCCTTGGTACACTACCTGATGTAAATCATGATACAAATGTGCTAAAATGCAGCTCCCCCAAGAGTACCTCCGTGGCTATGTCACCATCCACTCTAGCATCCTCCCCCACCCAACTAAAAAATCCCTTTGACTGATGGTTCGGTCCAAGGAAGCCTCCAATAAATGCTGCCAACACGGCAACTAAGGTTGGGTACCTACTAAAATCCACCCATGGCACCTAATATCCAGCTATAGACGCATCACTGTAGATCCTCCTCAATGCCTCTGTCCCACCTATCTCCTTGTGGTCATAAACCATAAGAGCAGCTACCACACGAATCCCTAGGATCCTATATACATCCTCTGGTGTCACGGTCATCTCACCAGTCAACAAATGAAAGGTGTTATGATCTGAATGCCACCTATCAGCCAATGCAGTCAACAGTCCCCTGTTGACTCGAATCCCCCACGGGATGGTCAACAAAGATCCCAACTCGCACTCACCTATCCATTGTACATTTGCAGGAGTCAACTCTCCTATCCGATCCCAACATATCGGGAACTGCTCTTTAATCTGGAGGTTGTCAAACACCTCCTATTTTTAGTCATCACAAGGATAATTAATCAGTGACCCATATCAAGTGACCCATATCAGTGTCCCAAATCAAGTGACCCATATCAGTGACCCATATCAAGTGACCCATATCAGTGACCCATATAAAGTGAACCATATCAAGTACCCTATCTAAGTGAATCATACCATCCAATCACTACCACATCTATCTATCTGAATATCAAATCAAGCTACTCTATCATCATATTACTATTTGGTTTCTATCGTAGAAAGCAAATTTATCAGACATTTACTCTTTGTTTTCTACTCTAGGAAGCAAAGTTATCAGTTCATCAGACAATCAGACAATCAATCAATCAATCTACTATTTGTTTTTTAAACAAATTTATTAGACATTTACTCTTTGTTTTCTAGTTTTTGGGGAAGCAAAGTTATCAATCAATGATCAGATTTCCTTTCATTTCTATCCATATTAGCATAATGGAAAAATAATTTACCTATCTATTGACTAAGCAAGCAATATACACCATCATTTTTCACAATTTTTATTTGGCCAAAATTTTCCCATATGTGCTAATTTGTGCCTCATATGCGCTAAAACTCAAAAGCACTACAGTTTATTGTAAAGGTGCTAAAACCCTGTATGCGCAGTTTTGCACCCTAAAAGTGCTAAATTTTTCCCTATAAGCTCTAAAACCCTAGATGTGCTAAAGAACTGCTTGAATCTAAATGTGTGCATGTTTATGGTGCATCCTTCTTTATTTGAGCTTTCTCCACACCTAAACAATTATATCTACAATCCAAGCTACATGAGTTGAGTCCTTCAACTATCGTGCAATAGAATCCTGGGTATTGCTCCACTGCTAGCTAGGCGTCCATAGCCCCGACGAAGATACATCTATTTCTCTTAAAGCATTGCTCTACAGCCAGTCAGACATTCATAGCCTCGATAGAGATACTTGAATTACCCATTGAGTATTGAGTTTTCCTTTATTGTAGTATCTTTTTTTTTTTAATATCTCTTTTACAGGCCTTGTGAAATTTCTTTTCAAAAACCTTCTCAATACAAAGACTTTAAAAGTCCAAGATGTGGGTTGAGAGCTACAGTGGATCCTATGACAGTCTTGGGGAAACAGATTTTTCACTTGAACTGCAGATATACTCACCCTAACATGAATAGTCACTTTATAGTTGGATGTTTTATCTGTATGTACATAAAATTGGTTATCTCTAAATAATCCTGACATTTAATTAAATATTTATTATTTAATTAATTACTCTAAATTCTTCTATAGGTAATTAAATTTAATTAATTTAATTACATTGTTCATTCATTATTCTCCCACCATAATTAAATAAATTCATTTTATTTAATTACTTCACATATCTACTTGATTAAATTAAATCTTTTTAATTAAATTTAAAATATTTCTTTTTCTATTTTAAACTTTCCTCTAACTAATTAAATACTGTTATTTAATTAATCTCGTAACACATGTCATTCCTTCAAATTTAATTATATATTTTATTTAATTAAAGGATCTTCTACTTTCTTCAAATCATAATTGGATATTTCATTTAATTATGAAATCTTCTGATTTCCTCAAAATCTTAATTAAATATTTATTTAGTTAAGAAAAATCAACATACACTTATAAATAAATAAATGAATTAGATAATTCATTATTTATCTTATCAGAATCTTTCCATTTTTCTTCTAAGAAAAGATGATTTTTAAATCATCTCATCTTATCTCTTCCATGAATATGCAAAAATCTTGCTTTTCTCGTTTTCTTCCATTTTTCTCTTCAGTCTCATTCATCCTTGACTGTTTGTTATGTCAGGAATTATCACAGCTGCTTGTCAATTTAGCCAATCAAAATCCTTGAAAAACTCTATAAATACAAGTGCAAATCCAAGCATTGGTTACAACACATGACGGACACAACATACGCATAGATTACATTTGCATTCTTGCATTTTTAGAATTTCAACAATATTCTCATCATAGCATAATATGCATTTTTATATCTCATTCTTTAGTTGTCCATTTTGTTGAGCTTGATCTATTGAGTCTGAGAGTAACTGGAAACAAAAAAATGCTAGAGATAGAGAGAAATAAGATGTTTTCGAAGAAGCTGCCATTAACAATTTGCTTATTTATGTTTTTCTTTCAATTTCTTTGATTTAATGTTTTATTGATTGTGTTTAAATTGATTTAGATTGATCATATTTTCATACACACATTATATATTTTGAAAAATTTCAATAATAGTCCAAGAGGTTATCTACAATATACCTTACTCCTAATAACCTTCAGACTCATGCTAAAATGACCATAAGGCATGAGCTTTAGAAAAAAATATTTCAACACATATGCCCAAAAATACCTAAACCAAATCCTCTCCAAGTGCCTATAGTATTTTTTGAATAACAACCCGAATGTTTGAAGATGAAACAAAAAGCGAATCCCCAAAGAAGAAAGCAAAACAAATAGAAAATAACGAAGGAAAAGAAAAGAGAGAAAGAAACAAGAAACAAACAAACAATAGAACATAGTAATTACATAAAATACATATATACAAACAATTTAGAAACTCAAACCTTCACGAGCTGAAGTAATGCTTGAGAAACTACCCATTGACTGGCAATGGAGCAAGCTGTCCTATCAAGGTTCTCAAATGAAAAGTGTTCTCACCCAAGATCTCGGCTATTTGATACAGACCTAGCCAGAGTTTATCAAATTTCTAATGATCACCCTTTTTCTCCATGGCCTTGTCCCATAGCAACACCAGATTTGAGATTCTGAATGCCTTAATTTTAGCTCTTTTGTCAAACCAATGCTTGACAACAACCTAATGCTTGAAAAAATACTGTAGAGTAGCATCTCTTTGTTCTTCCATATTTAGAAGGTTATTTAGTCTTACCTCAATCCAGTCATCTCTAGTGTAAAACTCCTACATGAACTTAAGAATAGGTATCTGTAAGTGTATGGGAAAAACTGGATCTTGGCCATAAAATAGTTTAAAAGGGGAACTTCCTAGGGAAACCTTAATACGATTTCGATCTGCCCATAAGGAAAATCTCAACTGGGTATGCAAGTCCCTAGGATTACTTTCAAGTAATTTCTTTATTACTTCTAACAGATTCTTGTTAGTAGATTCCACTACACCATTTCCCTGAGGATAGTAGTTAGAGGAATACTTTAAGATAATTTTATGCTCATAAGCCCATTGTATAAATTCATTAGATAAAAAAGCAGGGCCATTATCACATACCAGGGCAAATGGGACTCCAAACCTAGTAGCGATGTTCTTAGTGAGAAATTTGATAACCACCTTAGTGGTGCTATTCTTGCATGGTTGAGCCTTAGTCCAATGGGTACAATAATCTGTAGCAGTTAGGATGAATTTGTGTCTTGCACAAGAATTAGGATTAACAACCCCAACAAAGTCCAGTGCCCATTGGGAAAATGGTCTTACCTCATATATAGGTTGTAGAGGCATTGTTGGATTATGCTCCTTTGATGTAGAAATATGACATGTATGACA
Organism: Sequoia sempervirens; assembly: GCA_007258455.2. Lineage (NCBI taxonomy): Eukaryota > Viridiplantae > Streptophyta > Pinopsida > Cupressales > Cupressaceae > Sequoia > Sequoia sempervirens. Next base: position 19,305,157 of record VDFB02358134.1, on the reverse strand, counting down.
TGTCCTAACATGTTGATGTGCATCCCTGAACACATGGGGCCAATAATATCTTGATCTAAGCATTTGGTGAGCCAAGGAATCTGCTGATGCATGTCCTATGCCATGCCTACCATGGAATTCAGCCATGGCATGTTTAGCTTCCTGCTGGTCTAGACATCGCAGGTACACCCCCTCATAATTTCTTCTATATAGAGTCCCTCCTTTGAGCATGTAGTGAGCACTCTTCATCCTTAGTGCCCTTCTCTTAGTAGCATTCATCCCTTCTAGGCATATGTTATTTAGAAGGAAGATCATGTCAGTATACTATGGGTCCTTGGTAAATGAGTGCACAGTATATTGTTGACAGGTAATATTCTTGTCAACATCTGCCATGGCCTTTGATAAACCCTGTCCTCAGATGAGTTTCATTGGATGGATTTCTAAATCATACTCTTGCAGCATAGACATCCATTTTCCTCTTCTTTTCCCTAATTCACTTTGCATAAGAAGAGACTTAATCACTGGATCAGGCACTATAGCAATAACTTGGCTTCTTAAAATGTAATGCTTGAACTTTTTAACTACTCATACCAATGAAAAGGCCTATTTTTCCAAGGGTGGGTGCCTAAATTCTGCATTCTTGAATGGTGAGCTCATGAAGGCAATTGGTCTTTCATCTCCTTCACCTCTACATTATGTTAAGATTGATGCACACAAATGATCAGATGCAAATGAATAAATATAAAAGGGCTTTAGCTAATCTGGGCTAGTCAAGATTGTTGCCTCAGATATTGATTGCTTGATCTATGAAAATGCATATTTAGCCTCATTAGTCCACTCAATTTTAGTATCTTTCTTCATCATCTCGTTGAGGGGTTTGACAATTTCTACAAACTTGGTTATGAACTTCCTTATGAAGTTAATCCTCCTAAAGAAGGACCTCATCTCCTTTCTGCTGTCCGACATCATCAATTTCAAAATGGCCTCAACTCTATCAAGATCTATGGATATTCCCTTTTCTGATATCACATGCCCTAGAAGTTTCCCTTTAGAAACTCTAAAGACACACTTCTTGGGATTTAGAGATACTCCATAGCTGATACATCTTTTGAGGACCTTTTCTAAATTAGGAACATGATCCTTTCTTTTCTTGGAGAATATTGTCAAGTCATCTATGTATATGATAATACACTTACTGATCAGACCTTTAAAGACCACATCCATTGCATGCTGAAAGGTAGCTCCACCGTTAATGAGGCCAAATGACATGCGTTGATAGGAAAATGTCCCCCACTTTTTAGTGAAGGCAGCCTTCATCCTGTCCTCATGACTAACAAGCACTTGGTTATATCCATAATAGCCATCTAAGAATGACATCATCTGGGATCCATTAACAGTTTGTAACACCTCGTCAAGAGAAGGAAGTGGATAGTTTTCCTTCTTTGAGGCTTTATTTAGGTTCTTGAAGTCAACACACAACCTAATTTCCCCACTTTTCTTATGTACTGGAACTAGATTGGAAACCCACGTGGAGTGCCTTACTGGGAAAATGATTTTTGTTGATAAATTTTTTTGTACTTCCTTCTGTATCAATGGTTCGATCAAAGCATCGATTGGGTGTTGCTTTTGTCGAAAGGGATTGGATTCTGGCTTCAGTGGTATAGTGTGTGTGATCATAGAGGTGTCAAAAGTCTTCAAATCTTCATAGCTCTAGCATTTGCCACACTATCTTCTTTCAACACCTTGATTATTTCATTTCTGATCTCCTCAGGGCAGGTCTTGCCTACAAGGACATTCCTTTCGGGACCCGAATCAGCCAGATTAATTGATTCATACTTCCCTCCTTCACTTTGCATTAGCACTCTCTCCCGAGCCCGAGGATCATAATAAAATATCCTTTCTAAGGCTACCATCCCCTTGGGGATGTTGTTACTCTTTAAGTTCATTACTCCTCCAGTATCACAACCTTCAGGGTCCCATTCTCCCTTATCTCTATCTGATTCATCTATGATCTATTCTTCAAAGACATCTAAACTTGCCAAAAAGGCCAGTATGTGTTGGTCATCTTCGAAGACCTATAAATTCTAAACATTATCAAGAACTACTGGGATTGACACTAGCTCAACTGAAAATATTTTCAATTTGGAATCATGCATGGGCTCCAAAGTACTAGTAGTAACTGCCAAAGCATCTGCAATCTGATTTTGCTCCCTAGGAATCAAAGTAATTCCAAAAGCATCAAAGTCCTCGATTAGATTCCAAACCCTATTTCTGTAAGCAGCCAATCTTTTATTATGGTAGGTATATTGGCTGCGAACTTGTTTAACAATGACTTTGGAGTCACCCATCACCATAAGGGATGTGAATTTCTTCTGATGAGAAAACATTAAACCCCTAGCAAGTGCTTCATACTCTGCCACATTGTTTGTGCAACCAAATTGTAGCCTATAGGAAGCAAAGTAGGTCTTCCCATTTGGATTGGTTAATTCCATCCCTGCTCCACTTCCTGATTTTGACTTAGAGCCATCGAATTTCACAATCCACAATTGATCTTGGGCTGGGATCTCTTTCTTTTTCTAACCTATAGTCTGGTAGAAATATTTGGTGGCTTGGACTGGTGCTGATCATCAGTATTTGGAAGTAATTGGGGGCACCATTGACTAGAAGATTCTCCTGGATTGAAATTTTTTTCAAGAAGTGATTCCTGAACCTCACCTTGAGCTAAGTCATGATCAAGTACTTGAGTCACCAATGCCTTGGACATTGGAAGTGTTTTCAAAGTTTAATTGGAAAAGATAGATTCCTCAGTCTCTAGTGGTAATTTAGAACACAAAACCTGAGTCTGCTCGGGTGGACAAGATGATTCCCTCTAAGCAGAGCCGACTCTCGTAAGGATGGTTGCATCCTTAGCTTGAAATGGAAATTCATTGGCAAGGGTCTAGGACTAACATTCACCAGTTTATTCTACCGAGGAGACATGTTTTAAGATGTCTACATAGGGTTGGCAAGTTAACTTATAATGATTTTGGTAATGCACCCTACACTAGTTAGGAAGTAAGAGAATCCACATATCGACCTCCTCTCCTAGTACCAGCCTATCTTGTTGTAATTTCCTTGTTAGGACTTGCTAATTAATAGTAATCATTGGGTCATTTTGCTATGAAAGGGGTGGGTCGTTAGAATGAAATACCAAAAAAGTCATGATCTCCTCCTGCTTGTAAACTCCTATCTTGGTTTCGAAATAGGCTACTTCATTAGGGGAGTCATACTCCGTAATCATGTGTTTGATCCTGGACTCACTTTAAATTTTGATCTGGCTAGCTATTCCTTTCTAGGGTAGCCACATGTGTGAGAAATCTAAAGACAAATATCCACCTAGTTTTTTCATCAGGTCTCTACTCAATAGCATACCATAGGTTTCTAGGATATCTGTGACTTGGATATCCACATAAGTTTGGATCCTTGGATCAGATCCAATATGTACATGGATATTCTTTAGTTCTCCTACCACATTAACTTTCATTTTATCCAACTGAATGACCTTTTTTTTTTTTGGAGTGGGCTTAGACCTAGCTTCCTACAAATAGAAAAGCGCATGACATTCCCCAACACCCCAAAATCCAATAGACAGTTATGTAAATTCTTTCCAAAAATTCTCAAACTTAGCAAGAAAGGTGGAGTACTTGTCTTACCTCTGTAGAGCGTTGCATTCATCTCATTGGTAGGAGTCACCTTATCTCTTCCTTTTGACCTGTCTGCTTCCCCCAAGGCTTTCAAAAAAATTTATTTTTGGGCCAGGCACCATTTCAAAATATCAGAGAAAGACATTGAAGTCTTCCGCCTTTGCATTTCTGTAATGAAATCAAATTAAGAATCATTCCTAACCTGATATCTAGGAATTGAAGATGAATTACCTTTGTTATAAGAATTTGGTGGTCCCTTTGGTGGTGGTGGATTATTATCCACATTTTGATTTGGTGGGACCATGTTATTAGGAGGGTCAAAGGTCATGAATGGCCCTCAATTCTGATTTCTAAGGAAATGGCCTCCCTTGGTTTGGAAGGCTTGGGTGTCATAGACATCTTCCACTACTTCATTGTCTTCCTGGTTGGGAAATGGGAGTTCTTCCTCAAAGATATCATATGCCATGGCAATATCCATTGATCCACCAATTTTTTTTGATGTGTTAGCTCTCAAAAATGCAGGAAAGATGCCTCAAGAGGCTGCCAATCTCTTGATATGCTTTAGGGTAATAGAAAAGGTCAAGAGAACTCAACCTTCTACTCTTTAGGTGTTCCTAAACCTAGGTGGGTGTACCTCTTTGAATAGTGCAAACTTAACTTGTGATTATCTTCTTAAAGCAATTTGTTCACAATGGCAATTGGAGGTGAACAAATAAAATCCAACTTGAAAATGGTAACAAAATCCAAAAATGTTGAATTAACAAATATAAAGAAAATGAATGAGTTCAAAATAATAAAGTGTAGAGACTAGTGCTTTATTGTGTATGCTGAGTCAAATGAGATCAAGATGAACAACACCTTCTAGAGAAATTTCAAATTATCTAGCATACATTATGTTTACAACTTGTATAAACATGCAAAATTGTAACTACTAAGCTCTACTTGAATAATCCAAATGAATCTCTTTGATTACAGTGATTAACAGAAAGGATTTAATCTTTTCTTGAAATAACCAATCAATCAATCACACAAGTACAAAAAATGTGCACTGATAAATTGAATACAAACATGTTATATCAATTTAAATAATCAGAAAGGATCCATCTTGGAGACAACTTAGAAGCAATACTTTTATTAGTTTCAACAAATAATTGGCAGCAGAAAAATGCAACAACATCAACTAATTTTAATAAATAACTCCATTCTGAAATCATGCAATAATAGTCTCTGATTTGATAAGTTTATTCTATTGTATCTACTTCTAGTGTATCCAATAATCTCCTAACTGGTGTGTTTTACAATTACAAAATGCCTATTTATACACCAGCATAAAAAAATAAATCATATTGAAATAACATGTTGGCCCTCCATAGAATTTGGGCTCCAATCAAGTTAGCCTACAATGGTCATCCAAGTAGATACATGTTGGCCTTAGTGTTTGAAATTTTGTTATTCACCAGTGAACAATTAGTGAGAGAAGACGACAGCTATGCCGAAGGCAATTCACTCTTCAATCACTTCCCTTGCCCTTTCTGTTCCACCCTGACTCTGTGATGTCGATGAGACATCTCATAGAGGAGCCCAAAGTGTTATATGTAGCCATAAGACCCATCATTGAGACACAAGAATATCCCATACTGACATGCTCATATTTTTTTCATTCATAGTCGCTATAACTTGCCTGAGTCAGGAAGATGTCACATAGACCACCCAAGTGATACCGATATGCCATTGCCTATGTGCTTTCCATTCACTGAGGCATATGGATATCTCTCCATGAAGTGTTCTTTTGGCTTCATCCATAGTCGCCGTAACATTATGACATTAGCAAGACCTCTTGTAGATTACTATGTTTTACCGAAAATCTTCAACCATCCCAAAGTCGCTGTGACAAAAGAAAACTCTTGTCACGAAGCATCTTTCATTTGATTCTTTGTTGCTGTGACACACCGCACTTGGGGAGACCTTATAGAGATTGCCCAAGCTATAGCAAAATGCCAAAAAAAACATATTAGTCACCAAAAGATATGATTTTTCCTGCCGATGAGCCCAACTATTGCTATAACTTGCAACCCTCGGCGAGACGTCACGTAGAGTAAATTGCTATACCAAAACAACCGAGCCCACACCTGTTAGCCAAGACAAAGCCAATATCTCACCGAAAGCTATTCAATAGAAACCCATTAGTAACCCGTCGGTGAGACACATATTCTTCGCTATGACCTTCTGTTGCAAACTTCAACTCTTACCAAAATGTCTATGAGAGGGAATCCATGTGTAAGGTCGGTGAAACCGAAGGTCACTCGCCAAGATCTTACAATGATAGCAATATCTCCCACTGAAATTCATTTGGAAAAAATATTATGTGCTCCATCGGTGAGACAAATGATACTCACCAAGACCCTTCACCGATAACCATAGCCTTTGCTGATGAACCGCCACAAGCATAGTCAGGGAGACATATTTAATTCGGTGAGATACCACCTTGACAGCCACAACCTATGCCAATAGATGTCTTTGTTGTCACCAAAACAGTATGGATGCTACACCGATAGCCAACCATTGATGAATGCCAATTGCTGTAAAAAAGAACATGCCTTGCCGAAACACTTGCAACAAATGAATGTTAAGTCACAAGCAACATGGGTCGAGGAGACAGTAAAGGACATATGTCGATAGATTCAGCAAGATGGAAAATGAAGACACAGGTGAAGTCCAAGGGGAAATATGGGCAAGATGTAAGTAAAAATACCACAAGATGAGGAAAATTCCAATATAAGGACTCATTTGGAGACACATGGGGGATGAAAGGTATGCAAAAATCATCAAATTTTGATATCTCCAATAGTGGCTCCATCTAGGGATGAATGATAGTCAGATCATTGCAAGGATCCATAATCTTGGGTGAGTAGACCAGATAAAAATGATGAACCCGTGAGCAAAAATGGAATGAATGGAAAGGGAAATGAATGCAAAGTGGAAGTGAATGCAAAATGACAATGAAATGGAAAATGACAATGAAATGGAGATGGACAAAATCCTAGACTACTATGAATGGAAAATAATTTTAAAGAGGATACACAAGAGTTGTCCATGCAATGGCAACCCTTAATCCTCTGTGTTGCTCAAGAGCAGAAAAGCTTCAAAAATTTCCCATGAACAGGTAATTCCTGATCTTCACCAGCCATGTTCTATAGATAATATGAGTCTTCACCCTTCTTTCCAACAACAACAAAAGGTCCCATCCACAAGGCTTAAAACTTACCATGCTTTCCCTTCTCCTGACACCTTGCATTCCACATTAACACTAAGTCATTCTCTTCAAATTTTCTATTCTTTGCCTTCTTGTCAAATAGATATTTCATTTGTTCTTGTAACTTCATGTTTTGGCTTTGGGCCTCTCTCATTACTTCATCAAGTTCAGCAAGTTGCTCCATTTTGTCTTCCATGGGCTCAAGAACTTCCATATCTTCCTATAAGACAAACTTGTAGACTGGTAACAAATTCTGCAGAGGCATCCTAGCCTATGCTCCATACACTAATTCAAATGGAGATTTTCCAATTGCCTTTTTCATAGTGATCCTATCAGCCCACATAGCCAATTTTAACTTTGAATCCCAAGCCTTCTTGTTGTGTCCCAACATCCTCTTTATAATCTTCAAGAGACTCTTATTGTTGGACTTTGCTTGATCATTGGCTTGTGGATGATAAGGAGCTACATAAGAAATAGTAATGCCATACTTATCAAAAAAGCTTTTGAATTCATCTGATCTGAAACACATCCCATTGTCTGTGATTATCCTCAATGGTGTACCAAATCTGGTGATAATGTTATCCATCAGGAAATTTGTTACAACTTTACTTGTAGCCTGCCTGGTTGGGATTGCCTCCACCCACTTTATAAAATAATCAGTGGCAACTATTATCCATCTATGTCCTCTAGTTGACTTCTCTTGTATCTCTCTAATGAAATCAATTCCCCATTGATAAAAGGGGGCAACAGCTTCCAAAGGTCGTAGTCGCAAAGCATCCCGGTACTTCAATTTTCTAGAAAACTTTTGGCAAGCTTCACATTTTCTCACATGTGTAAAAGAATCATTAAAGACCTTTGGCCAATAATACCCAACCCTAAGAATTTTGTGTGTAGTTGTCTTTGTTGAATAATGTCCTCCACATACTCCTTCATGCATTTCACTTAAAACATGCTTGACCTGTGACTCATCCAGACATAATAACAATATGCCATCTCTATTTCTACAAAATAGATCTCCATCTATAAAGACATATTTTGATGCTTGCAAATTCAAAGTTCTCCTTTTGCTGTCACTCAATCCATCTGGACACTACATGTATTTAAGATAATGCATAACATCAGTATACTAAGGAGTATGCTCAATGCTTGCAATTGCAGTCCCTTCTTCTATATTACAGACTTGACTTGCTTCAATATTTTATTTTTCCATCAGCCTAGCCAAGCCTTGACCTCTTACTAGCTTGTTGATCTGTATCTCCATGTCAAACTCTTGAATCTTGTTGATCCATCTGCATCTTTTCCCTATGACTTTAGACTGTGTTAGAATATCCTTGACAGTAGCATGAGGGACATAAACAATCACCTTTGCTCCAACAAGATATGGTGTGAATGCTTTTATGGCCTTTACTAATGCAAAAGCCTATTTTTGCATTGTCATACTTCAATTCAGACCCCTGTAATGATTTACTAAAGAAAGACACAGGTTGTTCATGACCATCATTATCCTTTGTAACATAACAATAGCAATAGTATGCATTGAAGCAAATGAAAAAATCTGAAAAGGCTTTGCAAAATATAGAGATTTAAGTATAGGAGCCTCCTTGATAGCCCTTTTGATAGATATAAAAGCATCTAAAGCTTCTGTGGTCCAATCCACTTTTTGTCCTTTCTTCAACATTTTTGATATGGGCTTAATGATCTCAGCCAAATTAGAGACAAATCTTCTAACAGAATTAATTTGTCCAAAGAATGACTGTATAGCCTTGACAATTTTGGGAATAGGAATTTTATCAATAGCTTCAACCCTCTCAGGATCTATCCTAATTCCCTCTTTTGAAACAATATGCCCCAAGATTTTACCTTCTGTGACTGTAAAATGACACTTGTTTGGATTTAAACTAATACCATATTCAAGAGCTTTAATAAATAGCTTTTCAAGATGTTGTGCATGATCTTCAACCATCTTTGAATAAGTAGTCAGGTCATCCTAGTATACTACCATGATAACATTAATAAAATCAGCAAATGCTATGTCCATGGCTCTTTGGAAAGTTGCTCTAGCATTAGTGAGACCAAATGGCATTCTTATGTGTACATATGTTCCCCAAGGAGTTGTGAATGTTGTTTTGTATTGCTCAGATTCCTTGACTTTAACGTGGTTGTACCCTAAAAATCCATCCATCATGGACAACAATTCACACCCTGTTACCTTATGCAATATAGCCTCCATATTGGGTAGAAGATAATTATCTTTGAGAGATGCCATATTCAAAGTTCTGAAATCAACACATAATCTTCTATCACCATTCTTCTTTCTCATGAGAACCAAATTTGAAACCCATGTTGAGTTCCTAATTGGTTTGATAATTCCTCCATCTCTGAGCTTTGTCAATTCTTCCTGCATCTTAGGCTCCAGTGTTGGATTTATAGACCTTTGCTTCTATCTAAAAGGCCTGCGTCTGGCTTTAATGGTATTTCATGCTAAAATAAATCTTCCCTATATGCTTTCAGATCTTCATAAGACCACACAAAAACATATTTATTCTTTCTCAGCATCTCTATCAACATTCTTCTGATTGTAGGGATTATCTTCTTGCCTATGTATACCTTTCTTGGTGCTATTTCTGTCCCCAGGTTGACTTCTTCAACATCTTCCCTTTTGACTGGTGTATGCTTCATGAGAGATCAATCATTTCCATCATACATCCTTTCCAATGCCACCAAACCTTTAGGAAGCTTATTCATTTTGATCTATAATATTTCCTTTCCAAACATCGTTTACTTCCCATCTACTTCTTCAACAAAAGCATTGAAGTCAATTTCTTGAGTGTCATACTGATCTATACAATGAAGAAAATTCAGTAGGTCAATATCATCATTAAAAACTTGCAAAATATAAATGTTTTCAAGAACAACAGGCCTTGTTTTGAACTCAATCTGTGATACCCCAGCCAATGTAATATCATCTCTTTTGAGTGCCACATTTCCTAAGAAATCAGCCATTATGTTCTTCGACTTGTCAATCCACTCAATTGAAAATGCATCAAACAATTCAATTGTATCCCATACAACATTCCTATATTGTTTTAATCTTTTGTTCTTTGTTGCATATTTTGATTTGATTTGTGAAACAACCAACTCAGAATCACCCAAAACAGCCAGCAACTTGATTTTACATTTCATAGCTATGTTCAAGCTTGTCAATAAAGCTTCATACTCTACCACATTGTTTGTACATTTGAATGCTAATAAAAATGAATATTTAAAAGTAATACCTTCAGGTGAAACAAATACAATTCCAGCTCCATTATCTTCTTGGCTGCAAGCTCCATCAAAATACATCTTCTAGACACCATTGCAATTCTGTGCAACATGTTTTTCAATTGGATCACTATTGGTTAATTCTGGCTGAGCTAGTTCAATTTTAAAATTCCCAAGATCAACATCATAAAAACAATTGATCTAATTTTGTGGTACACAGTCAACAAGCTGATTCATTCTTGGCTCCCTATACAACTTGACCTCTTGACCATTCACTGGAATTGTAGCATAGCACAGATCAAATTGAACATTTCCACCAACAGCTACTATCCATTGCCTTGATAAGAGCATCCCAAATTGAGGAGGAGTATCAATGACTGTTATGTCTATATTATAAGTCACATGTGGATAAGTAGCTAGTTTGACTTCAACATCTTTCATAATACCAACCACAGAAACAAGCATGTTATCCATTGCATAACACTTGCCTCCAGTAGTGTCAACCCACATGCCAAGCTGCTTCATAACTCCTACTAGCATAATGTTTTTAGCAACACCAGAGTCTATCATACAATTTCTTAGTAGTTTGTTATTTATAAGCAACGTAGTGAAAAAAGGATCAACTTGGGGGGGAGTTGATAATATATCACTCAAGCAGACCTCATAATTATTTGTTTTCTCATGCCTATGGACTGCTTTAACAGCTACTTTGCTTTCAGAATTCATACATTTTTTATTTCCACTCATTATCAATTGAATAGCAGTATCCCTATACTCTTTAATATTCATCATCTCAAGTAGTGGAATAGACATTTTTACCTGGGATAACGCCTGAGTGAAGTCAAAAGAAGAGCCCTCCACCTTAATAGTCTTTTTCAGTTCTGGCACATCTCCTTTGTTTTCTTCCTTTTCTTTTTTATTAGGCTGGCCAGGTGCTTGTGTCTCCTTATGTTATTCCTTCACTTCTTCCTTAACTTATTGTCCTTGGATAGGCTTCTATTCATCTTTATCAGGTAGTCTCTTTTCTGACTTCTTTACAGTTCCCTGTGTTGCCTTCTTATCTTTCATAAAAATTCCCCCAGGAACACCTTCTAGATCATTTACTTTTATGTTTCTCAACTAGTATTTACTTCTTGCTTCCTCAACTGCAGCAACAGTTATTCTCTCTATTTCATCTTCAGTAAGTCTCCTCACATTGCATTGAGCAGGTGCCTCATAAGAATGTGGCTCAATATAATCTTCATCAGAATAATAGAAGATTTGCTATTCAACCATATGGACATTGTACTTCTGATTTGAAACATCATATTCGTAGCCTTCATCCTCTGAAGATGAGTATCCTTCCTCAACATGGTGAAAAATATTTGAAGTCAAATACACTATGTGATCATCTCCATTGTTTTCTATCAATATTCCTTCCTCTTGCATTCTTTGAGCTACAACACAATAATCTAGGGAATGTGGCTGATTACAAAGTTTATAGAAGTAATTATTACTCACCATATAAGTTCCTTTCTTGCTCAATGGATCAAGCATCTCTTTGTTTCTTGGCATTTTTGTTATAGGTTTTCCTTCCTTACATTTTGTATTATAAGGCATGTCATGTAACCTTGGCCTCTCATTTCTGTTCTCATTTCTGCATGTATTCTCCTATATGTACTGATAATTGTTACCTTGTTGAGAAGGCCTCGGGTTGTCTCTTTTACTAATTATACCAGCAACCTTCCTGTTATTTTCAATTGTCAATGCAATCTTCTATGCTTTAGCTAGATCTCTTGGAAATATATTTCTCAGTTCGTACCCTTTTTTGGGATCAAATGCATTTAAATAAACACTTAAAGCTACAAAATCTGGCAACCTTGATCCAGGAGGTACCTTAGTCTACAATTTTTTGAATTTTTAGTTGAAATCATAAACTGAGTCATTTTGATTTTTCTGAGTTTGCATTAATTCATGAATATTTGCATCTGGTTCATTTAAATTTCCATACTGCTCTAGGAATCGATCTTGGAATACTTGAAGAGAATTAATTGAATATGCTGGAAAGTTGTTAAACCAATCCCTAGAATCTTCAATAAGTGACATCATAAATAGCCTCATGTACAAATCTTCATGTGGCATACCTATATCTTGAATGAACATATTGAAATTCCTTAGATGTTCCTCAGCAGTGAGTGCATTGCTCCCTGTAAACTTGGGGACTAGACCTCTCCAGCTGCTATCCATAGGGTAAGGGCATGGATGGAATCCTGCCAAATCAAACTGCCTAATCATTGTTGCGTATTGGTGAGGAGGAGGGATAGGTGGATATTGATACTGATGCATAGGATTATTGTATTTTGCATTATGCTGAGGGATGTGATGTTGACTAGGAGGTGGATGCACATTTGTATGATGTGTGGGTATATGAGGCGGATGATTTAGTTGCTTATGATGATTTCCTGTCTGATGGTGAGGAGATATAGGTGGACTAGAAGGCCTTGCACCATGATTTCCCTACTTATGAGGTGGCACATACTTTGGGGGGCGATCAGTTGTCTCAGCAATGTTTTGATTTTTCTATAATTCAAATTCTTTCAATGCTTATATCATCCAGGCCTTTTCCTATTCTTCTCTCTCCTTCTTCTAAGATTCAAACCATGCTTTGACCTCCTCATAAGTCAAAGTTTCATAATTAGTTTGATAAATCTCATTCTCATTAATCTGGTTTTGATTATTTTCCATTTTCTGATCATATTCATGTTGAATTCTGATTCGTTCAGGCTCAAGTCTAGTTTCAAACTCAGAATACTTTCTAGCTTCAAATTCAGCTTGTTTCTAAGGATCAAGAGAAGAGAAAGGATTTATTTGATCTCTAAGGGTACAAAGTTCTGCACTTGAATCATCTCTCCATGTATCATAGCAATTATATGTTTCACCATGTGCTCTTGGTGCTTTTCCTGTTATGCACATGTCCTCAATGATCCTCTTTCCTTTATCATCTCTGTCATCCTTGTGTGTCCACTTATTGCTGCCAGCAGGGGCTCTAGTATGACCTCCCCTATACTGAGATCTTCTATTCATGATGAACAACTGTAAATTTTTTGTCAGAGTCGCCACTCACTTTTATCAAAAATGAGAAAATACTTGATGTTTCTTATTCCCACCAGAGTCTGTATATAATTCCTAACTCAATGATTAAGGCCTTGATTCTGAATGTAGTCCCCATCGGAGTCGCCAATTTGTTAGCTCTCAAAAATGCAGGAAAGATGCCTCAAGAGGTTGCCAATCTCTTGATATGCTTCAGGGTAACAGACAAGGTCAAGAGAACTCAACCTTCTACTCTTTAGGTCCTGCTAAACCTAGGTGGGTGTACCTCTCTGAATAGTGCAGACTTAACTTGTGATTATCTCCTTAAAGCAATTTGTTCACAATGGAAATTGGAGGTGAAGAAATGAAATCCAACTTGAAAATAGTAACAAAATCCTAAAATGAGGAATTAACAGATATAAAGAAATTGAATGAGTTCAAAATGATAAAGTGCAGAGACTAGTGCTTTATTGGGTATGCAAAGTCAAATGAGATCAAGATGAGCAACACTTTCTGGAGAAATTTCAAATTATCTGGCATACATTCTATTTACAACTCGTATAAACATGCAAAATTGTAACTACTAAGCTCTACTTGAATAATCCAAATGTATCTCTCTGATTACAGTGATTAACTGAAAGGATTTAGTCTTTTCTTGAAAGAACCAATCAATCAATCACACAAGTACATCAAATGTGCACTAATAAATTGAATACAAACATGTTATATCAATTTAAATAATCAGAAATGATCCATCTTGGAGACAACTTAGCAACAATAATTTTATTAGATTCAACAAATAATTGGCACTAGAAAAATGTAGCAACATCAACTGATTTTCATAAATACCTCCATTCTAAAATCATGCAACAATAGTCTCTGATTTGATAACTTTATTCTACTATATCTACTTTGAGTGTATCCAATAATCTCCTAACTGGTGTGTTTTAAAATTACAAAATTCCTATTTATACACCAACATAAAAAATTAAATCATATTGAAATAACATGCCGGCCCTCCATAGAATTCGGGCTCCAATCAAGTCAGCCTGCAACGGTCATCCAAGTAGATACATGTTGGCCTTAGTGTTTGAAATTATGTTATTCACCAGTGAACAATCAGCGAGACAAGATGACAGCTATGCCGAAGGAAATTCACTCTTCCATCACTTCCCCTGCCCTTTCTGTTCCACCCTGATTCTATGATGTTGATGAGACATCTCATAGAGGACCCCAAAGTGTTATCGATAGCCATCAGACTTGTCATTGCGACACAAGAATATCCCATACCAATGTGCTCATATCATTTTCATTCACAATTGCTATAACTTGCCTAATCGGGAAGATGTCACACAGACCACCCAAGTGTTATCGATATGCCATTCCCTACGTGCTTTCCGTTCGTTGAGACATAGGGATATCTCTCACCAAAGTGTTATTTTGGCTTCGTTCATAGTCACCATAACATTTTGACATTGGCAAGACCTCTTGTAGATTACTATGTTTCACTGAAAAATCTTCAACCATCCCAGAGTCGCTGTGACAAAAGAAAAATCTTGTCAAGAAGCATCTTTCATTTGATTCTTTGTCACTCTGACACACTGCACTCAGGGAGACCTTATAGAGATTTCCCAAGCTATAGAAAAAGGCCAAATGAAACATATTGGTCGCCGAAACATATGATTTTTCTTGCCGATGAGCCAAACTATTGCTATAACTTGCAACCCTTGACGAGACGTCACATAGAGTAAATTGCTATATCAAAACAATCGAGCTCACACCTATTCACCAAGACAAAGCAAATATCTCATCGAAAGCAGTTCAATAGAAAACCATTAGTAACCCGTCTGTGAGACACATATTCTTTGCTATGACCTCCTGCCGCAAACTTCAACTCTTACTAAAAGGTCTATGAGAGGGAATCCATGTGTAAGGTCAGCGAGACCGAAGGTCACTCACCAAGACCTTACAACAATAGCAATATCTCCCACTGAAAGTCATTTGGAAAAAATCTTATGTGCTTCATCAGTGAGACAAATGATACTTGCCAAGACTCTCTATTGATAACCATAGCCTTTGCCGATGAACCATCACAAACATAGTTGGGGAGACATATTGAATTCAGTGAGATACCATCCCTATAGCTACAACCTACACCAATAGATGTTTTCATTGTCTCCAAAACAACATGGACGCTGCACCGATAGCCAACCATTGATGAATGCCAGTCACTGTAACAAAGAACATGGCTTGCCAAAACACCTACAACAAACGAATGTTAACTTGCAAGCAACATGGGTTGGGGAGATAGTAAAGGACCTATGTTGATAGATTCAGAAAGATGGAAAATGTAGACACGGGTGAAGTCCAAGGGGAAATATGGGCAAGATGCAAGAAAAAATAACATGAGATGAGGAAAATTCCAATAGAAGGACTCATTTGGAGACACAGGGGGGATGAAAGGTATGGAAAAATGATCAATTTTTGATATCTCCAACAGGATGCACCCTAGAATGGAGCATCATACTGAGCTATTTTAACCATTTTTTCCATCTCTAGGCAATTTACCTCAAAGTGGACTACCGTATCATGTAGCCTACACCAATTATTCATGAGGTTGAGGTCTGCCACATCAGTAGTGTGCGGCTTCTCATCTCCCGCTTGATAATTGTGGGAAACTCCTCCGTTATTAGGTCCAGTATTCCATGGTCTATTGTTGTTAGGCCTTGGATTGTATCCTCTATTTATATTTTGATAGTTTTTATTAGAGGAGTTTTGGTTCTAAAAATTCCTATTGGCATTCCGGTTGGCATTATAATTCTGATTGGGATTTTGGTTAGGGTAACCACCCTAATTCTGAAAACCTTGGTTCTAGTACTGAAGGGGATTCTATCTAAGTTGAGCCATATCATTAGACATTTGAGATAATGTCTTTTTAAGAGTCTCCATCTCATTGGTTAGTTGGAGATTCTTTTCACTTTCCACATTCTTCATAGCAAAAGATGGATTAACTGAGGTTGATCCTCCAGCTCGAGTTTGGTAATTTTGATTTTGCTGGGAGGAATCCTAGGGACCATTATTTAAAAATGGCAAGGGAGGTGATCCTTGGAATTCAGACATGGGTCCATATTGGGAATAGGACATCCCTAGTACCATATTGAATGATGAGATGGTACACCTTAACCAGAGAGTTAGTTTTGTTGGCATTATACATCCTTTTCAAGAATAAGCTAATCAAAGGGTCTACAGCCCTCAAGTATTCCAAAATGGCAATGTTCTTAGCCACCAGGTAAGGATCTTGCAACCTTCGATACATTCTTTGGAACCTAGTGTTGAATAGAGGGAGTGGTTCATGATGCTCCTTCCTTATGGTGGAAAACTGGTGGTAAAGGATAGCAAGGTCTATGTAAGCCCTCAACTGGTTGATAAAGGAATTCTCTAAATCTGTCCAACTTAAAATGGACCCTTGGGGTAAGTTTAGGTACCAATTGTATGTCATGTATCCCAACGAGTAGGGGAACAATCTGCACACAACATCCTGATGGGCCACTTGAGCATGGGTACAGGAATCTTTAAATTCCTGTATGTGTTCCTTGACACTTCTTGACTCCCCATGCATATACTTAGGACAAAACCTTTATGGGTTCTTTGGGAGATCATGTACACCTCTAGGGATAGTCCCTAAAGGAGAAGGGTTATTAGTAAAGTAAGCCATAGGTCTTGGTGGTGATACAGGTTGAGTAGGTTGTGGAATGGGTGAAAGTGGCTAGAGAGGTGGTGTAGGTCAATTTGGTGGAAACCCAGGTGGTGTGAGCGGTGCTGATAAAGGTTGAATCAAGACTCTACGAGCTTGGGGCCTATGCCCAATGAGGGTTTGGAGTTTAACAAATAATTTAGGATTCTGAGAAGATCTAAGAACTCTCTCCTACCTATTTGGTGAAAATTACCCAATGTGAGCCAACTTGTCCTTCAAGCCCTCCTTCTAGTGCCAAATTTTTTGATGGTCAAAACAACACAACAACGTTAAAAGAGAATATCACTATTCTATTTCTCCTAAAAGAGAAAGATCACACTTGGAGATCTAACTCCCAAGGTCCTGGTAATCAGTTCTCAATTATGTTGATTTCACTTAGTGGTTGATATAACCATAATGTTCAAGGGGCCTTTACTGGTAACACAGAACAAGAATGTATAACATCAGATATTCTACATTTTGGGGGTTTTAAATAAAATAAAAAGATGGAATAGAGCTTTAAATCACAAAGACATGAATAAAATCCTTACGTATCCAGACATGCAGATCAACAATGAGTGTTCATTCTAACTAACCAAAACTATAGCAAGATGCAATCCATAGAATAAACTACGCTACTACATACATCCATAATACTAATTTAGATATTATCAAAATTCATTAAATTTACTTCAAACAAATCATTCACTCATCATTCAAAACACAGATCAAATGAATACCATAACAATCTAATTCATAGATAATCCAATGATGTGACCTTGAATCTAGTTCCTTCTATTGACTTTCATCAAATAAAGAAGAATTAAGCATAGCAAAACACTAACATATGGATTAATCATATATAATTAACCTTATCAAAATGGATCCAACCTTTGAAAATCATCACATGAAAAATGTAGAAAAATTGTAAAATAATCAAGCCTTTTACTAAACTGTTGAGAGTATCTTTTAAAAAATATTGAAATCCTAGATCTAGTTTCTATTTTCTATCCTCAGGTGGCTGATGTTTCTTCAATTAGCCAACCTTTACAAAATGGATTCTAATAGTACATATATAGTGCCACATGCATGAATTTTTCAATCACAAATCAAGATCCATAATCCATGGAGTTGAAACTAAACATAGAAGTGAACTCAAGAATCCCTGCTTTTAAGGTTGATTACTCCATTTATATAAAAGGAAAATATGATACTCCAAGAGGAAGAAGAAACACATGGATCAAACTTAGAGTAGAGCTGATGTCAACATCCACAGAAAAAGGAGAATAGCAGATGGAGTAGGACCCCAAGAGTTAGTCACTTTGCACTAAATGCTCTTGAATGTACTCGCCATAACTAGAGAATACTTGTAGAAGAGTTTCCAAATCTGGCCCATCCAACTAGTTACCTTCAAATTTGATTATTTGAAACTCTATAGAAACAAAAATTTGCATCTCTTTTAGCTTGATTAGCTCCTTTCTGGTAGTCCTTACCTCCTCCCAGATATCCATAAACTGATATAACGATAAATTCTTCCCATCATCCCCTTTTTGCATGATTTCCTCAAATATGCCCCTCCATTTCTCCCTTAATTTATCCAAAGAAAGGCCTTCTTTATTGGAGGAATCCAAGTTAATCAAGATGGCTACAACCACTTCTAACTCAGTCATTTGTTGATTCAAGTCCTTACACATTTCTCGGACTTCCTCCTGATGTCCATGTATAGATAGCCCTAGACTTGTACCTTATGATACTCATAGTTTTCTCCACAAAGTCTTCATCACCATGCTCAAGAATTGAAAATTCTATTAAGGTGGATTTGGGCACTTGGCTAATGTCTTCCAGCCTCTTAACATATTCTTTATATTCACCATCCCGCTCATCCAAATCTTTACCTTGTTGATCTAGATCTTTTGCTAATTCAAGAGTGGCTTTATGAATCCTAGAGCCTTCAACAAGAACATCATCAACCTCCCCATTGAGCTTATCCAACCATTTCTCGATCATCCCCACCTTGCTTTTCATCTAAATCAAATCATCTTCTTCCCTCTTTGTTAGCAAACTTGGGGATTCAAGAGGAGCAACCTGTTTAGAAATGTGACTAGAAACATCCTTCAAGAAATCATGGAGCTGATCTAATTGAGCCTTAAGTTTATCCTTCCTTTTCTTTTCCTTGATCATCCGCATTTTGGTCAAAGAAGCCACAATATGAATCAAGCTCATTTGTTGATTTCTTGTAGGCTTTCCTAAATTTACTACCCCCAACCGATAATCAGTGACTTGCATATCATCACAGTTCTTCTCCATTATTGGAATGGCACATTCAACAATGATCTCCCCAACATCAGTGAGCCTAGTGGAGTGAAGAACCTGAGACTTCTTCTTTGGCTTCTCTTTCCCAATTACCTTCATCATTTCTTCCCAGTTCAACGGTTGTGGCTGGACAACTTGTTTTCTTTCTAAGTCCAGTTTTAGCCAAGTAGGAGCAATAGGAGTAGTAGCGACTTGAGCTGAAGAAGAAGCAATAGTAGTGGAAGACAGAGGCTGCAATAATGTAAGCTTTGGTTGAGAATGAATGTCTTGCACATTTTGTTGATCACTTTGCTCCCTCTCCTATGCTAGCTTTTCTGCTTCTTCTTTATCCTTTTGATCCTGTAGCCTCTTAGCCTTCAATTACTACCTTAAGCATTCCTCTTCTTCTTTCTTCTTCTCTAACATTTCATCTCACTACTTTTTTAATGTCTCAACATAATCCCATGCATCCTTGGACTTCTTGGCATGTTCAACAATTTCAGCAGCCTCCTTTTCCCTTTTCAGGCATTCTTCCTCTTCCCTTTTTCTATAGGACTCCTCTAGTTCCTTGAGTTTAGCTTCAATAGCCTCCTTTTCCCTTATTTTTTGAGCTTTTTCCTCTTCAAGATCATTAATTTTCTACTACAATACCAACCTATCGCATTTTTCTTGAAGTTTGAGTTCTTGCTCCTTTTGTTGTTGCTGTTGAGCTAACTCATCGGCCTTCACTTTATCTTCTAACTCCCTCTGCTTGGATGCCAACTTAGATTGTACTCTGGCCTCTTCTTCCTATTGCTTATCTAACACTTCAGCTTGTGCCTTGGCATCGACTTCCCTTTTAGCATCTTCAAAGATCTTCCATTGATCTTCTTCAGTTAGAATATGCTCAATCCCTGCATCATCTGTCATATCCAAAGATGCCAAAGCCAGATGTTCTTTATCAGATGTCATCTTCTTTGAATCTATTTCTATATTATGTACCTCTACTTTACCCTCCATTTGCCTCAAAGCTTCTGCTTCACCATGGAGAGCTGCCATTGGTGATTCATGGCCAAATTCTAGTGCATCAAAGGGCTAAGTAGGAACCTCTCCTATAGTAGATTTAGAAACACCCACTTCCACAACTGTTTCATCTTCTTGTCCCTCTGGAAGATCTTGAGGAACCACCTCCTCTTCTTGTGCACTAGAAGGCATAAAATCTAAAGGCTCCTTAGGTGCCATCCTTCTTTTTTCCCTTTTGTATCCTTGGGTGGTACCTGTAGCCTTTCTCTTCTTGGAGGATGTAGCTTTGGCTTGATTTTCCCTCAAAACTACCCATTGAATACTCCTACCAAGCACAAGTCTTGCAATTTACATTATATCATTGGTCTCATTAGCATCCCAATTTATTGGATCAAGATCCTTAGTTCCAATCTTGTTTGCATCATATCCAGGATCTAAAACTATCCCATCATCAGATAATGTATCAGGAATATCTTCCTTTATCCCAAACTCAATGATGAGTGGGATAGGTATCCTTTCATAATTCTTTCTCCTGAGATCATAATCATCTTGTAGATCCTCCCGAAAATCTTCCAATATACTGAAGTGCTTCTCAAAAACACTTGGGAGAAAAGCCCTCATTTTATGCTTGGGGTCATAACATTTCCTAGCAGTGTACAAGCCCAACTTCAGATAAATCAATTCATCACAAAAAGCCTTACCTGCCTAAATGTGTGGACAACAAAATGCCCCTAGCTTCATCGGAAACTTATGACACCTATTCTTATGTTTGTTGCTAAACTAGAGATTCACAAATAAGGATTGATAAATAAATTCCATTAAAATGATCCTATCCCCATAACATCCTAGTAATAAATGGGGGTTACCCTCAAAGCCTACTATCTTGAAGTAAGTGAATGTGGGGTATTGGATAAACCAATGTCCCCACTCATTAACAAAAGCCATTGCCTCCCTGCTAAGTCTATACCCAACATCACCATTAAGCTTTTTAATTATAACATAGAGAAATGCATCATTCAGCCTTCTATAATATTGCTCTGAAGTCTGCAAGGTGAGATAATTGTAATACTCCTATACCTTCTTCTGTCATTGGGCTTCTCCTAATACACCCACTATTTGAAGTCTAGGAAAGATCCCCATTCAGGCAGCTGCATAGACAACATAGGAGGTCATAAAGAAACATTTAGTTTCTCTCACCCTTACCATCTAATCATGAATGCTATCAGACACTATCATTGACCAATAAAATTGTTTCCTACTATCTAAAATAGCTTGGATGAAAGGAAACATCCATTCCTTGACCAATGAAGCATCCCTTTTCCCAAACACTCTTGAAAGAAACATGATTATATCTCCAACTTCCTTGCTAAAGTCCGCCCTTTTAGGGTGGTCCAGAAGCTTGGTCAGAGACTTCTTCTCCACTCTCATCTAGGTCTTATTCATGTGGAGTCTATTTCTCTCCTTGTTATCATTTAAAGCTTGAGAGCCTCGGCCTCATTTAGTTGCCTAGGATTCCTAGGATTTGGTATATGAAAAAAAAACTTGATCATTTGAGGTGTGAAATCAATAATGAAATTCCCCTTCACATCCACATATTACCTAGTGGTAGGGTTATATGCTCCAGCAGCCGCATGAATCAATTCAAGACATTGAACAGATAGAGGAAAAAGTGCAACATGTGCCAGTCCTGATTGAATAATCCTTTTTGTCATCCCCGTGACATGTTCTTCAGTAAATGTCTCCTCATGGAACTCTTGATAGTTGAAAGGACCCAAATTGGTGTCCATTGTGTTAGTCCAATCAGAGTCAATTTTTCTAGTAATGAGGACATCATCCCTATGCTTACACCTCAAGGTATATTGGAGCTGCTCCACTTTGATATTTTTTGGCCTAGTTCCCTACCATGAAGTTTCCCCTAGCTGGCTCTTTTGAGAGGCATTATCCAATGCTCCAGACATCTTCTAATTCCTGCAAGAATTCTCTGTATTAGGTGGACAAAAACACCTAAGTTAGTCAATGATATAATCCTTGGTTCATCCTCCTAAGATAACATTTGATCAAACTATGCCTCTATCGAAAGCAGGACTGGGAAAGCATCAGGCATAAACAATATTTCATATCGCGTGGTGGATCCGTGATCAAAACTAGAAGTAAAGTGTAAAAGTGTCACAAGCGGGACAAGAACCAGACTGTGAAAGGTGTCAAAGGCTGACCGGAATGGGAATCAGAATGGGAAAGATAAAAGATAGTCCCCATTTCAATTTTCTCCCTAGACCCGGTTCCACCAAAGTAAAGACTTATTAGAATCAAAAAGCATCGGAGGTAGGACCAGGACTGGTGCCAAACTAGAAGAAGAAGAAGAAGAAGAAGAAGAAAATTTCCAAGTTCAACCTCCCCTGCAGATCCACTTCTAGCCAGAGTGGAATAAATTCAGCCAATGAAGAGTTTTTCAAAACAAGATGGTCACATGAGTCCCAAAACCCTACATCATATGGGTCCCAACGGAAACTAGAAATAACATGAACCAAGCCCCTAACAACCCCTCTGTACGAAAATTGTGAAAAACATGAACACACTAAACTGTGAAACCCTAGTTTAGTCAATACCCTATTTTCAAAAATTAGGGCACAAGAAACCAGTACAAAGAACCTGAAATGAAAGCGATAAAACCATAACAAGGTATCCAAAAAAATTCATACCCAAGCAAGAAAAGCCCCCCTAAAATTAGAACCCTAGTCAAAACCAGAGCACAAAAAATGAACCCTATCATGAAAGCGACAACCAAGGAAATGAAAAAACCAAAGGAAAAGTCAATGACAGACAATACCAAACCGAACAGAATGGAAAAGAAAAAAAAGTAGACAAAACAAAAAATGAAAATAGAAACAAACAGTGAAAAAACAAAAAAATTCACAAAATAGACACCCCGTGAAAATGCCAAAATGATAAATAGAAAGAACAAAATAGAAGAGAGAAAATAAAAAGAAGCCTACCTCGAAACGCTCCTTAGGATTGACCACAATTCACAATGATTTACTCTGCAATTCGCCCCCCGCGATAAAATCAATTCTCTCAAGAGTTTCTTGGTCGAAATTTGCTTAAATAATTCACATGATAATAACAATGAGGTAGTTTAAGCATAATTAAAGCTTTAATCATTAATTCGCACATGCCAATAGGCTACATTAAATGCCATAAATGCACTTGATCAAGGGCAGAGCCAACGACACCAATAGATAGTTAAGTCAAGTCAACAGAACATAAAAGGGTAAGGTGGAGTTAGGGTCAGGTCAAAATAAAAAATAGAGAAACTACAAAAGTTCTATATTCCACTTCCCACCCTAGTTTCGCCTCTGAAAAAAGAACCGAACAAAAACAATAGACAAAGATGAGAGCATAGACAAAATCAAAATGGAACATTTACAAAGTTCAAAGTTCCATTCTAGTTCTAGATCTAGTCCTGACAAAAGCAGAGAACAACACAAGAGCAAGGGAAGTGGGACTGAAGCGAACACTAGACCTAGCTCAAACAACAAAGAAAGTGAGAAGGAAAAAGAGCGGAAGCGGAGTCAGGAAAAGATCTGAACTTGATCCAAAAAAGAGTTCCCTATCCAAATTTAGTTCCAGACCCGCCTCCAGTAGAATGAAAGACAGACTTAGGAGCAAAAAAAAAAACTCCTAAGACCCAACAGACAACCAAAGACAACCAAAACAAAAGACACAAAGGGGGACCCATTTTTTATTCCACTACAAAATGGGGTGGTTATGCAAGGCATAACAGCTTGTTTCCCAGGTTTTTGCCAAGGTAACCATTTTCTTAGGACATTTTTTGATGTTTTGGATTTTTGGTTCTATACCTTGAAGGATTTAGGAATAATTTTTTTTGAGATGGGAGGTATTTGTGGGCTCTTGTAGAGGTTCCCCTTCAGGTGTTGATAGCTGATATGCCCTTGACTTGTAACTTGTTATGATAAAAAAAGGTCCCAACCAATTTGGTTCAATCTTTCCTTTGCTACTTGGGTTTGGGACATTCTTTTGATTTTCTTCTAACACCAATTCTCCATTTTGGAAAGTCTTGCTTCTGATTTTCTTATTGTAGCTTCATTTGAGTCTATTTTGATAGACTTAAAAATTATTCAAAGCATCTATCCATCACTCATCTAGTAGCTCTAGCTCGTTCAGTCTTGACACTCTATACTCTTCATCTATGATAAGGTTTTGTAGTGATATTCTGCGTGATGGGATTTCAATCTCAATGGGGAGTACTGCTTCTAATCTATAGACCAGGGAGAAAGGGGTGGCAACGGTGGGTGTGCATATGCTGGTTTGAGAGGCCTAGAGGGAAGGATTAAGTTGTAAATGCTAGTCATGACCTACGTCATTGACTATTTTCTTAAGGATTTTCAGAATGGTTTTTTTTTGTAACTTCTGCTTGGCCATTGCCTTGGGGATAGTATGGGGTGGAGAAGCGATGTTGGATTTTGAATTCCTTGCATAAGTCACGAACCTCCTAATTCTTGAATGGTGTCCCATTATCTGAGATAATAGCTTGTGGGACACCGTAATGACAAATGAGATAGTTTAGGATAAACTTTGAGATCTGCTTCCCAATTATGTACGTCATGGGTATGGCTTCTACCCACTTAGTAAAGTACTCTATTATGGTTATGATGAATTTATGGCTGTTAGATGAAGTCAAAGTTATCTTTCTGATGAGATTGAGGCCCCACTATGAAAAGGGCCATGGTGTGACAATAGGATGAAGCTCTTGAGCTGGAGCATGGATGAGGTCCCCATGCTGCTGACATTGTAGACACTTTCTGGCATAACTATATGCTTCTCTTTCCATAGTGGGCCAATAATACCCCATCCTCAATAGTTTCCTAGCTATGGTCATTCCACTCAAGTGTGAACCATAGATACCATTATGTGCTTCAGTTAGAGTGGTCAATTCCCCCTCAACGTTTAAGTAGTGTAGTAGGGTTCCTTCTATACTCCTGTGGTATAGAGTATCTCCTAGGATGATGAATCTAGATGCCTTTTTTACAAAGGTTCACTTTAGGTTTGAGGGTAAATCAGTTGGTGTGACTCTTATGCGAAGGTATGTATAGATGTCATGGTACCAGGGATCATCGGGACCAATGATTTCACACACGAATTCTAATTCTGGTACCTCGAATGCGAGCATGAGAAGCTGCTTTACAGGAGTTCATATTTTGGAGTGTTATGGGGGATATCCAGTAAGGACCCATTTGTATCCATGGTGTTTACTACTCTATTGTTGGTTCTAGGAATTTTCTCAAATTTTATTTTGATGGAATCCTTAAGGGTTTCCACCAATTTCCTTTATGGAGTGAGCTTGTCATCCTTAGTTTGGTATTCATTGTTTACTTGATTTATGATCAATTGAGAATCCCTGTATACTCTAAGAGCTATAGTGTTCCATTATAGTACTATCCTAAGACCTATGGTTAAGGCCTCATATTCTACAATATTATTAGTGTAGGGAAATTCCAGTTTATAGTACCTTGGTATGCAATCCCCCTATGGAGTGATAAAGAATATGTCGGCTCCTGATCCATGTTGTGTGTATGAACCATCAAATTACAATTTCCAATGGTCAACTATGTTGAGATTAAATATAGATTCATCTGGAGATTCTGAGACGAGAGGGTTCTTTGAATAGATTGGTGCCTTTTCCAGTTGATCTACAAGAACTTGACCCTTGATTTCTTTCTTCTTGACATATTCAATGTCGTATTCGAATAGTATAATCACCCATTTGGCCATTCCTCCTATGAGCATTTCCTTTGATAATAAATATTTTAGGGGGTCAATTTTGGCGATGAGCTTTATCTTGTGTGCCAACATGTAATGTCTGAATTTTTGTGATGCAAACACTACCACTAGGCATGCTTTCTCTATGAATGAACAGTTTAGCTCATTCCCACCATTGTTTTGCTGATGTAGTAGATAGCCCTTTCCATTCCATTTTTGTCATGGTGAGCTAGGAGAGCTCCAAGGGCTGCTGATGTTGCTGATACATAAAGAATCAATGGTTTTCTTGGGATTGGTGGCATTAAGACTGGTGGTGTCAATAGATATTCCTTGATTTTTTTGAATGCCTCTTCACATTTGGTATCCCATTTGTATGCTACTCCCTTGTGGAGTAGGTGAGAATATGGGTTCTATTTGTCTGCCAATTGTGCTATGAATCTTCAAATGGATTGGAGTCTACCTTGGAGGACTCTCAATTGTTTTAATTCCTTTGATGCTTCAATTTCGAGAATTTCTTTCACCTTTGCTAGATCCACCTTGATACCCCTCATTGATATTATATATTCTAGTAGTTTACCTAATTGTACGCTGAAGACGCACTTCTTTGGATTTAGTCTAACTTTGTACTTCTCCAATATGTCAAAAATAGCATTTGTGGTTGCTATGTGATCTTTCCTCTTTCTAGATTTAGCTAGGATGTCATCAACATAGTCTTCGACCATATTATGTATCATGTCATGGAATATCAATGTCATGGCCCTCTGGTATGTTGCTCCTGCATTCTTTAGGCCGAATGGCATCATGTTCCAATAGTAAGTCCCCCATGGAAAAGTGAAAGTTGTCTTGTGCTGGTCCTCTTTAGCTATCATGATCTAATTATATCCTGAAAATTTGTCCATTAGTGATAGCATCTCGTGTCCTACTGTCATATCTACTATCAAGTCAATATTTGGAAGTGGGAAGTCATCTTTTAGACATATCTTGTTCAAATCTCTAAAGTTTGTGAAGATTCTAATGGCTCCATTAGGTTTTGAAATAGGTACTAAGTTTGATATCCATTCTGGATAACCTATTGGTCAGATGAATTCTACATCTAGTAGCTTTTTTAGCTCCATTTTGACCAATAAGGAAATCTAAGGGTGCATTTTCCAAAGCTTTTGTTTAACAGGATTTGCTTCTGGATATACTACTAAGTGGTGGACTATGGTTTCTGGATCAAGGCCTAGCATGTCAGCATAAATCCATGCAAATTTTATTTTTCTTTCCCCTAGGAAGGCTACCAGGACCTCCAATTCTTCTGATAGTAATGATTCCACATAGAATGTTATTTGTGGGATTTCCTCTGTTCCTAGATTGATCGGATTACACCTTTCTACCAAGATTGTTGATTTCTCTTGATGAATAGCTCTACAAGGAAGATTGAATCCCCCATCCTCAGGTGCCTCAGAGAGGTTTTCACTTTTGGATGCATCCTTTCTTTTAACTTTTTTATGGTCAGAGAGTGCCAAATTGTAGTTTTCACTCAAGGAATTAGATATGATTCTTAATTTTTCACTTTTGTGACAAAGGGATTCAATTGTTTCTCCATAATAGGCATGTGTATCTAGCTCCATTATGAACCCTACTTTATGATCCCCACATGAAATGTTATCCCTTAGTCCCATGAAGATCCATTATGAACCCTATTTTATGATCCCCACATGGAATGTTATCCCTTAGTCCCATGAATTTTGAGAGTGCCTCATCATTTTCAAATATATCAAGAACTGGTGGTCCTTGTTGGTCATAGTCGATCAGTTGTGGATATACTAGACATATTTCATGATCTTGGTGGTCTAATTCAAAACATAGGGTGCTAATCATGCGAAGAGTGGTATCCTCAAATGGACTAGGTAAATTGGAAGTGGATCCTCATCATGACTACTACTATAGACATCGGTTATATCAAACGTATAGTTATCTAAGACATGACCTATGGATACTAGTAAGTGTAGTTCTGCTACGGTTGGCTAACGAGGTTTATTAACCGTTCTAACTAGAGGACTTCAGCCACGTATGGTTATACTCAAAGGGGTACATCTAAGGCAAAGATTTTTTATTGGTCACATCTCCAGAATGATAGGTATTATAAGCCCATTATTGTTTTGTCCCAGTCTTTGATTTCTGTCATATCCCATTGCGAGCATCATTTGTAGACCCTTGCTTCTTTCATCCATTGGTAAATTAGCTATTGGTATTTCATCTTGATATAGCATATGTGATGGATCTACCTCAATAACCTCCTAGCCAAGGTCTCCCCTGCTTGTGAATTCGGGATAGTCTTCAGGAGATGTTTGAGATGTGGAAGCTTGATTTTCTTATGGAAGTCCCCATGATCGAGGAGATTGTGGTAACTCTCCTACCACAAAGGAATTATTAGGGAGCTTGTAGTTTCCATAAACATTATCTTGGATGATGAGCTTAATGTCAAAGATGGTGGGAATGGTAGGAGTGATAGGTGTCTCTATCACAGAAGTGGATGCGAGGGTGGCGAGATCAATGTATGGTGTGGATGGGCCCTCATCATTTTTTGGTACTTGGGGGATTTTATAATACTTTGCTTCAAGATTTTTGAAATAGGAGAAGGTTTTGGGGTCTCCATGGATGGTAACTTCTTGTCCCTGATGTGTGAATTTCACATACTAATGGAAACTAGAAGCTACCGCCTTCATTGAATGAATCCATAGACATCTCAAAAGGATGTTATATGGTAAGTCAAGGTCCAAGACCTGAAAAGTGGTTTCCATGAGCATCAACCCTACTTGAATAGGGAGTTTGATCATGCCTTGGGACACTCTTTCTTGATCGACATATGCGCTTATTGTGATACCCTTTCCTTTTTCAA
Organism: Sequoia sempervirens; assembly: GCA_007258455.2. NCBI lineage: Eukaryota > Viridiplantae > Streptophyta > Pinopsida > Cupressales > Cupressaceae > Sequoia > Sequoia sempervirens. The sequence continues at coordinate 19,276,223 of VDFB02358134.1, read as the reverse complement.
TAGAATCCTCTAGGATTTTCAATTGTTTGATGATGCTGAGAGAACATATATTCAAACCCACACCTCTATCCACCAAGAACCTTTTGAATTTTCTCTTGTGGACTATGACTTCCAAGTGAACTACACGGTTGTGAGATGGTTGAGTAGGGAAATCCTAGTCGAAGAATGTGAGGAGATTTGGCGTAATGATATTTCTGACCATAGCTTGGAATTGCTCCACATCAAGATCTATGAGGATAGTGGATGAGGCCAATCCTTCTTCAAGGACTTTCCTATGGGTAGATGAGATTTTTAGCAACTCCATGATGGAGATTTGCGTTGGCATTCTCTTGAGTTGATCTAGGACATTATAGCCATTAGGAACAGATCTACATATAGGGACTTTGTTTGGCTGGGATGACCCTGCGATGGTAACTTTGCCACCTCTTGTGGTGACTCCACAATCAGAATGGGTGCCTTTGATGGTGATGACCATGCAGTTTTCATCTAGGGAGGTGATGACTATTTCATACACATGATTTACATTTGTTTCGGTGCCTTTTCCTTTATCATTGTTGTTTTTATTCCCTTTATTGCCATGATTGGGCATCGGATTTGTGTATATCTTAAGATCTTGGTTTCCTACAGGTTGTTCCACATTTATAATCCTTTGATCAATGAGATCTTGAACTATGTTATTTAATCTCATGCAACTATTTTTGGTATGGCCTTTGATTTGATGGAACTCACAGAGTTAGTTCTCATTATACCAAGGAGGCTTCACATCTGATTCTTGGTAATTATCAAAGGTGGGAGCCTTGATGAGTTTTTCGTCTATCAAATTTTTCATGATGACTTCTAATGGTTCCCCCAAAGCAGTGTACTTTCACTTGGGATAACTCTTGTTCCTTTCAGGTGGTCCCCTTTGGTCATTGAGATTGTTGATTATTGGATTGTGGTTTGGTTGTTGTGTTATCTGATGATTGTTTTGGTGATGGATTTGGATTTGTGGTGTGGGTGTATTTTGGTGAGGGGAACTAATGACCACCTTGGCATCGAGGACACCATCATTAGTAATGTTTTTTTTCCTTGCCCACATGTGGGGTTTATCATTGTAATTGGGGGTGGGCAATTGTTTTGTGGTTCGAGGTATGGAGTTGATCTCATGGGTTGAATCATGAGGGCTCATTCGATACTAAGTGTCTTGGGGATAAATTGATCATATGTGGTTATCCCTTGAACCTTGAGATGAAATGCCGAGAGACTCTCAAGGTTGGCTATGTTGGTGCAAACTTGTTGTTCTTCTGGAATGGTCCACTTGCTCTAATTGGCCTTGGATCACCATCATTGTAGGAATGAAGTGAATGATTCACCCTTTCCTTGTTTTATAGTTGAGAGTTCTTCTAGACTAACATCCATTGCAATGGTGTATGCATAATTTTTAATGAATGCATCTATAATTTCTTGAAATGTTCTAATGCCTAAAGGTAGGTGAGAGAACCATTCCATAGCATGACTAGCCAAGCTCCTAGGACATAGCCGCATCAGATAAGTATCATCCTATGCAACTTCCATGCAATGAACTTGAAATTCCCTAATGTGATCTTCAGGGTTTCCCATCCCTTGATATTTTTCAAATTTGGGGATTTCAAATCCCTTAGGGAATGGATTCATCATAAGGCTCCTATCAAATGGATAGGGACACAGGTTGCTTGGTGTTTTGGTGGTTTGTCTTGATTAGAGATCGAGCACTTGTTGTGAGAGCAACCTGATTTGTGTCGTTACATCATTTTGTAGATCAAGGGGTGGGATGAAAGTTTTTTCAAGTGTTTCGATTGTGGGTTGGATGGGTGGATTGGTTGGTGTGTTGTTTGATGGTATCTATATGTTCTTCCAAGCTAGGTAGGCTTCCACCGGTTGCTGTATGAACAACGCTTGTTGTTGATCTTGTTGTTGTTCTGCTTTTTGTTGTACTTGTTCTTGTTCCAACAACACTTGTTGTTGGGCTACCAATTGGGCTGCTTCTTGTTGCTCTTGATATTGCTTTATTGCTTGTTGATATGCTTGCAATTGTATTGCTTGTCTTTGTGCAAGAAGTTGTGCTTGTGCTTGTGTTTGTTGTGCTTGATATTGAGCACTTACCTAAGATTGAGCTTGTGCTTGTGCAACATGTTTTTGCAATATAATTTGTGCTTGAGCATCTTTTTGTTCTTGTAGTGTGGTTTGGGCGGCTTGTGCAGCTTGCGTAGTTTGAGCGGCTTCTTCTTGTTGTTGCAATAAAGCTTGGGCTTGTGCTGCTTGTTGTGCTTGTAATGTGGCTTGGGTGGCTTGAGTAGCTTGCTGAAGAGCTAGTTGTGTGGCTTTTTTTTTTTCACTTGTTGGAATCCCCTTTGAAAAGCAGCTTGTAATTCCATGTTGTTTTGGCTTGATATATTGGAACTTGGTGGTGGTGGTGGATTCAGAATGGCATTTGTGAAGCTGGTAAGTGGTGATGTTGTGTTAGTGTTTTGAGTGATGGATGTTGTTGTCATGTTGGTGGTTGGCCCTTGAGAGACCATGCTTTGTGATGTTAGGGGGGCGGTTGATGATGTTGTGATTGCTTGTGTAGTTGTCATCTATTGTTGTGATATCGATGACAAGTTTTGTACGATGTTTTGATTGATATTTGGGATGTTGGTTTGATTGACACTTGGTAAAGGGGGAAGCCCTAAGCCAAGAAGTGATGTGGATGATGATGGAAATGGTGGAAGAGGTGTAAATGTGAGGGGTGCGAGTTCTTTCAAAAATTTTGTGGTGTCGAAAATGGCTTCTAGTCCAAACACGTCTCCTTCCCTTTGTGAATTTTTGAGGAGAGAAGTTTGATGTATTGCATGGAAGAATGATGATGATGGATCATGATGAAAAGTGAAAGGAACATTCTTATGTAATGGGTTTTCAGGTATTTTTTGTTCCAAGATGGTATTTGCATCCAAGCTTTGATTATTAACAAGGGGGTGTGTTTGAATAGCATTAAGAAATGCATTTCCCTTATTAACATTGGGTTGGATTGGAGCAAAAGATGTCATGATTTGCGAAATTTTTTGGGTGATGTTTTGGGATTGGGGTGTAGATGAGATGGGAATGGTGGATGAGATTGGTGGAAAATATTTCTCCACAATGGTACTCACGTCAAAATCCAAAGGTAATTTAGCCCCTTCTTTTGCTAGTTCAAGCATGTATAGTGAAGTGTTAAGCCTCATCATGATGTTGATGATCTTATGGATTTTTAGATTTTGGAGCATTTTAGTTATTTCTTCATGAGACATCCCAAAGGTAAGATCCTCTCCTTGGGTTTCCTCTTGTAGATTATGTGATGATGAGATGGTCAAAGGATTACTTGATTCAGTGGGATTCATTTCAATGTTTGTTTGGCTAAGATCACTTGAGGCGGGTGTTTCTTTGTTGGCTTCAATGCTCTTCTTGTATTTAGATCTAGTTCGAACCATAAAACAAGGATTAATTTCCAAGGATATGGGAGATGAATCTCTTGAGTCTTTGGATTGATCTTTATTTTATGCCCAAAGTAGAGAATTTTAGGATATCTTAAGGATCAAGAGGTGTGATATGATGATGATGTAAGAGATGGATGATGTGGATGTTATGCTCTTTTGGTAAATCTTGAAGGATATGCTAGACTTTTTGGGACTTTTGGATATGTTTTGGATTTTGATTTTGATTTTCCTTGATTTTGATTGATTTCAATTGTTTTGATTTTGAAAAAATAGGCCCTAAGATGTTGGATGATTTATCTAAGGGATAGATTTGATCAAAGGATGATAATTTGAATATGTGTAGGGAGAAGGATACATCTACCCACACCTATTCAAACAAGATGATAGTTTAGCCAAGTATATGAAGAAGGATGCATCTACATATACATAACTAAACAAGATGGTTTGATAACTTTGACTAAGAATATGGAAAAGGATGCATCTACACATACCTAGCCAAAGATGATTTTGATAAAGTTTTCAAGGATTCGGCCTCAAGGATTTGATGATTTTTTATTTTTTTCCAAAAAAGCCTAGCACGAAGGATGATTCTCAAGATTTCTTAAGAGGTGATAGTGAGATGGTTTTTGATGTTTGATGTTTTGAAGGATGGATGAAAAATATTTTGATTTGTTTTTATCCTAATATGAACCTAAAAAAGACACTTTGTTTTCCTAGACCTAGGTATTGAAGAGCATATAATGCTTCTATAGACCTTTGTAACCAAGAAATGATTTCATATGAACATACATTTTTGGATTTTTGAACCAATGAATTTTATTTTGGGATTCAAACATTTTGAGAATTGTGAGACTTCAATACACACAAAATTTCATTTTTCTTAGCTTTTCTTAATGGCTTTATTTTACCACAAACAATTTTCTTGATTATGTTTTTCAAACTAAAATGTGCAATGTCTTGATTTCTCCAAACCCCACAAAGTATGTTATGTGGAAATTCAATGAACTTAAGGCAAGGGTTACCCATTGTTTACTTTAGTAGACAAATCAAGATATAATCCAATGTTTAGAAACCTCTATGGATGTGAATCCCAAGGGCAAGCAATAACATACGGATCGAGTCAATTGTATTTGTCTCCTAAAGGGTTTGAAATTTGAATGATGATGTTAAGTGTTTGTTTTCAAGATGTTTTCGAACAAGAAAATCATTTTGTAACCCAAGAATAAGTACAACCCTATGGATGTGTAAGACAATATTTTTTGGATTCCCACTTGGACAAGTCCAGCTAGGCTTATCTTTAGTGAACGGTTAGATGCTTGACCCCACTAGCTCCCCTCCACGAAACTCACTTATATGGGGCAGCCAAGCATCAACACCCATGAAACTCCCATGGCATGCTTTCCATTTCTACTAAAAGACTATAAAAGTGTGGGGTGGCTTTAGAATGACCATTCTTGCACCAACAAATAGATTAAGGATTTTGGAAAATTTTAGAATATGGGTTTTAATAAGGACCTTTTGTTCATGGAGATTGAACCATATTGCAAGAGTCCCCTTTCAGATCCATCTTGTCAGAATCAACCACGTGATATTGGCGTTTCTTTGAATACCCACATTTATATCCTAATTGAAAATACTCTTGGCTTTAGAGTGTTACTGGTCAAGTCATTCCCTTGGGTGAGTACTTTTTCCCCAAGGCAGGCCCTCTAGGATAAACAAAAGCAAGCAAAGATAATATCTGTAACTCGATCAATATTTATTTCCAAGAAAGAGAGAGAATGTATTCAATAATGCCCCTACTCACAGTCGCACAAGATTTTGTTCAATTCTTAAACCCAAAAAAAAGTGTGGAGGTGATTACTTTATCTCAACCTAAAATCATGAAAAAGGCCTTTCAATTCTCAAGATCACTATAAAGTGCCAGAGAAGCACATACGTCCTTTTCCAATGAAGTTAGTTGAAGTAAGCTCTCACAAAACAATGTAACACATGTTCATTTTAGATCCCACAAAGCAATAATGAATTCATTTTAGAGAACCAAAAGAAAAATTAGAGTTGTGTTGTTCAATTATTAACCCAAAAAAAAACTCTAGTATGTTGTGATCCTAATGTTCATTTAAAGCCTTTTGCAAAAAATGAAAAGATTATTTTTAAACCCAAATGAAAATAGTGCCCTAAGAAAGAAGAGATAACAATTTCTTAAAAAGTGTTAAAAAAACACTAAAGTGTCTAAAAACACTAAAGTGTTTAAAAACATTTTGATCTAATGAAATATCATCATCATGTTTCTCCCTATCTCATTTTCAATTTCAACCTAGACAAGAGAGAAAACTAGTCAGTTTCTACAAAATACAGAGATTAAAAAGAAAAAAATAGAAGATAAACTCATTAATGACTAAAAGCACGTGTTAAAATTAAATTCCCACTTTTTACTTCCTGCCAGTGGCGCAACCCATGACTACATCAGAGTTTGATTTCTTAGTAGTGCTCTTACAATGCCGCTTACCAGTCAACGTCACTCTGTGTCGGGACAAAGAGCTCAACTATATTTCCCTTTTGCCCAACGTCGCAATTTGATTCTTTTGAAAACTTTGCGGGTCAGAACAGTCAAGTGGTGTAGTTAGAAATTCAAACTTTTTTAGGCAGGAAGACTCCAGCGTCGCGGTTTGAGTTTCTAGCAGTGCTAAAATAGTGACGCTGAGCTCTCAACATGGGAATTTTTTTGTGTATAAGCAAAAACACAAAATTTTGTGAGAAAAGTGATAAAGAATGAGAATTTTCCCTCCTAGTGCCAAATGTGAGAACCCCAATCCTAGTACTTGCAAAACACAATGAATAAACACATTAAGTTAGAGATTGAAAGCAAGAACAAGGATTCCACATGAAATCCATTTACAAAACTAAAATTAGGAAAATAAACAATGAAGAACACTTTGAAAATAACAAAATATATTGAATCCTAATTTAGATTTGCAAACTCATGACCCATGGGGGAATTGGTACAAATTTGATGTGAAAATTGGCCCTTTCCCAATTCCTAAGATGCAAGCTTGATATATTGATGATGATTGATCCATTTGGTTGATGAAGAATGAGAGCTCCAAGCCAAAAATCTACAAAACCTAGCTAAGAACTCAATGGTGATGGATGAAATTTGATAGATATTTCAGCATGGTAACTTTACTCAAATTGTGGATGATAAAATGAGGATATGAGCTCTTTATTTATAGAATGCCAAGATGGATGAATGTCCAAATTTGAGCAATGTGTTACTAACATTCATCCAATGGCATGATACCACTTTTCAATCTTTGAATGGATGGAGGATGTGCAAGTTTCGAGGATTGTGCCAATAGATGCTTTTTTTTTAATTTTAATTTTTTTGAAATGACTTGTAAGAGGGAATGGAAAATGAAATAAATGCAACTTGACTCAAGGCAAAGGACATGTAAGATGAAGTTATTTCCTTGTTGGATGTACATGTTGACTTGGAATTTTTGAATTCAAACTTGGAGAATATTCCAAAAGATGCCTTGCGAGGAAAATAGGGATTCAATAAATGAATTAAATCTATTTTCATTTGCAACTTGCATAATCTAGAGGATGGGACATTAAATGAGATTAAATTAATCAAGGGTCAATTAATTTAATGAGAGATTAGATGATGTGACCTATTTGACTCAAATTTATGGATTTATTTAAGTCAAATAAGAGAGGAATATGATAAGAGAATAATTAAATAAGGATTTTGATTTATTTAATTAAAATAAATGGTGTTAGATCAAATTAAATAAGGTTTAATTTATTTAATTTAATGGATAGACCTTAGGTATTTAATTAAATTAAATTAATTATTTAATTAAATAGGGATAATTAGATCAGATTGATTGATTTAATTAACAAAAGAGAGTGACTTAATTAGATAAAATGATTTATTTAATTAAGAGAGAAATATTGATGAATTTAATTAGATAAGGATATTTGATTAAATGGTTACACCAAGGGATGATTCAAGACAAAATAATGTTAGTAGTCGGGATTAGATGCATAATGTCAATCGGTACATTTTACGTGTCTACAATATCTTTTATGTTTTAGTTATTTCAGTTTAATTATGTTCATAAGATGTTGTGATGAAGACCTACTAAAGATGTAGCCAATCTTGAAATAATCATAAAAATATTAGTAAAAATTTTGATAACATTTTTGTGTAATCAATAAATATTGCAATAAGGTATACCCTTAGGTTTAGTAGACCCTAAAGTGTAGAGGAGAACTATTTTGGCCTCCCATTCATTGGCCACTGATTTGAGAATCTTAAGCATTAAAGACAACTAATTGATATAGATAATTAGGAAAATAGTTGGAAATACCAATAGATTGAAGACTCCACTGGGGACAAGCTTCATGAGAGTTGGTGTCAAATGAAATTAGATCCATATTTATTTTTTAATTTATAAATTACTAGATAGAAAATTTGAGTATCTCCAAACTGGTGTGTAATAATAGTAATATTACCCTAATATGGATGGAAGAAGGTTTTTAAATAAAACTATGACTCTTGGTCTTGAAAATCAAAATAAGGAACAAAGGAAAGAAAAAGGACTAGAAAAATCTCATGTTACCCAAAATGATTATTTTTCATGAACTACTAAAACTACTAGATCTACTCCATCCTTAGAGATTAGATTTAAGACACATCCTTTCACTTGTGAGGAATAAAAAATTCAAGATGCTTAAGAGAATCAAGAGAGGGAAAGATAAAAAACTTAGACTGATTTTCAATAGAATAATCCTCATGCAAAAATATTTTTACATCCAATATATGTAGATTTGGCTAATACATTTTTTACTCCATTAGTTAATGTAGAAAACATTCGAAGTCCCCAAAAGGCTTCATGATCTGAAATATAGATCTACCAACTAAGGAATAATTATTATAGGAAGTAAAGACTTGAAAAATGAGGTAGAGTTGGTGGAGGTAATAAGAATAAGACATAATATGAGAATGAGACTTGATGCATTAAATGCTTCTTATCAAAATGTTACTCCTACTTCATATAATGTTAACTTGTTTTAATTCAATTTAATGTTTTTTCTTATGAAATTCATATTTTTATGTGCATTTGGATGTTATGTCATGTTGAAATTTTGAATTTAAAATTTGGAGTAAATTTGAAGAAGACCCTAGGATAAGGAGAGATAGTGGAGAATATGTTTTTAAAGCAAAAAATCCAAAAAAAGCAATGGAGGTGTGGGGTTTTTGGAGACCTCCAGTTTGACTTGTTACTCCAAAATTTGAATTCAAAAACTCCTTAAAAGTAGGCATCTTGAAGGTGGATTCCAATATTGGGAAAAACTATTTTTTGCAAGTTATTCATGAAAGCAAGAAAGCCATTAAAGCACTTTCTTCCATATTTGATAGGTCTAGAGGTTTAAAAAGATTATTTTATTCCTTTAATTGATGAATTTTAATTCCTTTGGACATTCCTTGAGTTGGGAATTGATTTTCCTAAGAGTGGGTTGGAATGGAAGTAAATTAAAATTAAATGAATTCACATTTCATTTCATTTAGATCATCTTGTGAAAAGGAAAATAAATTTCATTCTGAAACAAGTTTTTCCAGAATATAGGGAAGACAAAGAGGGTGTAGCATACCTCCAGGAAGGGTTTTGATGGTTTTGCTGTAGATTGGAGAATGTTTTTAGTGGCACAAACATCACCGGTAGTTACAAATTGAAGACTTGTGATTGTTGAGACCGGTTGTTGTTGCAGGTGCTAAATAGAAGCTTTGTTGTAAAGCTTTGATTAATAATTGCAAATATTCATTCATTTATTTATTTATTTATGGAGGGGCTTGTTGCAGCCCATTGTCCTTTTGGAATGATTTTAATTTCATTTGAAAATATTAATTGAATTTTAGGTTGTTGGTTGCAAGTTGCAAACCAAAGTTGCATATTGTTGTAGGAAATTTAATTTCTTTTGTGAAGGGTGTTTCTTAGTATTATGTGAGCTATTAAAACTAGTTTCCATTGAATAATCTAATTTAATTAGCTCCATACACTATAAGTAGTTAAAGAAAATATTTATCTCACCACTCCACTAGCTAATTAAATACGTTTTTATCATTTAACTAATTGGTCTAATTTTGAACTCATAATTTAAAATAGATAAAAATATTTAAGTTTTATCTTACATTTTTAACTAAATATAAACAAATTCATTTTCCTTTGTTTTTTCTTAAATTTAAATCTCACCATTCTATTTTATGTTTTAATCTCCACCCTCCATTTTTACACCAAAAACTTAATACCTCTTATATTGTTGTAACAAAATAATTAATTTCCAATAATAATTTTAACAAAATTGAATCTACACCATCCATCTAAAATAAATCAAATATTAACCATTCATCATACCTCATATATTCCAAGAATATACTCTCAACAAATATCAACCATATATTCATCAAACAAATGTACATCGCTCATCCCAATTTTCAAAACCTATAAATTAAGTTGCAAGCTTCAAAAAAAAATCTATCAACTTTGATAATTACATATTACTTAAAATTTTCTATAATTGATTTAGAAACTGCATAGCATCCATTAGCATTTTTTGATCTTATCCCTACAACCAATAAAGTTTTTTGTTGATAACACTTTCTTTGTCTGAAGTCATTGAGCTCAACTTGTGGTTTGGACATAGTTTGAATTATGAGGCTTGTTTATGTTTGTTCACTTTTATTTAATTTTAAAACTTTTAGCTCATAATGTGTTTGTAGTGAGTTTAGTTTTTTTCTTGTTTTTATGTACCATATTGTCCTATCATTATAAGTTTTTAACTATCCTTTCTCTCTTTGTAGATAGTGAACTAGTGTACTAGAGATATTTTTTTTTGTTCTAAGAGATGATATTACTACTATTGGATAGCGAGAGGATGCTAGATAAATCTATATTTTCTAATGATAAAAATTGAGGATGAACCAATGTATCATATACTCTCAAAGGTCATCAATGTTTATTGAAACCAAAAGTCCCACTAATAATCGTAAGGGTAATTGCAATCATTAGATACTTTTTAGGTAAATTTATGTAGGTGATATAAAGGTAAGTAATATGGAACCTATAGTGACATAATCATGTACTCGTTTTCATTTTAAGTTGTCCAAGTGGTATCATTTGTTAAGAAAGGAAATAACGGTATTTGTTATTCAACAAGTTTTAATCAAATCTCTAACCTCTAATCCTAGAAATCAATGTCTCGCATGGGTTTCGAGCCTTTCAATCTAAATTTTATAGGATATATTACCTATCATTAATTTAGGGGGGATTATAATCTCAATCATAATTTGTAAAATTGATGGTTTAAAGTAATAAAGAGACCATGTGTTTAGTTATTCAGCCACATATCATCCATGTTACCCACCAAAGCCAATAAAATGTAATTTAAATTTTTAAATGTAGTGTGATACCCAACCTACCTTTAAACTATGGTTTGTGCCATTAATGCTAGAATTCTCAACATTCTATTTCAACAATGGATATATTAGTTCACATATTTTTTTTGTTTTTCCTCTCATTCTTGCATTAAAATTTTGTGAAATTTTATGATTATCAAAGAGGAAAAAGTTGAGTGTTTTGATTCTATCATGAGATTTCATAGACAAAAATTAGTTTAGTAATAATGAATAGAAACTACTTAGTATGAGAAGGAATGCAACAAGGAAGAAGAGGATCTACTTCATAACATCTACCACCAAAACCCCAAAACTCCACGTAAAGGACCACAAAAATATATGTATGTACCTTAGGTACTAGCCCATTCATTTGCTTCTTCTACATCACTATATCCTCTAATAGAGATAATCCTTGAAAATACCAAAAAGTTTACTCTTATTTTTAATAGAAAAATTATTCAAGATGAAGCTAACTATGTTACAAACCCAAGTTGAGTAAGACATCATCTTTGGGTGTAGGGAGCTCTTGAAAGATTTAGGAGGGGGATTCTTGAATAATATTTCGGTTGAGAACCTAATATACCCACTTCGCCTAGACTAGAACCCATTTAGCATTGTCTATGCAAGGATACAAAAAGGGAACAAAGCACAAAAAATTCATGATAAAATTTGAAACAATAGATTAATCTCAAATAGAATACATGTGCTCATTTTGGAAACTCTTTTTAGAAACCATTGATAATATGTGCCTTCACACATTAGGGCATAATTTATTATTCAAGGAAAAGACATCAAGCAATCTATAACTAAAAAAAATTATTGTCTACTCATAAGAGGTCATGTTCATGCATTAGATCTTCTTCGTGTGAGTTTCATATAAACCCTTAAAAGCTAAATTTCCACCATTAGATTGGTGAGTGCAAGGTAAACAACTACAATGAAAAGAGATGTAACAACTATATTAAGATCTACTTCCATTTGATTAAGTGATTCACATTTGTCTCCAATATTGCCATTTCCAAACCAAATCAATCTCCAATGATGATGGTTTGGTGATGGCATTACTCTCTAAGTTGTTGAAGTATAAAATGTCTTAGGTTTCTCCAACATTAGTGTATCTACATTTGCACAACTAATCTAAAGGAACTCCTATTCTTCACAATATCTAGAAAATTGTTGTTATTTGTGTTTTATGGGGTATCTAGTTGAAAAAAAAGTATATAATATTTCAAGATGAAGCACTATCGAAGGTGACATGATAGAATCAAATAGAATCAATTATTATTGAATAAGTTTTAAAGATGAGATTTAGAAGAATGTTAATGAATTATCAAAGTCTAAGAATAGAATTACTAAACAATCAAGCTTTGAAATAATTCCTCTTGTTGAAGGATTAATACTAAATAACATTAATTACTATTAAGTAAAGTGGAAAAGGTGCATCAAAAGGGAACTCGATGAAATATAGTCTAGTATTTGTGACAAGAGATGGTTGTGATAATTTCATGCTAGGATCCTCTAAATATTTAGGGGTAAAAACCAATAATGAAGTTGAGGTAGGAGCCCTCCTAGTACGTCTTCAAGATACATATGTGGTGGGGTATAGAAGTGTAAAAGTTGAAAGAGATTCTCAAATAGTGATTAATGATGAAAAATCAATTATGTCCTAATTGCAAGCTAATACTGCTGCTGGAAGAAGTTGTTTATCGAAAAAATAAGTTTGTATACTTTCAATAGTTGCATTGCTTCCAAGAGAAAAATTATGTAGTGGATTTATTTTGTAAATGAGGATATGACACAAAAAAATATTTTGGACTTAGAAAGACATGAAGTGGAAGACTGGCCAAACCTCTCCAATCTTCTCAATTATGATAAACCCCCATATCATATTGTGTTGTTATGTTGGTAATTTCCAATAGCTTTTCAATGTCTCTTAGATTTACTTAGGCATGATAATTGATGAAATTTTCAAAGAATATGTCCCTTCTCATGTACAAGTTTCTAATATTATCATTCAAAGCAAGAAATTAGTAAATATGATGCACGAGCATCTGGGCCCATAAGTAATCCTATTTCAACCATAAAAATTTCCTTGTTTAGTTGTTGTTTTTGTATCTCCCTTAAGTTTGGCTTGAAAGAGTTGATGATCAAATTCTAATGTATTCATATGTGTGCATATCCAAGTGACATCATCACCTTGTGAAGAAGCCAATTGGTTGCACGTGTATCAAATTTGAAGAAGATTTGAGTTAAATTGAACAAGTGGAATTTTTGCATCCATTTGGAAATTATGAAACTTTAGCCTATATTCATATCACATCTGGTCATCCCTTGATTCCCCATACTATCCTAATCCATTCAATTTTTTACAAATATTTACAATTGTGAAACTTTCTTGCTTTAATAGATCTTGTCTAGTCATACCAAGTGGTTCTTCTTAGTTCCCTATGACCCCTACTTCTCCACATTTCTTTGTTAAGTGTATTCATTGAAAAAATTTGATGTGTATCCAAACCTTATTTGGTTATACCTCAAAATCTCCCAATCATCTTGATACACCCAATTTCTTTGTAAAATCAAGACTAGCTAAACTTTCTATGCTATGTGGATATATCCATATGCCCCTCAAAATCCCATAATATTAGAGACCTCAAATCTCCAAAAATTCTCTTTATATCCAATTTTTCCAAAACAAAGGTCTGGCGAAAAGCCTCCTATGCTACAAAAACATATCTAGCACCCCCTCAAATTTCTATAATTTTCTCTGAAACGCTAGAAAATGACAAATATGTGGTTATAACACCCTTACATGTGGGTTTCATGGGAAAATGATGGTGTGGCATGTGCTCCATTATATTTGGACATGGGTGGCCTCCACTTTTGGTATGTTACTTGTTGTGCCTATAGCACACATGCCCCATTCAGAACAGGGACCCTCTTTCTTTTTGCCTTCACCAGGTCACTTTTTTCATTTGCCTCATTTTCTGTACCCCTAATTTTGAGCCTAAAGTGGTCAAGAGTCTTATAGTCATCATCCTCAATTGACTAAAATTCACCCACCCTAAATTTTATAAGTCTTTGGCTTTTGCAGGATTTCCCTTGCAAGTTTCCCTTTGTCTTCAACTTTGGCATCCTTCAGCCCCTACGAGTCTAGTTATGGGCTTTCCCTTGTGCATTGCTACATGCACTTTCTTGTTTCATGGATGAATGACTTTGGATGTCCATCCACATGGTTGGTCCGACATCCTCCTCAGCCACCATCTTATCACCACCCATCAAACGGCAATGCCTTGAGGTCCCTTCATAGTGTGAGCTTTGCTTTTCTTGTCATCGGCCCATCAAACCCCATGCCCAACTACCCCACAGAGTGTCGTACATGCATTCAATGCAGGTAATTAATATAAATTTTCCTATAAATATCCCTTTAACCTATCATTTTCATTGACCAAATTCAAAAAAATTTAGAGCGAAACAACCATCATTGCTTGCACACCCACACCACCTCTTGAGAGATATGAAGTGAATCTTAGCTAGAATTTCCTGTGCCTCCTAGGTATGATTACCATTTATAGCTTGAAACCTATCCTTTGAGTTGGGATTTTTCTAAAAATAATTTAAAATCCTAAGAGAAATATCCAACCCTCCTTTTGGTGATAGTTTAACCATTATATTCTAGTTGCCATTTGAAATATCCTCTGCAAAACGTTTGAATTGAGCCCTTAAAGGCTATGAGGAACCTTGCCCCGCTATTTTTGTTCTTCATAGAGTGTTCAACCCCTTGCGGCTCGCATCATCATCACTGTCACTTGAAACGATAAAACACTTAAATGAAAAACTTGAGTCTATGTGCCTTGGCAAGTCCTCATATGTAGACTACTACATATGTGCAACCACCATCCCACTGGTGCCTTGGAAAACCAAAATAAGGGAATACTTAGGCAAAAACTAAAAATCTTGGAACCCTTGTGGGTCTATTTTTATGGACTGCCATATGGGGGAAGCCTCTATTTTTACCTCATTCTCAAACAACCAGTCATTGCTAGCATCCCACATCACAGGTTCCACTAAGTCCATTTCCATCAAGTGCCAAAATGTGACCAAGTCTCCTTCTATAGATTGTTCCTTGGGGGCTACCATCTACAACCTACCATTCCATAAGTGCCTTGTCTTTGGTGAAAAAGCTAAAGCTACCCTCTACGTTGTGGATCTTGTTGCTTTGTTGGTCATTCACCATTCCCATAGGCAACACCTAATCTAAGTCTTCCTTATGGGTTGTTTAACATAGACCTCCACTGAATCTTCCCCACTATTGTAACACCATTTCATAGTGGTGAAGACCTTTCTCCCACCTACATTGTAGACATTGTGACCCTCTTTCCCAGTCTTGGTTCACAAAAAAAAAATGTTAAGATTAAAAATACTCATGTGTAGACTAAGCCTTGTAGGGATCCATCTATGGATCACCTCATCACCATCACCATTCTAAGCAGCTAAGAAACCCCATTGGTCCACTTTGCATACTCTTCCCTCATTGTTTCCCTCCAAGCTTTGACAAGAAAATGACTAAGTGTAGTGCTTTGCGAGTAGTCCCCTATGGAACACTATCTAAGGCCCGCTATCACATGGATGCCATTCGCTAATGGCTGCTCCCTCCCTTCCACCTGCATTATGTAGTACAAGCTCTCCTCTACTATCTGAGTTTTTTTGAAGCAAAGTGACCAAGTAAAACATTAGATAAACCCGCATGTTTGGACCGCCATATGTAGACTGCCACCTCATCACTGCCATTCCCAAACAACCATCTTAAAGTTACTTTCTACTCATCCATCACAACAACCTCCCAAATTGATTATACTTTGAACACCAAGTAAAAACTATCCTGGTCGCTTGCAAGTCCCACATTGCACAATTCCCCTTGCAGATTTTTGCCTCATGACTACCGTTTCTCAATGGTAGAGCTCCAAACATCCATGAGAACTCCTACCTCTACACTCCTCAAACCTGCATAATAAAAATAGCCAATCAGATGCCTCCAAATATGTGATAAATGATTTCACCATATGCCAAATTCCTTGTTAAAGATCTCAGCTATGAAGTCTCCAATGCAAAAATTTGAGTGCTGGTGACTATCTGCAGGTCATCGTGACCTCGATGCCATCCTGCTCCCTTCTACTCCTGATAGCTTCTTGGCCAGGGAAACCCACATCCCTAGGTCTGTATTCCTATAATTAATCAAAATGAGCCTCAAATGATGGATATTCATGAATGTCGATGATATTTTGAAGATGAATTGATGAATATGGCCCTCATTTTTGCAAGGATTAACTAACACTTCCCTAATTTTATGTGAATGTTCTTACTACATCTTTGTATGTAGGATTTATGGAATCTCCTACGAGACCATCAGGGAAGCCTATTAAGAAAGAGAAAGGAAAGAAGACTACAAAAACACCAAGGGGGAAAGAAGAGAAAGATGAAATGAAGTACCAGTTCCGTGGGGTGGAGTGCACCTCCAAAATCACCTCCACTTGGGATTTAGTGTCAGGTACCAACCTCAGGCATGTAGATATAGATGAATCCCAATGAAGGGTCATGATCAACCCTACAACTAAAAACACCCCAAAAATAAGAAAGAGTTGCCTCGCCAAAGCAACCATGTTTTCACCTGCACTTGTAGCCCTAGAGTTAGTCATGGTATGTAAAGAATGCTACCATAGCAGTAGGAAGATTATCAATCATGGCAGTAGGGTGTTGGTAGATTCGTCTTCTAGATCCATAGGCCAAACATTCGATATTCCTACATTCAAAGTGATGGAAGAAACATAGAAGGGATATTTCAAGAACATGTGGAAAGCATACCCTTTAGGAAGAAATAATTTGATCAAGCAACATTGGTTGATGGAAAAGAGGTGTAGTGTTCCTAAGGTGACCCAAGAGCTATTCAAAAGTGACTTCTATAAGGAGTATCATGATTTGGTCACTCTCTTTGGTAGGGTGATGGGCCTCCTACTGTCACCTTCTTCTAGGAGTCTAGATGTTCTACTTCATTGAGGAAATCATCTAGGGAAAAAAATATTCTATTAGGAAAAGATCATTAGTGATAACATGCATGAGCAGCTTAAGGTTGTGAAGAAAACATCCTAGATCTACATGACCTACTACTTGGTATATCTACTAGTGAAGGCATTCCCATACAAGGGTGTCTTTGTTCCCAATAATCCAAATCCAAGGAGAGGAGAACTCAAAGATATGACTGCTACCCCCAGCTACAAAACATAAATTTCAAAGGGAATACTAGAGGGTAAATGATGCCTTCATTAAGCACATTATTAGACTCCTTAGGGGAGATTTGGAGAGAAGAGTCTCTCATAGTGCCAAAGCATTCATCCAAAGGTTTTGGTACTTGTTCATATAGTTACCAAATTTCACTTACATTAGAAGAGAAGGGTTCTCTGAAAGGCTCTACAAGCTACCCTGATCCCCCAACGACTGAATGATCTTGTTGGAAGTCTCTAGAAAACTATAGAATGCTTATGCTTGACTGAGTGACAAACATAGAGTGGGGATCCCATATCCCTTAAGATTCAGTCAAGGAATGCATGCCTATCCTACTGCCCAGTGCACAAAATATTCAAAAAAGGAGATAGTGGAGTACAATTTGAACCTCCACACAACCTGACCAAGAATGGACCTGTATGGGAAACTAAAGAAGATGGTTGGTAGGTATTAAGCCCATCGGATCCACATCAAAGACTTCTAGGGACAATCACCAAGATGAAAAAGAAGTGGCAATGAGGCACTACATGTGAATGATGGTCAAATTTGTGTGGTCAATTAACTTGTTCCCTGTGCTTGATCAAATCCTAGAGGAAGATGATATAACTATTGATGAAATACTCAACGTCATGGCCAATTTCCCATTGCCACTAATAGACTAGGATGAAGAATAGGTCAATGACTTGAATATAGTAATGTGATTAGTTGAGAATAGGACAAGAAATGGGTAGATGCCCAAATTTCCTAGCTTAAACTACAAGGTGTAGTGCTAACATACAGTGAGCTTGACGATGAGCTTGAGATTTAAACTGATAGTTGAGAAGCTCTTTCCCCAGTAGAAGAGGCACCTAATTCCCCTCCAAAAAAAAGATCAAGAAAAAGGAGTGATTTTCCTGAGCGTCATCCCAAGCACAAGGTATATACACAGAAGTCCATAGAGGGAGAATCCTCAAAGAAGGCAAATAAAATAGGAGGATTCATCAGTGAAATGCCAAACATTAAGGAGGATCCTCAACATGAGGGAATAGATCAAGCTAACTTCCCACAATCACCACCTACCACCTCTTTTGTTGCCGCTACTACTACAATCACCACTCCACCTCTTGCATCTCACATTACCTATTTCCTCTGCATCTATGTGGAAATCTTATTCCAGCTTGCTTCCACCTCACCAATGTCCCTGATAATGGTGTTGGATTCCTCCTCAACCATGACATCCCTACTGCCATCTATCTTGCTACCTCATCCCTTGCCCACTTTCTCTACTGCAATGCCTATAGTAGCCACTGCTACTATTCCTCCTCTCACCCTACCAAAAGCCTCCACAAAGTATATGTAGGGAATTCTTGTTAAAACCTGTAGGGTGATAATGAATCCCATAGTTCAAGTTGTAATGGCTTAGATTGCAACTAGCTTGCATGTTCCTCTACCACCTATAGAGCCACCAAACATGGAGACCACTACGTAGATATTTGAAGAGATGGAGAAGTGCCAAATGGAGGCTACCATAGGATTATTTCAAGAGCTTGAAGATTTTTTTAAGGATGATTACTTTGAACACCTAAAAGGTGGAATGAGCATAAACATGGGTAAGGTGCCATCAGATGAAGAAAAGTCAAACTCATCAAAGGATGACACTGATTCCCTCAATTCCAAGTACATAAGAGATACCTCCAATCAAGAGCTTGAAGAGGAGATGTACCAATAGCTCAAGGATGTGAGAGAAGAGGTTGAATGTAAAAAGAAACCCTCTGGAGAGAAAGAAGATAAGAATTCCAACATGGGGATACTCAAAGAGCCTCCACTAGTCAAGGAACAAAAATGCCCTATTCAAGAAAAAGAAGTACCTCCTAAAAAGGAGGAGAAAGAGAAGGAAGAAGATAAAGAAGAGGAAGAACACAGATCAAAGAAGAGCCCTGAGTTAGAGCATCGTGAGGAGCTCAAATGAGAAGAAGAAGAAAGAGTACCTTAGAAATAGATCACTAAAGAAAACATAGCCACCACTGAGTTAGATAGGGAAAAAGCTATACATATTGACAACACAGATGAAGAAGAGGAAAGAACTAAACAAGAATTCATGAGCCATGAAGAGAAATGACCTCTACATGGACAAAGAGAGGAAGGTGATCATGAATCACCAAAAAGGGAAACACAAGTTCCCTATTGGCTAGAGAGGAAACTAAAAAATAAATCCCATATAGTTGTTGATCCAAAGGATTGACGTGAGAAAATACTGGTGCACCATAGAAAAATGGATCATTAACATTCTCATGGTCTTTTGGGTCTTTCTCTCATGATGCTTGATCTATTTTTCTTTGATTTAATATTTCAATGTAACTTTTTCATTCACATTAGGTCTACAGACAACATTAAATGCAAGTTAATTCCCAACACCCACTTACAAGCCTAGAGTGGGACCCATTCACCATGGGTGGAAAATGAGTCTTCTTGGCTCCATATTCAAAATAATTCAAATTTTCTTTTGGGTTTTTATTCAAAAATACCTTATGTTAGTCTATGGTGTTATATTATTGGGTTATTAGGGCATAAGTGTATAAATAAATGTGTTTTCCTTTTGGGGCTGAGGCAAAGAATTGAGAAACCCTACACATCTTCCATGTTGACACAATTGGTACCTTTTCATTTTTACTTTGTATTTTTTTTGTGTTTTTCCTTTTGGGGTTGACACAACCCATTGAGACTAAAATGTATCCTTCATGTTGACCTAAAATATTTTTCTTTTTCATTTTCTTCTTGCTTGTGCTCTCCTTTTGGGGATGATGAAAAGCATTGAGACTGAAATGTCTCTTCCATGTTGACCCAAAATAGACTTTATTTTTCTTATGTTTTCTCTCTCTTTGTGTCATTCTTCTAGTTCTATGTATTTGGGGAATGATGATAGTTCCAAGCTCTTTAATCAAAATATTGCAGCAACAAACATATTGACCCCAAATCCATAGATCCCTTATGTGTCTGGTGTGTTCCTTCCTGTGGGGCAACCCTCGTTTATTTTTTCTTCTTTTTCACTTACATGAAGCAACCTTACTTGGAAACATGTGACTCGACATAGGGGCTTTCCAAGTTGGCTCTCATGTCTTGTTTTATTTTTGCATTTTTCATTTCACCACTTTAAAGTAATTTCTCAAAGAATGGTGTGTATCAATTCCTTTAAAGTGGGGGGCATACATTGGAATTATTCATTTGCATTCTTGGTTCTTAATGCAACCTTTCCACTTCATATGATACATTTTTCACTTCGTGGATGACATTGGCTATGATTTCTTTCATAAGTGTGATCTATCTTAGCATATTACATTCCTCTTAGTGACTTGATGTGATGCATTGCATCCCCTAAGTTGTGAAAATTCTATTCATTTATTGATCCACTCTTGGAGAATTGGACACAATGTTCCCTAAGTGATAGACCTCACATGAACTTAACAAGACTCATTTGAACATTTTTTACATTTAACATTTTTTTATTTTACATTTTTTCTACTTGGTATAATGCAACTTGCATGCCTATGGTACCTTCCTCTTTGTTCATGACTTCTAAGCATATAGAGCTTTTCTTGTCTTATGAAGCACAAATACAAATTTTCCTTTGTGGCACCTTGTTAAAGTTATCAGGAGGTATACCATTGATATGGTTGAGCAAGAAGCCCATTCCATGACACGACTTTCCCCATAGCCACGTATGTGTTTGTGAGTGCATACCAAATAGCGTATGTTTCTCACCTTTTGGGTCTTCTCACATGATGGACCACCATGAGTTCTATCACCCCAGAGTGAGTATGCATTTAATTTTTTGGACAAACAACCTAGACCGGATTAACAACAGTTGAACAAACGATCGAAGCTTGATCCAAAATTTCCTTTTCCCCTTCCTTTTCTCTTTCTCTTTCACACATGTTTTCCTTTGTTTTTATGTTTATTTTTCCATGGGATCTTCATCCCAGGGTCTTAATCATCCCTTTTGATCATTTTCATTCCATCTTGCTAACATAAGTACATTTGGATCCTCTTGATATGCATGGCTACTTTATTGTGAGTTTGAAGAAAG
This sequence comes from Sequoia sempervirens, assembly GCA_007258455.2. Classification (NCBI taxonomy): domain Eukaryota; kingdom Viridiplantae; phylum Streptophyta; class Pinopsida; order Cupressales; family Cupressaceae; genus Sequoia; species Sequoia sempervirens. The sequence continues at coordinate 19,254,955 of VDFB02358134.1, read as the reverse complement.
TTCATCCTCTCACTAAAGTGGGAGCTAAATATACCATAGAAAAATGGAGCATTGAAATTTTCATGGTCTTTTAGGTCTTTATCTCATCATGCTTGATCTATTTTTGTTGGTGTAAATAAGTATTTTACTTATTAAACTTTACTTAAGCTTACTTAGGGAATGCATATAATTGTAGTTTGCACTTGTGACACCTAGTTATTTGCATCTTGCATTTAGGTTTGTGCATATATTGAAAGATGCGATTAGGAAACTTAGCAAAGTGTGTGTAGGAGAAATCCCACTCTTTGTGGTGTGATCTAATTATCACCTTTCCATCTCCACTTTTCATTGCATGATAATTCCACTTTAGGTGGGTGATCCACCTTTCATGGAATTATCTATTATTTCTTTCTACCTACCCCTACACATGATTTTGAAACTTGTATCATTCATGTACCTTCATTGTGTCCTAGCTTGCCTTTATAAGCAAGCCTTGCACATGATTGTAATTGAGTATTGTTGTGACATTTTTCACACATCGCCCCATTGCAAATGGGGACCCTTAATTTTGGCTTTGCTTTTGGTTTGGTGTTGGTTTGTTTTTGCTATTGTCTCTCTCTCGTTCTGTCTATCCTTTTGGGGATGTTCCCGTCTTTGAGCTTAAACAAGTGAAATTTGGCCAAGTCTAAAATTAGGGTTTCATCTTTCCTAGTCAGTCTGAGGTCGAGTAAAGTGAATAAATTGAAAATTGAGCTTAACGTTGTTGTCAGTATGCTTCTAGCAGGCTTCCAACAAATTTTCGTCAGATTCTAAGGTACTTACTATTTTTAGTAAGTGTGAAATTCAGGGCAATCATTAGCATTTTTGAGATTCAGATAGTCACACAACATTTAGAGCACATTAGGCTACTCGCATGCAAAATTTGAGCGAAAACAGACAACTTATTATTTTTAGAAGTCCAGCTTCCGGGACAAATCAGAGGACTTACTATAAATAGCAGGGCATGAAGGCTGGTGAGAATGAGAAAAAAATTCTATGTCTGGAACTCTATCCTGCTGCCATGGTGAAATGTGCCCAGTTGATGAGGAGGCATGGAAAATTTCTAAGAGTCAAGTTCGTCCAGTAGACATGGCAAAATGCGCCCATCTAGTAGTAAGGTCAAAAGAAGTCAACGCCTTTCATCCTTCTACCTAGCCTAAATGCGCCTTCAAGGCAATACCAAGCACAAAAAAATTCTAAGTATGAATTCATCCTTCATCAGGGGAAAAATGTGCCCAAAGCACAAGTGGTCAAAGAAAAGTCAACACTTTTTATCCTGTTGGCATAGCAAAATGTGCCCACCTTGAAGAGGGAAAGTCAAAAAATTCTAAGTGTGAGGAAATCCACCACCACCTTCAAAATGCGCCCAAAATAAAAGAAAGTCAACAAGTCAAAGGGTTCCATCCTCCTCCCATGCCAAAATGCGCCCAAGGAAAGTTGGTGCAAGATATTTGAAAAAATTTCTAAGTATGAGTTTCGTCCACCTCACAGGCTAAAATGCGCCCATGCAAGAATAAGCTGAAAAAGTCAAAGAGTCAAAAAATTTTATCCTCCTCACATAGTAAAATGTGCCCACCTTCAAGCATAACATGCATGAAAATTTTCTAAGTATGAAATCCGTCCTCCTAGAGGCATCAAATGCACCCAAAAGAGGGCTTGTGGAGACAAAAATGGAGAAGCTTAAGAGTCACAAGTCAAGGCATTGAAAAGATTCCTTCTTCTACACAAGCAAAATGCGCCCATCCTCTTGCCTTCACACATGTGATATGCGCCCAAGCTGAAAGGGAAATGGAGAGTGTGAAAGTAAAGCGAAAGGATAAAACTTGCTATGTGATATATGCCTAAGGTAAAGTGTAAGGTGGTGAGATAAGTGCCAAGTGATGAAATTACTCAGGCGTAGACTTAAAGCATATCTCCCTTGACATGCAATATGCACCATGTTAAAATGAATATGAGGTGAGGCATGGTAAATAAGATAAAGTTGTTAGTGTGATGAATCAAACATGCTAGGTGTGGAAAGCTAAAATGTCCTCCTCAAATATAAAATGTGCCCAAAGGGAGATTAAAGAATAAGCTAGGCGTTGGATTTTTTTAGGTGTGTTCAAAATTCCTCATAAAGTGCCAAATACACCCAAGTGTGTGAGGTGGTGGGTGATAGAAATAAAATATGCTAGGCGCCTCCATGAATTTTTTTTTTTCTGAGATGAATGGATAAAATTTTCTCACCACTAGCAAGATGGATTGAAGAATGAATAAAATTTTCTAAGGGAAATTTTTTCAAAAGAAATGCTAAGTGAGCAAAGTTGAATAAAATTTTCTAAAGCACAAATATTTTCTCCCTTAGAAAAATGCCTAAGTTTGGAGAGGTGATGGAATTTTCCTGAAGCACGAGCAGAATTGCCAAAGGTGAAGTCAGTGAATGCCAGCTTCATAGGGTGGATAAATAATTTTCAAGTCAGAGCAACACAGGATGATCACAGATGAAGAACGGAATCAAACTGGCGGAATAATATTTTTCTAAGGGTTAAAAATTTAAAAATTAAATGAACCCGTTCATTGTGCGCCCATGGGTTCGACGCATTCTAAAGAAAATTTTCTTCTGGGTATTGAAGATTATCGATGGGGAATGGATTTGAAGGTCTTCTACAGCTTGCCAAGGATTTTGAGGTAAAGATTTTTGATGGGCACTGGATTGATGAGTTTTCCTAAGGGAAATTTGAAAATTTTCTAAGGAAAAATGAAGAAAATGTGTTTACAAGGTGAAATTCTCCAGACGATGAGTTTGAAAGGAACTGCCTAGTTGAATTTGCTTAAATCCTTTGTGAAGATAGTCTTCTTGAGCCAGAGATGGATAAAATCAAGGTTGTCGGGGCTCCAGCAGGTGAAATGAATCTCTCAAAGATGATACGCCCTTGAAGAGGATGGATTGAAAATTTGGCTAAGGCATGAAGAATTTGAACATGAAGGCGATGAACGCATGAAAATCCTGGTAAGCGAGTTAAGTTTACATTATGAAGTGTTCTAATGCTTTTCTCCTCGCTTGTTTTGCAGGAGGAATGTTAAGGCCAGAGCACAATGACTTGAAGTGGTGAAGCACGATGATATTACAACCTTCAGAGGAAGATAAAGTTATGAGTTTCAATCTCAATGGGAGAAAGTCGCAAGAAATTGGCTAAGTGTTAGCTCAAGTGACAAAGAAGTTGAAGAGCGACATCAGGAAAGAAGATCAAGGACAGTGTGAATGCGTCTACAAGTGGAATCTTCTAGAAGACTAATTGTGGGCATTTATTGCCTTTGCTATTTTTGGGAGTGAGTGGGAATCTTTGATTCATTTAATGTAGCACTCCCAATTCTGGCGATTTTTAGGGTTAGGGATGAGGTGGCACGATTCTAGCCACTCTATTGATTGTAACCCTAGCCTTCTTTTGGGACTTGGCTAGCTATATAAAGGGGGAGTCCCCCTCATTTATAATTCATTAGAAAGTAGATAGTAGGATTAGAGTAGAAATCAGAGTAGAGAGACAACTAGGTGATAACTTAGGAGTAACTTAGTATAGATTGATAGTGTAGTTTGAAGAAGAGGGAAAGTTTTCCCTTTGAAAAATTTTTAAGAAATTGTTGTGAACACTCTCTCAATAAAAGAGTTTTTCATTGATGGTGAATTTGGTCTTTGTTGTGAGTAGCTAGCAAGGTTTCTTCATCCTTCAGATTCAAATGGTAGCTCAAAGTAGTAAAATTTTTTTTCCATGCAAGTAGATAGTAATTGTGGAATGTGGTGTTTGATCTAAGCAACTTCATCTATCCATACCACTAGTGTATTTGGTGATGGTGAATGCGCCTTGTGTGGTCAACTGGAATATCATGTACTTAACTTTAATCATAGTTTGAATGATGGTATGCATCGTTGTGATGGTATCTTCATGTCAAGTGGTGGTTTGGACATCTTTAGTCATCTCCCTTGAAGATTGCACCGACTCCGTGGAAGCTGTCTAATGTGAGGAAAAGCAAAGTTTGGTTGAAGTTTGTTGATGTTGAGCTCCATATCCCACGCCTTAGAATAGATTTAGACTCTTTGAACCCTACCCTATTTCAATTTAGTACTTTCCGGTTAGAATAGGAAACCCGCGCTTCATAGACAAATCCTTTGAGCATTTGAATTCCTTTCTCCGCTGCTGAACAATTCCGTAAGTCCCCTTGAAATACCAGCAAATCACATCGAGCCAAACTGAGCCTATTCACACTGAAAGAACCTTGGAGTTGAACGCATGAACTTTCTTGCAATCTTAGCATGCAGAATACTTTGATCAAGACAGAATAGGGTAGCCGTTGGCGACTTTACTCTACATTGGTGCGGTCACAAAAAACACATCAACAAGTATCTCCATGCATATTAAGAATACAATCATCATATTCTTTCATCTTCTCTCTCTCTTTTCTGCTCTCTTTGGTCTCTTGATCCTACTGTTGATATTCATAAGTTCATACATTATATTAGAGTAGTTTGGAGGTTCTATGCATAGCCATTATTGGGAGATCTTAGTTCATGCGAAGGTGGTCAAGCAGAAAATCTAAAGAGAAGTAACATTTTGGCACATCCTATACCAGATTTGACCACAAATTCGGATTTAGAAGGTTGTTTCCAATTAGGATAGCCTTTTGTTTCATCGAAATCCAACACTAAGAGCTCTAGATTGAAAAAAATTGCCTATTTGGGTATTTCTTCATTTTTTTGAATTTTTCAATAGTTCTTGAAAATTTATTTTCTCAGATAATTTCTAGTTTTTAAATATTTTTTGGCAAAAAAAATATATTTTTTAGTCAAAAAAATTTTGAATTTTTTAGAGAAGCGAAACCCTTGCCATTTAATTTTGAAAAATTTGTATTGGGTTTTTCATTTCTATAAATCAAAAAGAAAAAAGAAAAATTCAAAAAATTCAAAAAAAATATTATGGAGTGATTAATTTTTTATTGTAAATTTTTTAATTAAAAATAATAATTTTAAAAAATTGTAGGGTATGCCTATGTAGACTTGCACAGGGTACCTGCATACTCCGCAGAGTACTACCATCCCACATGTGCCACGTGGCACCCCCATATTTTCCTGCATCAGCCCCACAAAATACTGTGGCCTAGCTCCCACCATCGGTCAATCAAATCCTGGCCAAAAAAAATAAATCTGATGGTCGACTATTTTATTTAGCAACAATCTTTGTTCATCCAATGCTTGGTGAAAAAAATTGGTGAATGCAAACAAACAAACAATGATCAGCTCATTTATAGTCATCAACCAGCATATTTGCATCAAAAAAATTCCCACAAAGATTTTGAACCAATAGAATATTCCACGCATATAGGTCAGATTCCATGTAGATTCCCCGATGGTGCAAGAATATTCCATCACCTACAAAGCATATTTCGGCAGACCTGATGACAACCTTTCACAACTAGGAGGTCATGAAATTTAGCCTCATAAATCACTGTGACGAACATATAATTGTCAAATTTAATCACAAAAAATGATAACATCATCCTCATGTCAGCAATGACATCAGCATGATAAAAACAAATTTCCCTCCTCACCATTGGGCTTTTTCATTTTGCAGTCCAACTTTGTAGGCCCATATCTTGCTCATTTTAGCTCCTTTTTCTAAGATATTTTTTTTTATTTGGGCTAATTTTTTGTTTACTTTTCATTCCTATGGCCAATTTCTAATTTTTGTGAGCATATTTTCCATAATTTTCAGTTTTTCAACACTATACCTATTAAATCCTCATTTATGCAACTTTTGGGACTCCATTTAGGCACATACGAACTCCTTTTCAAGTGCCATTTTTTTTGAAAGTGCATGGATTTTTTCCTACTTCTTGAATTTGCAATCTTGAGTGGAATTTTTACTTTTAGCATATGGTATTTTTTGGCCTACTTGTCACTTTTTTTGCATAGATATGAATTTAGGTATTTGCTTCATTGTTCTAGTATGTTCTCAACCTATTTTTTGGAAATTTGTAAATCAGAAATCATAAGTGCACTTATCCAAGTTGCAAGTGGTCTATTGTACACACACTAAATTATAAAGTGCCAAAATCATATTTTTGGGGGGTACTTTGATTGAGTGAATTTGGCAAGGTGTATCTTGTGTGATTGTGCCTATTTTCTCTCTTGAGCTCTTAAATTTCATCATGGGTTCATCTAAAGTTCCACTCTTAACTTCACATAGTTATGCTACATGGAGTAAACTAATGGAAAAAGGTTTAATTTACTATATTGATGGAACAATAACTATACCTTTAGACCCTAAAATGGTTCCAACTACATATATGGATTGGCTCACTAAAACTTATATGGCATTGGATACACTTAGAAAGTTCATTTTAGATGATCTCTTTTTTCATGTTGATAAATGTAGTACAACCAAGGAAGCTTGGGATAAGCTTGCTACTTTGTATGGAAAGGTTGATAAGGTTAAGGGATACAAGCTTGAAAATGATCTCCTAAGCCTTGATCCCAATAATTTTGACACCATTCATGATTCTTTCACTAAGATAAATGAGCTAAGAGCACAACTAAAGGATTGTGGTATTGAGAAATACGATGATCAATTGGTCTTCAACTTGTTGGACAAGCTTCTAGCTGAGTACATAGCCTTTTTTCCAAGTTTTTAGATAATGATTGACAATTAGCAACTTCACATCACCATATTTTGAGGCTCTCATAGATCTTTTGATTCTTGAGAAAAATAAGTAGATGAAAATGGGTATTCTAAAGTCTTCAACTTCAAAAGCATTGATGGTCAATCATAGAAACGATAGGAAAGGAAAAGGGAAAGGCCAAAAATAATCTTCACCAAAGCCACAAGGAGAGAACAAATAATCCACTTCTCCACAACAAGGTTCCTCATCATCTTCTTCAAAGAATAACAACTCAAGCAAGAAGGAGAAACCAACTTGTGCATATTGTAAAAAGACTAGACATGAGGAGCATTGTTTCCATGCAAAGCAAATTGATGAGCTGACCAACATCATCGAGAAGAAAAATATCAATTTTCCTAATGCCTATAAGAAGAAGGAATCATCTCCTTGCACTTATACTTCATCTCAATCTAAGGGGAAAGGGAAATATTTCATGGAAACAATGGGTTCATCATAGTAGTGGATTCTTGATTCAGGAGCTACTCAACATATGTGTTCTTCAAAGGGGCAATTTTCCTCCTTGGAGTCCTCTCCAGTGCCTCACATATTCATTAGGGATAATACACAAGTGGAAGTTGAGGGGAAAGGTGTAGTTGAGATGGGTGATGGGACACTTGAGGATGTTCTCTATGTTCCAAAATTGAGCACCAATCTTCTCTCCATCTACCAAATCATACATTATGAAGATGGTAAGAAAGTTGAATTCACTCCTGACATAGTTATGGTAAAGGAACTTGCAAATGATGCTTTGGTTGCAATGGGTCGAGATAATCACAATGTAAGGATTTACTCATTCTCCCATTGGGTACCTTGTCCTCCTTCTACAACATTGATCACTCATTCAAACATATAGAGTAAGATATGGCATGACCGGTTTGGTCATCTCAACTACCACTATCTACAATAGCTTCACACCAAGGACATGGTCAAAGGGATTCCTCAACAAAGTTTTTCTAAGGGTATATGTTCAATATGTTCCATTGGCAAGCATCGTGAAGAGAATTTTGATAGAGGGAACTCTTGGAGATCCTTGGATCTTCTTCAACTTGTTCATAGTGATGTAGCGGGCCCATTTCTAGTGCCATCCTTTAGAAAATATTGTTATGTCCTCACTTTCATTGATGATTTTTCATGATATACTTGGGTCTACTTCCTTTGTCACAAAAGTGAATTATTTTACAAGTTTCTCAACTTCAAAGCACATTTTGAGAATCAATTTGGGAAGCAAGTCAAGTTCCTTCGTACAGACAATGGTAGGGAGTATGTAAACAATAGACTTGAGGAATTTTTCACACTTGAGGGAATTGACTTACAACATTCCCTTTTCTACACAAACTAGTAGAATGGTGTGGCAGAAAGGTAAAATAGAACCCTCAAGGAAATTTAAAGCTATATGATACATGCCAAGTCTCTTGGTCCAACTTTTTGGGTAGAAGCAATAAGTTGTGCCACCTACATCCAGAATCAGGTACCTCATAAAGCTTTGAAGGGTATCACTCCTTTTGAAGCTTGGTTTACTAGGAAACCTATTTTTAAACACTTCAAAGTGTTTGGGAGTCCACCATGGTCTTGTATTCCTCAACAAAAATGTAGGGCATTGGAGCGACAAAGTAGGCCTTGTATCTTTGTGGGATATGAAGACAATGTTAAGGCATATAGACTAATGGATCCTAAGACTCATGAGATTTTATTTGAGAGGAGTGTACATGTTGATGAAAGGTCACCTAGCTTTGGCTCTTCTACTCCACCTCCATCCTCCATAGTTGACAATGATGATAGTGATTAAGATGATGATGGCTCTCTTTCTACACTGACTCACAAGGTTACACCTTTGCAAGGACCACTTCCAATTGAGGAGCCTCATCTTTCTACCCCTACTCAACCTCATTGGGCTCATCAAAATTTTGAGGCAATAGGTCCTATTGTTGGGGATCCTTTGGATACTTGAAGGACTAGGTCATAGCATGAGCATGAGCCTCTTCCACATGCTCTCATTGCCTCAACTTCAGATCCATAATCCTTTAAGGAAGCCTCTAGGATTCCTGAATGGGATGCAACTATGGAGGAAGTGTATATTTCCTTGATGGGAAACAACACTTGGGAGTTATTCCCCCTCCCTAAGGAGAGAAAGATGGTTCAATGCAAGTGGATCTATCAGACCAATTATGCAGAAGATGGGAATGTTGATAAGTATGAGGAAGGACTTGTTGTAAAGTGTTTCTCATAGGTTGTAGGAGTTGAATACACTGAGACCTTTGCACTTATTTCAAAGATGACTTCCATTCAATTGACACTTGCCATTGTTGCTTCACACAGTTGGGAAATACATCGGATGGATATTAAGAGTGTTTTTCTACATGGGGATCTTGATGAGGAAATCTATATGGAGCATCCATAGGGTTTCATCCAGGGTGCTTAATTGGTTTGCAAGTTGAGAAAGTCCCCCTATGGCATTAAGGAGGTCCCTTGGGATTGGTATGCTAAGAAGGATTCCTTCCTTCTCTCCACAGGATTCACTAGGTATCATTCAAATTAGAATGCCTAGATCTTGAGGTAGGATGATGCACATTTGATACTTGCTATCTATTTTGATGACTCTATCATTATAGGGAGCACCTCATCCATCATTGGTAGTGTTTAAACTACTTTTCAAGACAAATTTTCCATGACCGAGTTGGTCCTTCTTCATTCTTTCTTGGCATTGAGATTCAACAGTCTTCATCTAGGATTACATTGTGACAACCTAAGTATTCTCTTGATCTTCTTTCACAGTTCCACATGACTGATTGTAAGCCTGCTCCGACTCCCTTTCTTTCAAGAGTAAAACTTTATGCTAATTGTTCCACTCCACTTGTTAATGCCACTTTTTATTGTTATCTTGTTGGAAGTATCATCTATTTGTATCATACACATGTTGACATATCTGATGCTGTTGGCATGGTCTCCTTTATGTAGGAACAACATGAAATTCATTGTAAAGCTACCAAATGCATATTGCACTACATATAGTGTACTCATCAACATAGGATTCATTATGTAGTAGGTGCATATCTTGACATAGTAGGATATACCAACTTAGATTGGGCTGGTGATTTTGATCATCACAAGTCCACCTCCAGCTACAAATTTTATCTTGGGTCAGGACCTATTTCATGGCAGAGCAAGAAGCAACATTCCATTGCTCTTTCGTCAACAAAGGATAAGTATAGGGGGCTATTACTACAACCACTGAGGCCAGGGTATGTGCAGGATCATCGTGCAAAAAATAGGCCCTTAAGTGGCAAAAAATTCAAAAAAATCAATGTTAGGCAACTTGAGGTAAATATTTGAATAAGTTATCTATATTATTTCAAAAATATGTAAGAATAGAATTTGTATAAAATTGAATCTAGTTTCTAAAATACTAGGTTTATTTAAAAATAAATAAAATCTATTTGGTGAAAATTTGAAATTTCAATGCAGTAGTACTTAAATTTCAGGGAAAAAATAAGAAGTAGGTGTCTGTTTGACCACCCTAACCAAAAATAAAATGATAATATTTTTTTGTAAGATTTTATATATAAATAGAGGACTCATGTCCAGATGTGATGCATATTTTTTTGTAATTTTTTTCCAAGTAAATAATTAATTATGAATTTTTTATTACAACTTTTAGAAAATATAAAACTCATATGTCTGACCACCTTAGCTTGGTCAAAATTCATGAAATTTATTTTTTATTTTTAATCCTATAGTATGTGAAGCATAGAATGTGACACATGTTTTGGATTCAAAAATATGATACCGCTTTGAAAGTTATAGATGTTTTCAATCAACCTATCGATCAGGACTTTAGTCATAATTCTAATAGAAAATGAATAATAATTATTTATTAAATTCAAATTAAATCATAATTTATATTTTTGGAAAGCTGAGAATCTCCTCTAAAAACCCTTTTCGTTTCATTAATTTTGGTTGAAAAAAAAGTCGTCAGCCACATACCCTACAAATATTGCCACTTTTTGGTGCACCATGGTCCTGCACATACCCGCCATTTGGATTCAACATGTCATTATTTCCAAGTTTCATTTTTTCATTCCACACCTGATAGTCATTTGGTGTTAAAATAAAAGAGCTATTGCAATCTCTATGAATCTTGTCTAGCATCAAAGGACCAAGCACATTGAGATGCATATGCACTTCATTAGGGAATTGATTCAAGATCAAGTCATTGACTTTTTCTATTATCTGATAGCAGAGCAGGTTGCCAACATATTCACCAAACCCTTTACTAAGAGCAAGTACCATTAGTTGCTAGCTCTCTTGGGGGTGAGGGATGTGTCAATGGGAGTCACTTGATTTTCCATTCTCTTTCATGGGTGGGAATTTTTTCTCATCTTTGGGTTTTTCCCTTCTTCATTTATACATTTATTTATTTTCTTCTCTTTTTGAGGGGAAGTTTTTCCTAGGAGGTTTTCTTTTTTTCCTCACTTGTGAGAGATTGCATTGAATTTGTACATGGGTACCTAACATGGACTAGTTTTTGAAACCCACCTTGCATCTTATCTTGCATGGTTAGCTTGAGTCTTCATTCCCCTAGTTTCACTTAATGGATGACGTTGGTGTAAATAAGTATTTTACTTATTACACTTTACTTAAGGTTACTTAGGGAATTCATATCATTGTAGTTTACACTTGTGACACCTAGTTATTTGCATCTTGCATCTAGGTTTGTGCATAGATTGAGAGATGTGATTAGGACACATAGGGAAGTGTGTGTAGCATAAATACTACTCTTTTTGGTGTGATCTAGTTATCACCTTTCTATCTCCACTATTCATGGCACGATAACTTCACTTTAGGGCAGTGATCCAAATTTCATGGAATTATTAATTATTTCTTTCTACCTACCCTTGCACATGATTGTGACACTTGCCTCATTTAGGGCCCTTCATTGTGTCATAGATTTCCTTTATAAGTAATCCTTGTACATGCTTGTAATTGAGAATCTTCATGCATATTGAGAATACAATCATCATATTATCTCATCTTCTCTCTCTCTTTTGTGCTATCTTTGGTGCCTTGCCCTATTGTTTCTTTTCATAAGTTCTTACAATTTTGCTTTGATTTAATGTTGTAATGTAGCTTATGCATTCACATTAGGTCTTGAATATTCAAATTATGATGTCTTGTGAAGGTGTTGTGAAGTGTTGTAAGACATTTATACACTTTTCTAGACTCTTCTCATTACAATTCAGCTAAAATTCACCTTTTCATCACTTATCAAGTCCTATTCTAATGTGTTGTAAGGTCTTGTAACAATATTTAATGCTTTCCTAGGCTTCTTATCACTATTTACAACTTTCTCATCCTTTATGTGACCCCTTTATGTACTCAAAAGACTTAATTGAGTGTATTTTTGAATGTAAACCCAACAAACAACATTAAATGTAAGTTAATTCTTGACACCCACTTAGAATTCTAGAGTGGGAACCATTAACCATGGGTGGTGAATGAGACCCTCTTAGCTCTAAATTTAAAATAATTAAAATTTTCTTTCAATTTTTTTTTTCAAAAATACCTTATGTTGTCCCGTGATGTTGTATTATTGGGTTATTATGGAAAAAGTGTGTATAAATAATTTTTTTTACATCCATTTTAACCCCCATTCATTCACTAGTTCATTCAAGCATTCAATCCCATTCAATATCAAAGCATCATTCAATCAAGCCCTTATCAAGAATCTTTGAGCATCCATTGAAATATCTTTAAACTTCTTCAACAAGGGTGTGGTGAGTATAGGACATTTGCATGTTATTTATTCATCATTCCTTGATCATTTCATTTCATACCTTTATTAAGGGTTTGATTACCAAAGTGTTATTTGACCAAGGCAAATCCCTATACTCTAACCCTTAACCATTTTCCCCTTTTTACATGTGTCTTTGCAAATTTTTGTATGTAATTTGTCAATAAAATAGGTGTTGAAAGGTGGTCAATAAGTCAACAAAGTTTTCAACTCAAAAAAACCCTATTTCAAGCTTGGAGACAACCTACAATCCATTTTCTATAGGTTTTACTCAATCAACCTGACAAGAAGACAAGTGGAAATTTTAATCTAGAGAATTGACCTTTGAATTTGTAGAATTATAGAGGACTTATTTTCCATTAGTGGTGAATGAGTCCCACTTGAAGGCTAAGAAAGGTGATTTTTTCATAATCTATTTCTTGATAGTCAGAAGCAGTTTTGGGTGTTTTTACTAGTAGTAGGACTGATTCACCATTAGTGGCAAATGAGCCCCACTATTGATTTATAGTGGTTTCTTCCAATTTTCTTTGCCTTCCAAATTCAAAATCAAATTCTTAGGTGCACTTTTTTTATCCTCTTTCAATTTTGTTTGTGCTTTTTCATGTTTTAGTTCATTCTTGCATTCCTCGTCGTGTTTTTAAACATTTCATATTACATTAGTTTTGCATTCATAATCAGTCAATTACATCATTTAATAGCATTTACATTAGTGCATTTATTCCTAATCACATCATACAATCCTTTATTTGTGTGAACTGCCACAATTTTAGTGTTCTATCTCTCTCCTTTTAGGTGAAATATCTAAAGAGTGTAAGAGAAGTACATAGGACACCACAAAATTGTCGGTTCAATTGGTGAGAGACCAAACAAGGACAAGGAAAGAAAAGAAGCCAAGAGTCCACTCCCATATCATAGTTGATGCTTCCGGATCAATAATGGTATATATTGCTACCCCCAATGACAAACAAAGGTGAGGGAGTTAGCTATAACATTTCCACCATCAAATTAGGTTCAACAATCAAAGAATAGAAAATTGATGAGTTCTAGGGGTTGGTGGTGACAATCATGGAATTAATAAATACATATTAGTCCTCTAAGGAGGAACTAAAGGCACAAGTGTAAAATCTCACTACCTACATTCAACAATGGACATATTTGGAAGAAGAAGCCCAACAAAATGATTTGTGCCCTAACTTCTCTCTTAGGAAAGGATCACTAGAATGGAGAAGATGAAGAATTAGACCAAGGGCACCACAGATTGTGAGATGGGAATATGTCATGCTTCTCGAATAACCAATAAATTTCAAGACTTACAAAATTAATTGGAGGGCACAAAGAAGATATGTCACTGGTTAATTGAGCTATATAGGATCACCTATCCTACACTTTGGGCCATCCTCAAGATGCCTCTGAAGACATAGGAAAAGGTATTGACACTTGCAAAATATGATCATTGGGTGGTGGAGAAATGTAAAATGGGCCTAGAGCACAAGAATGATGTCCTAGAAAGAGTACTGCATGAGGTTGAACTTGACCTCAAATAGGTCGTAGAGCATAGAATATATAGCATAGACTATCTTAACCTAATGATTGATTATGACATGCCCTCCTTGAAGTTGGATCCAGAGAAAATAAATCCAATCTTCCATAAGAAGATGGAGCAAGGGGCAATATATACGCTAACATTATATTTCATGGACTTCACTACAAGGGAGCTCACTCAATCTGAGCAAGTCATTAAGGGCATGCCTAGATGCACCAAATATTGGGAGAAAATCACATAGAGATTCAAAAGGTTGACCTTCCAAGTCCTTCAATGAGATATCATGGAATGGAACAAGCTCGATGCACTAATTAGAAAATTTTTGGAATATGCCTCACTCGAAAAATGAAGGAAAGCTAGTGATTGGTGAAGAGTTTCTGAAAGTATACCTAGAAATTTATTTGAATAGATTTTTTTTGTTGTTCATTGATCTGGTGAATAATTTTACCATGTTGATGCCTTCCATGTTCATGATTTTTGCTATTTGTCAATGATGAATAGTAGTGTAAAGATAGTCTAAACATTAACTTATTGTTGCACTTAAAATTCATCTTTTATTCATGATTTATGGTGAATGGATAGTTGAAAATCTGCAAACCTTAGAAGATAACACTAGTTTCATGAGATTGTATGTTGTTTGGTTAAGTGGAACTTAGTTTTAGTAAGGTTTTCCACTGTAGCATCATGCATTGTAATTATTCATCATTAGTTGCGGGTCTAGGAACTCTTCCATCCCTTTTTCCTTTTGACCTTTCTTTGAAATAGCATGGTTAAGGAAAAGTTCCAACATCATTGTAAAGCCAAATTTGATGTTGAACATGGAGTTTTAGGCTGTTGTTTTGAACTTGCAACAAATGCACATCACTTTTAGAATTCCACAAATTCCCTTTGAATATCCAATTCTTTCCCAACTTAGCAAATTTTCCATGCCCTTTGTGTTTACCAACAAATCACATCAATCAACTAAGATGTTTCTGCAAGTCATGACCTAACACCCAAGAGACCTTGGGATAATTTTTTGCAACTTGTTTTTTGGAAGTTTTCTTTCAAGAGAGGTAGTGCACATGTGTGCTTCTTGTGTTGAGAAGTGAAAAATCACCCATCAAAAGAATTGACGCTAGAAGAGGGGCCACCCTTTTTCTAACCTAGATCAAATTGGTTCCTTCTCCCCTAAGAGGTTCCAAAAAGTGTTGAGATCTATACCAAACAAAAGGGAATTCCAAGAGCTACACAACCTACCAAGGCTAAGAGATCCAAGAGAGGGGAAGCATCCATCTCATCCTCATTTGCTTATCCCACTTGACCTCCATCCACACCTTCTCCTTCAATACATTCACCCCACTCTTCCCTTTCACCTCTGGTAGTCCTTCCCTTTTCCCAACTACTCCAAAATACCTTCCAACCCTTCACCTCCTAGAGCCAAGGTGTTACCCTTGCCCTAACACTTCATAGTCAAGGCATTGCTCCAATTGTTGCTACCCCTGCGCAACCCCAAGTCACTATAGTGTAGACAGCATAGCCTATTCCTCCCATCATGGATTGGTTGGGTGACAAACCATATCCCTTGTCCTTCAATGACTACCATAATCTAGAGAGTTTTTGCACCAAGTTCCATCCTCATTATGCACAAAGAATGATAGAAGAGCACATCAAAATCTATCAAACAATTTTGGAGGACATGCAAATTGATCATGAAGATGTGGCTTGTAGGCTCTTTCCTTACTCTTTGGGGGAAGAGGCCTTTTATTGGTACATCCAACTTCTAACTAGGTCCATCACAACTTGAGACCAATTAAAGAATGCCTTCTTAGATAAATTCAATATTCTGATCAACCCTTCTAATTTGTATCAACAATTCATGTCTGTTTGAAGGGAAGTCAATGAACCAATAAAGTCCTTCAATGATTGATTCCATTGAGTTTACATGAAGTTGAATCCACCCTACATATTCAATGATTTGTTAGCCAAATTGGTCTACTATGCAGCCTTGGGCAACCTCACTTCTACATTGGTGAAGAGAATGCACCCACCACCTACCAAGCTGGTGGAAACCTATGTCGAAGCAATCACAATAAGCACCAATTTGGGACAAAAAATTAATGATCCATTTCCATTCTTAGGACTAGTTGATCACCCAATGCAAATCCAAGGACTTACCCATGCCTTGGAACATCAAACACCAATTATGAATCAAGTTCCCCAATTACCAATAGTGCCTCATTTGAGGTAGCCATTGAACCAAGAACCTTTTGTGCCTCATTACTTGTAACCTTAGCAACAACAAGCTTACCCTCAATAGTCCCAAGTGTTAGCATTCTTGTAAAGCTCTAAGTTCCCACCTGCTCAACAGAATCAACCTATGGTGCAACTTGCCTTCCTCTAGAATCAAGCGCCACAATTGAACAACAAAAAGAAGGATCAAATTGATGAACTAACAAAAATGGTCAAGATGATGTCAAAAAAAAAACCCATTTGAAGAACCATAACAACCAACCATAAACCTCCAAAAGAAGCATCTAAGCCAACCTCAATCAAGATAACCATGATAGCCATGATATGGGTGCTTCCTCTAGATAGAATTATGAAAGAGGTCAAATTTCTAATCAAGGATTTGTGAGAAGGTCTTCATAGATACAAATCAAATGTGAAAAAAAAGGCCAAATAGTGGAGGCATCCCCACACCTCTTGATCAGATGGAAAATTCTAATAGGCTGACAAATTAAGTTTATTATCAAAGGAAACCTTATCTAGGTGGTGTCGCATCAAAACACTAATAAGCATTCTAAATTAGATTTCCTGGAGTTCCAAACGACTACAAAAATTGTCCAAGTAGAAGTTCAAAATATTGTTGATGGAACAGGATACCAAGACATAGTTCCATACAAACCATATGATTCCTTAAATCTTATGGTTAATCAATCTATTTTCCCACAAAGTGAAAGCAATGTACTAGAGAAGGAGACCACTACTACAAAGAACTAAAAAGAAAATGAGGTAACATAATTCCTTTATCCAAGCTTTTTGACTCAGTAGATAATGGACCAATAGATGAAGAAGAGTCATGTAAGGATGAGGTCCAAATGTTCCATAAAAGGGAAACTCCTTATAATTTGAGAAATAGGCAATTAGGTGGTCCTCTTACAACCTTTTCTTTTCCCAATAACTTTAACACTTTGCTTGACCAAAATGCTAGTAACAACTAGGCTACTTTCATGTTCCCACCCAATACTTCAATAAGAATAGTAAATAGAATCAAACCCAAAACCATCATGCTAGCTTCTCTTAGGATAAATATTTTGAGGTAGAAATTGATAAAATGGGTGAATATGTGGCAAAATACTTCAAGGTCAAATTGAGCCTATCAACCTTCCAATCAATTAAAGTCCCAACAGTTAGAAATGATTTCTTTAGGATGCTTAATCGTACTAGCCCATCTAAATCAACCCAAGAAGTACAAACCAAAAGGGTTTCCTTTGATGAATCACAAAATGAGCCTGTAATCAAGGAAATCCTAGGGAAGAAGACAGATCATCCCTTAAGTCAGCAAACAAATAAGAAAATTACTAAGGAACAAAGCCATAAAAAAACTAGGTATAAAACAAATAATAAGGACAAAGCTCAAGTAGCATAGGTAGACACACATGTAGGATTGTTCCAAGGGAATCTAGAAACTCCTCCCTTCCTAACCACTATCTGAATATTTTGAAAAAGCTTGCACAACTGCCTTCTCGATTCAGGAGCTTCCGCCAATGTCATACCCCTAGTAGTATACAAAGTTGTGGGAATAGTTATGACTCCCTCCTGATGGAAGGTGACTCAGTTGGATAAGACCAAAGTGAACATACTTGGGGAACTCAATAGAATAGCTATGAAAATTATTGTTGATCCAAGGGTGTAGCATGTCATCGACATTCAAGTTGTTGATATCCCGAACACATATGGTATAATACTAGGAAGATATTTTACTTGGGCATTAAACATATATGCTACAACTGACTTTTATAATGTATGGATGCCATGGAAAGGGTTGCAAAATCATATTTGCATTGATCAGGAGCCTCACATGAAATTCATGATTATGGAGTACAAGAACACAAATGAGGTATTGTTTGTTGAATCAAAACTAGGAAACTACCATTATGTGGCATATCAAGATGACCCATAATTCCAAGAAGAGAAAGTGGTTGAAGAGGTCATCCTTATGTTGTGTAGTCCTCATGCCAACTTAGCCTATGCACCTTAGGGTATAGATATGTTGATTGAATCAGATGATGAAGAATCCTTTGAGGATGAAAATCTTGGATTGTTGGATGGATTCCAGGATTTCATGTAGAAATGTGTGCAAGATCAACTTAGTTTAGGAGAAAGAGTGGAATTTTAGGAGTTTCTAATACCCAGTTGGTGTAGGGTACAAAATGTTGTGCACTCAAAATTTGAATGTTTCTAGTGCCAAACAGCAATTGAACACATTAAAGGGAAAATCATCCCAAAAAGGAAGCTCTAAATGGAGAAACGAAATGAAAATAATGAAAAATTCATGCCACCACTTATAACTACCAAAAAAAAATATAATTCTCAAAAAGAAAGCAAGATACACTAGCTATAAATTCAATGAGGCCTTTGAGTTTTGGACACTATGCTTTGATGGGTCCAAGTCCAAGTAAGGAGCTAGAGCTAGCTTCAAGCTCATCAGCCCCACACATAAGAAATACCTTTTCTTCTCATAGGCTCTAATTCAATTGCATTAATAATGTAGTGGAGTATGAAGCATTAGTCCATGGTCTATTGATGGAACTAAGAAAGAAGGTTAAAATGTTACAAGTTTTTGGCAACTCAGAGTTAGTAGTAAAACAAGTTAGGAAGTTGTATTCATGTCATCATGGGAGGTTATAAAATTACAAGCATAGAGTCTAATATTTCATAGAAGGACTAGATGCATTCAATATTCAATTGATCCCCCATTCAAAGAATCATACTTTTGATGCTCTAGCACAAGTAGCTAGCACCCTCCATCCCCTTTCCTTAGCTGGGTTGAAAAGGGTCGCTCACGAGCTTAGTTATACTCCATCAATTCCTAACAACATCGCTAAGTTTCAAGTGTTTAATTATGACAAACATATCTTGGATTTCATCACAAGTTTCAATGTGTTTGCAACACAAATCATTGATGAGGAAGAGCCCAAAGAAGCTGAATTAGATATAAAGGGAGTCATTAACCTAAAAATAATGCAATACCACAAGGTATGGTTAAAATTGAGAAAATATTTAATTTAGATCAGATACAAGATTGATACCAACAAACAAAGAAGGAATCCATTGATAATCAGTGTGATTCTCACAACTTAGAAAACAACAAAATAAGAAAAGAATGTGTTCATTGGTAAAGTGTGCACACTAAAAGAAAGGAAAGGGATCATTGATGCCATGTGCATGTACCATGATGTGGTTTCTTGGAGCTATGAAGAGTTGAATACATATGATACCTCAATAATCACTCACACCATTCCTCTCAAGCCTGATGTGAGACCTTTTAGGCAACATCAATGCCAAATCAATGCATTATTAGAGCCTATCATCTAAAAAGAAGTTTAAAATTTGTTGTCAGCAAGGATCATTTTCCCAGTTAGACACTCCACATGGGTGACTAACTTGGTCCTAGTTAGGAAGAATAACGGAGAAATAAGATTATACATAGACTTCTAGAACTTGAATAGAGCCCCAGAGAAAGACAATTACCCAATCCCCTCACTAGATGAAGTACTACAAATAGTCAATGGGTCTTAGTTGATGCCTTTTTTGGAAAAATATTCCAAATAAAATCAAGTGATGGTATAGGATGAAGAAAGGCACAAAATGGCCTTTAATACCAAGTGGGGAACCTTCATGTATAAAAGAATTCCATTTAGACTAATCAACGCTAGAGCAACCTTCCAGCATGCCATGGATATTGCCTTCAAGGACTTAATTGGAAAATGCATCATCATCTATATGGATGATCTTACTTTGTTTTCAAAGAAAAGAGGAGATAACATTTCTGATTTATGTAAGGTCTTCCAGAAATGTAGAGAGTTTGGAATCTCATTGAATCTAAAGAAGTGCATCTTTGGAGTTATGGAAGGGAAGTTGCTCGAGTATGTGTTCTTAGAGAAGGGAATCTCTATAGACCCAAAATGCATCCAAGATATTCTTAAAATTCAAATTTCAGGCAGCAAGGAGCTGAAATTATATTTCTTTGCAAATATCAACTTTATCAGAAAGTTCATCACTTGATTTTTTGAAATAGTCAATCCACTAAATGTTATGCTAAAGTAGGATGCTAAATTCGAATGGACGCTTGAAGCCAAGAAGGATTTCAAAGAAATTAAGAAATAAATTGTTGATGCACCAGTGTTGGTTAGCCTGAATTACTTGAAACCATTTTATATCTATCCATTTTCCTCAAATCACTCTTATGCCAACATACTAACTCAGAAAGATGATGAGGAGAGTGAACACCCTATTTCGTTCATGAGTCCTTTGGTGAAAGACATAGAGTTAAGGTACCACAATGTTGAAGAGTAAGCATACACCTTAGTCAAAGGAGTTAAGAAATTTCAACATTATGTATTGAGGAATAAGGTGTTTGCAATTGTGCCTGACCTGACAGTCAAGACTTTGCTAATGTAGAATGAATTGGGAGAAAGGAGAGAAAAATGAGTCACTTTATTACATCTATATGACATGGAGATTTAGCCCATAAATTTGTTTCGAGGGTAGGACCTCATCTGGAAATTAGCTGAAATGATAGAAAAAATAGGACCTGAGCTCATTATGCAATAGTACCAGCTAGAAAATGGTTCTCCGGAGGGTGGAACAATGACATCGTCTATTATTTTCTAAACAAGTTCCCATCACGATTGAAAGGAGTACAAAAATATGCTCTGAGATTGATGAGAAACAATTACATGTTGCAAGGATCCATATTACATAAGAGAAATCACAAAGGAATCTACCTTAGATGGCTTGTGAAAGAGGAAGTAGCCAGAGTCCTCAAGGAGTTCCATGATAAATTTGGAAATGGTCATAGATCTGACCCTTCAAATACTCACCAGATTCTATGGATTGGGTACTATTGGACAACGGTGTTTAAGGATGCACACAATCATGCCAAAACTTGTCAAATTTGCCAAACTGCTACTACCAAAGAATGAAATACTACTATCTTGCTGCAAACAATCTAGAAGGTAAGGTTGTTCACTCAATGGGGACTTGACTTCATTGGTTAATTAAACCCAACATCTTCTGTAGGCCACAAGTACATTCTAACCGCTTCTGATTATTGTACTAGGTGGAAAAAAGCAATAGCATGTTGATAATGTACAACTGAAGTTATTATTTTTTTAGAAAGTTTTATCTTGAGTCACTTTGGTTGCCCCTTTTCCTTCATGTGTGACAATGGCCCTTCCTTCTCTTCTCTTAAGTTTTCTAGTTGGGCCTTTGATTATAGGATTGTACTTAAAGTTTATTCTAACTATTAACCTCAATGAAATGGCCTAGCCGAGTCAATGAACAAAAATCTTATAACTATCATGAAAAAACTACTTGATAGAAACCCCAAAGACTAGCACACCTAGTTGTGTTTTTCCCTTTAGGAAGATTGTACACACTATAAGGCTACTCTAGGTGATTCCCCATTTCATCTCCTCTACAACTTAGAGCATATATTTCTTGTTCACCTCAAGATCTCCACCCTCCAATTTCTCAAAGCATACTATTTGGAGGGAGACCATCGAGAAGCCCTTTTAGATGAGTTATTACACCTAGAAGAAGTTTGTGACCGAGCAATTAAAAATTTCTGCAAACATTGAGGTGTAGTCAAAAGATGGTTCGATCATCAAGCCAAAGTAAAGGCCTTTAGAATTTCCAAATTAATCATTTGTTGGGACAAGGCCCACAAAAAGAAATGGGGGAATGAAAAATTTGACAATCTATGGCTTGGCCCCTTTCAAATCACAGAGATATTAGGAGATAATTCCTTTTTCCTTAAGATACTCACTAGAGAGGATGTCTTATTCCCTATCAATGGGAAACATCTCAAGCATTATTTCCTCACTTGAGTTGTTCAAGCTCATCCTTTTTATATTGTTATATATAGGTTAGCTTAGGTTCTTTTGTTTTGTTGTTGCACCTTCACTTCACTTTTTTCTTGCTTTCTCAGCTACTTTTATTTTGTTAAAAGTATTTCCATCATTCTTGATGTGGTGGCAATGCTTGGTATATCAAATATCCTACTCTGCTATCCACTCCTCCTTATTCTTTGGTTAAATATTCATTCATAAAAATTGATTTCTAACCACTTATGTGAAGTAGTTTCCTTAGTTGAACTTTGACTTGACCTAGGACATAACCCTTGGTTGAATATTTTCACGCTTATCTTAGATCACACACAGAATCACACTTTAAAAGTTTTTGAAGAGTTGTACAATAGTTGTTATGAGCTCTTAGCAAGTGAAAAACACTAAGTCTGCTCTAGTGACCACTATGATTCCAAATCCATAGTAAGCTTTGATGCTTATGCAGTTGAGTAAAAAGAAAGAGTACCAAAAGAAAATATTCAAAAAATAAAAGAAGGAAAGTGTTAAAACAAGCAACTATGTGGATGTAAAAGCAACTCTATCAGGGCTATGGACACCTAGCTAGAAATAGAGAAAATTTCACAGGGTCACAATGACAACTCCATCAGGGCTGTGGAGGTGTGACTAGCAACAAGGCAATTTCCAGGTTACTTTTGGGGTTGGATGTCTTACGTAGCTTTCCTTGATTGATAAATGGTTTTTTTATGGTTTTTGTAGAGAGAGAAATGAACTTACCATGCACATACTTCTGAGATATTCACGTGACATGATTCAACTAAGGATCTCATCCTCCTTTGAGTTTCTTAGTTCACACATGGAAACTTGCTTCTAGTCTATGAAACTAGGGATTCTAGGTTCTGAATGAATCTTTACCCTTAGAACACTAGGGAGTGTTCTCCCAACAAATTTTCCATTTGTTGTGCCTATAGCACAGAAACCCCATTCAAAATGGGGAAACTCTTTCTTTCGCCTTCACCCAATCACTTTTTTCCTTCACCTCATTTTGCATGCCCCTAATTTTGAGCCTAAAGTGGTCAAGAGTCTTCAATTTATTAGCCTTAGTCAACTAAAAATCAGCCACCCTAAATTTTTTACATTTTGGCTTTTTTGTGGTTTCTTGGTAGGTTTTCCATTTTTTTCAAGTCCAACATCCTTCATCCCATGTGGGTCCACGACTATGGGCTTCTCCTTGTGTGTCATTGCATTCACTTCATCATTCCATCAGTGGCTGACTCGGGATATCCACTCACATGGCAAGTCTTGTATCCTCCTCAATCGCCATCTTACCATCACCCCTCAAACAACAATGCCTTGAGGTCCCTTCACAATGCAAGCTTCGCCTTTCCCACTGCCAACCCATCAAACCCCATTCCTAGCTACCTATAAATAGCCCTCTGACCTATCATTTTCACCGACCAAATTCAAAAATTTACAAAGTGAAACATCCATCATAGCTTTTATGCCCACACCACCTCTTACGTCATCTAAATTACAATCCCAGTCAAAATTCCTCACACCTCCTAGGTATGTCTACCACTGCTAGCTTGAAATGTATCCTTTAAGTTGGGTTTTTCCTAAAAAATAATTGAAAATCCTAAGAGAAACCTCCAACCCTCTTTTTAGTGGCCATTTAACCATTATATTTCTTGCATTCCCATTTGAAAAATCCTCTACAAAACCTTCAAATTAAGCCCTTAAAGGCTAGGAGAAACTTTGACCCACCATCGCTATTCTTCATAGAGCATTCAACCCCTTGCAGCATGCATCCTCATCATTGTCACCCGAAATGATAAAACAGTTAAATGAAAAATGTAAATCTCTATGCATTGGAAAGTCCACATATGTGGATTTCTACATAAAGGCAAATACCATCCCACCACTGCCCTTGAAAACCCAAATGATGGAATACTTAGGTCAAAACTAAAAATCTTGGAATCTTTATAGGACTACCTTTGCGAACCGCCATGTGTGGGTATCCCCTATTTTTTTGACATTCCTCAATGGCCAATCCTTGCTAGCATCCTGCATCGTAGATTCCACTTAGTCCATTTCCGTCAAGTATCAAAATGCAACCAAGTCTCCTTTTGTGAATCGTTCCCTATAGGCCACTGTTTGTAGCTCGCCATTCCATAAATGCCTTGTCTTTGACGATGAAACCAAAGCTACCCTCTACATCATGGGTCCTACTACTCTACTAGTTGTTCACCATTCTTAGAGACAAAAGCTAATCTAATTCTTCCTTGCAAATTGTTTAATGTGGGCCTCCATTGGCTGTTTGCCACTATTGTAACACCATTTCCTAGCGGTGAAGCCCTTTTTCTTGCCTGCATCGTGGACTCCATGACGCTCTTTGTTGGTTGTGGTTCACAAAACAAAATAGTAAGATTAAAACTCCCTATGTGTAGCCTAAACCTTGTGGGGGTCTGTCTATGGATTACCTCGTCACCATCATCATTCTAAGTAGCTAAGGAACCTAGTTGGTCCACTTTGTAGATTCCACCCTCACCATTTCCCTTTGTGGCTTTACCACGAAAATGACTGTGTAGTGATTTGTGGGTAGTACCTTGCAGGACACCATCTAGGGCCTAGCATCACCTAGATGTCATTTTCTAACAACTGGTCCCTCCCTTCTACCTACATTGCGAAGTCTACGCTCTCCTCTTCCATCCAAGTTTTTTTGAACCAAAGTGACCAAGTAAAATGTTAGGCGGACCTACCTATGCACACTATTGTAGGTGGACTATTTCATCATCACAGTCGATCCCAAATGACCATCTCAAAGCGGCTTTCCATTGTTTGGGCCCACAAATTCCCAAGTTGATTAGGGTATGTGTAGGATCATCATGGAAAAATAGGCCCTTAAGTGGCAAAAAATTTAGAAAAATCAAAGTTAGGAAACTTGATGTAAAAATTTGAATAGAATTTGTAGAAAATTGAATGTATCTTCTAAACTACTAAGTTTGTTTAAAAATAAATAAATCTTTTAGAAAATTTGTCCAATGTAGAAGTACTTAAATTTCTAGGAAAAAATAAGAAGTAGGTGTCTATCTAACCACCCTAACCACAATAAAATGATAATATTTTTTTATAAGATTTTAGGTATAAGTAGAGGACTCATGTCCCAATGTGATGCATATTTTTTGTAATTTTTTTTCAATTAAATAATTAATTATGAATTTTTTTATTAAATTTTTTTAAAAATATAAAAACTCATATGTCTGACCACCTTAACTTGGTCAAAACTTCACGAAATTCAAATTTTCTTTTTTTAATCCTATAGTATGGAAAGAATAGAATGTGATGCATGTTTTGGATTCAAAAAATGTGATAACATTTGAAAGCTATAGATGTTTCCAATCCGCCTATCAATCAGGACTTAAGTCTTAATTCAAATAGAAAATGAATAATAATTACTTATTAAATTCAAAGTAAAGAATAATTTATATTGGTGGAAAGCTAAGAATCTCCTTTAAAACCCCTTTTCATTTCATCAATTTAGGGTAAAAAGAAACTTGTCAGCCAAATACCCATCATATTGCCACTTTTTGGCCCATCATGATCTTGCACATTCCCATTACACTTTGAAAACCAAGTCAAAAGCATCCTGGCCGCCTGCAAATCCCACATTGTGGGATTCCTCTTGTAGGTTTCCACCTTGTGACCATTGTTTCTCAATGGTAAAGCTACAAATGTCCATGACACCCCCTTCCTTCGCACTCCTCAAACCCACATGAGTAAAATAGCCAATTAGATGCCTCCAATGACCTCATAATTTATTTCACCACATGCCAAATGTCTTGTTGAATATCTCGGATTCCATGTCTCTAATGTAGAACTTTAATTACAGGTGGCTATTTGTAGGTTGTCATAACTTCAACGTTGTCATAATCTTGATGGCTTCCAGCCTAGGGAAACCCACATCCCTGAGACTGCATTCTTGTAATTGATCTAAATGAGCCTCAAACGATGCATAATGATGAATGCTATGATCTTTTTAAGATGAATTGATGAATCTAGCCCTCATTTTTGCAAGATTTAACTAAAAATTCCCTAATTTTATGTGAATCTACTTACTACATCTTTGTATGTAGGATTTATGGAATCTATTATAGGACTATCAAGGAAACTTACCAAGAAAAAGAAAAGAAAGAAGCTTGCAAAATTACCAAGTGGGAAAGAAGAGAAAGATAAAATGAAGTATTGGTTCCATGGGGTGGAGTGCACCTCAAAAATCACCTCCACTTGGGATTTAGTGTCAAATACCAACCTTAGGCATGTAGATATAGATGAATTCCAATGGAGGGTCATGATCATCCCTACAACTAAAAATACCTAGAAAATTAGAAAGAGTGGCCTCGCCAAAGCAGCTGGATTTCCACCTACACTTGTAGCCCCAAAGTTAGTCATGGTATGTAGAGAATGATACCATAGTAGTAGGAAGATTATTGATCACAATGGTAGGGTGTTGGAAGATTTGTCTTCCATATACATAGGCTAAACATTCCATACTCCTACATTCGATGTGATGGAAGAAATAGGGAAGGGATATTTTGAGAACATGTGGAAAGCAGACCCTCCAGGATGCAAGAAGTGGATCAACCAACACTAGTTGAAGGAAAAGAGGGGTAGTGCTACTAAGGTGGCTAAGGAGCTATTTAGAAGTGACTTCTATGAGGAGTATCATGACTTGGTCACTCTCTTGAGTAGGGCGATGGGCCTCCATACTACCACCTTCTTTCAGAAGTGGATTTTCTCCTTCATTGAGGAGATCATCTGTGGAAAAAAATAGTTCCACTGGGCGAAGATTATTAGTGACAACATACACAAGCAGCTTATGGTTGTGAAGAAAACATCCTAGTTCTACATGACCTCTTACTTCGTATATCTCCTAGTGGAGACATTCCCATATGAGGGCCTCTTTGTTGCTAATAATTTGAATCCAAGGAGAGGAGAACTCAAAGTATATGACCGAGCCCCTTGCTACAATATAGAAATTTCAAGAGAGAATACCATAGGGTAAACTATGCCTTCATTAGGCACATTATTAGATTCCTTGGGGGAGATTTTGAGAGAAGAGTCTCACACAGTGCTAGAGCATTCATCCAGAGGGTTGAGTACCTATTCATAAAGTTCCTGAAGTTCACTTATATCATAAGAGAAGGGTTCTCTAAAAGGCCCTACAAACTACCCCAATACCCCAACAATCGAATGATCTTGCTGGAAATTTCCAAAAAAATACAGAACACCCATGATTTACTGAGTGACAAACATAGAGCAGGGATCCAATATCCCTTAACCTTCAGTCAAGGAATGTATGCATGTCCCACTACCCAATACATGAAATATTAAAAGAAGGAGATAGTGGAGTACAATTTGGACCTCCACACATTCTGACCAAGAATGGACCTGTATGGGAAACTAAAGAAGATGGTCGAGAGGTAGTATGCCTATTGACCCAACATCGAAGACTTCTGGGCCAATTTACAAGATCAAAAAGAAGTACAAATGAGGCACTACATGTAGATGATGACCCAATTTGTGTGGTCAATTAACATGTTCCCTATGCCCAATCAAATCATGGAGGAAGAGGATACAATTATTAATGAAAGATTTAGGGACATTAACAATTTTCTATTTCCACTAATAGAATGGGATGAAGAGGAGGTCAATGGCCTCGATATATTAACATGGTTGGTTGAGAATAGGAAAAGGCAATGGGTAGATGCCCAAATTTCGTAGCTTAAACTGTAAGGTGCAGCGCTGACATATGGTGAGCTCGAGGATGAGCTCAAGAGTAAAAATAGTAGTGGAGTAGCTGCTGCCCCAATAGAAGAGGCACCTAAATCACCTCTGGCAACAAGATCAAGAAAAAGGAAGGATGTTCTTGAGAACCATCCAAAGTACAAGGTACATACAAGGAAGGCCACACAGGGAGAATCCTCAAAGAAGGAAAAGAAAATAGGTGGTTTTGTCAATGAAATGCCAACCATTGAAGAGGATCCCCGACATGAGGTAGAAGACAAATCCAAGAACCCACAATCACCACCTACCACCTCTACTCTCAATGCTACCACTACCATCATCACTCCTCCACCTCCTACATCTTAGGCACTGCCTATTTCCTCTCTTCCTATCATGGACATCTCAATCCATCATGCTTCCACCTCTCTAATAGCCTCAATAATGGTTTTGGATTCCTCCTCAGCCACAACATCCCCACTGTCATCAACCTCGTTGCCTCCTCCCTTGCCCACTCTCTCTACCACAATTCCTATAATAGCCACTACTACTATTCCTCCTCTCATCCTACTAGAAGCCTTTGTAAAGTATATGCAGTGAATTTCCACTAAAATCTCTAGTGTGATAATGAATCCCATAGTTCACACTATAATGGCCCAGATTTCCATTGGCTTGCTTGTTCCTCTGCCACCTACAAAGCCACCAAAGATGGAGGCCACTATGCATATATCTAAAAAGATTGAGAAGCACCAAAGGGAGGTTTCCAAAGGAATAGTTGAGTGTGAAGATCCTTTTAAGGATGATTACTTTGAAAACCCAAAGGGTGGAATCGACATAAATGTGGATAAGGTGCCATTAGATGAAGAAAAGTCACACTCATCAGAGGATGACACTAAGGCCCTCAATTCCAAGTATATAATAGAGACATCCAATCAAGAGCTTGGAGAGAAGGTATCCAAATAGATCAAGGACGTGGGAGAAGAGGATAAATCTAAAAAAGAAACCCTCTAGAGAGAAAGAAGATATTGATGTTAATGTGGAGATACTCAAAGAGCCTCCATTAGTCAGTCAAGACAAAGGCCCCATTAAAGAAGAAGAATTACCTCTTCAAAAGGAGGAGGAATAGAAAGAAGAAGATAAAGGAAAGGAAGAACACACACCAAAGAAGAGCCCTGATCTGAAGCATCATGTAGAGCTCAAACAAGAAGAAGAAATAGTACCTCAGAAAGAGGAGAACACTAAATAAAGCATAACCACCACTGAGTCAGATAGAGGAAAAGAAATACATATTGAGGACTTAGATGAAGAAGAGGAAAGAACTGAACAAGAAGACCTAGGCCATGGAGATAAATGACCTCCACATGAAAAAAGAGAGGAAGGTGATCATGAATCACCAAAAGGGGAAACTGAGGTGCTTGATTGGCTAGAGAGGAAACTACAAAAAAAAGCCCTAGGTGATCCCACAAAGCTAGTTTACAAATTTTGGGAGATTCCAATTTTTGTTGAAATCACATATTTTTAGAAAATATAATGATTTAAGCCTTAAAATTTTTCATTTAAATCATTCCAATTGAAGAGGTTTTGATCAAACTACCTTAGATCAAACCCCGTTGGATAGAACCCCATTGGTTTTAAACCTTACCTGTAACAGAGTCTCCTTTACACCTATCAAAATCCTAATAAAACTTCACTTTTGATTTACCTTTTGGGGGATCAAATGAATCCATTTCAAATTTATTTTTTGTTAGTACATAGTACTTATTATAAGCTTCACAAAAATTATAATTTTAAATAAATTTATAATTATTATCTTTATTTTTTATTTCTTGTGAATGTAGGATTTTCACTAAAAATGAAGCTCTTTGTTTTGCACATGTGGAAAAATAGCAAATTATCAAAAAAAGAAAAGAAAAATATGAGTGCGCTAGATATTGAAGTCCTTGATCCAACAAAAAAAAATTTGAATTTCGATACATACAAAAAAAGTTACGTGTTATAGAGTCTGCCTATGTCTAGATTGTAATTGGCTTGACTTCGAAACTTGATTAAAGAAAAAATATTCAATAAAAAACTAACCAAGTGAAAGCACTAGATATTAGAGTTACAAATCTAAATTTGAAAGAATTAGAATAATTTTATCCTTCATGGAAAAAAAATTATGTGTTATATGGTGAGCGTCACTCCTTAAAAATGTTGTTTTTAAAAAAAACTAGTTTTTGAGGGAGATGGAAAAAGAGGTGCAATCTAATTCCAAAAATTTTGAAAAATATATATTTAGAATCTATAGAAAAAATGTCACAAAAATATAGTTTGCATCATCTTCGAATTCCTCATGATTTAGCCGCTATAGGTGCCTGAAAGTGAAGATTTAGTTAGAAAAAAATATTTCAATGTCTAGTTTGGCCAAAAATTGTAAACCACTATTGTGGGATCACCCCCTGTAGTTGTTTATCCAAAGGCCTAACTCAAAGAAATAATAGCAAGAGCCCAGAAAAAGTTGAGGAAAGAAAAGAATACAAGAGTCTTCTCCCATATCACAGTTAATTCCTCCAGATCAAGAATGGTACAAATTACTATCCCAATTACAAACAAAGGTGAGGGAGTCAGCTATAACATTTCCACCATCAACTTAGGTCTGAAAACTAGAGAATAGAAAATTGATGATTTCTAGGGGTCGGTGGCAATAATCATGCAACAAATGAATAATGATTAGTCCTCTAAGGAAGAACTAAAGGTAAAAATAGCAGATCTCACCACCTACATTCAACAATGGACATCTCTAGAATAAGAAGCCCCAAGAACGCCATCTATGCCCCACTTCTCTCTCAAGAAAAGCTCACTACAATAGTGAAGATGAAGAATTGGAACAATTCCACCACAGATTCATTCCAATGAGTGATATATAATGGTGGCATGCGCATATTCCATGCTTCCCAAATGATAAAAAAAAATTGAGATTGCAAAAGCAATTGGAGGGCACATAGAAGATATGTGAATAGTTCATTGAGCTATATAGGATCACCTATCCTAAGCTCGAGGCAATTCTCAAGATGCATCAGAAGACATGGGAAAAGGAGCTCACACTTGCAAAGGATGATCACTAGCTGGTGGAGACATGGAAAATGGGCCTAGATCACAAGAGGGACATCTTGGAAAGAGTACTGCATGAGGTTGAACTTGACCTCGAATGGGTGATAGAGCACAAAACAAATAGTGAAGACTATCTGAAGCTGATGACTGATTATAAAATGCCCACCCTAGAGCTAGATCTAGAAAAAAATTAAGCCATTTTTCCTTAAGAAGATGAAACAAGGGGTAGTAGACGCAATGACATCAAATTTCATAGACTTCACTGCGAGGGCATTCACTCAGTTTGATCAATTTATCAAGGCCAGACTATAGATGCACCAAGCATTAGGTGCAAATCATAGAGAGATTCAAAAGGCTAACCTTCCAATTCCTTCAATCAGATATTATGTAATGGAAAAAGCTCCAGGAACTAATTAGAAAATTTGTGGAGTACACCACTCTCCAAAATAATGAAGGAAAGCTAGTGATTGATGAAGAGTTTCTAACAGTATAGCTGGAAAAAGAAGACAGTCACTAGAAGACTACAGTGTCAAAGCCAGTAAAGGAAAAAATAGGTATGAGACAAAAATGTATTTAATAATTATATAAATTGAGGGTAGGTGAAATCCTAATGTAAAATGAATCTTTCCCACACAATGATTCATTTCACCTTTGGAAAACTATAAATAGGGGTCTCCTCTCATTTTTCAAGAGAGAGTTAAGTTGTTACAGTGTAAAGACATGGTGCAAAAATTTCAATAGAATTTCATTTATTTGGAGGAATCTTGTCTTTCTCACATGTTGCATGATTCATCTTCTTGAAGTTATAATTTAGTTCAATGTTGTTCTAAGTACTTTAATTTTCTACAAGTAGTTTAGTTTATGTTGTTCATTGATGGTGAAGAATGTTACTGTGTTGATTCCTTCCATGTTCATGATTTTTTTGTTTGTTGATGATGAAAAGTAGTGTAAAGCTATTCTAAACATTAACTTATTGTTGCACTTAAAATTCATCTTTTATTCATGATTTATGGTGAATGGATAGTTGAAAATCTGTAGAGCTTAGAAGATAGCACTAGTTTCATGAGACTATATGCTATTTTGGTTAAGTGGAACTTAGTTTTAGGAAGGCTGCCCATTGTAGCATCCTCCATTGTCATTGTTCGTCATTAGTTGGAGGTCTAGGAACTCTTCCACCCCTTTTCCATTTTGAAATTTCTTTGAAATAGTAGCTAAGGCAAAGTTCCAACATCATTGTAAAGTCAAATCTGATGTTGAACATGGAGTTTTAGATTGCTTTTTTGAACTTGCAACAATTGCACCTCACTTTCAAAATTCCACAAACTCCATTTGAAGATCCAATTCTTTCCCAACTTAGAAAAATTTTCATGCCCTTTGTGACTACCAACAAATCACATCAATCAACTGAGCTATTTTTGCAAGTCATGACCTAACACCTAAGAGACCTTGGGATAATTTTCTGCAACTTTTTTATAGGAAGTTGTCTTTCAAGAGAGGTAGTGCACTTGTGTGTTGCCTATGTTGAGAAGTGAAAAAACAACCATCAACATTACGTTATAAATTGGGATCTCCATTTAGTGTAAAGGGACTTATTCTAGAATTTTTCTACTAGCATGTGAGAGTTTTGGAGAAATTTATACAGTTTAAAAGAAAGGGTTTCAAGGAGAGTGTTGGAAAGGATTGTTTGGTTTGAATGTGTGGCTATTGTAAGGCTTAATTCCAAGGCATGCATGATGCTAATTATGTATGCAAGTTGAACTGTAATGAATTAAAGCATCATCAAATTCTATTGTAAGTTGTTCATTTGACTATAAACATAATTTGCATTATTGTTTGAAGTTGAAGCTTATTTCTTGACTCAACATATTGTAAAGGCCCTTGAGTTTGGGACTACACCAAGTGGTATTAGAGTAATATTGTTCTTCTTAGGAAGGTTATGAGAATTTTCAAAGAGGTTGAAGAAATAGGTGTTGCAAGCATCCTAAATATTTTTTTTTGGTATGAAGGAGGCCTATAATTGAAGAGAAGGGTGAGGATATGGCTTTTCCTCCAACAAAGATTAAGGTTGGATAGAAAGTGAATGAGTTCCTCCACTAAGAGAGAATGGGTAGAGAAAGGATCCTCCAAGATTTTTGTTGGGTAGAGGATAGGTGTATGAGAGTGAGTTTTGTTATATGTGTGAAAAGAAATTGTAATTATAGAGAGCATGTCTTTGATTTTTTTTAGTAGATGTGTGCTTGAAAGTGTGTGTGAGATGACATAGAGGAAGGGTATGGGCTTTTTAGGAAATGTGAGGAGTTTCAATGTTGGTAAGAAGAGAAAGAGCATAGAAGGGAAAGATTAATGAGATGAATGTGATGTTGATGGATTTTAAGGAGACCATATTAGTGGTGGAAAAGAGGAATGAAAAGGAAAGGATGGATAAGAATGAGTCCCATTCATTTTCTAACCTATATTTATGTATACTTAAACTTGTGTTTATAGAGGAGAAAGAAGAGGTTGTAGTTAGAAGGATCATTTCATTTGGAAGGAATGGAGGACATGATGAAAGAGGTTGTAGAAAAGCTTGAGGTTAAAGGGAACAAAATTTATCAATTTGGTTTCCTTTGGAGTACATGAATTTTTGAAAATCTTGATCGAAGTGTAGCTAAGAGTAGAGATGAAGAGGTTGCAATAGATAATGGGAAGGAAGATGTGGCAATAGAGGATGGAGAAGAGAAGTATGAAAATGAGGTGGTGAAGGTCAAGGAGTGTGGAGAGATGGTGCAAAAGGAAATCATTGATTTCCTTGCATATGGATGTAGATTTGAATACTGTAGGTGTCAAAGAGGATGACATAGAAGAGGTAGAAAGGGCAACGGATTTTTTCTGGGGAAGGCAAGAGCATGATGGGTTAAATCCGACTAGAAGGGAGGAGAGGGATCAAAGAAAGTGAGAAGTTGATAATGTGAGGAATATTGAGTGGAGGAGTATTTGGAGGAGGAGGTTAAACTATGGTGGGTTATATCCCATGAGGAGGAGAATAAAGGAGAGTGATAATATGAGGAGGTTAGATGGTGGTGGATATAGGTTCACAAGAAGAAAGAGGAATGAAGAACAAGTTGGTTGGAGGATGATATTTGTTCGATCCAAATGCTAGATGAGGTGAAGGATGAAAATTTATAATGAATTTGGTTCAGTAATGGAGTTCGTTGCAAGTAATTTGCAACCTAGAGGATGGTTCTACCATCTAGCTGCATTTTGTGAGCTATTCTCACAAAATTCTTACCAAATATGTTTGATGTAGGAGCATTTGGGTCCATAAGAAATCTTGTTTCAACAAATATTTTTACTTTTTTTTTGGCTTGTAGGGATTGATGATTGAATTTAGATGTATTCCTATGTGTTCATGACCAATTGACAACATCACCTTGTTAAGAATCCAATTGGATTCCCATGTTTCATATTGGAAGAAGATCTGAGTTGAATTGAACAAGTTTTGCACTTCTTTGGACATTTTGGAACTTTATCCTACATTTGGATCCCATTAGTCATCCCTTGATTCTCTATAGTACCCTAATCTAGGTTTGGTTTTTCATAAGCATTCCCTATTGTAGAACTTTCTTGCATTTGTAGATCTTGTTATGTCATACCGTGATTGTCTACAATTCCTTATGACCCCTATTTCTTTGCATCTATTGATTAAGTTTCTTCATTGTGAAACTTCCCTATGTATCTATATCTTATTTGGTTATACCTTGAAACCTCACAATCATATTGATTGCCTCGTTTTATTCAAAAAATCAAGATTGGTAGATTTTTCTATGCTATGTGAATATATATGCATGCCCCTTGAAATATCAAAAGATCTAAGACCCCCTCAAATCTTCACAAATTCCCTTTGTGTCTAATTTTCCATACACAAAGGCCTAGGGAAAAGCTTCCTATGCTATCTAGACATATTCAAGACACCCTCATATTTCCACAATTTTCTCTAGAATATCATAAAATGGAAAATATGTAGTTATAACAACCTTGCATGTAGGTTTAATGGGAAACTGAAAGTGTGACATGTGCTCCATTACATCTAGACATGAGTGGCTTCCACCTTTGGCATGTTATTCTATAAATTGGGACCTCCATTCATTGTAAAGGAACTTCTTCTAGACTTCTTCTACCAACATGCAAGTTTTGGAGAAGGGTTTCAAGGTGAGAGCTAGAAAGGCTTGTCTAGTTTGAATATGTAGGTATTGTAAGGATTAACACAGAGGAATACATGAATTCAAGTATGTATGCATGTTGAACTATAATATACTAAAACATCATCTACTTATGTTGTAAGTTTCTCATTTGACTATAAATAAAGTTTTTAGTATTGTTTGAAGTAGAATTTTGTTGCATCACTCAGTAGCTTGAAAAGGCCCTTGAGTTTGGAACTGCACAAAAATAGATTTTTATTGTGAAACATGTAGAGTAGTGATAGGTAGGTCAGGTTTTATGCTACCTTATGCTTGTGGTGCCATTTGTTTGTTGATGTTGATACCAATATTCTCTAAAGGTTTTTAAGGTTTTTGTTTTTATACAGTGTTAATGGTGGGTGGAAAATTCTTTCATGACTCGTTCAAACATGGAAAGGTTACCAATCACATGCTTAAGAAAAATTTCAATTGTAATAGTGTTGGAAAGTTAAAGGTCATCAAAGCTATCCCTGACCTTGTTGGTTTCTCCAATTGATTTCCTAATTGTCTCTGAAGGTGAGCCAAATCTTATAATGAAGACTATCAAATCAATGACCAATAAACAATAGAGAGTTAAAAAAAATCCACCTCTACACTTTAGACTCAACAAGACCTAGGGGAGTCACCCTTAATGACATTGAACATGAATATTACAACTATATCACAGTGCCTAGTAGATTGACTTCATACAAATGGACAAGGGTTTGTATGTTTGCAAGTGCGAACATAATCCTTTTTATCTTCAAAATCTCGGTATGAATAATGAAAACAATTACAAATAAATTACAAGAAATGACTTTGAAATTGACTTTGAGTTTGAAAACTGTTTCTAAGACTAAGGGAAAGTCATTTAGGATGGACAAGTGCCTATCCAAGGTTATAGAGTTGACAACTTGCACATATCCTTCACTACATTCTAAACATACTTTGATGATCATTCAATCATAAGTGTGTCATATTATTGAGACGAACTAATGAATAATAGTACAACTCTACTTAACAATTCATTTGAAATGAAAACACTATCACCATTTTCACAAAAGTATTTATATTATTCCTTAAATAGATAACAATTAATGAAAATAGTTCATAACAACAAATGTGTATGAAGAATCCTAAAATCCTCAATTCTATTATTGAGAGAATATCTCATTACAACATGGAGACAATATACATTAAGAACATACGAAAACATGTATTCATATAAACTGCAATCAATAATATAGGAAGATTTGCAGGGACATAACTCTATTTCCCTACACAGACCGTGAAATCTTTTACAACCCACCCCTTTTACAACTTTTCAAAATATCAGAACCCCTACAACTGAAAGAGAGGTGTAATTTTAAAGAAGAAGAACCAAGTCAGATTTCCGTGAATGTGACGCTTGGCAAACTTGAGACCCTTGATTCGCAACTGACCTCTCATCTTTCTGGTGTAACTGAAGTTAGTTTTTCAATCTTACCCTTGCAATCCTGTGCACAAAGTTCACCTGGGTGTAAAAACTCATTTGCTGCCTCTATTTTCACTTGACAGTGAAAAATTTTAACCCCTTGCATTTATCCCTGTAACTGGCAGTAAAGAAAGGATTTTGACATGGCATTTTAACCCACTGGACTCCTCGGAATATCATTGTTTCTTCTATGATCAAATCTCACATTTTCTTGAACAGATATCCTACAACTATTTGCATGGATATTTTTCCTGCAAGCAATTCATTTTTTTAGCTCTTCCATTGTGTGGATGTCTCCACTGTCTATTTATCATCATCGACCTCCTACCTAGCACAAACTCTCTGCATACTATTTCAATCTTTTCCATGGTGTTTAAACATCTACAGAAGACTTTAAACACTGTCAAGTCTAAGCAACCACCATAAATAATCCCAAATCACAATCAAAGACATTTCAAGAGTTTCAAATCATTACTCACACTCGTGGGAAATTAGAAACAAAATAAATATGATCCAAATAAAGGCAAAGGTGAGGAAAATGGCTGTCAAGCAGTTAGGAAAACATGCAGGTTTTTTTTGGTTATGCTACGTCGATTTTGAGCTTGTTGGGTGATTAAAAGTGTGTAAAACTCACTAAAAAAACATAGCCGAGGAATTAAGAACCATTCTGGAAAAAAATTGGACCAAAAAGCAACAAGATTCAACTGTTTTGCCAATGTCATTACAGCATTGTTTTGCAAATATTTAGCAACCTTTGGAAGGCTGAAACAAAAAAAATCATCCATTAGACTACTCAGAAAAAACCCCAAAGCATCCTCACATGGTGAAAACAAATTTTGGTGCTGCTTTCAGTTTGTTCAAGGTTGAAATAATGCAAAAAATGCTTAAAAATGGCATTGAAGTTGTGAATGACAACAACAAACTTAGACTAGAAAGAAGCAGATGACAGTGAGAAGGAAAATACGTGCCAACATTCCTCCAAGTGATAGGTGATGTGGGCCAATGAGACCCATCGCTCATCCACAACATTTCACAAGTTGGGTTGAAAAATTCCATCTCAAACTGCGATGATGCCAAAAACTTGCCACGTGGTAACAGTTCATTACATCGCACAGGAACAATGTGTCACGATTTTGGTCTTGAATGGTCTTTTTAGCCATTAGATTTAGTTATCTTACATCCATAGGGATAGTGGCATAAGATAAGTCACTTTTAATATCCCCTTCCCCCTCCCCTCCCCGCCCAATGTTTTATTACCAATTTCAATATAAGAGCATACCCCACCTTGGAGGGTAGTCAATCATAATAATATCCATTGTTTATGCTTTCTCATAGGATAAAAGAAGATTGATCTTAAATACATTTATTATTTCAATAATTTATGTGTCACTAGAGTCCATGAAAGAACACTTACCATAATATTTTTAAATATTTAGCCCCAACTATTTCATAAGGTCAATTGCCATCACACTTGTTAATGCACCTAAGTTGACCATACAATTATGAAGTATTCTTCTATTGATTAATAAATATAAAAAGGAATCAATTATTGTAGGAAATTTAACTAAGGTAGTCTTTAGATACACTTTAGGTGTATCAATAGGATTTTGGAAATTAAGGAATTGTTTCTTTTGATCTGGTTGTATAGAAATTTATCCAAGGCTATATTTCTAAGCTCTAGAATTCTCAAGGCCTTCAACCAAGGAATTGGTATTTTAATTTAGCTAAGAATGTGAACCATGTCAACTGGCACATATTTAGGTAGTAAACATCTAAAATATTAGTAATGATATCTACATAAAAAAAAATTGTATATTTAACTATTCATAAATTTATCAAGAGCATGTTGGAAATTAGGGAACTTATTGGAATTGAATTGGGGGATTTTTTCATGTGGAGTAGTAGAGTATGATTTATTTATATGTTCATTAGGTGAGGAATTTAGGGTATCAACAAGGGCTTTCTTGCAAGGGAATTTTTTTTTTTTTGGCTTTTGGTTGGGATTCTAGGGAAAATTTACTAATCTTTGGGATCTCATTATATTTCTACAATGACGATGCCATAATTTTCCTTTGTCCATCCTTATTTTCTATAAAGTGTTATCATATTTTCCTTTTGTTTCTTTCGATTTCATTCAAAATTTACTTCTCATATTGTTATTGATTTTAATTTGAGCTACAATGAGCACTCTAATATCTTCATCTTTTAGACTCACAAAATTTTATTTCCTTTATATTTTTTCTAGGAGGACAAAGTTCTAGATTTTTCATTTAGGAACACTCCTCTTCATTGTATGAAAATATATTGATGATAACTCATATTCATTCTCTCCCTTGTCACAGTCATATTAATTATATGATTAGTCTCAATTACTCTTATAGAAAGTAGTATAGATCATGCTCATTTCATGATATTCATAGATTCTACTACATAGATTTTCCCTTCCTAGAACTATTCATAGTATACTTCTTCCTCCTTCAAACCTATATCAATGGCACTACAATTAGGATTGTGAGGAAGATAAAGTCCTCACATTTGATTTTATTTTAAATAAAATTTATATTACACTTTCTTAAAAAAATAAGGGTTTCCTTTCAACCACTTATTTGATATGGTATCTCTTGGTCACCTCTTTCCATGTCATGAACTAATTTTTAATTTTTCCATTTTATGTTGTAGGGAATATATCAATTTTATGGGCTTGGAAGCATTTTAGTTGTTAGAAAAAAAATATTCTTATTCCTAAAAACCTTATAACTCAATTCATTTAGATCATTCATTAAATTGAATAAAATTTATATTTTGGTACAAGTTGTTTCCCATGTTGAGGCTTATCAGGATGTGGAAATTTCAATTCTCCTCTCTTCAACATTTTCCTAGAATAGATCTCTTTTTGTTTTCAATATTTTCTACTATTTTATATGGCTCTCTCAAATTTAAAATATTATTATTTCTAAATATTTATCCTATCTTTGAATCAAAATAATTACAATAAATCACAAGACACATGGATTCATTTAGTATCATCCTCTTAGAAATTCTAGTCATTGGTCTCAAAAACCTTTAATTAAATTCTAATGCTAGATAACTTGATCCTTATTGAATTCATGAACTCATTAATTGTGTGCCTCACATCAATCCTATTTCTATAATTCTCTTTCAATATTTTTGGAAGCTTTCCCAAGTGACAATGCTTCTATTAGGGAGGCTTTTATTCTAATTCCTTGTTACATCACCAAGGGATTATTAAAATAGCTTCATCATTAAATATTTTCCTATTATTTCATAATCATCAATGATCTTAATGAATACCCTCAAATTACCCTCTATTCACATTGCATTGTTCCCTGATAGCTATGGTAATTTCTCCTTTATTAGGTATTATGAAATATGAGAGTAGGATTTGGTACATTGTATAAATATTTTCTATTTTTTTGTCTCGAATTCCTAAGATCAACTAGGATTCTTCCCCATTATGTAATTTCTCTCTATATGGGGTCAAAATTTATGGCATACATCCTAGTTCTTTGCGTGTTTTGAATTTGGGCTAGGTTTTGGTGGAGGTGAGATAACTACTACTCAATTTCTTCCTTAGAAGTTTCATAATCATCCAATTTAGAATATTTATATTCAAATTTAGTCTCATTTCAAACTCTTATCCATATATCACAAATTCATCTTTTTCTAATATGATGATGATATCTAGGCTTATTTTATAAATAAGAGTGGTATGTATTTAATTAATTCTTAGAGAGTTAAGTACTAGGTAATTCCAAGGTCTATAGTCTCTATCACTCTAATAATTTTCCTCCATAACCCTTTCTCTTTCTTAAACTAGTGATTGGAAATAACAATCAATAAGTTCATATATATATATATATATATATATATATATATATATATATATATATATATATATATATATAGAGAGAGAGAGAGAGAGAGAGAGAGAGAGAGAGAGAGAGAGAGAGAGTACTAACCCTAGATGGTGCCAAATTCATGGTCATTTTTAGGAGGATTTTGATCTATACCTAAATTTCATCTCTCCATCTAATATTCCTCTCGCCCTCAAGATCTAAGAGAAGGGTCACATTGGGATTACTTTAATCATAGATCTTCAACCTTTAATTTGTTACTTATTTTTATTTTGGTTAATTTAATAGAGTTGACACTAAAATTTAAATGAGAATGTCAATTGTTAACACATAATATTTACAATCAATATTTTTATTGTCAAGAATTTTTAACTCTTAATAATTATTTTCATGAATCCTTGAAATTATTTATTGAGCAACAAAAAATCTAAAAATTCAATGATGAAAATACACTCAACTTGTAGATCTACCAATGAATAAGATTAATAAATCAATAAATGTATATCATTGTGTCAACAAAGCTTGGTTGGTTATCAATTACA
This sequence comes from Sequoia sempervirens, assembly GCA_007258455.2. Lineage (NCBI taxonomy): Eukaryota > Viridiplantae > Streptophyta > Pinopsida > Cupressales > Cupressaceae > Sequoia > Sequoia sempervirens. The sequence goes on along the minus strand of VDFB02358134.1, from coordinate 19,213,886 downwards.
CATTAATAGTTACTATTCATAAAGGTACCAAGTTTATCAAATTGGTGATCAAAATTTTTTAACTAAAAAGGCCACCATTTTTAACACAGTTTTTTATTTGTTTAGGCCTTAACCTACTTTACAATGATACTTAAGGTTTGCAAGGATTTATGGGAATATCAATCCTTACAATGACTATAAAAATTAAGTACTATAGAATACCAAGGTTGGAAAAAAAAAATACATGAGAGAGAACTCTAGTATTCCACATTGTGATCTTTCAATATTAGGAGGTATTCCTTTCTATTCTTCTAAATATTTAATACTATTGATTCTTAAGCATGGCCAAACATGATAGCTAATTCATAGGCTAAGCTTAATAACTTAGTTCTCCACCCAAATTGGTTGTCACTAGTACAAATCAATTAACCTATTACAAACTGCATATAGGAATTCAAAAGAGAAATAAATTCATGAATGAGTATAATTTTCAAAGATAAAGGAAAACACATATCAACTTATAGCATACATGTTGGATTATAATCACTCATATAAATTATGGTGGGCTAATGCATTATTTTTAAAACAAGTGAAAATCAAGGAGGAACCTAGTTGATGTCATTATATGCTAGGGTAAATAGTCAATAGTTTAAGGCTTAACGACTACAAAATACAAGAGAAATGTATAATAGTTTTCAAGTGACTCTCAAATAATCAACCACACCTTATACAATCAAATTTATAAGTAGGTCTACCATTTATTAGATCTTGAATTCTACTCAATTATCCATTATGGTGATTTTTTTTTTCTATTGAAGAATGAAAGAGACTATGTTAAACACAATTGTCAACCTTAAATTTTATGAAACTCTTGAAATATCCAACAAATATTCTTTTTATAGGAAAAAAAGGTATTTAGATATGCTATTTTGTTGGAAGTTTGTTTTTCATTGAGAAGATTGATGCATGCATGGCATATAATGTTGTCACTGATGCCAAATTTAATTCATTGATGTATAACTAATGATTGATGAGAATGATTGAATATGGTGTTGTCAGTGATGCCATCCCACTGAATAGTTGTAGAAATATTGGTCTAGAGAAGACCAAATTTTTTGGTTAATTGCCTAAGTCCCAGTGTATAGTTTCAATGTTCAGTGAACCAATTTTTTTGTTCACATTTCTCTATGGTGAAGAATCATGTCAAGAGGTTCTAAGGTAATTTTGGTGCATGTTGGAAGAGTATAAATCTAAAGTTTTATGACTTGATGTCTTTCATAGTCAAAGATAGCATTGACAGTGTATCATCTCTAGAAATGGCAGAGTTATAGTCACAAATTATATGTTGGAATGCTTTTCATTCCATTGTGGATGAATATTTTGATGTGATTTTTGATAGTGTTTACAGATGTTAGAAGTGTGTATTCTCCAAGTGGTAAGTGTTTTGGAGAGCTACGTGTTGAGTTGTGAATGAATGGATGGTTCAATCTATTATTGCTTCACCAACGGCATCGACCTAAAGGGTTTGGGGTTGTGCAAAATTAAAGAATGTATGGATCATACTTATGAGAGTAATTATAGTTAATATTGAATTTTTTTATGTGTCACATGTTTTGGATTATACGGTGAAGCATGTGTGATTGAGTTTCTAGCTGGTAGGTTATTGTGTTACACTATACATATAATTAGGCCGACCTAATTGATGTTTTGGGGTGTTGTGGTATATATACAAGGTTGATTCATTATGAAAATGTGGTGAGTAGTGTGTGTAGTGTATGTGTGCAAGATTTGGTGTAGAGAAGTGCAAAGTGTAATTGTGGTGAAATATGAAGTGTGTTAAATCAATTTTATGAGCCTAACTAGAATTGTATGTAAGCAAATTGTAGACACATTGCAATAAGTTCAATCTCTAGCAATGAGACACCCTCTTTTCTATGCTAGTAGTGAGCCATATCTTTTATTTTATAGACAATGATTCCTTCATACAATGATTTCACCTGGCAGTGAGCCATTCTATGATATCTTATAACTGGTTATACTATATTGTGAGTTGATCCTCACCCTAGTTTTTCCCTTTTGGGGTTTTCCACATAAATGTGGTTGTCTTGTGTTCTTTGATGTGATGCATTCTTTCTATTTTTCTTTCCATTACTACAAGTTTAATATGATGCATTGAATGAATGTTTAAATTTGATGAATTTAATGTATTTCAGTGAATACTAATTCACCCCCTTCCCAGTCATCTGGGGGTTCAACAAGTGGTGTCAAATCTTGGTTCCTTCAATTAGCTTGATCGTTGAGGTAGATATTGGAGTTTCATCACATGGCTACAAGGAAGTATCTCATCTCTCTAGAAGATATTATACCTCAAGGGTTTACTAAAGAATATTGTGAAGTTGATGTGGAAGGAGAACTCAAATTAGTCCTTGATGATTTGGATAAAGTAGAAGTTGAGAATAGAGATCTAAAAATGGATCTTAATGATGCAAATGAGTTTATTAAGTTGAGAGAGAAAATCAAGAAAGCTATAGAAAGAATCAAGGAAACAAATGAGTAGCTCAAGAAATCAAATGAGACTATCACTAGTTTGAATGTGCAATTTGAAGAAGGAAAGAGAGTTGAATACTACTTGAATTCTTAAATTGAAAGAAAAATATAAAGAATGTTCAAATCTTGAACAAGAGAGTGTGACTTAAGATCAAATCTAGAGAAAGAAAAGAATCAAGAATCAAGAAGAAAAATTCAAGAAGATCTCCAAAATGCTTGATGAGATGATTCCAAATCAAAAGGATTATAATGACAAATAAGCATTAGGGTTCAAGAAAGGAGAAATTTCAAAAGAAAATAAAGCTCAAAATAATATTGAAAATAATAATGACAAGTAGAACAATGTCAAACAAATCCAGAACTAGAAGAAAGAATTCAAAAGGCCTCTTATCAAAAAAATTGTTGCACAAATGTATTCTTATTTTAATGGTTACTGTTACTCCTGTGATAAATTTGGAAATAGAGTTATAGAGTGTGGAAGTAGAATGGATTAGAATGTTCAATTATTTCACAAACTTTCTTTACATGCAATAGATTTGGTCATAAAGCTAATGAATGCAAAAATCAAATGATGAGTGGCTATAATAATGGCATGATGTTTCAGTATTTCAGTGTCTACTATTATACATATAATGGATTTGGGAATAAGAGTTTTGAATATAGGTCTAGAATAGATAGAAGTAAGCATGTCCAAAAAGGTGTCATATGCCAAAATTTTAGAAAATTAGAACGCATTGTTAGGAATTGCTAGGATATTGTTTATCAAGATAGTTGGTTTAATGAAAAAGAGGATTTTTTTGAGGTAAGAGAAGAAAAAATTGTAGCTGATGAACTTGCACATGATAGATAAAATGAAAAATCAGACTTGTTACAAGAGGTTAATGAGTGTGATAAAATAGGCCAAAAAGTTGAAAATAAAGTAAGAGGGGTTGAATGTGAAGTTTTGATTGACTTGTTTGATGAGCTTCCATTTTTCGAAGGTGAAGACAATATATCAATTTTTATGTCAAAAAATCAACCATGAAACCAAGATCATAAGCAAAAGGGGGATGGTGAAAAAGAAGAGTCTACCTTATAGTTTTATGAGCTACCCTCTTTTGTTGAACAAGATGAAAAAGGCATGCACATATTGACATCAACATAAACTTTGCGGCAATTGGAGGATACAAATAGTCTTGATAAGGTGCTAATATACCAAAATCAAAATGAGGACAATGTCATTTTGAAGAGTGTGAATATTGACATACATGAGGAGAATAATCTAGAAGTTGAAAAAGACATTTTTCCAATATTATAGAATAGTTTTTTTCAAATCTTGATGCCAAGCCAAAAATTTTAGAAGAGGAAAAGCATGAGAACCAAGAGCATAAGGAAAAAATCTCTATGTTTTTCCAAAACAATCATAAGAAATAGTCTTCACAAATAAGCAAGAAGATGAAGAAGAAGTGCATAAGAGAGAAAATAGCAAGGATACCTCAAATTTTATCCTTTCACAAGGATTTCCAATTAGACATCTAGCCTAGATGGAGGCTGACAAAGCATCACAAGTCATGCTTACACCCAAGCATGAGGTTGTATCTAAAGAAGAATTATTTCAACTTACTTATCCATTTCAAACCAACAGTGTGTATGGTCAAATTCAAAGGCTAAGTGAGTATGCTTTTATTCTTCAAGACTCACTATAGTTATTCATTGACTATATATTTGTGTTTCACCTTCTCTTGGCTATTGATAATCATGAAAAACATTACAAACCAATGAGAAAAGGAAGATACTTCAAGGAACCACTCAATAGTTTGATTTGAGCAAGTTTTGTTGCTGGCTAGGGTAGGTTAGGATTTTTTTTTTTCAATTCAATGTGTTGTTGGACAATTTTAGTTTGTTTTCTCTCTAAGTGTAAAAGAATAGTTAGTTAGTGTCTAGTTTTAGGTGCTTGGTTAGTTGTTATTGAAGTGTTACCAGCTAGTTATCAATTTTTTCTTTAGGTTTGTATCAGGTCTCTTGTGACTCCTATACCCAATGCATATATACAAGGATACTAGTCTTGTAAGCTTTAGAAAGAAAAACCCCCTTACAGATTTCCAAAAGTGATTCTATTTTAATCCTTGAGGTTAAAATAGCCTCAACATTGTTAAAATATTAAACTAAATGCATGTAAGTCTTGGGTACCAAAGTAAATATAAAAAGGAAAGTCTCATTTTGTGTTAAATCTTCTTGCTAGGTTTCATATTGAAAGCTTCCTTTTGATATTTTAGGGAATGTATAATGATAAATATTAGGGTTTATGTTTATTGGTGTTGAAGGAGTATTTCACGTTGGTGTGATAGAGAAAAAATATCCTAAGAAGAAAGGATCCCCTCTAAAAAAGAGGAGAGACATGAGCAACAAGAGGCTAGTGCTACCTAGCATTGTATTGAGGCACAATTCTCCAGCTCTCACCCTGAGTTGTAAATGGAGAAAATAAAAATAGTTGATATGGGAGGGGAAGGAGAAGTGGATAAAGAGACTAACAATAGAACACCCTCAAGTTTCAAGCTATCATGTGCTATGGATGAAGTGCTATGGATGAAGCCCTAAAATAGAAATACACTTCAAGGGTAGTCATTACTAAAAAAATGGGTTATGAACATGGTGGCCTAGGTGTATAGGTATAGGTAATGTAGAGGATACCTAAAATAACACATAATAATCCTCACATTAGGTTAGACCTTGGAGCGAATGGAGGATCCCTAGGGAATTCAAGAGTATGAGAGGTGGTTCAATTTATATTAGCTTTTGAACATCACATTTTGATGCCTCTGCCCATAGTTATGATGTAACTGCATCCCATTTTCACATAGGAACCATTGATCATCATGTTGCAAGGTGTGAGACCTAGTCTTCCTTGCAACACTACCACTTGGGTTTGTGACATGGTCTAACCACCTCCTGTGGTTCTTAACCGAAGCTTGTATCGGGCATTGACAAGTCAATCTTTTGGTGCAACAAGTCCAACAATTGGCATTAGAGTTGGTCCTAGGTTCAAACCCCATGCTTGTGTTGGGTGGGATTTTTGCAAAGTGTGACCCTTGATATTGCTTGTAGCACTAGCGCTTGGGTTTGTGACATGGTCTAACCGCCTCCTATAGTTCTTAACCAAAGCTTGTATCAGGCATTGATAGGTCAATCTTTTGGTACAACAAAAAGTCCAACACATTAGGCATGAGGTACACATCTCCCATCCTCCTCTCTCTCTTGCATCTTCTTTTTATGTCCCTTCAATTCCTCCTATTGTTTCTTCCACAATCACCACCCTCTCATCCACTATGATTGTGTCATTTTCCACCCCTCCACCTCCACCTACCATGAAAGTATCCATCATGACACAATATCCTCCCACCCCTCCCTTCATTCTTCCATCCTTCTTTCCTTTCACATAGACTGCTCATTAACTCATTCTTGAAGGAACAACATACACTACTTCACAATAGAAAGTGATAATTCCATTTAGATTACAACAATGATCCCCCTTTATAAGGGAAGTTATTTAATTTTAGGAGAAGTACCATAAACAATGGGAGACTATAAAGAAATCTAAGAAGATTGGGAAAAGAAAAGAAGGAAATAAATCATGGCTCTTGTAGTGTTGCATATGTAAACCATGATTGATTAGGAGTAGTAGGCTCTAATGATAACACATAAAACACCCAAGGTGAGCAAGCTACGAGGGTAGATGATGCTCATAGATTACTCAACTTGCATTATTGGCTTGAACCTCAGCTAAGCAAGGCCAATGGACAAGGTTCAACTCACAGAGGAAATGTAGAAAGTCGTTATGATGGAATATATCAAGATCAACCACTAACTAGAGAAGGGCCAAGAAATCACAAAAATGAAAGCTACCATCAACTACTAAAAAGTGAAAGCTAAAGTCCAAAGATGTAAACATCTCAAGGATGAGAGATGATTTGCAGAGCCACATCACTGTAGAAAATGTGCAAATAGAATTTAATCAGAGAACTTGGCTACATATACAAGTAGTTGAACTAAAGGCCATGTTAGAAAGCTTAAAGAAAGAAAATTAAGCAATAGAAAGTTAAATCCAACAAATAGAAATAGAGATGGATCAATCCCAAAAAGACCTTTCAGATTTTTTGAGATCACAATGATATATGCAATAGCGAATGCATCAAGAATCCGAAGTCAAGTACCAAGAGAAAAAAAAAAAACTAAAGAAAGAGCTTATCAACTACCTTGAGACCATAGTTGTTCTCCAAATGGTCTAAATATTTTATGTATCTTATTGGGGACATATCATGAATGTGGCTTCACACTTCAAGCAAGCACTCAGATTCATTGTTGCATCATAGTGATTGAGTGCTCAAGTCAACTCATTTGTGGAATAGACCCTTGGTTTTGTCTCCTTGAAGGTCAAAGAATAAAAAATTCTAGTGCAAAATCTATGTAGCACAATTTATGAAGTGCTCCAGACAGTGGGAGTGACAGATAGAAGGAAGGAGGAAGGTGGTTGATAATATTAATGATTGTTTGAGCTATAGTAAGGTAGTCACCAAATTTAAGGAATATTTAGAGATCTTGGAACAAGTGCTATGAAAAAGGAATGGGCACATTGAAATCTTGGTCCAATTAGGATTCCCCTCCCAAAATGTCCCTCCCTTATATCACATTCCTCATGGAGGAATAAATCAAGGAGCTATTGGTCATGAAGAAAAATGACTTAGGAGTATTCATAGACCTGAGCTAGGTACCGAGTGTCTCTGAAGTGGAGACTATTTTGTAGCTCCTTGCGTAGCTCAAGCTCCAAGTGTGGGAATTTGTGTAAAGCCTAAGTGACATCTCCTTTAAGGAGATAATAGATTTAGATATAATTTTTGATGCTTTAAAGAATAAATCTCAACCCTTTGATGAGGAATGGATTCCTTTGAAGGCCACCCTTGAGAATTTTAATGAGTTGCAAGCCTTCCCTTTTTTATTTTAATTTCTTTTTGGGCGTACCAAATATTTTAGGTTCTTCTACAATTAGATTCCCTTGTAAGTTTCTAGAACTATGGATTAAATCTACATCTTTGAGGTGCATGGACCTTAGCACCTAATTTGATGTGGTATTAAGTTGATCATCGACCCCTGACCTCCCTTTTATTTCATCACCTTGGTTGGATTCATTTTATGAAGAATTTCTCACGTAGAGACATGGAATCACCATGTTCTTTCAAGTTTGAAAGAGATCCCTTAGTGAGAAAAGGATGCACCATTGGTCGAGTCTTCCATGAAAGTCTAGACAAATCACACATTGACATTTCAAGGTTGTTGTGAATTAAGGTAATGCCATGCTTGGGATTTGTACATCACATATGTGTGCACACTAAAACATTTCAAAAGTTTTGATTATGTTGCAGAGTTTTCATGATGGAAACATGCAAGATGCTCTAAGTGTCAAGTTTTCTTGACTTTAAGAGTCCTAGCCATGAAGAGAAATGGTTCTTATTTATTTCAAAATGTTATCACTATCAAGAGTTCTAGTTCTAATTTTGGTGCTTCTCTCAGCTTGAGAATTTTGTAACTATTTTATAGAGAGAATAGATTGTAACTTTTAGGTGTGTAATAAAGATAGTGGCAATTTATTATATCTATTTAAAAGAACTTAGTAGGTGTCACTCATGGGATGGTTTTAATACTTTGTATTATTCCTTTGGACCTCTAGAATTTTTTCTCCACCCAACAATGAAGACGACTTAGTTTTCTATGTCCAACTATATGAGATGGATGGTTGCCTCTTATTTTTTATTCCTTTCTTTTACAGTTTAAGAATTTTTTGAAATGTTATGGAATTTAAATAGAATTATTTTAAATTATGTATGATGTTTGGAAGGTTTTGACCTAAATTATGCAAAGCAGTACTAAATACCAAAAGTATTTATAGCATATCACAAAGTTTTATTTCAGCTTTTCCCACTCTTTGTCTTCCCTTTTCATCCTACAACATTTGAAGAGTCAGATTCTAAAATCTTGAAGTTTGTTTCACAAATAACAAAATTAAGTCCCACATCTATGAAAATTCCCAAAGGATGTTATTTTCCTAGAAGTGAGGGTTTTAAGCATCAACGATTTACAACCTCAGCAAACAACCAAAAATACTTCACCACGTTTGTTCCCTCTGGCTCATTTCCTTCAATAATTTATTTTTGCACCTCTTCCTTTGGATCACTACCTCTAACACTCACTCTTGCACTTATATCTTTGGCTCATTACCTCCAACACTCACTTTTGCACATTTTTCTTTGGTTCACTATCTCCAACACTCACTTCTGCACTCTTGCTTTTAGCTCACTACTTTCAACATTCAACAACCACTTCTCTAAAAAAATTCACTCATTCCTCTTCCTTTAGTGCACTGCTTATGGAATTTTCATTGAACACACCACACATTTCATATGTATTAATCACACACTTAATAATTCATTTATACCTTTCACATGTATCAAAAAATTTCTCCTTTTAAACCATACTAAAATGTATAAACATGAAACGTGCAATGGTCATATTGAGTCAGCTTCAAATTCTCTACAAGAAAGGGAAATTTAATGTGGTCCAAGCTAGGAGATAAGAAGGACCTGGGTATGTGCAGGATCATGATGGGCCAAAAAGTTGAAATATGATGGGTATGTGGCTGACGACTATTCTTTCACCCAAAATTGATGAAATGGAAAGGGTTTTTAAAGGAGATTCTTAGCTTTCCACCAATATAAATTATGATTTACTTTGAATTTAATAAGTAATTATTACTCATTTTCTATTCAAATTATGACTAAAGTCCTGATTGGTTGGTTGATTGAAAAACATCTATAGCTTTCAAATGGTATCACAGTTTTTGAATCAAAAACATGCATCACATTCTATGCTTCACATACTATAGGATTTTAAAAAGAAAAATTGAATTTCATGAATTTTTGACCAAGTAAAGGTGGTAAGACATATGAGTTTTTGACCAAGTTAAAAAAATATGTATCACATCAGGGCATGAGTCCTCTACTTATATCTAAAATATTATAAAAAATAATTATCATTTTATTGTGGTTAGGGTGGTCAGACAGACACCTACTTATTTTTTCCCTGAAATTTAAGTACCATTGCATTGAAATTTCAAATTTTCACTGTTATCAATTAGATTAGCACCCTACTGAATACAAGATTCAACAATCTAATGAAACATAGAAACCTTCTTTAGATGTGGGTGATCTGAATGAAGAAGGAATCTCGAAAGTGAGTTGGTTCTCTAAATGATTAGTCCTATTCTAAGTATTTTTAGGTAAAGAGTTAGAAGGATGAACTGAAATTAAAATCTAAATATAATCGGTATTTCACTAGAAGCTATGAGATTCAAACACTAACACTCACAATAGATTTCTTATCATAGTAAATCTCACAATCCCACTGGCACATACTTCCATCAATAATTTGCATGAAGATTTCTAGACAAAATACAACAAACAACCTGAAACTTTACAATTCTGAAACACAACTTACAACAACAAGACATAAAAGGCTTCTGATCTGAACCACAAGGACATCAAATTGCTATTATAAAATAAGACAAAAATTAGAAGGAGAATTATGCTTCTTTATTAAAACTGAAAGAGTATCTGTCTAAATTGAGTACAACTGAGTTTACAAGCTCAAAAATGCTAAGAGCAAGAAACTAAAAACTAAACTCCCAAGAAGAGAAGAAAACTAAGTTTCTTCAAAATATAATCCTTTAGAAACTCTAATCTAAGCTCAAAAGAAAAGCTCAAGAAAAGGTATCAATCTGTCTCAAAAGTCTGCATAAAAGCAAAAAAAATTCTTTTTCCATGCTCACACTAAAAAGCCTCTAAAAATAGGCTAAATCTACTTTAAAAGCCAGAAAAACACCTTATCTCTCCAAGAGGAAACTCAAATCCAACCCAAGGTAGAAAATAAAATAATCTGCTAAAAATAGCAAAAAGATAAAAATAGTTTTCTTTATCTTTGCTTTACATAGTGGCATATTTTACAATTTGGCCTATTTTTGCAATTAAATATTGCTAAATCTTTTGCAAAAAAACAACCACCTTATTTATCCATTACAATCTTGATTTTTCTTTAAAAAAAATCATAAAAAGATACAAAGCACAACTCTACTCATCAATATCCTTAATTGTTTTCTTAAAAATCAATTGAAAAATAATAACCGTAAGTCATGAAATATCTTCATCATTCATATTTTAATTGATTTACCCTATAAATCAATTAAAATAATCCTAAGGCTTTGACATTCTTCATTCTCCACTAAGGAAAAGCCACCATTAATCATAAATTTTCTTAAGTACACAGCCCCCTACATTGCTAAAAGTTTAACAAATAACCCTAAGTCCTAGGAAAATAACACCACCATTCTACAAGGCTCGACCTAGGCATGTTTGAATTTGACCCCTCAAAATATTAAGCTTCAAATTTTGATATTTAGCAAAGGATTCTTAATTTTGAGTTTTCCATCATTGTATTGTCAAATGTGAATATCAAAGACAATCATAATGTTTGACCTAACTTGAATTAGGGCAAGGGACAAAACAAGTCAAACCCTAAATTTATTTCACTTGCAATCATCACTCTAAAGATGTTGGGATCTTCTTGAAAGGATAGCGTCATCATCAGCTAGGGTTTGATAGTTTGCATATTGAAGTTCACTTTTCCAATCCGCGTGCTTCACCATACTTGGCCTCTGATGGTAAGAATCTCTCATGAGTTTCCAATGGGTTCTTTGGAACTCTTTGTTTGTTTTGAATCATAGTTTTTGGCCTTGAGGCCGCAGATGTAACACAATTTTTGATGTGCTTTCCACTTCCTGTGTCTATCTATTGATACCACACTATTTGGCCACCATACATAAGCACGACCTAGGCATTTGTTTGGGTTTTTAAAAAGAAAAAATGAAGTCTCCACTTAACTTCATGGGTAAGAATCACTGACTATTCATTTGACTCATTCTTTGAGCTCTTTGATAAGAACAAAAGCTTCATTGGCCATGGGCATGAGATAAAAATATGATGATTTCTTTACTTATGTGCTTGTTATGTCATCTCCATGTTTTCTTGAGAGAGCTCAAGCTTTGAGCTTTGGGTTCCTTGTGTTTTTTTGTGGCCGCCATGATGAGAGCTTGTCTCGTCTGTCTCTTATTTTGTGAGCTTAGTCGTGGCTATATGTGTTCTTCTTCAAGCATGCAATGGTAAGTGTCATTCCAACCATATATTTCTTTCTATAGGAAGCTTAAGAAATATATTCTTCTATATGTAAATTTGTGGCCTTACTCAGGCTGCACCATGTGTATTTCTGAAAGAGTATATTGAAGTTTTTGGGCTCGACCCAAAATAGGAACTTCTTTTCTCTTTCACATTTTGAACAAACCCTTGTTTGGGTATCATGTAAAAATGAAGAAATCTCTTTTTTTATTCTAAAACAAACCCCAACATGGGTATTCTGGAAATGAGCAAAAAAAATTAGTGTGTTTTGATATTCATGTAAAACTGGCTCAACCCACATTGATTTTTTACTTTGCACTTTCAATTGCAAGACTAGACATGGGCATTCATTATTTTGCAGAAACATCATCTCCTCTGAAGCTCGCTCGACCCATTATGATTGTTTCTTTCCTTTTTAAATATCTATGGTTTCCTTATAGAACCCTTCATGGATGGCTAAAAGTTCTAAAAGTCATACTTTCTATATTCAAAAACCCCAATGTGGGTGTATGAGAAATAAACGAAATATGCATATTTTGATAACTGTGTAAAATATAGACTCCATTTGGCATTCGAATTCTTCAATTTTAAGTGTATGGATATTTTCTCTTTATGAAGCAAATTTGTATTTCTAAATGTATTACTATTGAAACCTTCACACAGGTTCACGAGATTCTGAAAAGTGTATCTCTTGTTTATATCTTCAATTTCCATTTCCATGATGTTTCTTCTTTAAACACAAAAATCTTTTGATTAAACCTATAGATTAGTCATCTTCTTTAAACTTCTCTTGCACTCACAACTACTCTCTTCATGGATGCATTCCAAATCTTCATTCAGACTTTGTCCTTTATCACCTCTATTCATTCTAAAAATGACTTTCTACTTGTAACACCATTTGAAATACATTATAAATGATGAAACAAAACCTTAAATTAGTGTACCTTGGACTATTTAATTTCGCTATCAGCCAAAAGATTACATCCAACCCACTTGAACACTATACTTTGTACCTACAAGCAAGTTGATTCCTTCACCACTTAGTGAATGACTGAACTGTTTATGTATTGACTAAATACTGTCACTTTTTTTATCTGGCACTCTTCATGCATTTTTATGCTTCATTTAATAAACTATTATGTGCACTTGCTCTCTTCTGAGATGAAAAATTGAAACAATTCTCTTCATTGAGGCATTATGTATGCATGTTCACTATCCTTGTTTGTGAGAAGGAACACTGTTGGTCTTTGCATGATATTATGAACATGATGAAAAAATAATACTATGGCAAGAGAACATAAACCATACATCAATGTTTGAGATGAATGTACTCAGTTAAATTGATTGAGCGGATTAAACCCACTGTTCACCTATAGCTTTTAGAAAGCATTTAAATGATTGTTATGAATGCACAGTTGGTTTAATGGCTTGATGGATAACTCTGCTTTACTCTTTTAGTTTTATATCATTTCTTTTCTTGATGAATATGATGATGCAATTACTATCTTGGCCCACTTGTAATGAATAAGGGCAACATGTCGAGCTCTACCCTTGTGGGAGCCCATTTTCCTCCACATGCTTAGTCTTCAAATGATAATCAGCTTCGTGATTTTCCCTATACCTACACAAGGAAACAAACAAACTTAGCATAAAAATAATGAATGATGATGATGTCTTCTCCTTTTTTTCATGCTTCTTCCTTGATGGTTCAAGTGTATGATTAGTAGTACACTGCATTATTATTGATGGTTCATATAGGTATCTTCATAATCAAAACCTCTGACATCCCTCTCTTCCTTCCTACAAGTCAACAAAGCTTGGAGAAGACAAAAGGTGCACCACTTCATCATTGACCATCAATCAATTAGGAAATGATGATTATGTTGTTACTTATGTGATTTCTTCTTTTTCATCCTCCATAGTGTAATGTGATACTAGTGATGCACTATAACAGTTACATCCATGGCTTGTGTGGATATTTGATTTCAGTCATACGCTTTTCATTTCGAAAAGAAAATCCATCTCAATGCAATGTTTTATTATCATTTGAATTCTCACAATCAAATGAATCTCTGTAAATATAAATTATTTCATGAAATAAATAAAAGCAATTTGAAAAGCTTTATTATTGTATGCTCAATTTTGTACTCCATTGGATTGCAAAATATCATATAGCATCTTCTAAAATTTTGATTCCTCTTTTCAAAGCATAACTGCCACTTAATGAATAATTCTAATTAAGATGCAATCAACACTCAAGCACAATGCAGAAATAACTGCAATTTAACTTTAAGATATAACAATGTTTAATCCAGCTCCACCAATTGAGCTGTGGCAAAAAATTGGTAACATTCACCAAATAGATTTCTTTTTTAAATCAAAACTAGAAGTTTAGAACTACATTCAATTTTCTAAAAATTCTATTCTTACACATTTTTGAAATAATATAGATAACTTATTCATAGTTTTACGTCAGGTTGCCTAACTTTGATTTTTCTGATTTTTTTGCCACTTCAAGGGCTATTTTTTCCATGATGATCCTGCACATACCCACCTATTTTACCTTTTCGCATATTCCCATGGTAGCGTAAGCCATAAAAACTTTGCACAAAAAAAATAATGTGCCAAGTTAGCCCAACAAACACTTAACCCACAAAATATTAACTCCAAACAACAAGCAATACTAGACAGACCATAAAACACTGTGCAAATGACATTACAAGCATCAAATGATTTTCATAAATATTTCCATTCCCTTCTTTCACAACTTCATGCAACAATATGCTAGTGCAAGCAAACGGACATAGAACCAATATCCATTGTAAACCCAAGTACACAGTCTTGAGATAGAACAATGATAGATCAACTTACAATAAACTTTAGTAATGAAAAATTGAATAGAGATGATAGATATAAATTTTAAACCCATTCTCCAAACCACAAGACCATAACAAAAACTATGGATAAATGCAGAGCATTTCTTAGAACCTTCCATGACTACAACAACACATTCTTCACTTTGCAAACTCATGAACCTTTTGTGGTGACACTTATGTTTTAGAATTGGAACACACTTTCTTTACACTTAACTCTATCTATCCTTTAAACTACATGACTATATATTCAAATATGGAGGAATGTGGAGCATTCTTTGGAGCTTTTAAGTGCAACTTCCTGAGCGAATAGCTATAAGAAATTATTTTATACAATTTCCATCAACAAATAGTAAATAAAATATTCACAAAATCATCTACTTATTCATGAGCAATAGGAAATATAGAACAACTACCATAGGGTATATGTAGGATCATGATGGGCCAAAAAGTGGCAATATTATGGGTATTTGTAGGGTATGTTGTTAACAACTTTTTTTTAGCCAAAATTGATTAAATGAAAAGGGTTTTTAGAGGAGATTCTCAGCTTTCCACCAATATAAATTATACTTTAATTTGAATTTAATAAATAATTATTATTCATTTTCTATTAGAATTACAACTAAAGTCCTAATCGATGGGCTGATTAAAAACATCTATACCTTTCAAACGGTATCACATTTTTTGAATCTAAAACATGCATCACATTCTATGATTCACATAATATAGGATTAAAAAAATAAAAAGTAAATTTCATGAAGTTTTGACAAAGCTAAGGTGGTTAGACATACGAGTTTTTATATTTTTTGAAAGTTGTAATAAAAAAATTCATAATTAATTATTTACTTGGAAAAAAATTACAAAAAAAAATGTATCACATCTGGACATGAGTCCTCTACTTATATACAAAATATTGTAAGAAAATATTATCATTTTATTATGGTTAGGGTGTTCAGACAGACACCTACTTCTTATTTTTTCCCTAAAATTTAAGTACTACTACATTGAAATTTCAAATTTTCACCAAATAGATTTTATCAATTTTTAAATAAACCTATTATTTTAGAAACTAAATTCAATTTTATATAGATTCTATTCTTACATATTTTTGAAATAATATAGATAACTTATTCAAATTTTGACTTCAAGTTTCCTAACATTGATTTTTCTAATTTTTTTGCCACTTAAGGGCCTTTTTTTCCATGATGATCTTGCACATACCCCATAGCAACTCATGACATCCAATCAACATACAAAAAATCTTCTGATCAACATAATGATTGCATCATATGTAACCATCTAGACACTTCCATGTTGCTGACAATAGAGACATCGTCAACAAAAATCCATTTTGTGAACATCAATTACAACACATATAACATACTTGCAATATCTCTCTCCTCACTAGATTGGTATTAGAAGTGTTTTTGTTCACCTTATTTCCTTTCACTTGTAATAAAGACACAAAATTATCCAATTCCACTATAACTAACAAGGGACCAGGTTTACCTAAGTCAATAAACTTGATATCAATCTTCATGAAAATATTCTACAGTAATTTTAAAATGATTTTGAATTTTTTAATATTTTGACTTAAAACCTTCACAAGAAACCTTTATTTTTACCAAATGATTAATTGAAGCAATGGAAAAATTAGGGTCCATGAGAGATTATCTCTTTACCAATTCCTATAAATTATCCTTCAAAATATGTAGCATCTAAACATTTTGATCTTTAGCAGAAAAAGAATTTCCTGGGTACGTGCAAGATCATCATGGAAAAAAGAGGCCCTCATGTGGCAAAAAATTCAGAAAAATCAGAGTTAAGAAACTTGACACAAAAAATTGAATAAGTTATCTATATTAGTTCAAAAATATGTAAGAATAGAATCTATAGAAAATTGAATGTAGTTTCTAAACTACTAGGTTTATTTTTTTAAAAGGAAAATCTATTTGATGAAAATTTGAAATTTCAATTGAGTAGTACTTAAATTTCAGGTTAAAAATAATAAGTAGGTCTCTGTCTGAACACCCTAACCACAATAAAATGATAATATATTTTAATAAGATTTTATATATAACTAGAGGACTCATGTTGTGATGTGATGCATTTTTTTGTAATTATTTTCAAGTAAATAATTAATTATGAATTTTTTATTACAAATTTTAAAAAATATAAAAACTCATCTATCTGACCACCTTAACTTGGTCAAAAATTCATGAAATTTATTTTTTATTTTTTTAATCTTGTAGTATGCAAAGCATAGAATGTGACACAAGTTTTGGATTCAAAAAATTTGATACCGTTTGAAAGATATAGATATTTTTCAATTAGACTATCAATCAGGACTTTGGTTGTAATTCAAATAGAAAATGAATAATAATTATTTATTAAATTCAAATTAAAGTATAATTTATATTGGTACAAAGCTAAGAAACTCCTTTAAAAACCCTTTTCGTTTCATCGATTTTAGGTAAAAAAAAGTCATCAGCCACATACCCTACACATACCCATAATATCGCCACTTTTTGGCCCATCATGATCCTACACATACCCTCCCAACTTGTTCATAAAATATTTCATGGAATAAAAAATACCTTGGAATAGGTTTTGTGCCTTCTTGATATATTCTAACACCCTTTAAGGATATTCATCTAGAACTTGCAGGCTAACCTCCACTTTTGATGCACATTTGGCTCTTGATCACTTAGAATATTGACATCCACTAAATATTAGAAAACCATATCAACCATTTGACATATTTAGGGAAATTATTTTTTGATAGCCTCCAACTCCATTTGTATCCCTATCATGAAATTATTAATATCTTTCATTTTTTTACACGATGTTGTAACAATTTCCAAAACTTAATGAATTATCTTATGGCCTAGAGTCACTATTTTTACATTCCACACATGCATGAATCACATGATATTTCATAGTTCTCTCGCAACTTGTATCTCATTTTTTATGCTTAGAATATGTTTGAGAACAATATCCATAGAGGATGAACCAATAGGACTAACCAAATTTCAATGTAGGCTATAAGGCGTATAACCTTATCTTTCAACTCCTTACTATCTTATCCTTATCCAATTTTTAATTTATCCAATTCATTCATGATCTAGTTTTTTTCTTCCCCTATTCCTTGGATAACTTTCCTAAATAAATAGGAGTGGTTGTATGATACATATGATGGTTTCACATATACTTGAGGAATATATAATAGTTTTGTAATGATGTGATCTTGTCTATTTCAAAAACTATTAGTCATAATGGAGGATCATGCCCTATCTCTTTTTGGAATATTTGGTTGTGGAAACATAGTTGCTAGTTGAGTAAGATCATCAAATTCCATTTTAACAACTCTCTTGCCTATTTTTAATAATTGGATCAAATAATTTGGGTGTATTTATATTTTATGATCCCTCAAGATGGATATTACCTTGATTCTACTAAGAGGTAATTTGATCACCTAGAAAATAAGGAAAGGGAGGACTTTTAGGAAAATAAGATGGAACTTTATCAATAGATGGAGAAATTATTTTCCAAGAGATTGGATAGGGTTCTCTTAACATATTTTGAAGGAATAAAAAATTTAAATAAATTAGGATTTGAGTTTTGAGAAGCAAGGTGTAGACATCAGAAATGGATGCACAACTTCCTTGTTCACACAAAAGGGGAAGAAGGGGAGAGGGATCCGATTTCACAATGCTCACTTTCAAGAATATCTTAGAGATCTCAAACCAATGAAGAATATGAGAGATATGACTAAAATATATCATTGGAGATGAATGAAAACAAGAAATAGGTTCATCTCCAAGTGTAAACTTGGAAAATGCAAGATGTTTGAAAACACAATGTGATATGAAAACTAACACTAAATGACCTAAGAATGCAAGTAAAATGTAACGGAAAGTTATGAAATTAGAAATGTGCACCTAGAAACTTGTTGGATATGGAATGGAGCCTTTGAATCCTAAAAATTTCATTGTTGATGCCAATTGGGACTCATACGCCAAGCTGGGTGACCTAGTCCAGTTTCAGGGAAACTGTGTCGGAACAGGTTTCAGAAAAATGGGTACTAAGATCTATAAAATTAATATTTAAACCTGGGCAGTGGGACTCATTCGTCAATTGTGGTGAATCATTTAACCTATATATTTCTAGGAATTCAAAACTAGAAACTATGGCCTTCAATTTGCTCTTCTCTTCCTGATAGGTTTCTGGATCTGAAACTTCAGAATTCAACCTATAGATCTTCTACAAGATTCTCCTAGGGCTTAAACAACTTTTAATCACCTTGAAATTTTGATGAAATTTTTTTCAATCTTTCTCTTTGATAAATGTGCAACCTAGACCTACAAATCACATGCAAAGAGAGGGAAAAATGTTGTGGGGTTAGTGAATAGGCATTTGCCTTAGTCAAACCCCTTGTTATTAATTAAACCCTTGAAATGAAACCAAACATAATGGAAAATGATGAATGAACAAGTAATTATGTTTCAACTCACCAAAACCTAGCAATAATTTGCTACAAACATGTAAGTATTGGCTCCACTAGATGTGGACTTGAACTCTAGCTTGATGTTGATAGATCTTGAATGCAATTCACAAATCCTACACCACAATTGTTAGCTCTAAAACAAAATGATGGAAACAATATTTGACATAATGAATGACACTTGAAAATTATCTTGATTGCTTGATAATTTAACCTTGAAATTCCTTGAATGCTCTTGTGGATGCTCAAATGCTCTTATAAACTATATACTTGAATGCCAGGTATGAAAATGAAGGGAAGAATCTTGTATTTAAACTCAATTATGCAATAATTCATAAAATTACAACATCACAGGCTGACCTTAGATCTTGGATAATAAAAACCTACCAAAATTTTAAATTAAATTTGAAGTTTGAGCTAGAGGGGACTCATTCACCACTCTAGGTGAATGGGTCGTACCTAAGGGGACTCATTCACCCAGAATGGCTAATGAGTCCCACGTTAGGCATTTAAGGTTTGTTTTGGGATTTTGATTCTTTAAATGTTATTTATCGAGATGATTCTAAAAAATACACATAAGTAAGGCCTGCAAATGCAAAATGGGGCCAATTAAAGCATAAGAAAGCCCAATTATTAATGAAAAACCTAGAAAAGTGTGAAAGTGTGTTACAACACTTTACAACACTTTGAAATAAGGCTTGGTAAATGATTAAAAGAGGTTATTTAGGTGAAATACATTAACAAGACCTTAGAAAAGTGTAAAAGTGTGTTACAACACTTAAGTAAGGTACGACTTGAGTTATTTTAGTTCACAAGGGCCAGAGACCTAATGTGAATGTGTTATCCAAATTACAACATTAAATTAAGGCACAATTAAGCCAAAATCACAAGGAGGGCCCAAACAAGACAAAAAAAGTAAAAGGGTTACTATCTTGGTGTCCAAATTTAGCCCCCACTTTAGTGAGAGGATGAGCTTGCTTCAAACTCACACTAAACTAGACCAATGTGCATCAAGAGGGGTTCACATGAGCTAATGCTAGCAAGATGGGACAACAATGATGAAGAGGGGTGATAAAGCCCCCAAGATCATGATTGCATGAAAAACCAAACATAAGCACAAGGGAGCACACATGAAAATGATATCAAGAACAACAATAAGGCACAAGCTGCATACATTGCCAAAGATGAAAGAGAAAAAGAAAAGGAAAAAAATGAATTTGATCAAGATTCGACCATTTTTCCAGCATGATGTGGATTAGATCTAGGTTGTTTATCTGGAAAACACATACTCACTCTGAGGCAATGAAACTCATGGTTGTCTACTAGGTGAGAAGGCCTAAAATGTAAGAAATGTACACTCATGGCTGGTATGCACTGACACACACGTAGGTGGCTATGGGGAAATTCATTACTCAACCATACCAAATTTTTACCTCTTGATAACTTTAATAAGGTGCCAAAAACAAGAAAAAATGGTCTTTCGAGCTTCACGAGACAAGAAAAACTTTGTATGCTCGGAGCTCATGAACAAATGTGATAACTCTGCAGGCATGCAAGCTATGTTATGCAAGGTGGCCATATAAAAAATGAAAAATGCAACATACAAATAATTTTCAAAGGATTCTTGCTTAGTTCATGTGAGTTCTTTAACTTAGGGAACATTGTGCCTAATGTCTCCAAGAAAGAACCGATCAAAGAATAGAAGATTCACAACTTAGGGGATGCAGTGTGTTACATCAAGCCACTAAGAGGAATGCAGTATGCTAAGATAGATCATGCTCATGAAAGACATCACACCTAATTTCATCCACAAAGTGACAAAAACATCATATGAAGTAAGAAGGTTGCACTAAGAACAAAGAAAAAGGAAAATACAAAAGAATAATGCTAATGTATTCCCCCACTTTAAAGGAATTTTTTAAAAACCATGCTATGAGAAATTAATTTAAAGTAACAAATGAAAAATGATAACAAAAAGGAAGACATAAGATCCAACTTGGAAAGCCCTATGCCAAGTCATATGTTTCTGAGTAAGGCCGCATCATGAGAGAGAAAAATAAAAAGGAGGGGTTTCCCCCAAATGCCAAACACATAAGGGATCTATGGATTTAGGGTCAATATGTTATTTGCTACATTATTTTTAGAGAGCTCAAAACTATCATCATCCCCAAAATACACAAAACTAGAAGAATGACACAAAGAGAGTGAAATAAAAGAAAAACATTTTGGTTCAAGATGGAAGAGACATAGGGTGCCTCGATGACTTGCATCATCCCTAAAAGGAAAACATAAGACAAATGAAAAAGAAAAGGAGAAAGAAAAAGGAAAATATTTTGGGTCAACATCAAGGATACATGAATGTCTCAATGCCTTGTGCCATCCCCAAAAGGAAAACACAAGAAAAAGAGAGATAAAAGGAAAAGGAAAAGAAAAAGAAAGCCTTTTGGGTCAACATGAAGGATACATGAATGTTTCAATGCCTTGCATCATCCCCAAAAGGAAAAAACAAGAAAAATAAAAAGGTATAAAGGTGAAAGTGATGCATGACATATAGAAGAATGAAGGTACAAATAGAGGAATGTCACAAAGAGAGAGAACATCAAGTAGAACATCACAGGGGATCACATTACACACACGCAATCACACAAAAGAAAAGAAAGAAAATGAAAATGAAAAAGAGTAGTAAGGAAAATGAGAGTCAACCATCAAGCAAGTCATCTGCCTTCCAATCTTAGTTTGTATAAGTAGAAGGTAGATGTCAAACTGAAGGGACAACAAAAAATGCATTACAAGGAAAATGCTACAAATTGCTTGCCCCCACTGAGTGTGAGACAAGAATGAGCCAAGGCAGGTGATGGGAAAGGTCATGTAATAGTGAGAAATGTAACATTCTACAACTATTAGATGACAAAGAGTAGGAGAGTGTGTTATGTGATCACAAGATAACAATTATTTCCATCGAAGTAATACTTGCTTAATATTTCTTTTAATGCACAACACTCATCATGCTACTATGTCCAAGGACTTGATGATATGAAAAATGTGGAACTTTTGCATCTTTAGGATATAGCACAAGTTAGTTCATAGGTGGTAATAGTATTAATCCTTGGTTGAGGAGAATTTGTAATTTTTGTTCACTTTTAGGTGGTGGGTGAGGAGACTTTAGTTTTTCTAATTTTAAGGCCTTTTGCATTTGCTAGATTCACCCTTTTCTCTAATTGAAGGAGGAATACCCAAAGTGATCCTCTTATCCTTGCTATCATTATCAATAAAGGGTTGCTCTCTAGGAAGGAGGACATTCAGATTGAGAGGGGAATCAAAGATTGATGTGCCATCATTGTGAAGCCTCATATATTCTCTAGGAGGCTTGATATTATGAGAGGGATCTTGATATCCTAACCCCTTTGAGTTTTCATCTATTAGATTTTTCTCTAAGAGTTGATGAATTTCATGTTCACTTGTTGTGTCACATCCTTGTTTGCTCAATATTGTGAAGCCTTTTCCATATTTTTCTTCAAGGTTGATTAGACTATTTTTTACTTTGTTATCATAAATTGGTTGAGTGTTTGCTTGTTTATAGGAACTAGATTCAACTTTTGTTTTAGGATGCAAGTAACCAAACATCTCAAGAGGTGGTATTATAGGAGGATTTGGTTGGTTTATGGATGGATAAAAGGATGCATTAGCTTCAAGGTTGTCAAGACAATCATTTAGGAACTTATTCATGCTATCATCATCTTCTCCAATGATGTCAACATCACGAGGATGACATGCATGAGGATTTGAAGGATCATGAGTGAGTTCAATGTCATTAGAATCATTTACAAAGGAAGAACATGACATATCTACTAAGGATTTTAATGGCATCCATAGCTTATTAAAAAACATATCCATGATGTAATTTTTAGATTCTAAACTATGCAATAATGCAATTTTGATTTTAAGCAATGCACAAGATGGATGAAATTAAACTAGATGCAATGAATTGAATGAAACAGGAAATTTGCAAACTAAAATAGAGAGATAAAAACAACAAATATGATCTCAGAAAAGAAAGATTAAATGCAAGAAGATGTGGAAAATGTGCAAAGGGAATGATTTTCCCAAGGTGGTGAATGAGTCTTGGTACTAATTTTTTTGAAAAATTTGAAAAAAATTCAAATGAATTTTATCCTTTTAAGGTTTTTTGGTGCAAATCTGACATGCAAATGCATAATTTTACTAATTTTTAATGAAATTAAGTGCAATAATGAACTTTTGACTAATACAAATTTTGAAACCCTAGAATACAAATTAACTAATACAAAATGCAATGCAATGTTAATGCACGCTAAATCTAGGATGTAAATGCACTCCAAAGTAGAATTATGATGTTCAAAATTTGATTTCATCAAAGTGGGGAAACCAAAAATGGATGCACAACTTCCTTGTTGACATAAAAGGGGAAGGGAAGAGGGATATTATTTCACAATGCTCACATTCAAGAATACCTTAGAGATCTTAACCCAATGAAGAATATGAGAGATATGACTATAATATATCATTGGAGATGAATGAAAACCAAAAATGGGTTCACCACCAAGTGTAAACTTGGAAAATGCAAGATGTTTGAAAACACAGTGTGATATAAAAACTAACACTAAATGACTTAAGAATGTAAGTAAAATGTAATATAAAGTTATGAAATTTGAAATCTGCAACTGGAAACTTGCTAGAAATGGAATGAAGCTTTGGAATCCTGAAAAATTCACCATTGATGCCAATTGGGACTTATATGCCAAGCTGGGCGACCTAGTCCAGTTTTAGGAAAACTATGTTGGAACAGGTTTTAGACAAATGTGTACTCAAATTTGCAAAATTATTTTTTAGGCATGGGAAGTGGGACTCATTCACCAATAATGGTGAATCAATCCAACTTTGGATTTTTGGGAATTCAAAACAGGAAACTATAGCCTTCAGTCTGCTCTTCTCTTCTTGATAGGATTTCGGATCCGAAATTGCAAAATTCAACCTGTAGATCTTCTCCAAGCTTCTCTTAGGACTTTTACAACTTTGAATCACTTTTAAAATTTGATGAAAACTTTTCCAATCTTTCTCTTTGATAAATTTGCAACCTAGACTTGCAAATCACATGCAAAAAAGAGGGAAAAATGTTGTGGGGTTAGTGAATAGGGGTTTTCCTTGGTCAAACCTCTTGTTGGTAATTAAACCCTTGAAATGAAAACAAATAGAATGGAGAATGATGAATGAACAAGTAATGATGTTTCAACTTAGAAAACCCTAGCAATAAGGTGCTACAAATATGTAAGTATTGGCTCCAATGGATGTGGACTTGAACTATAGATTGATCTTGATAGATCTTGAATGCAATGCTTAAAAATCCTACACAAAAATTATTAGCTCTAAAATAACATGATGTGAACAATATTTAACATGATGAATGACAATTGAAAATGATCTTGATTGCTTGATAATCTACCCTTGAAATTCCTTGAATGCTCTTGTGGATGCTCAAATTCTCTTATAAACTATATACTTGAATGCTAGGTAAGAAACTTGTATTTATATTCAATTATGCAATAATTCCTAAAATTGCAACATCAATGATCTTGCTTTCTTGATAATCTACCCTTGAAATTCCTTGAATGCTCTTGTGGATGCTCAAATTATATTATAAACTATATACTTGAATGCTAGGTATGAAGCTTGTATTTATACTCAATTATGCAATAATTCCTAAAATTACAACATCATAGGCCGACCTTAGATCTTGGATAATAAAAACCTGCCAAAATTTTAAATTAAATTTGAAGTTTGAGCTAGAGGGGACTCATTCGCCACTCTAGGTGAATGGGTCCTACCTAAGGGGACTCATTCACCCAGAATGGCGAATGAGTCCCACCTTAGGCATTTAAGGTTGGTTTCATGATTTTGATGCTTTAAATGTTATTTATCAAGATTATTCTCAAAAATACACATAAGGAAGGCATGTGGATGTAAAATGGGGCTAATTAAAGCATAATAAAGCCCAATTATTTATGAAAAACCTAGAAAAGTGTGAAAGTGTGTTATAACTCTTTACAACACTTTTAAATAAGGATTCGTAAATGATGAAAAGAGGTTATTTAGGTGAAATACATTAACAAGACCCTAGAAAGGTGTGAAAGTGTGTTACAACACTTTACAACACTTAAGTAAGGTACCACTTGAGTTTTTTAAGTTCACAAGGGCCCAAGAACTAATTTTTTCATGTGTTATCCACATTACAACATTAAATCAGGGCACAATTGAGCCAAAATCATAAGGAGGGCCCAAATGAGACAGAAAAAGTAAAAGGGTTACTTTTTTGATGTCCACACAAGGGTAAAGTATACTACGATAGTGACTTAAATATTTCATTAGTTAAATATAACATAGACTTGTTAACTAGGTTTTGCTATGCTTGAGAGGCTAAAGAATAGACTTTTTGAAGAATAGTATGATTACTAGGGGAAACCTTGTATCTTCACTCTAGGATTATTTTCATTGATCTAAGCATGAAAAATAAAATTTATTTTGGGAGACATTTTCTTTCATACTAACCTTACATCTTCCTCAATTATCACCATCACTACTTTGAAAAGGTGAATTTTAACCTAAAAACTCCTTCATTATTCCTCAAATCACTTTTTGCTCCTATTTATCATTGTGCAAGTTTTGGATTCTATATTTTTTGATACTCCTATAGTTCAATATCCTGCTGAAAAATTTCTATAAAAAAAAAATCAACGTCATATGAGGGATCTAGTATCTCAACATTATCTTGTAATCCTTTAGGCACTAGGGAAATTTTATGCATCCTCATTTGAACAAGAATCATGCATGAATAAGATATTTATGAAATTATTTATCATATGTGTTATTTTCCTAGTAGTATTTCATATGGGGTTGATTTAAGGTGGAAGTTTTGAATCCTTAAAAATATTTTATTATAAAGAAATAGTTTCTTACCTCATGTTGCCTATGTTTCAAAAGAGATAATTTAGTTTCAACATTCTTGGTCACTTAAAGAGTTGGATAGGTATATCTCCTAATGGATATGGGAAATAAAATACATTTCACTTTTTCTTTTAAATATATCATTTGAAACTTAGTGCCTTGTTTCTATACTTCCAATCGATTTGTCTAATCCCTAAAATAAGACATGATTTTTAATGGTTCCTCTAAAAATCCTACAATCTTGATGTAAGTAAAGGTCAAAAAATTATAGTACCAGTTTTCCCATTTATAAATTTATTCCATATCATTTGGATACATTCTCCTTTCCTTATCATTTTCAAAAATTCACATGATAATGAATATAAAACCATCATTTACCCTTCTAAAATACTTGTTACATTATTTCATCTCCACCCGAGGATAGTATTGATATACAATTTTTTAATCTTGGCAACCCATGACACTAACTTTCTCAAGTCCAATTAATTTTTTCCTCCTTGCTAAAGGATTCACAAAGTATGCTTTCATGTAAAAAAATAAATATTGGATAACTTCACATAATCACTTGTGGAGGTTATTGCTAATGATGGTTTAGCGTAATCAATAAATTCCTTCTAATAAATTAATTTAGTGATGAACTCAAAACATCAATGGATAAAATTATTTTGTAATGATAGGTCCTAAAACCTAACTCAAGAGATGAATTATATCATTTATCTCATCTTTAAATTTACTATGGACAACTTCTTAGATAACCTTGAGATCAAAGCTATATTGACTTAAACAATTATTTTTTCATATTTTAATTCATTGATTAACAATGGATTCCAAATATTCTTTTGATAATTCCATTGTTATTAGATTCATCATGTCCTTAATATATGATAGTTAAATCTATAGGATTACATTTTCATCAATTACTCTAACCACCTTGCCCTTGTAGTTGCATAGTTTTTTGTATTACACAAATAGATTTGGAGATTGAATAGAAATTAGAAAGAATACTACTTCTACAAAACCACTCAACTTGATATTCTAAAATATTTTCATATTCTTTCCTTATCATATATCCTTTAAAAAAACTCCTCTAGTCCCACATGCCCAAAATATGTATTTGAAAATTTTTCAAGCTCCAACAACAATTTTAAGGGTGGTACCATGCCTTTGCATTCATATTTCATCTTCATTTGAAAATACATTCCCTAGTTAAAATTTCTTGCTAAAATTAGATGCACCGTAGTATTCATAGATAAAATATTATTTAGAAAGACATAATTAAAATAAAATAAAATTTAAATAATTTAATTGCACCTATTTAAATAGGTTAGCATGTGTAATGGACTAAATTTTCACCCCTCACAAATTCCCTATTTACACCCATTAGCTTAGAAAAATCAAACCTAAAAATGTTATTCCACATCATCCATCCACTTTCCATCCATTTGGTAGCTTTCTGTAGTGTCAGTGGCAGAATTTTTGTTGAAGACTCTCACACAATGTGCAAACGTCTATGTGACACGTTGTCATTTTGATAGGATTCCCACCTCTGGAATCTATAGAGGCATTAGACTTCTCCATTGGTGATGAAGAGTAACACCCCTATGCCCTTGATCAACCTCGAACACATCTTTTTGGATCCTATTCACCTTCAAATGTCTTTCTTTCACATTCAATTCACCTTCTACACACTCATTTGATCTTCTTCTTGATTTTTCAATCTCACTTCACCATTCTACACACTTCTTGAGCATTACACACTTCATTTCACAACTCTTCCACCATTGTTGAAGCTCCAAGTTGATAATTTGTTGGTTTCACTCCTCTTGTTATTACAGCAATGCTGGAATCTTCAAGCTTGTGAGCTCACATCTCCCTTCATTTGCTTGAGGGAATCTAGTTGGGAGGTGGTATCCATTTTACTTAGCATTGTGGTATTGATTTTATGTAGCATATTGGTGTTAGCATTACTCAGTATTCTTCCTTCCAGTGATTTACTTTATCATAATTTCTCTCATTGCTATTCTAGTTGTCCATGGAGGTGAGAACACCAAAATGGGGGTTTGGCTATGGCAATCCCTGAAACAGCCCCAACATTTTTTCATGTTATGTTGTGTGTAGGTACCGTGTTCGTGTGGAACTTGTGAGAGGCTGGATTGATCATGTGTTTCATTTCTACCACCTTTACTTTCATAAACTCTTATCTTTTAAGTTAAATTATACTTCTTGTCATTTTAGTGGTTTAACTCTTTTATGTTTTTCACCGTCACATAAAATTGTACCTATCAAACTTGTAGTTAAAGAGTTTTTTGATAGTCTTGATTGTATTTTATACTCTTTGTTTGTAAAGATGGCAACACCTGATCGATATGCCAACACGTTGTATTTTAATTCATCTTTTACGCTATGGTCCCTTGGTAGAGAGTTTCCTAAGCTACAATCCAGACGTGGAAATTCACTCACTTGACTTTTGAAACTCTTGGGTTGACAGAAGGAAAGTGATAGATTAGACATCCTTCATTTTCAGCCTTCTAAAACATCAAACTCATCTTATACAATCCTTTAGTGTGAGGTAGATCAGGGTATATGATTGTTCTAGACTCTCTCATGACTTGGGTTCCTGAGTAGTCAGTCTCCCTCTACAACATGATATAAAAATAAATAAATTAATTTTCCCTATTTTTTTAATTTTAGACCAAATGTGAGAGTTTTCAATTTTGTTGTAAAATTTACAAATATTAATTAGGATATGGGTCCACAAACTAGATTTTGGACTATGTTTAAAATTTCTAAGAAATTCAAAACTACAAAATAAGTGTGATAGTTGAATCACAATAAAACTTTGGAATCCACTAGTAGTTTGCATAAAACAGTCAAATTTGAATTGGAGTTGGACTTGAAATCTAGATATAATATGTAAATAAATGTAAATTAAATTTCTTTTGGGGAGTGTGGAATCAAACTAAGGTCAAGAAAAATTATTCAAAAACTCCCAAAATGGATTTTGAATTTAACTAAGAAAATAAATCTAAAATGACCAAGTTACTTTCAAACATAAAATTTCAAGCACACTTAGCATGTAAATCCTCTAAAAAAAATCTAAATCGCTTCAAATATTTTGGACATGAAATGAAACTGTGTATGAAAATTAGATGCGTAAATGAATTGAAACAAATATTCGAACACACCAATAGGACATTATAACAAAATAGAATATAAAAGGTAAAGAGACGCAAACTTAGTATCCTGCTTCCATTGTCATCCTATCATCCTCTATCTTTAGTGTTTTTGTAGATTATAGCTTTGTGTTCTCAGATTGTAGGCTAGGCTCAACAAACTGTCTTCCTAAAGAACGAGATTTAAAGAAATGTTGGTTGCTCAATTCTGCAGCATAACAATATAGTGAAGGTTCGAAAAAGGAGAATGATGGATGAAAGATGGAAGATTCCCGAATGATTTTGACAGAGTGAGGATACTTAAGAATCAACCCCCTAAATGAATTGTGAGAGGTTGTATTTATAGAGTTTTCAAAAGCTTCTGATTGGTTGATATGATCAATGGCTATGATAATTCTTGACAGATCAAATGGCTGAAGAAGGATGAAACTGAAGAGAAAATAGAAGAAAACCTAAAAACAATCTCTTCTATTTTTATGAAAGATGAAAAGATAAGAAGATAAGAAATCATCTTTCCTTAAAAAGATAAAAAAAAGATTTAAAAGCTAATAAATAATGAATTAAAAATTCAATTATTTATTTGTGGAGGATATTTAGCCTTTTCTTAATTAAATAGAATATTTAATTAAGCTTTTAAAAGCAGAAGAAAGTTGGTGATAAGAATAAAGCTTTAATCAGGTTTTATTGAAAAAAGCAAAAGATCTCATAATTAAATAATTTAATTATGATATGAGAAGATTGCACAATTGAAAATACCTAATTGTGATTTGGAAAGAAAGCACAAGATCCTTTAATTAAATAAGATTTTATTTAATTAAATCCCTTTTATGAAATCAATTAAATGAAATATTTAATTAATTAGAAGAAGAATTAAAATAGAAGAAAAGGATATTTAAATTTAATTAAATCAAAAGATTTAATTTAAATTCAAACAGTGATAATTAATTTCAATAAATAGAATGTACTTATTTAAATAATTAAGTGGACATATGAAAATAATTAAATAAAATAAATTTATTTAATTATGGAAGAGAAATAAGATGAATGAACAATATAATTAAATTAATTAAATTTAATCATATGTAGAGGACTTTAGAAAAACTAATTAAATAATAAATATTTAATTAATTACCAGGTTTATAGACATGACCATTTTTATGCGTATACAGAAACCATTTTTAAAAAGATGAAGAAATCAAAATACAAAAACAAAATATAATTAAAATAACTTGGAAAGCTTGAATCTAAACCTATACAAAGGAGAATAACTAGAAAACTAACATGTTGTAGGTAAAAATTACAAATAAATCATGAAAAAGGGGCTAGAGTCTGGAAAATGAATAATCAAGCTCAAAACTAGAAAATTAAACAAAAAATTGTAGTTATTGTGGAGTTGAAAACTATATTTCAAGTCTAGTTTGTAAATTGAAAACAAAAATTTGGACCTTATTTACAATTTGTAACTTGCTAAAAACCCTTACAAATTTGGAATTTTAAGGAAAGGAAAATGCTTAGACACATTAAAATTCTCCATTTGGACACTTACACCAGTACAAAATATAATTATACTATAAAAGCCAAAATTATTTAAAATTTAAATTACAAGGATGACCAAAGGTCTATAAATATAAATAGGGTCCAAAATTTTCATGATAAACTAGGGAGAATGCTATTGAAGTCACAACACTCCCCTTAATACTTCTTCAAACTCTTGGAACTAGTATCTAAAAATTGTTTCAAATATTCTAGAGTCTATAAAATCTATTGAATATCCTTTTGGGGAGAATTCTAAAGTGAAATATGTGATATCACCACTAGCAACATCATTGTTATGTTAGCCACTAGCTAGCACTACTAAACATGCTTCCCTTCTTCTAGCTAGGTAGTAGAGGTCTCATAGCCCATTGATAGCCCATTGGGTAATCTAGAAGAGGTAGAATATAAGCCAAAAAAATGAAGATATATCCAACTTAAATTTTTCATAAGAATTTTTGAACCAAGTGATGCTCTTTTGTAGAATAGTTATTCCACTCTAGATGAGATAGATAACAAAGATATTATCTTAAAAAAGAAATTGTGAATTGCATCTCCTATAAATTTTGATGTTTGATAGACCTCCCATAAAACTATTCCATTCAAGATGCTTAATTATATTTTACAATTTTGGACATTCTTTGTTTACAAGAGGTTAAGATTTCTATTTTTATAGTTTCTACAACTTCCCATGTCATTTGGAATTCTATTTATTTTTTTGTGGAGTAACCATGGGGCTATTTAGGTTAGTGTTTTCACCTTCCTTTCTCCTATTTTCATTAACACTTAAAACTCTATAGAGAATAAATTGATTAATTTTTGGATCTTTTTAATATCTTAACAATTGATTAATATAGGAAATATTTATTTTATAAAGAATAAATTGATATGATTAATAATAATACCTTTGGAGTTATTAACTTTTATGCTTTGCATGATATTAGTATATCTACCATCTAGAGATGAATTTAGAATTCAGTGCTTTCTCGCACTTGGATATTTTGTGTAGGGATTTGAATATGATTTAAATTTCCTATGATAAATGTGTGGCCTTTCCAATGCAATTGATAGTTGATGGAAGAGAGGATTGTTTCTCCATGTGCAAAAAATTGGGACCTTTTGATTTTGATATTTGTCACTTCGAAGATAATATGATGTGGTAAACTTAGAGTAATATTATATCAAGGCCTAATATAATACTGAAGAATCTTTATTGTACTATGATGTCAACACAATCAATTTTCTCCTTTGTAAGATATTATTCACTACCAGTAGAGTCTTTGTCAGTAATTGTAATTTTAGTTAAATTTCTAATACAATTTTGTATTGAGTAGAAATTTTCTAATACCAAGGCCATCAAAACTCAATTATCTCTAAATATTTAAATCCTTATTCATATGGATAGGTCTTTTAACATTCAACATGTTTATAATTTGGAGTCATGTTTCATACATGAGACTAGCTATATAGAAAAGTGGAATGATGTAATCACCTATACTTCCTATTTTATTTATACATATGTGCATTAGTTGTACCATTTTTACTACTAGTCATACACGACCACCACTTTGAAGCTCAACCAAGCCATGAATACTTTAGAAATTTATAATTTTAATATAGTTGCTCAACTTAGAGTTGATAATCTCTACCATTAGAAATAGGTTACACATGCTCAAACTATGCATGTAGCTCAAAATAAATCTCAACTCAATTGGATTAATATTGGAGAAAATGTCTCAAAAGAATTATTCTAGGATATTTAGGCTCATGACCACCCCAAACCATTAGGAAAATCAAGGAAGAATAACAACTCTATAGTGAGATTCTTGACATTATTCAAGCCTATGTTTAACACTATGAGAATATTTTTTACAGCTAAAGATTACACTATGGCTAAGGTTCCTCCCTTATATTAGCTCCTAGTTGCTCAACTTAGAATTGTTAAGCTCTACCATTAGAACTAGGTTACACATGCTCAAACTATGCATGTAGCTCAAAATAAATCTCAGCTCAATTGGATTAATATTGGAGAAAATGTCTCAAAAGAATTATTCTAGGATTTGTAGGCTCATGACCACCCCAAACCATTAGGAAAATCAAGGAAGAATAATAACTCTGTAGTGAGACTCTTGACATTATTCAAGCCTATGTTTAACACTATGAGAATATTTTCTACTACTAAACATTACACTATGGCTAAGGTTCCTCCCTTATATTAGCTCCTAAATGTAGTTTTTTTTTTTCTGTGTTTCCAATTACCAATGTATTCTTTGTGATCATCTTCTCACCATATATTATTTGTGGAAGGTCGTTTCTACAATGTTTAATGATAAACCTCCTAGTTTGGATGTATTTTGTTGTGAATTCTACAAATAATTTTGAAGAATAGTGAATGATGATCTTCATAAGGTCTATATTTAGGCCTATCAAATTAAACCCCTAGAAAATATCATTAACAAAGGGAATATAAAATTCATCACTAAAGTTGAAGACCCTAAAAATAATTATGACTGGAGCATCCCATGTCTTTATTTAATGACTAATATTTAATATTACTTTCAAATATTTGGCTCTCAAGATTTGGCCTCTTCTTTCATAGATCGCTTTCCTTGAACAAACTAGTTTCATCAAATGTAGACTTATCATAAAAAATATATTCTTTGGCAAGGAATGGTATGGGCCCAACATTCTAAAAAATCTACCATTTTATTTTTATCAAAATTGATTTTACCAATGCAACTATGATTGTAGTGAACCATTTGGACTTATAGATCCATAGATCTTGATGTTTTCCTCTTTCTCTAGCTCTTTATGTGCCTCTAGGAGAGGGATTTGACTATTATTGGCTCATGTAGGTTTTTATTCCCTAGTAAATGGAATTTCCCTTCCTCAATCTCCTCATTCTCCATATAATTCATCGATGGCCATTTTACTAATGATTCATTCTTTACACTTATTAAAGATGAATAAAATCTAATGATGGTTATTCAATGCATTAGTACTTTCATGTAAGCCTATAGTTTGAGTATGCAATAGAGAAATATCTAGTTCTATAGGCAATATTTTCTTCTTAATCTGGGATAGTTAGATTATTTTAGCTATAAATTGATTAATCATGAGGAATTATTTCATTTTCCTAGAATTTTATTTTCTTTTCAAGATTCTCATGTTGTCATTTAGTGAGCTATTATTGCTAGTATTAAGAAAAAATGAATTACGAGATCACCAAACCTCTTTCTTTGGTTAGAAAATTCTAGATTTATCATGAATGCTAGTTTCTACTCAATTTTATTATTTATCATGTTTGGTTCCCTCAATATCCTCTCACTTAAAAATAAAAAATTGCTTAGAGACTTTCTCTAGGTTTTTAGTGATGGGAAACAATGATTTCATCATGTTTTTTGGGAATTATTCTATCTTGCCCATAATGTTTATATCTTGGGATTGATTTAAATATACTAGCAAGGTATTGTTCTTTGTTCCAAATAGATTCTCAATGATGTTTGGGGAAATGAAAACTAGATAATTCTCATCAAGAATTACATCAATCTAGGTGTTTCTTCTAGATAGATAGGATGGAAGTTTGTGTTGTGCCTTGTATAAATTCCCCATTGAAAATGAGGACCCCCACTTTTGTCTCTTTTTCTTTTATCCTTTTTGGTCTTGTACCCAATTTTAGTTTTTGGAATTGTATTTTTCCCTTAGGAAGTTTGAATCTCTTGATCTTAGAGTTGTCTTAGAGGTCAAATTAGGGTTTTTGATCATTAATATTTTGGGTCATTTGGGGAGGTTAGAAGTTAATTTTTTAAATCCATTGGTTAGTTCAAAAAATTTTAGGTTCATTTGGATGGGCCATATTTTCATAAAACACCTTCAATCATCCAAAAGTCCTCAGCATGTTTCGAATTCATACAAATCTTTGTTTATTGTGGAATTTTTACTACCAGAAGGATATATCTATCACCCTTAGGTTTTCCTACAATGACCTTATCCCTATCAAATTTATACAATTATTCAAACACATGAGTTATTGTTTGGGTGGTATTTTTGATGTATTCATATATCCATGTTTTTTTTGCAACTCTTGTTACCCTAAAATATTGACAATGGCTTGGTAAGTAATAAAAGTGAATATTTTGTCTAAATTTTGGATGAATTTTTAATATTTAAACATGGGGTTTAGATAATGAGTTTAAATGTTGAATATTTTTTTCTTATGCAAATTATAACATGTGAGTATTATTAAAGTTTTCAAATAAGATATCTTTTGTTGTTTAAGAGAACATATTACATGGTATTTATTAAGGTCATTTTATGCAAATCTAAATGAAAATGGTAAAAAAAATGAAGAATTCAAAGGGGTCTTCCTTGAGACTAAGATCACTTTTAGATGGATTTTTTTAGAAACAAACCTAGGGCATGTAGATATGGAAGATTTCAGAGAAAGAATGTTTGGAAGTAATTCTACACCAAAGGCTATAAAATTAGTTGACAATGGGATTTCTCAAGCAAATGGCTTCCTCACTTTAGTTCAATGTCTAGACCTAATAATGGAATGCAAAGAACATTACTTTGCCAATTCAAGAAATATAGTTGCTTCAAATGGTAGGGTGTTGGTTGACCTATCAAGTGTTTCCATAATAGAAGATTTTGGTATTCTACTCCAATCAACTACATGAGCATGGTAACAAAAGATTATGAAAAATATGTATATGACCAAGGACCTGGGAAGTGTTTGAAAGTTATTAATTAGCATTGGATGAAGAAGTTTAGGTCATCATTTTTTAAGATGCCTAAAAATATATATAGGAGTGATTTCATTCAAGAAATCAATGATTTGGTCACCCTCCTAAGCAAAATCATGGGTTTGGGATTAGATTCTACCTTTGAAATCTAGAGGTTTTAATCTTTTGAGGAGATTCTAAAATGGGATAAGAAGATCCACTAGGTCTAGCTCATTACTAACAATATTCATCATCAATTCATGATGGTGAGGGAAATAAAAATATGTCATATGGCTTCCTACATTGTATATATGTTGGCAAGAAATTTTAGATATAAAGGTTTAACATGTATGGGCACAATTGGAAATTCCCCACGGAAACTCAAGGTTTGTGATTCCTATCCCCAACTCTAGTCATAAAATTCCCTAAATAACCACAAGAGATTGAAAGACACATTCACTATGCATATTGTAAGAACACTACAATAGGATTTGGACCTACTTCAGAGGATTGTTTGTTTGTTTATCTAATTTTTAAAGTTTATATATTTGAGAATTGAGGGGTTTTTAGGAGCTTCTTACAAATTCCAAAAATATCCAATAGATAAATTAGTGTTGCTCGAAGTAACAAGGAAACTCTATACTTCAAATAAATTGTTGAATGATATGCACATAGTTGGTGTTCCTTATCTCATCATAGTAGGCATAGGAGTGTATGCTTGCACAACTTACCATTTTGTAGAAATATTTGATGTATCATTACAATAGTTCCATCTTGTGTTCCATCATATCAGGAAGAACTTTGATCCTTAAGAAAAAATGAAAAGAATATTGATAGGAAATATAGGCATAAGATGGACATGGAAGATTTACGGAAAAACTATTCTCATGTGTAGTGTACGAAATTGTATGAAAAAATTGTATACCTTTACAATTTCACACTATGTTTGGGTCCCTTAATTTATTGGACTTAATTAATCTTCTAATTTGTCAAATTATGTATTTCAAAGACTTATTCTTACTGTTTTCCAAAAGGGGAACCCACATTTAATATTTTAATTTCCATGGAATATGAGTGCCTTGGACTTCTGGGCCAGGAGCCATTCGCCCATGGGAAAATGGGTCCCCTTTAAGTGCCAAGACCCATTTTAAAATATGTTTTTGGTGGCATTTTAATGATTCAAATTCAAGTTGTAAGTGTCAAATTTTAGAATCTATTTTTTTGGATATTAGATAAACACCTATAAATACATAGTCATTTTATCATTTGAAATCTAACTAGCAAGAAGCAACATTCTAGCACACATAATCAAGTAAATCTTATTTTCAAGAGCATTCAGTAGCATATTTATTAGCCATTTGCAATAGCAATCAAAATCCTAACATCATGTCTAAGTCTATGTGTGTTAATATTGTCTTGTGATGGCCAATATGCATTATTGATCCTAAAGAATCCAAGCATTTCAAGTATCCAAGTCAATCAAGAAAATAAAGATCCAATTCCTTGGAGTGATTTTTCTGTATTGAGTCCTCTAAGGGAAGCCATTGAAGGGTACTGAGTTGTAGCAATAATTGTTCATTCATCATTTCCTTCCCTTTGTCATTTATCCTTCTATCAAGGTTTAATTACCAAATTGGGGTTTCACTAAGGAAAAACCCCATTCAAACAAACAAACAAACAAAAAAAATTGTCTCTTTGTATGCGCATATTATAGGTTGAAGAAGGATTGAAGAGATCTTAAAGGAGAAATTTTGGATTATTGCACAAGTTTTCATCATTTTTGTCAAGTCACGAAAAATATGTTGTATAATTTATTTTTGTCACTCTAACACCAACATGACTTGTATCAAACATAAGCTAAGATATAGCATTAGATGGTTGTTAAAAGTTATTTTGGAAGCCCTAAATAGGACCCATTCACCCATGGGTGAACCAGTCCCTTAGTAGGCCTCAAAAACAACTTCTCATGATAGGTACATGTCATTAGACCCTTCTCAAATTTTCCTGCAAACTATAATTTTTATTTTTGTATTTTCAAGAATTTACATTTTATGTATTAGGTCTCATTATTCAATTAGTTTGAGTGCTTCAAATTATTTTAGTTTAGTTTCAGATCTTTCCTATTGTCTTAAGGAGGGTATGTGTAGGATCATGATGGGACAAAAAGTGGCAATATGATGGGTATGTGGCTCACGACTATTTTTTTACCCAAAATTTATGAAACGAAAAGGGTTTTTAAAGGAGATTCTCAAATTTCCACCAATATAAATTATGCTTTACTTTGAATTTAATAAGTAATTATTATTCATTTTCTATTCAAATTATGACTAACATCCTTATTGATAGGCTAATTGAAAAAGATCTATAGCTTTCAAATGGTATCACATTTTTTTAATCCAAAACATGCGTCACATTCTATGCTTCACATAATATAGGATTTAAAAAAGGAAAAGTGAATTTCATGAGGTTTTGACCAAGTTAAGGTGGTCAGACACTATTTTTTATATTTTTTAAAAAAATTTAATAAAAAATTCATAATTAATTATTTACTTGGAAAAATTACAAAAAATATGCATCACATCGAGGGCATGAGTCCTCTACATATATCTAAAATATTTTTTAAAAATTATTATTTTATTATAGTTGGGGTGGTCAAACAAACACCATTCTTCTTTTCCAATTTAAAAGTACCACTACATGAATTTCAATTTTCACCAAATAGATTTTTTGTTTTTTAAAAACCCTAGTAGTTTAGAAACTACATTCAATTTTCTACATATTTTATTCTTACATATTTTTGAAACTATATACATAACTTATTCAAAATTTTACGTTAAGTTTCCTAACTCTAATTTTTCTAATTTTTTTGCCACTTAAGGGCCTATTTTTTTCATGATGATCTTGCACATACCCAGGACTAAGATTCAGGTCTAATTGACTCACCATTGAGGTTGAAAGTCAATCTCTACACCTTGTGATCTCTTTCCTAATAAAATCCCTAGCAAAAGGTCACCATTAAGACCCCTTAAGTTCTATACATATATATATGTATATATATATATATTAGAACCCTTGGGTATCCCTTTCCCGAAATTTCATTTTGGTGAACCTGAAATTTTTCATCATACCTTTTCTAATTTGGAATTCTTTAAAACCTTAGATCTAGGTTTTCCATCATTGTTTTTCATTCTTCATTTTGGATTAGATCTTGCATATTTGCATCATTTAAAAATCATAAAATTACAAAAATATTACATGCATTCTACATAATATCTTGCATTAGGGTTTATCTCAGTCATATTTAGTTCATAATTACATTTAAAATTGCTTTAAAAAAATTTGTCATTTTGTTCATACATTGTCATATAATTTCATTTACATTTCATCAAAATTCTGGAATTTTTTTTTACTGAAGAATCTATTTGTAGTTAGGAATAGTGAGCTTAATTATTAGGTTAAACATTCAAATTTTAATTATTCAAACCCCTGTACAAGGACTCATTCACCCCTGGATGACCCTATCCTTGTACAAGTGTTGTTTCAAATTTGTGCACACATCTCTATCTCTATTTGCTTAATTTTCTTGTACTTATAGATCTGGATTTTAGTTTCAAAAATAGCATATTTTTATATATTTTTACACTTAGTTCTCTAAGATCAAAATTTGCATTCAAAAGTAATCATTTTCAAAAAAATTCACCTTAATCAATCAATTATTA
Organism: Sequoia sempervirens; assembly: GCA_007258455.2. NCBI lineage: Eukaryota > Viridiplantae > Streptophyta > Pinopsida > Cupressales > Cupressaceae > Sequoia > Sequoia sempervirens. Next base: position 19,174,602 of record VDFB02358134.1, on the reverse strand, counting down.
TATTTCAGATCTAAAAGTGGCATTAAAAAAATGTATTCAAATATCTATTCATATTTGTATTTGACAATTTTTTTTCATGGATATGTGTTTTAGTCAACTATGGGTCTCATTAAAATCTTTGGTTGATGTTTCAAATTGTTTGTTTGGTGATGATACAACTAAAAACATCCATGAGTCTTCACCTCCAATGAATGTCCTCGTGAGATAGACATCATGGGTGAAGATGAAGATAGCATACAAGAATTTATACAAAATTCATTATGTAACCTCAAGAATAATACATCCTTCTATCCGTCCTTGCAACAACCAACACCTCCTATCATCCCACCACTTGACATGTTCAACCTTTTGCATCCTGAAATTGAATCACAAAGTAAGTTGGGCAACAACCAACCATGAAGGAAATTATTCACAATAACATTGATACTCTTCTATCATATGCCCATAAAGTTACTAACACACCTATCAATTTATAAGAGTGTTATGGTCAAGGCTTCAGAATCTTAAGTAAACAAGGATGTGGCATGATGAATAAGCATGAGATCCATCAATTGTTGGAACAAAAACCATCAGAAGATACCAAGGTATTAGGATATCAAGATCCCCCCCCTCCACATCAACTAGTTGTCAAATCAAGTAAGAAACATAGGCCTTACAAAATCAATAAATTAAAGTTCCTTTATCCTATGTCCAAGAATGAAAGGATTTTGCACACACTTCTCAACTAGGAACTTATTACACTACCACCAATTTGAGAAAACCGAAAGGGAAAAAGTACAAACATGTCTTATTGTGCATATCATAGATCTCTTGGGCATCTACTGATGAGTGCCATGCTTTAAAAAATATAATACAAAAACTTGATATTAATGATATAATTGGCTAGCATGCACACAATTTTCTCCTTTCCATGTGATAGTTGTAGGATCATAGCATACTCACTATTACATGTATTACACTTTATGAAAATCCATTTTCCCCACATTGCGAGGAGCAATTTATGAAAATCCTTTAGGTATCCTTGTCCTAGTATGACACTTGTTGTAGTAACTTGGGCTAGTTATCTACCATCCACATATGATGAGAAACATTTGGATGCATACAACATGCTTTACGTTGTCTCACATGTGACATATTTTATTTTCTTTCTATCATTTGTGTATGCTTGCATGTAATGTGCTCTTGTCCTGTGTCTTTATGTTTGTGAGTTTTCTTTGGATGATCCTTGTCACTTTGTTGGTGAAAGGATACAAAGGGAACTAATTTGTAATGACATTCTTCTATTTATATCTCCATTCTTCTATTTTTCATACACATTTTCTTTTCTTTTTTCTTGTGTTTTCCTTTTGGGGATGATGCAAGGCATCAAGACATTTAGGTCTCTTCCATGTTGACCCAAAAATCTTTTCTTTTCTTTTTATCTATATGTGGCAGTCCTCCTTTTTATTAGTTGTTCCATGAAGTATTTAGGGAATAATGACAGTTCCAAGCTCTATTATACCATTGTAGCAAAGACATGCACTAATGCCAAAACCATGGATCCCTTATGTGTTATCTTTTCAGATTGCATGTGGGGGGAAACTCTTCTTAATGAAGTAACTTTATTTGGAAACATATTATTGGCATAGGAATTTCCAAGTAATCTCTCATTGCTCTTTTATAAATTAGCATTTATCATTTTCTACTTTAAAGTAATTGCTCACAACATGGTTTTTAGCAATTTCATTAAAGTGGGGGCATACATTGGCATTATTTAATTTTAGAATTTGCACCTTCTGAGATGAGTTTCGCTTCCAATTTGACATTTTTCTTGACTTTGTTCATAGAAGTTGAACTTAGTGTAGCATTTTCAAAATAATTTTATTCCATGTGTCTAGCATAATACAACTTGCTTGCCTTTTTTAGCAATTTTATTTCATGAGTGTTCAACATAATGCAACTTACTAGCCTTGTGAAGCAATAATCATTTTATGTGTACACACATTGTAGATCTAGTGTGTGCTTCTCATTTTTCCTTAGGGTTCACCTAGTTTATATTAGACTACACTAGCCCTTGTGAGCATATCTTTTGGAAAAACAACTTAGGCTTGATCCATCCCTTTTCAATTAAAATATTCGGCTTGATCCATCCTTTTTTCCTTATTACATTAGCTTTGACATTGTATGCTTGTGTATCTTGTCTTGTTGCACATATCTTACACGCATGTGTGTCCCTTTGAATTTATGTTGGTTTGTCATGGGATCTTAGATCCTAGTGGCTTGATCACCCTCCTTGATCCTTTGTCATCCCATATCTTTAGCATTTGTGCACTTGGACCCCTCTTAACATATATTTCTCTACTTTAGTGAGAGTATGAGCATAATTTCATGCTCTCACTAGAGTGTGGTCTAAATGTAGTGTAGAAAATTGTATACCTTTACAATTTCACACTATGTGTGGGCCCCTTAGTTTATTGAACTTAATTAAACTTCTAATTTACCAAATTATACATTTTTAGCCTTATTCTTACTATTTTATGAAAGGGGAACCCACCTTTAATAAATGCATTTAATATGTTAATTGCCATGGAATATGAGTTTCCTAGAATTATAGGCCAAGAAACATTCACCCATTGGTAAATGGGCCCCCTTTAAGTGTCAAAACCCATTTTAAAATATGTTTTTGGTGGCATTTTAACAATTGAAATTAAAGTTTTAAGTGTGAGAGTTTAGAATCTAATTTTTAGGAAATTAGATAAACACCTATAAATACATAGTCATTTGATCATTTGAAGTCTAACTAAAAAGAAAAAACATTCTAACATGTATGATCAAGAAAATATTATCGTCAAGAGCATTCAAGAGAAGATTTATCAGTCATTTCAAGTAGCAATCAAGATCCTAACATCATGTCCAAGTATATGTGTGTTCATGTTATCTTATGAAGGCTAATAAGGATTTTTTTTCCTAAAGAATACAAGCATTTCAAGTATCCAAATCAATCAAGCAAAGTAAGATACAATTCCTTGGAGTGATGTGTTTGGCTTGAGTCCTCTAAGAGAAGCCATTAAAGGGTGTTGAGTTGTAGCAAGCACTGTTCATTCATCATTTCACTCCCTTTCACATTTATCTTTCTATCAAGGTTTAATTACTAAACTAGGGTTTGACTAAGGAAAACTACCATTCAAACAAACAATACATTTTTTTCTCTCTTTATGTACATGTGCAAATTATAGGTTGAAGAGATCTTAAAGGAGCAATTTTGCATTATTGCACAAGTCATCATCATTTTTTTCAAGTCATGGAAAATAAGTTGCAGAATTTATTTTTGTTACTCCAACAGTGGGACCTATGTCAAATAGAAGCTAAGATCCAACATCAAAGGACTATCAAAAGTTATTTTGGAGGCCCTAACTAGAACCCATTTTCCCATTGATGAACCAATCCCGTAGTAGACCACAAAAATAGATTTTGGTGATAGGTATATGCCATTAGACCCTTCTTAGATCTACTTGCAAGTTGTCATTTTTATTTTTTTACTTTCAATAATTTTCATTTTATGTATTATGTCTTATTGTTCAATTAGTTTGAGTGCTTAAAATCATTTCAATTTAGTTTCAGACCTTTCTTATTGTCCTAAGGACTGAGATTTAGGTCTAATTAACTCAACATTGGGGTTGAAAGTCAATCTTTACACCTTATGATCTGTTTCCTAATGAAACCCCCAAGGAAAGGTCACCGTTGAGATCCCTTAAGTTCCATACATACATAAATACATACATACACACATACATATATATATGTATGTGTGTATTGAAAGTCAATCTTTACACCTTATGATTTTTTTCCTAATGAAACCCCCAAGGAAAGGTCATCGTTAAGATCCCTTAAGTTACATACATACATACACACACACACACATACATACATACATACATACATACATACATACATACATACATACATACACACACACACACACACACACACACACACACACACACACACACACACACACACACACACACACACACACACACACACACACACACACACACACACACATATGATCCCTTGGGGATCCCTTTCCCCACATTTCATCATGAACATAGTGATGGTACCTAATCAAGTAGAATATAATGGAGAAATAGCTCATTAAGGAGAATAAAAAGAAATATTTGACAATCCCACCCCATTTCCTGATTGGTCAGATGAAGTTATAGATCTTAGATAAATAATGAGAATAGTACAAATATTCACCAAAAGGTTGGTAGAGATTCAAACTTATGATTTGATGGAAAAGGTATTGAACTGACATTTCACTTGATGGAAGAAGAATATATATCCTCTAATGAAGATAATTCCAAGGATAATGATAAAATCCATAGCAAGTTAAAGGAGAGATGGTTTTCATTTTTTTAGAATCAAAACATGTAGATAAGAGCAAGAAGAAAGGTAAGGAGAGAGACAACCAATACCTAGGGTAGGAGTATACAAGTGAAACACTAATTCTATAGAAGACACTAGAAGGAAACTGCTTAAGGATAGAGAAAATACTAAGAAGAGTGTTCCTCATAAGAAAATACTACTTCCTCTCCACCTCATGATAACATTCTTCCCTCTCTGACTTCTCATGCTAGTTCATATTCTCCTAAGTCCACACCACCACCTAGCACTTCCACTCTTTCCACCACACAAGAAACTATTTATATTTTCACACCAGTTCATCTAGCCTAGATATTCCTATACTGATTTCTATCACCTCTATTTCATCTATTACCATTAATTCTTCCCAAAATGCTTCACCTCCACCCCAAGCCTTCTCACATTGAACCAACTTACCATGATATACTTTTTATCAATACCAAGTGCACCCTAGACAGAGTGAGATGTTGAATCTCTCAATTGATAGCATGGACACATTTCTGGGAATGTGGGTTTCCTTTATACTAGGATAAATATCTAGAAAGGGATGATTCCCTTAGCTTATCACCTGAACTAGCTTAAAGTATTCTTGTTTTATTGAGGAAATGGGGAAAAAATGATATTTAATGAACCTAGATCTTATGGAGGTGATGCACAAAATTTTTAATAAGGCCTATACTATTGTTTTGGCACACGATTAATCAATGATTTGTGTGGTTTTTGTAACGCCCCGCCAGGTGAACCCCAAAGGACAACAATAGCTCACAAAAAAAGAACAATAATTTATTTTATTTTTTTGGAAGAGAAACATAATATATAATGAACATTGACAACCAACACATATAATGCAGTTATACATATATATCATATACCATATCCTCTGGGTACATGTGACAACATTACTAAATGTAAACCCATACCATGATGACGATTAACTACTACGAGTATTACACTCAACCATTACATAGAGTTACAAATTGATGATCAAACATCCACAACATAATATAAATAAAACCATCTATCACATCTATGAACACAATTATAAATATTTCCACAGATACAACACCATTAAGGAATGCATACTATGAAATGATAACACATAATATTACCAAGTATCTATATACATTTCATGAATGACAAGCATCCATCAGAGATTATAAATTAAGGCCAAAGGTTGCATTTGTTACAATGATAATAAAAGTTACATCGTACAAGATTACAGTAATAACATAGAAGTGTTCCCCAACATGAATGGGAACCATACAATAAGGTAGAATAATAAAACTAAAAAGGTTAATACAAGTAACAAAATTGGATCCAACTCGGGTACAATTTTGGAGTTGCCGCAAGTGGCACAAATCTGCACATCTCGATCCTCAGCTGGGGACCCAATGGGGTGCATTGCACATTCCACTCGACCACGTGGACTCGAAAGATCACCCCCCATGCTAGGAGTTGACATGAAAGATCCCCATTCCCTAGCCAAAAATAGTCAAATGAACCAAAAGAAAACTAGAATCCACAACAAGGATAACAATGACATAAGATATTGCCATCACATAGCCACAACAACACAAAAAATATAATGACAAGTCCAACAAAACCAAATACCAATATTATAGATCAACATTAAGTAACTATAAGAGGTGCCAAAAACAATAGGATCCAAAGCCTTCAAATGAGATCACAATATCAACCAACAATAAATATCAAAGGAACCTTTCATTATTATCAATAAAGTTTCCATGAGGCATATATGCGACACTAAATGACTGAAAGGAGACTTCAAAAACAAACGTCAAGAAATAATTGCATCAAAAAACATAAGATACAACCTCTTCCATAGGTATAATAATCACAAACGGGAGCCAACAAGGAAAGCAAGGTTGCTAAAGGATGGAGTGTCATCACATAGGTGTTATGGGTTACCCTGGCGTAACCTTCCTAGGCTACTAGATCACCCCAGCCACCTCTACTGGCCATCGAACCCCCATTCCGCTATGCAGGATCAACATACCTTACAAAAATTACTATGCAAAGGCAAGGTAGTTGATCTTGCCATTCGAAGCCTTCCCACTCATCCCAAGCCTAAACAAGCACTTGAGCCCATGAGTGAGGCTACATTATCTGAATTAATGTAAGATATTTCCCACACCCTAATTAATTAATTAATTAATCACTTGGTTAAACTCCCAATTAGTTACCCTGGACCAACCACTTAGGGCGTTGGACCCTCATTGAGAGCCACTCCACCTTACCAGCAACAAAACTTAAAATCACAAATGGGCAAGCCAACTTAAACAAGATACCAAAACTGAATAAAATAACAATTACAATGTGAGGCATGCACCATCTCACACTAGGACTTCGTAGTAAAGAAAACCAATTTTCAAGTGCAAAGCTTATCCAACCAAAATCAAAAAATAGAAAACAGAAACTATTCCATAGGAACCAAAAAGAAGAAATACTTATAAAGCAAAATTTTTTGTTTCCCTTCCTTTAGAAGTCAAGAAGAAACAACTACCCAAAAAGCCCACAAATGAGGGTAAGTCAAAGTAATACGAGTTTCCAAATAAACTTCAACATGAATTCAACATTTGAATGGTGTCTCCTCAAAACCAAATCAATTCAAAGGACACTATTTTGGAATGTAATCATAAAAGAAAATCAACCTTTAATTCACAACACAATCGAAATGGTCAATTTAAAGAACGTTTAACTCATCACCATAATTTATCTATTCACTCCACAAGGAAACATTTCAAATGATTATATAAAATAAAGTAACATATTTTCAATGTACAATTAATGAGTCAACAAGTATGAAATAGTGAGTGGTAACATCCTAATGAAATCTTCACAATCAATTTTGATACAAACTCAACGATCTTACAAATTGACTCATAAACAACTTAAACAGTATCATCGACCATGACCACAAAACAATCAATTGATTCCCAACCTTAATACATAAATTAACCCACTCAAATAAATGAATGAATCAAGATAACAAACTCAAGTGTTCTATATAACTATCCATAAAGGGGACTTACAAATCAAACTTGCAACTTAAACCAAAATCACGATAACGGTAATAATCCACATCTTAATTTAAAGTCACAATTTAATTTTCAACAATTATATGTACAATAACTAATTTCATGGAGACTTTACACATAAAATAATTCTAAAAGGGATCAATGTTCAACATTCAAAGAAACGATCATCTAATCCAATTTACTTAATCAAATCTCTCTATTATCGAAAGACAAATAAATGTGTATCCCCTTATTCTACCAAGGAATTCAAGTCCATAAGAACTGATTAGCAATAGTTGTAAATCAACATCTAAATGTGATACAAATACTTATATACGTCTTACTTGTTTCTACTCTTAATAGATCTAATTGCTAACTTTTTCCCTATTGACTTAAGTTCACTTTTAAATCAATTTTTAATAGACCATTGCTTAATAGTGGTAACTGAATGTTAACTAACTTTAAATTACTCAATATTTGAAATAATAAATTTAGTTAAAACCTATAACTTGATACATATAAAACCTCACCATTTAATAATTAATTATAATGACACTCTTTACCAGTAACTAAACTACTTAATGGTTCTTAAAAATCCCTTATTAAATAATTAAGAAGATAAACTACAAAATCATCTATTAAATAATTTACAAGGAAGTGAACATTCATATCTTACAAATCAAGTAATCAATTATTTCCTTACATATAACACATCTATAATAAAAAAATTTACTACAATTTAAGTAGAATCTTAATATTATATGCAGAGCTTATAATTGATATCAAAAATTTCACAAAAGATTACATAGATCTATTAAAAACTATTCAACATAAATATTCTTTAAAATAACTATTATATATAAATTTATATACATATATGACATATCAATGCAATTATAATTTCAATATCTCCATTTATCTACCCACTATACATTATTAATTTCATTTTTGGTTATAATTTAATAGATCATGCCATCAATAATAAATCTAATAATTCTGTATTAAATGCCATCTTATTTTCCCAATCTTGTCTTGTTTATTCCTCCTAGTACTTATTATTCTTAACAAATACATAACCAACAATTTAGTTTAATGAAATCTAAGTTTTAACTTACCTCATTTGCTTCCTGATTTGAATGAACAAACTTCTCTGTTCAAGGCGGTGCTGGTCCTACACGATCTCATCTTTTCCCTTGAAGAGTTTATCTTGAAAGTTTTCCTGCAAACTATCCCCCTCTTGACTCTGGGTCACATACTTAAAACAAATGGACATAAAAACTGTGCTAAGGGTACGCCGACTAGGAGCTTGACCTATGCACAAAATGGATGCTATCATATAATGCAACTAACATATGAGATGGGTGCCCTCATTTGATGCGATCAATAGGCGATCCTTTATAGGGTATACACATCATGAATTTATTGAAAGGGCTTAGCAACTCTAAAAAAATGAAATCGGCAGGCGTAAGCCGAATTTCTCAACCGTTCCCAGCAGCCACTCTGCCTATGTCGAAATGGGAGCTTAATAACTGGGTATGGACCCCCATCAAAGCATACAAGATGGGGGGGTATTTTTCCAGATGCTGAGGTTGCAAATTACGCTGGTAGACACGTATTCAAAATGCGAAGGGTCATAGAGGGCACGCGAATTGTTTGATACTAAACTTCAAAGAAAAGAGGTCTCATGGAGTGAATTAATTGCAAGATATGTGCAAAAATGAAGTTAAAGGGGAGGCTTAAGAAAATTTCAAGCAAAAGCAATTTACAACTTGTCGGTACGCCAAAATGGGCGCTTTGAAACTGGGTATTCACAAACCCTCTGGGAGTGATGCATGCAAAATGCAGAGACATTGACAAAACACCTGAACTATTAACATAATGCCTTAGAGAGATGTGATCTCAGGGGATGAAATGAATGTAGGCTATGTACAAAATGGGTTTATTGGTGATGCTTTAGAAACTCTCAAGCAATCGAAAGACTAGGTGTAAAGCCAAATTCCTCAACCTTTTCCATTATCCTCACTCCGGGTAGATCTGCATGGAAGACGCGAAAACATAGACATGACACATGAACTGTTTGACAAAATGAACCAAAGAGATGTGTCTCCTAGACTGCAACATTTTTTAGTCGATCCATTGAAGAGGTTCAACCTTTTTCGAGCAAATACAATTGGAAGGTGTAAAGAAAACCAAACCTCGCAACCCTTTCCAGCATTTTAACTGGTACCTTGATCTTGCGGAAAATATTGGTGATGTTAGCTGAACAACCTGAAAACTAGGTTTCCACAATAATGATTTTCAGGCAAGGCAATTGGCAGTTGTAGGAACAAATTCGTAACCATATAAAATGAAGTCAGAACAAAGATCGATTCCCTAAAGGAAAGGCATGGCTAAGCGGCCTGAGAAGTGGGACAAGTGCGCAGCCCAAGATAGCAAAAATAATTGATGCCAGAAGAGGAATTCGAATCCTCGCCATGAGATGGTACCCCCTTTTCGTGTATGAGACAGGGGATAAGTAACATCGAATACAACCCATGACTGCAACCGAAGACAGGTATATTCCATCTGTAGAGAAGGCTCGCCATGCATGCAATTAACGAAACATTGAGAAGGCACGTGGCCCCAAGGGCTGAAATAAAATTTAAAGAAGGGAAAACTAGAAATTATACCTATTCGTGCAATTTCCAGGGGAATACATGATTGAAGTAATTATGAATTACTATCCACTTCTTAATTGAAAATTAACTAATTTCATAAAATTAGTTATGAAAATTAATCAAAATTTGTTTGGCAAGTTAATTATAGTATATCATGTAAGTAATACTAATACACTCTGATTATTTTGAAAAGAATATTAAATTCACTAATAAGCTTATGCTAATCTAATAATAATAAAACAAAATTATTTTAAGACAATAGTATCATAATTTTAAATTGCTAATCTATATTGCCAAATTCCCTTAATAAGAAAAGCTAAGAATTTATAATTAAAATGGCTTAATGATTTTCTTTATCCCCTATATATTAATTTCCTCGTATCACAAAAATATAATTGTATAGAAATATTTGATTTCAATAATTCACTATTTTTAAATCAATTAGTCCCGACAGAGATATTCCTCTTTCTAAGACCATACTTTATACACATTTATACATAAACAATTAGGAGTAGATAATTATATAAATATACATTCTATAACAGGCTAGTTTCACAGACCAAATTATGGCAACTTTGATATACATATTAAACGCACATATAACCTTATTGTTATTGTTTTTGACAGATCCATAAAACCTTATTGATACTATGCTCATAATTCACTAGGTATGAGAATACTATCATACCTAAGCCGATATTTATACATAAACTAGACTATATAAGTAGTCTTATAAGGAGTGACGGGGTTTATAAAATATGTTATGTTTGAAAGAATCAAATCTTAAAACTTTATTTAGTTTCTTATTCATTGGAATTTCTCTCCAAAAGAGCGTAAACATATAAATTTTATTCATGTAGTTAAATTTCTCTTGTGCATTCTTAGAAGATTCAATCATCTACTCATTTAACTATTATCCCATTTGTATACACTTAGCATTACCCCATACTCAAGTATTATCTAATCAAACATATGGCCTGACAATTACTATAAATAAATGAGTTTTGTGCACTCCTAGCTAATGTACAATATAGTTACTACAAACAAATGAACTCAATAGTAACAAACATATGATACCAACATTCAACTAAATGACTTACCCAATTGTCTCGAAGGCCAATAGCGGAGGGTACCATAGTTTTTTACACAACTCAATTTTTTCATAGATCCATGCAATAATGTTTCATATGAAGGTGAAATTCTCATAGATCAAGAAGGAAAAGGAATTTTTCACAACTATTTATTGTTTACTTCCACCAAACGACCTACACAAAATGTATGTATTCTCTATCTAAAGGTGCTAAAATTAGACATATACTTTAAAATTCATATACAGAATCACATAAATACGTATCAATCATGAAGTTACACATAATATAACATAATATTAAGGAGGTAAAACCTGATTTTATTGATCAAAATATGTTCTTGCAACAAATAACAAGTCTATATGGTACTTCTCTCAACAAAAACTAAGTTTACAATTCTTGAGAGATGATAATAATATGTTATAATGAAGTTCTTATTCCTTAATACAATGTTTCCTTTTACCTAACTAGATGTCCCCTTACAAATATAACAAGAATGAGTAATTATAGGGCATGTGTTCCTCAATTTGCTTGGTCAAACCTCAAACTTGGGTACTAGGAAGATCACTATCTTTATTTGACTATTGGAAATTCTCCAAGTAGGTGTTGGTGAAGAGAATCTTGACCTTTTCAACTTATTCTCCCTTGGAAGCCACTAGAAATATTCCTATATTCTTTCCAACTATTGATAATGACTCCAATACTACCCAAAACTAAAATTAATCTCCTCTAATTGGCTCTTACTACATTGACTTCCACTTGCATGATGATATGGAATGACATTTCAATGGTTTTGAACTTAAAAGTGTTGGAGTTAAAATGACACTGAGAGGGGGGGTGAATCAATGTCTTAACAGATTTGACCAAATTTCAAAA
>VDFB02358134.1:19129973-19162439 GCA_007258455.2 Sequoia sempervirens | reverse complement strand
ACTAGAATCTATATTATAACTCCTACAAACACTAAACCATTCTCAAAAATTTTGAAACTATGTACATAAAATATAGCTCTTGAACTATAATAAAGTATTTATGTCCATACATAACGTGAGTGTGTTTCATTATAACACATTCACGTTTTCTTTTTTATAGGGGTGAACTTACATGTGGGTCATTGTATACCTAAATGTAGACTAAGGGCCTATATATGTCGAATAGATTCAAATCAAGGAAGAAAAAATATAATAGATCTAAAAGATCATTGCAAGGTAGGAAGATCATATTTAGTTGAAAAATAAAGTATCCACTACATGAGATAACATGCTAGAGGTTGGTGCTATTAGCTTACTGTCTTATCTATCATTCAACACCCTTTTTTGTCTTGTTTTTGGGCTTTTGGTATACTACAGGTTTCATTTTGAAGTAATTTTTTAGTAGAAATTAGTATCTTTTGTTGTAAAAGGTTTCGGGTCCCTTCAAACCCTATTTTTCCCATATAATCAAAACATGCTAGAAGTTGGATTAAAAAATAGTTGGAAAGATGGTTGTAAGATACTTTTGAGTTTAATGGAAACAATTGCACCAGTGTGATATGTGACACTGCATGCACATGAAGAAGTCTTTCAATGCATAAATAGTTAAATGAAAATAGACCCAAGCACATTCAAAAGGTCATTGCTAAACCTACAAAAACAATACAACATTTGGTTCCTATTGAGAAGCCACAACAAATGCACCAAGTTTTTAAGATTTCAAATCTTAGGCCTTATTTTGATGGGAAAATGGTTCATAATAGTTTCACAAAAATGGAGCAAGATCTCCTAGTAGAGTTGGATCAATTTAATTTGAATGCTTATATGCTTCGAAGCACAACAAGGTGTAGGTAGGTGATACATTATTAAAGTGCCATTAAATAGGCAGCCCAGAAAACACTTTTATATAGATTTCTAGAAATAGGAGCATATCAAGCATTCACATATGTATGAGATCTACCTCATCTCTCACACATGTTTTCACTTGCAAGGCATACATGACATTGTTCTTTGAAACTTATGATCTTTATTTGTGGGTCTGATTTTGTAAAAGAGTGTAACATATATAATGCATGCAAAAAGAGTTTTGTAGATAAGTTACCAGTTAATAAAAGAACAAAGATGACTTACAATTTACTTTTGGATTTTATAATCCTAAGCTTAGAGTAGATTGAACACTTTAAAAGTTTAAATAATATTTAACACAATTGAAAGCTAAAAATTACTTAGGTTAATCAAAAGGTATTTGGCAGAAAGGGCTTAAAATTCTAGTTAGATAATTGCACCAAAAGGGAGAATGGAAGCAATTGATAAATGACTTTAGGTAAGTAAGGGTTTAGGATGATAATGAAATGGTTTAGTGTGCATTCTATAGGTGTGATCGTAGAGGGAGAAAGGGAGACACCAGATTCCAAAGTAGGAAATCATGACAAAAATTATAATGAGCCATTGAAAATAGTCCATGATAACATTCAGACTATTGCACTAAAAATGGCTATAAAGGATTGCTATCTAAAGAAGATCTTGTGCATATCGTGTCAATTTTGTACATGATATCAATTTCATGCAACAATTTTGTGCAGCACCCAAAGCGAAAGAGAGTTCAGTTTGTTTTCTAATATCAAAACATCCTTTTGGTTGCCAAGATCTCAAATTTTTTGTTGCTAAATCCCATGTCTCAAAAATTCAAAATGATAGTAAGGAGGTTGTGGAGAAAAACTATGATTTAGTTGTACAATATTTTTCTCCTTCTAATGGACTTTGAAAATACCATGTTCATAATAGTAAGGAGTGCATCAATGCATTGAAATCCAATGTGGATGGAAATCATCCAAGGACATTGACACTCGGGTATGTGCAGGATCATCATGGAAAAAATAGGCCCTTAAGTGGCAAAAAATTCAAAAAAATCAGAGTTAGGAAACTTGACATAAAAATTTGAATAAGTTATCTATATTATTTCAAAAATATGTAAGAATAGAATTTGTAGAAAATTGAATTTAGTTTCTAAACTACTAGGTTTTTTTTAAGATCTATTTGGTGAAAATTTGAAATTTCAATGTAGTAGTACTTAAATTTCAGGGAAAAAATAAGAAGTAGGTGTCTTTCTGACCACCCTAACCATAATAAAATGATAATATTTTTTTATAATGTTTTATATATAAGTAGTGGACTCATGTCCGGATGTGATGCATATTTTTTTGTATTTTTTTTCCAAGTAAGTAATTAATTTTGATTTTTTTATTACAACTTTTTAAAAATATAAAAACTCGTATATCTAACCACCTTAGATTGGTCAAAAATTTATGAAATTTATGTTTTCTTTTTTTAATCCTATACTATGGGAAGCATAGAATGTGATGCATATTTCAGATTCCAAAATGTTATAACCGTTTGAGAAGCTATAGGATGTTTTTCAATCAGCCTATTGATCATTACTTTAGTCATAATTTTAATAGAAAATGAATAATAATTATTTATTAAATTCAAAGTAAAAAATAATTTATATTGGTGGAAAGCTGAGAATCTCCCTCTAAAAACCCTTTTCATTTCATCAATTTTGGGTTAAAAAAGTCATAGATACATACCCTACAAATACCCATAATATTGCCACTTTTGGGCCCATCATGATCCTGCACATACCCACTCCTAAAAAATGAATGCCAAGCTCCGTGTTACTAGACCATGGATTCAGATTAAAAAAATCAATTTGCTCCCATTTCTATTCATTAATTGAAATCCATAACATGGAATTTGATCAATAGAAATGCATTGGGAGTTTTTCACACTCCCCTAATCTTAATCTAACATTTCAAATTAAAAAAAAAAGAAAAATTGAAAAGAAATTAGAGAAATACTTTGAATTATGTCAAATTTTACAATGAAGAATACTCCAAACACACCTAAAGAATGCATGAGATAAATTGCAAGAACACTCCCCTTCTAATTCCTATTCTAATGAATCTAATCTCATTGAATTCCCCTTACAAATGCTCCCACAATCACAAAAACAAGATTTTGCCAAGAAGAGGGTTTTTTCTTTCACCAATTCTTCACAAAAATGCATAATGAATAATAAGAAAACATTTTTCCTATTTTATCCATTTTGAATTCTTAATTAAGAATTCTGTATATTTTTTATTTTCATTTATTTAAATTATATTTCTCTCTCAAATTCCTCAAACTCCCAATAAACACTTAAATACATTCCTAAATAAAATTCAACATTTAAATTCATAATTTAAAGCTATATAAGCATATAATTGAATTAAATTATGGAAATCAAAATTTAAACAAGAAAATTAAATCAAGCATAACCTACATTTCCCAACTCAAAGAATTTTCACAAATTAATTAAATAATAACTTAATTTCATTTCTACTTTAATTTTATTTTTCTCCTTTCTCAAAACACAAAAAATATTTCAATAATCAATATAAGCAATCATTTAAATTCTTAACTTTTCATTTATGGAAAATAATAAATTTAAACCATTAGGTAAATAATATGTTTACTGGTCATTCATGAAATATAGGGATTCTGAAATAACTCCTAACTCGGATTCAAGTTAATATTGGTCAAATATGAAACATACCATACTCAATTTAAGTACGATTGAGGAATATATAGGGGGGCCCATTGTCACATCTCCAAAATAACTACCGTTGGAGAATAACTTAGACTTGTGTAGCCAGGTGGAGAAATAACCCTATTCATATAGCCACTTAACACACACCAAGGGTACCTACTCAATATATATATATATATATATATATATTTCCGAAACATAGCATAATCATAAACACCCAACGAGGTACAATAACATAAAGCATAAACATAACATCCATGCATTCATTATTATTAGGTCAATAATCAAGTTCACATATATATAAATAATGCACATCTCTAAGAGCTAAAGCATACCAATAAGCTAGGCACATAAACATATAAAATTCCAACGATCGACATGTTGAGGAACCTCATCTCGAACATGTGGTCATTCATACACACTATTCAAATAAATAATGCAACCACAAGGAAATGGTGAGCTAAAACAACATTCTCACATTTGAAACATCAGTCTCACATCAATAAGCTGCAAACGAGAGGGGCACTACACTTCCTCTCTCCCCCTCTAACTTTAGACATGTCTCTCTCTAGATATCCATTTATCTATTTCCCTCTCCCTCTTCATAGGCTTCTATATCTATATCTCTTTGCCTCTCTATCTCCATCTCTTTATTTTTCTTCTTCTACCTCTCATCTATCTATATCTAGTTATCTCTCCATCTCTCTCTACCCCTATATCTCTCCCTCTCTCTACCTCTCTCTATATATCACTTCATATCTCTATCTTTATATTTCTATCTCTCTCTCTCTCTCATTCTTTTCTTCTCTCTCCCTCTCTATATATTTATCTCTTCCATCTCTATCTATCCCTCTCTCCTCTCTCTCCATCTCCCCCTCTCCTCTCCATATTCCTCCCCTCCATCTCTCTCTATATCCTTACCCCCCTCTCTCTCACTCACTCAGTCTCCCCTCTCTACCTCTTTCTCTTTCTCTCCTTATCTCTCCCCTCTCTCCCTATTGGAAATATAATATGACCCTATTGGTAATGGATCTTGAATATCTTCCTTATTCAGAGGTTTTCTTTCATATGTGTTTGGTCCCTGTAAGTGGATGCATAGTTGATTTGAAGCTAACACTTCTCCATTAAAACCTTTATTACACAAACTGCTAAATGACCTACCAATTGACCACATATTGACCTTTCACACCTTTTCAAGGTACGCATTGCACACCAAGATGAAATTTCTAGTTATATTCTTACATTTCTTCCCCTCATCAAATATTTTTTTCTGTTTCTTCTTTGAAACCCTAGTTCCCTAATGTCGTTTGCTACCAAAAATATTCTAAAAATTCTACCCCAAAATACTATGCCTCGTTAATTCAAATTTAGAGATATGGAAAACAAAATAAGTAGGTGCTTTATACTGAGCAGTCATTTAATGCATTGAAATCCAACATGGATGGGAATCATCCATAGTCATTGATGCTCCTAAACATTGAACACCAAGTTCAGTGTGGTGAGATAATGGGTTCAGAAAAAAGAAAATCATTTTTTTCCCTTTTCTTTTTACCACTGTCAATGTTGACATTGAACAAACTCAAGGCAACGTCACTAGGATTGCTAATGAGGATGCCAAAAATCTCTACAAGAAGAGCTGATTGCATTTTCATTATTTGTATTTTTTTAATTTGGACTTTTCCTTGTAAAATTCTCGCTTGTAGAGTTGCCTCAAATTCAAAGCTCTCCCACAAGGTAAACTAGTTTATCCTCACATCATTCTAATCGAATTTACCACTAAAATTAATGTGGATACTAAGCTCATCATGTTGTATGCTAAGATTCACAGCTTGGAATATAGTTGAAGAATATTGAAGGGAATAACTTAACTTGACATTCTCTCATAGACTTCATTGATTGTAACTTACTCTAAGTGGTGACAAAGTGAAGAGGCTTTTGAGCATTTTTAATGAATTGCAGAAAGCAGTTATTAAACCAAATTGAGTTCACTTTTTCTAGTATTATATCAGATCTTCTATGGGTTTGGTAGTTTTGGAGCAGGGTACAATAGTTCATAAAGATATAAGTACAGGTGGGTTTGATTTGGATGTTTATGTTAGTAATGTTTTTTGTAACATATAAGCTAAATGTAGAATTATTGACCATGCATGCAACCTTTTTGACAAAATGTCTAAATGATAAACAGATTCATGGAATGCGATGATTGTTGGGTATGTGTAGAATTAGTGTTTGAATGAAGCACTAGAACTGTTTAAGAAGATGCCTAAAAGGAATATACATACATGGAGGGCAATGCTGGAAAGATATGTGCATAATGGTTATGTGGAATAGGCATTGAAGCTCTTTGAGAAAATTCCACAACAAAATATGTTGGGTTATGGACTGAAATAATTACTAGACTTGTTTGGAACAATATGTTTGATGAGGCCCTGAAGCTATTTGGAAAGATGCAAATTGCATGGGTAAAGTAGAACTCCAAGACCTATTCTGCCTTTCTTCCAGCATATGGCAGATTGGGAGATCTTTGCAAAGGCAAGGATGTTCATGAAGAAACAAAGAGAAGTGAATTTGAATCTGATGCCTTTGTGGGGATTACCCTTGTAAGTATGTATTTTAAATGTCGGAGTGTGGAGGATGCATGCCACCTCTTTGATCAATTGGTGTTTTAGGAGGTTGTCTCATGGATTATACTGGTGGTAGGATATGCACATAATGTACATAGATGAGGTTGTGAAACCTTTTGAGAAAATACCCTTTTGGAATTTGGTTTCATGAAGCATAATGGTTGCAGGGTATGCACATAATTGACATTTTAAGAATGCCCCTGAGCTCTTCCTAAAAATGTAATTGTTAGGTGTGAAGCTAGACAAGGACACTTTTTCCAGTCTTCTCCAAGTATGTGTCAGCTTGGAAGATCTCTATAGGACTAACGAAGCTCATAAAGACATGATTAGAATTATACATCTTGCTAATATCTTAGTAGGGAGAGAATTTGTTGAAATGTATGCGAAGTGTTGGAGCGTTGAGGATTCCCAAAAGGTGTTTGAGAAGATGCTCACCTAGGATTTATTTTTGTGGACTTTAATTACTGTTAGGATGGTTTGAGACCACTCCCAACTGGCTTTAGAAATTTGATATTCATTGGGGTGGTCCCCACAAGTAGATCAGGTATCTATGTATACCTTTCTCTATCAGTCTGAATCTTAAAGAAATTTGGCTCTGGATTAAGGCCAAAATTGACAAGAAATTGGACAGTTGGAATAGGAACTATATTTCTCTGGCTGGGCGGCTCCAAGTGTGCCAGAAATTTTTTTCCTCGTACACAATTTATTTTACTTTAGTTTGGTTCTTTAACAACTATTAGTTTAATAAAGTCCAAAAGAAGATTAGATGTTTCTTGCATGGTCTGATGGGAAAAGAAGAAGGAAAAGGCACTATGTTAAGTGGGATTGGTGTTGTCTTGAAAATGCCCATGGGGGGTTGGGGCTTAAGGATTTGAAGTTACATGGTACTACCTTGGCTACTAAGTGGGTCTTAAAAGCTTTGGAGGGGATTGAACCTTGGAATGTTTTAGTCAAAAATAATATTCAGTAGGTTGTTCCCAAAATTGCAAAGTCTTGGAAAGGTCTACCCTTCAATGATCTTCTTATCACCAAGCATCAAATTGTTCCTGGTGGCTCATTGGTCTTCAAAAGCATCTAGAGAGCATGGGAAAGTGTTAGGGTTAACATCCATTGTCCTCTTTTCTTTGAACACAATTCCAAATTCATTCACCCCAACAGATCTATGTGGTGGAACCTTGAACACAATGAGAAACCATTGGCCCTTATTCAGGGTTGCTCTACCAAAAAATGGGCTCGGGCTGGTATAAAAACTTTCCACAGTATTTTGAGGAACGAGGAGTTGTTGGAGTGGGTTCAATTGAAAGAGGAGTATCGTCTACACCAATCAAGTTTTAGAACCTATTCTATGCTCAGAGAAGCCTAGAAGTTGCTTCGCTTGAACCCTAACTTCACTCTTAACTTTGATTCACAGCTAGATTTCACTTGGAATGATTCCACGCCTCTTGCTAATTTTTAAACCATTACTATCTATAAAGTTCTCATTAACTCAAAACCCGCTGTTGAGTATCTTAATAAAGTTTGGAATGTTGACTTAGACAATAAAGGTTGGCATGATTCTTTTTCCTCCCTTTGGCACTATCTAGCTAATGCTAAGAAAGCCTGTTTTAGATGGCTTCTTCTTTTACATAAAATTCCTTACAATTTAAATAATGTAGACATTGATATTTGTAGCATTTATAGAGTGCCCGAAACTATTAAGCATATTTTTTTTTAATGTCTTTATGCTACTGAAATTTGGAAATTGTTTTGTAATGATTAGAGATTTTTGGGGAGTGATGGGAAAATCAATTGGAAGGAAATTTTGATTGGAAATGATATAAATTTAAACAAATACCTGCATTATTTTTGGTTTACTCTATCTACTGAAATTTTATGGTGCATTTGGAGGGCAAGAAATGATGACAAATTCAGCAGGATATGGAGGGTGCTTACTAAGTCTTCTAAAAGACTCATAGTTTACAATGTTGCTATGTAGGTTATTGTTGCCTTGGAGATCTCGGAGGGAAAGTTCTCGAAGCATCTAAGTGATGGGGTCGTGCATGTTCATCAAGAGGAGGCTAAGTATGGTCATACGTGTCAGTTTGGACAACCAAGCATGCTAATCTTTATGAACACACTTGCTGGTTTCCAGATAGAGCTTAATGAGAAAGCTAAAAAAGATGAAGTCCAACAAAGAATTCAAAATCCCACATTGCATAGCTGATTGTATTTTTTTCTGTAGTTCTTTGTTTCATAAAAGGCTCATTTTGTACAACTTATTGTATCCTTAGAGCTTTGTTGGGCTAAAACAACATTGTTGTTTTAATGTTGTACCTTGTTGTGTTTCATCTATTATTAATACAAAAAATCTCTACAAGTCTTTGAAGAAAACAATAAACTCTGCCACAAGGCAAGATGGTGTCACCTTTTTTGGTGTTCTTGTTGTATGCTTGCCATATAGGGCCAATGGAGCTGACCATCAAATAAAAAAAAGGACCAATTTTCTCCCTTTTCTATTCGTCACTATCAAAATTTCCACTAAAAAAATTTGTGGCAATGCCACTAGGCTCACTACTAACTCATTGAGGATGTCAAAACACTCTATATGAAGGGTTGATTAAAAGAGGCCCGTCACACTTCGTATTTTTACCATTTGCATTTTTCCTTCTAAATTATCTCTTACTGAGTTGCCTCAATTTAAAACTCTTCTAGAAAATAAATTGGTTCATACAAAATCATTCTAACTACATTTATCCCTCAAATTAATATGGGTACTAAGCTTATCACATTGTATGCTGAGTGTGGTAGTTTGGAGATTGTCGAAGAATATTGAAGGTAGTGACTGAACAATGAAAGAATACATTGATTGAAACTTACTCTAAGAGAACATAGTAAAGAAGCCTTGAGCCGGTTTGATGAAATGCAACAAGAAATTTTTAAGCCAAATGAGTTCACTTTTGCTTGATTTTATTAGCTTGTGTAGTTTGGAAGCTTTAGAGAAGAGTAAACTTGTTGATAAATATATAATTAAATGTGTTCTTGATTGTTGGAACATGTGAAGTTCAATTTTATTGTTATTTCAGTAATGACAAATAATCAACATTAAGTACCACATGTAGTTGGATAAGTCATCTTTTTTTTCTTGAAATATTTTTTTCAAAAATGATTTTACAATTCAGATTTCTTATTCTATGTGAAGTCATTCTTTTTGTACAGTTTGATGATTGTTGTATCACCAAATTTTCTTTAAATTAATAAAATACAAAAGATGTTTTTCCATTATATAATTTTACCAAGTTTTCCACATAAATCTATTTGTATTCTTCTTATTAAATTTTCCTATTTTTTGCACTGTAATTTTTTTTACATTTGATTTGCATGTTTATGTCATTAATGGTCTTATTTACATGCATGTTAAATGTAGGATTATTGATGATGCATGTAAACTATTTGAAAAATGGTCTTAAAAAGAAATATTTTCATGGAATGCAATGATTGTTGTGTATGTGCACAATGGATGTTTGAATGAAGTTCTAGAACTATTTGAGAATAGGCCTTTAAGAAATATACATACATGGACTACATTGATGATAGGATATGCACAAAATGGTTATGTGGAAGAGGCATTGAAGCTCTTAGATGAAATGGGATAATGAAATGTTGTGTCATGGACTAAAATGATTGTTGGACTTGTTCAGAATGAGTCATTTGATGAGGCCCTGAAGCTATGTGGGAATTTTCAAATGGTAGAAATAAAGCGAAACTCTGAGATCTATTCTACTCTTTTTCCAACATGTGGTGAGATCATTGCAAAGGAAAGAAGGTTCATGAAGAAATAAAAAGAGCCAAGGGTTTGAAGATGATGTCTTTATGGGGAGTGCCCTTATTGATACGTATTTCAAATGTGGGAGTGTGAAAGATGCACATCAATTATTTAATCAAATGGTGGTGTAAGATGTTGCCTCATGGATTGTACTGGTGGGAGGATATGTAAGTAATGGATACATAGATGAGGCTATGAATTTTTTTGAAAAATAATATCTTCTTGGAATCAAGTCATGGAATGCAATGGTTGCAAGACATGCACAAAATTGGATTCTTGAGAAGAACCTTGAGATCTTCCAAAAACTGCAATTGTCTAGTGTGAAGCTAGACATTGACTCATTTGCAAGTGTTCTCCAAGTATGTTCCATCTTGGGAGATCTCTATAGGGTAAAGGAAGCCCACAAAGACATGATTAGCAAACATTTTGTTGATGTCTTTGTAGGGACTGAACTTTTGAAATGTATGCCAAGTGTGGGGGTAGTTCAATTATTGTAGTATATGTTATACATGGCTATGGAAAAGAAGCTATTCAACTATTTGATGAAACACAAAACTACCACAAGGTGGGATGGTGTTACCTTTATTGGTGTTCCCCAGAAATAGCCTTATATATTGTCAAGAACCTTCGAGTGTGTCATTATTTCCACTTAGCCAAAAAAAAATATCTCCATGATTGCTTTAGAGGAAATTGTTGTTTGTGACTCAAATCAATTCCTTCACTATAACAATGGGATGTGTTCTTGTGGGGATTATTAGTGATGTTAGGTGAAACAACCAAAAGATATTAGCTTGCTTATGCATAATTTTTCTTTTGTTCTTCACACATTTATAAATTTCCATGCATTTATATCTTCGTATATATGATAGAAATGTGTCATCCAGTATTATTTCGTTTACTCAATATTATGATTTTTGGAGGAGCTCAATGCTTTTATTAGAGGCTTTTGGAATACATTAAAACTACAACTATTCTTTCATGTTGGATCTAGCATATTTCAATTGAAAGGATTCTATTTTGGGACAAATTTTAACCACTCAAGAGGTACATGTTGCCAGAATTTTATATATTACATGAAAATATTCATCTTCAATTGGTTTTCTAAAAAAATTTTAGCAAAAGAGATGTTGCCAATGAATTAATGGTGGAAAAATATCAATAATCCTCATTTAGTTTGAGGCCCAACAAAATGTTTGTCAAATACATTTTTGATACTTAAATAAGTGTATAAGAGTGAATTTGCACCCCATGTGTAAATCCAATTTTTTCCTTTATCCACCTTAGAAAACCAAGTTTGGAGGTGTAATTCCACCTAATCCCATTGCTTGCATCCCTCTTGGCACTTTTTTTGAGCGTCGGTGGAGGCATTTCTGTCGAGGACACCCGCGCGGTGCGTTTATGTCCCTAGCATATTCCTGTGACTAAACCTACAGAGGAATTACACTTCTCATTGGGAGTCAAGTTGTAATGCCCCCTTCGGCTGACCAACCCCAATATGGTCATTTTCTTTCACTCCTTCAACAAGCATTTCATCTTCTGGACTTCATTCACAAGCTCACTTCACTCCAAGCTTCAAGCAACATTCTTACATTCCATTGCAGCCAAAGCAACACTCTATCACATCAGTAGAGCAAGTTTGGGACCACGCCATTGTAATAGAGGCTTGAGTTCCTCTCATTTTCTCCCTGAAGCAGCCTTGAGTGGTTTTGGTGGAGGTGGTAAGCTTCCCTCTCCTCTCCTCTATCACTTGGTTGAGTTAGCACTTTACTATTTTGTAGTGCTTTTGTGCTCTTTATTGTATTTCTTTGTTTATATCATTTCCTTGGTTGTCCGTGGAGGTGGGAACACCTAAATGGGGGTTCGACTGAGGCAAACCCCTATACAACTACGTAATATTCTCCTCTTTCTCTCTCTGTGTAGGAGTACATGCTTCTAAAAGGATTAGCTGGCGAATGAATTCCTAGGTGAGATCCTCATTGCTCTCCTTATTCTTGCATATTTACTTTATAATATTAGAGAGCATTTCATTTACTTAATCATATCATTCTAGACCTTTAGTTAGTCAGTTGGTTTGCTAGCTAGTTTTTGTTGGTTTGACCTTGTCTGTACTACTGTCTAGCCGAACAGATGCTAGCACACTTTTGAGATGCAAGTGCACTGCACTGATGTCTAGAGACCATGCTTTTGTCCTCGAACAAAGAGCTTCTTGAGGTGTAGTGTTAGACCTAAAAACTGGCTCGCCTAGCGCCTTCTTGTGTTTCGGGTCTATAGAGTAACTGAGAGGCCTCACGGTCCTCATTACTCTCGCCTCACATTTCTTAACTTTAAACTTATCTAAGGTAAGGTAGGGTAGCCTTTCACATCTTGACCCTTTGTGACCTAGGGTCTTGCATGCGATGATCCCCCTCTCTCATATTTTTGGTGAACCCAATGATGTGAATCAACGTTCATTCATGCATTGGTGTTGAAATCTCTCTGGTGTGCTTCATGACTATTGTGTCCCTAAGTGTTGTGTAGGTTTATGAGCATCATAACCTAGTCCAAAAATTCTAGGTATATCGTTAGGAGAAGTGTGTGACACCTCTCGATGGAAAGGATGAAGGTATCAATTGGTCTCTCTCTAGGCCTTTTCTCTACTCCCTCCATTATTTTGGCTACACAGGAGTAGTTGTCAAGGAACGAGATGGGATTTGCTAATGAAACCGATCACATTCCCACTCCTCCTACATCTCCTATTCCATCATCTTGGATGAGCATGAGGCCATTCAAATTCTTGCAGAATACATTGCCACCCTTGCTAAGGGATTAGGAAATTTAGAAAGCCACTTGGAAAGAAACCCAAAGATGGCTAGAGCCACTCGGGTTGTCAGTGAACTAAAACATATGATGTGTAAAGATCAAACATGCATTGAACTTATAACTAACCTCCTTGGTCTTGTTGAAGCATGTGCTCCTTCAAACAACCCTAGCTTCACACAAGGATTCACCTTTGAAGAACATGAAGGATAGTTAGGAGTATCAATGCCTCCCACATCTATCTGTGTGGCTAACGCAACCCCTTCTATCAACATCACTTTTGAACAACCCTAAACTATCAGAGTAAATAGATTTTGGCTTTAGCTTCACCCCTCTTGTCACCTCTAGTGGTGGAGGCTCTGGAAAGAGGAGTGGTGGGGGCTTTGGTAGTGGTGGTGGATTCAGTAGTGGAGGCGGTACCAGTGGAGGTGGGACTCACGGAGGTCACGGTGGTGGTTTCAGCGGAGGCCCTACTAGTGGCGGTAGCTCTAATGGTGGTTCTAGTGGAGGTCACACTGGTGGTGGCTTTGGAGGAGGCCTTAGTAGTGGTTCTGGAGGAGGTACCTCTAGCCCTCTATCTTCTAATAACCATATTCTAAACACTCTCCTTCAGAAAATGGGTAAGATGTAGAGCCAGTTGGTGAGTCTTTCCCAAGCCTCTACCCAACCTATCTTCCAACCATTCTTCTGACATAGCCCATTGTCAGTTTCCATCTTGAACAGTCCTTTCCCTCAAGGAATGGAGATCCCTAAATTTGAGAAGTTTGGTGGTAAGGGAGATCCACAGACACATGTGTCTACCTTTAACACCCTTTGCACTGACTTTTTCCATCACAATACGTTTATGGCTAAATTGTTTCCTTGATCTCTCAAGGATACACCACTTGAGTGGTATTGTTCCTTGCCTGACAACTCTATTTTCCAATTCGACCAACTTGTAAACCAATTCCTTAGATAGTTCCAAGCAAACATCAGGCCGAAGATGACCTTTTTGGATCTCGTCTGATGTAAACAAGGAGATAATGAAAATATCACTAATTTCATAGCACTCTATCAAGCGCTCCTTTCATAGATCTCGTATCAGTTACCTAATTCTGACGTGAAGAAGGTGTTCATAGGGAACTTACAAAGGCCTTAGCAATAGAAGTTCTCCCTTATGAAATACCCTTCTTTCGTGCACTTGTGTGCAACCTTATGAGAATACCAGCAGATGGTTGCTTAGTTCGGGGGATCCTACTCATGCTCTTGTTCTGCAAGGAAGTCCATCATATCAAAAAGCCATTGTGAATGTAGTAGCTATTTCTAATGACAATGGCGTCAAATGCAACCAAAAGTTCACAAAGTTATCAGAATCTTATACTTTCATCTTACAAAATTTGTTGAAAGATAAGATCGTGACTTTACCAATTCCTAATCCTATTAAAGAACCCTACCCTAATTGGTATGATGGAAGCACCTATTTTTTAGTACCATCGTGTTACTGGGCATGATACCAAATGTTGTATGAGGTTGTGTCATGAGATATAAGAATGCATCGAGGATGGTACCATTCGTCTCGATGGGAGTAAACCAGATGCTAACAAATCAATGGTGAAAGCTAATAGTGAGTGACAGATATACATGGATCCATTTACGCCACACTCTGGTAACATGATTATTGATCCCATTGATTATGTTACCCAACTTGAGGCCTATGCTAATATGGTCATGGTAACTTCCACTATTCCACCCACACTTGGTTCATTGGACATTTACATCATAGGATCTACCCTTAAACAACAAACTTTCGCCTCTCTACATTCTCACTAGTGTCAAAGGTAAAATTGTGATAGGAGTCATGATAGACCCCACAAACCATGTGAATGTTATCACTGAGGAGACATTAGTATTGAATTCATTACAAAAGGAAAAATATGAAGAAACAAAATCTACCATCTATACGCACAATGGTAGGTGCCTTAAGCCTTATGGCTCGATCACTTTGTCCATCTTGGTTGGACCTAGGGTTGTCGACACAGTCTTCAATGTTATCTTGGATTCAGATCTATTCAGGCTAAAGCTAGGAATACCCTAGCTCACCTCCATGAATGGAATCACCTTTGTTATTCACAAGTGTTTAAAGTTCTCCTATGAGGGTGTCGTGCACATGGTGCATGACACTGGATACCAGCCCTTGGTGTCCCATGGTGGATATTCATTGGATCACTTTTGGCCCTCCCCAAATGGTTCACTTCCTCCAAGAATGGACCTACTTTACAAGAATTATGTGAAGTATAAAAGTAGGGGCAAAGGGGAGCCAAAGCTAACCCTTCCCGTGATAGAACAATTAGTCGCCTCCTCTTCCCAAGAAGAGAAGAGGAAGCCCACACTGACTACTTTCCCTTCCCCTAAAGGAAAGGATAAGTCCCTATCGGCTCCCTCTCCTTCCCGTAAAGGAAAAGAGAAGGCTACCTCCTCCCGGTCTGCCTCATCCTCTCACCCTTCTTGAGAAGAGTATTGGATGAGCCAGCTTGGTGGCTATCCACTGATTCTGATGATTCCTCATTGGTGGAGGCCCAAGCTTGGGATTGTGGACCTCCCTAATGAATACCTTAGATCGTGGTATTATTTATATGGAAAAAAGAAAGGTTCTTGTATAGAATTCGACCCGCAGCCTCCTATTGCTCTTGCTCCTAAGGTAGTGAGTAGAAAGAGGCCCGTTGTTGAGGCTCTCGAGTTGACTCCTCTTGTTGCGCCCTTGCCTATTCCTCCTACTCCCATGCAGGAAGTTGTCCCTCCGCCGAAATCAGCCATAGTGGATGTTCCTATGGTTGAGTAGGAGCCTACTATCCCTTTGCAAACCCCGACCTCTAACTCCAAGAGTTGTAGAAACTACCTTATGTGTGAACATAAGTGTCGACGAAAAGCTCTCTTGGATGAGCAGGTCACCTCACAAAAGAAAGAGTAAGAAATGACTGCCCCTACTTTAGGGCCTCCTGTAGCATCTGCTTCCTCCCTTCCTTTTCCTTCCCTTCAGTCCAGCTCTGTATTACTTCTGGCTTCCATTATGAGTACAAATGTGCCTAACCCTAAACAGGTACAGGTGTTCATCGCTCCTTCAATGGAGCCACCTTTGTTGATATCTATTCTAGATATCCACCCCTTCTCAAATCCTATGGATATGAGTAATACCTCGGTTGTATCCACTACGGTTCTTTCCTCCTCTTCCTCTATGCCTCTAGCCTCATTCATGGGGAGTTCATCTCCTCTGATGAAATAGGAGGTGAAGGATGATCCCTTCAGCAATGAAGGACATAAGAGGAGTTTTCCTTCTTTGCACAACATCCCTGTGTTCACTTGTTTTGTCCTAATAGCAGAACTAGTCCTAGCTTCCCCTAAGTTCGTCATTGCTCCCAAGTCATTCAGTGAGCTTAGTGATGAACCTCAGACACAACCTATCCTGTCTGCTAAAATTAGGCATGGTGCTCCCATTAGGTACATGTTTAATTCCATGGATGAGGTCTTGGCCTTGTCAGCAATCTTCATGAAATCGCTGACCTTAGCTCCAAAAAAGCATAGTGAAGAGGACCTTGCGAGGGCTTCTTCCTTAGCCCTTGTTGTGGGAGGGTCGAATGCTCCTCCTCTTAAAATATTACCATTGAAGGCTCATCCTCCTTCCCCTTATGAGGATTTAGATTGGGAAGCAGATGACCTCTTGGCCGATCAATGTTATGAGGAGGCCCCCCACTTTTTTTTTCTTGATCTTATGTGTGTATGTATGCATGTTTTGTGTTCTCCCATGCTCATTATATGTGTTCCTGGATTACCCTCATCACCCCTATTGGTGCTTGGATACAGGTATGGTTTTTGTGTCGTAAACCTTCTACTATTTGTATCATCATTCGTCCATGTTTATGCTTGATTTTTGCCGAATTGGGGACAATGCAAAGCATTGGGAGCACTTAGGCTTCCCTTCCATGTTGACAAATTTTTTTATTTTACTTTGTCTTCTGGTGCATTCTTCCCGATCTAGTTGGGGATTAATGATCTTTCACCTTGCACCATGATTACCTATTATTTATATGAGCTTGGATAGATCTAACCTTGCTAAACCAGATCCTCCTATGCCCTTTGCTTATGTTTTCTCTCTTTTTGCATTCTTTATATTTTCTCTTCTTTGCTTGATTTGTCCCTTTCATGTGTGACAATTCATTTCTTTAACACTTCAATTTTTAGAAAATGCATTCATTGTCAATGAATCCTTTCTTGAAAATCTTCACAAACTCTTCCTTAGAATCACATTCTCAACTTTGAACCCTAACAGAGCATGTTTCCTTCATCAGGGGTTCATAAGGAAAGGACTTGAAAACCTTCCTCCAAAGTGAGAACAACTTTTCCCCTCACATGGGTGCATATCCTTCCTTTTGAGTTCCATGATGAAGTGAAAATATTTTGAAAGGAATCCTTGATGATGGATCGCTTTAAGAAGAACATTATCTTTTGAACTGTGTGTCCCTTGAGTGGACCCCTTTTTCACAACGGGTTCCCAAGGGACCCTTCTTTGGAAGTCTTTACTTCAAATGGATTCCTTCATGTCTAGAGTGGGGGAAACCCAACTAGACTTATTCCATTCGACTTTTCACGTCTACCTTAGGGGCAGCCTGAATAGACCCATTTTGTATCTTCACATCTAGCTTGGGGATAGCCTAACTAGAATTCACCTTTTAAACAAAACGTCCCTTGAGTGGACCCCTCTCATTTTGAAGGGTTCCTGAGGGACCCCTTTGAAAGACTTACGAATCATTGACGGTTTACGTGATGGTCTGCTTATTTGCCTAGATGAGTCGCTACTTCTTGACTCTATAGAGTGTGCTTCCTTTGGGTTTCCTCCATGATAGAGTTCTTGGAGGATACCTTCCTTGCATGCCTATGGGTCTGTAAGGTGCTTTCTTGGTCTCCTTTATGTGAGAGATCTTGGAGGACTCCTTCCTTCCAGGTCTGTGGGTTTATAAGTTCCTTACTTCACAGGGCTTCCTTCATGCGAGTGATCTTAGGGGTTGCCTCCTTGCAGGTCTACGGGCTTGTAAGATGCTTTTTTTTCCAACTTCATAGTTCTAAGCAGTTATGGAGTCCTTTATTTTTCCTGCACCTTTAGGTTCGCCAGATCACGATTTGCTTCCTCGATGGTTCAGGTATACATTTCTAACCTTACTCTTTCTTGATCTACTATACCAAGCACTCATCATTATTTGTGCTTGCTAAAGTGGGGGAAAAATGTATACGAGTGAATTTGCACCCCATGTGAAAATCCCCTTTTTTCCTTTATCCACCTTAGAAAACCATGTTTGGAGGCTTAATTCCACCTAAGCCCATTGCTTGCATCCCACTTGGTTCCTGTTTTGAGCATCATTGGAGGTGTTTTTGTTGGTGATGCCAACGTTATGCACAGATGTCCACAAGGCCCACTTATGTTCCTAGTAGATTCCTATGGCTGAACCTACAGAGGTGTTACACTTCTCATTGGGAGTGAAGTTGTAACACCCCTATAGCTGACCAACCCCAATATGGTCATTTTCTTTCACTCCTTCTTAATAGCATTTCATCTTCTGAACTTCATTCACAAGCTCATTTCACTCACTTCAAACTTCAAGCAGCATTCTTGCATTCCATTGCAGTGAAAGCAACACTTTATCACATCGATAGAGCAATTTTGGGACCTCGCCATTTCAGCAGAGGCTTGAGTTTCTCTCATTTTCTTCCCCAAGCATCCTTGACTACTCTTGGTGGAGCTGGTAACCTTCCCTCTCCTCTCCTCTATCACTAGGTTGAGTTAGCACTTTACTCTTTTGTAGTGCTTTTTTGCTCTTTATTGTATTGATTTCTTTATTTGATTTCCTTGGTTGTTCATGGAGGTTGGAACACCTAAATGAGGCTCTAATTGAGTCAGAACCCTATATAGCCACCCAACATTCTCCTTTCTCTCTTTGTGTAGGAGTACGTGCTTCTCAAAGGATCAACTGGCAAATAAATTCCTTGGTGAGATCCTCCTTTCTCTCCTTACTCTTGCATATTTACTTTATAATATTAGAGATTATTTCATTTACTTAATCATATCATTTTGGCCCTTTAGTTAGTCAGCTGGGCTATTAGCTAGGTTTTGTTGGTTTGACCTCGTTTTCACTGTTGTCTAGTCGTACAGATGCCAACGCACTGCATTGACGTCTAAGGACTATGCTTTTGTCCTTGGATAGAGAGCTTCCTAAGGCATAGTGTTAGACCTAAAAACCACTTGCCTAGCCCCTTCTTGTGTTTCAGGTTTGTATAGTAACTAAGAGGCCTCACAGTTCTCATTACTCTCACCTCAAAATTTCCTAACTTTACACTTAGTTGAGGTAAGTTAGGGCATCCTCTCACATTTTGACCCTCCATGACCTAGGGTCTGGCATGCAGTGGTCCCCCTCCATTACAATAAAATAGTTTTAATTTTTTATATTGTTCACTCAATTTAAACTAAACTTTAAATAGTGGTCTTATTTCAAAATAATTCAACCCAATAGAAAATGGATTTCAGAATTTCTTATTTAATTAATTTTTAACATGAAAAATTTATGGCCTTTGTAACAAAGAATGAAGACACAAGACAAGAATAAAAGGTCACAATATTTTTTTCCAAATATTCTTTATGTTTTTCTACTTGCATATACTCAATCAATAAATGTGTTTACCTAATAACTTACTAAAAGTTATACACCACCTTCAAAACTACCTAATTTGTTCCAACATTAAACATGTTGTACTTACATGATACACAATAGACTTAAACTCATATAGTAAATAATAGACTAAAAGAAAGGCAACAATAGTTAACGATTACTATTAGGTTTAGTGAAGAGCTAAGATGTAGATGTCGACCAATTCTCAGGGCTCCTCAAACTTGTATTTCTTGGACCACTTGTACTCTCAAGTAAAGTTAAGATATTTATGGGAAAATAAAAATCTCAAGAGTACCAAGAAATTCACTAGTTATTTTTTCTAATCTCTCAACTATCTCCATCATATTTGGGTGTTGTTGTGGTAGCTCCCTTGTGCAAACCAACCCTACTTGCATAAATTGAGTAATGCATGTTGATACCATTGCCTTATCTGACTCGTTAGCATCTCTAAGTAGTTGGTTGTCCACTATTTTTTTTTGGAAAATTCATACTTGTCCATTTTGGTAGATTAATACCTTCTACAAACATGGTATATGTTGGTCTCCTCCTTGCCAACAATTCTAAAAGTAGAATTCCATACCTATTTACATCTCCTTTTGTTGAGATCTTTCCACCCACTCCATACTCTACAATGTAATATTATAAATAGTGATTCTCAATCCATATGAAATAACCATGTAAAATTAAAAAAAAAATCAATAATAATTATATTGCAATAATACAAGATTTTATACCTAATGGAAAGTAGCCAATAATGCCCTTTAGTACACTTGAAGAAGTCAATGAAATCATTCAATTCTCAAATAAGATTTTCGTAATGCCAAATTCTTCTATATGTGGAGTGAAATCATTCCCTAATAACACATTACTAGGTTATAGGTCACAATGAATGACTTTCACAAAGCAATGATGATGTAGATATTTTATTCCTTGTGCTATCTCCTTTGCTATTCTTAATTGATCACCTAGATTTCATCTACATTTTTCTCCTCCCTCAAGATATAGCCATCTCTCTAAGCTTCCATTTGACATGAATGAAAGAACCAATGGTTTGAAATCAAGGTTAGAACAAACTGAAATGATTTTGATCACATTGCGGTTCCTGACGCTTTTTAACACACTACATTCTCTTTCAAAACTTTGAGAATATTTTCATCCTACAAATTGAGAACTTTAACAACAATATTTGTACCATTGTTGAGAATCCTTCTATAAACAGATCCAAAACTACCAACCCCTAACATATTGTCTTGGCTAAACCCACTAGTTGCATGTACAAGTTCTTCATATCAAATCCTTTCATGCCCAATGTTAAGGTCAAAGTTCTTTTGATTTGTATGTCTCTTATAGGAAATAGAAACAATTCAGAAGACATGATGAAGATTAGAATGCCAATAACAACTAATACTATCCCCTTTTTGGAGACCAATAATTGTTTGTGTTTGGAATCAAAACATGGTTGTAATTTAATCCAACTGTCACAAAGGCCAACATTTTTTAAAACTGTTGACTCATTAATTCTTGCAATAACTCCTCCCTTTGGAACTTCTCTTGTTAAGTTATTTGAAGAGAGATTGATATGTTGAAGCATTTTTCATTTCTTGGAAAGCCATTTGGATTTCACCTAACAAATTTTTGCTTGAGAGATGAATAGCTTGAAGATTTTTCATACTTGTAAGTGATGCTGGTATTGGGCAATCAAATGAATTCCATGTCAAATTTAAATATTGCAAGTTTTTGCAACTTGATAGTGCATCTGGAATTTCTCTTAAGAAGTTGTTAAGAGACACATCTATACCTCAGACCATTACCATTTCAATCATTATTAAAATAGAACCTTGTAATAAATTGTTAGAAATATTGAAATAAAATTTGATATTTGTAAGACCTTCCCATTCAAGAGGTATATTTCCATCTAATTTTTTGTGAGCTAAGTCCACCATTTCTATAGTGATGCATCTCACTAAACTAGGAGGGAGTTTCCCTAACAATTGATTGTGATGAAGATCAAGATCTCTTAGTTGTCGAAGATCAGCAAGACTTTTTGGAATTTCACCTGAAATCATGTTTTCACTTAATTACAAAAACCCAAGTCATTTTGAAAGACCAACACTTTTTGAAATTATTCCATCTAAATTGTTTTCATCCAAGTATAAAATTTGAATATTTGGAAGTTGATTGAGAGCTAATGGAATGGTTTCATTGAAATGTTGTTAGATAAATCTAATTATGTCAACTTTGTGAGGTTTCCAATTCCACTTGGTATGTTTCCCTCAATTTCATTGGAGTACAATTACAAATTGGAAAGTTGGCTTGATAGTTGGCTAATAGAAGAGGGGAAAATGCCACTAAGATAATTACTACCCAATTCTATCTATTCTAGAGAAGAGAAATTAGATAAGGCTATTAGAAAACACAAGCCAGTGATTCCACTCACATGATGGTTGGCCCGTAAATAAGGACGATGAAGCTGGAGTAATTTTCCAAACTCCAAGGGAATATTACCAATTAGTTGATTATTAGCTAATTCCAAAACTTGGATAAGAGTACAATTGGAAATGGAATTAGGAATTACTCCTATCAATTTTTTGTTGTTAACATAAAGCTCTTTAAGTTGAGTAAGCATACCTAGTTCAATAGGAATATAGCCAATTAACTTGTTATGGGATAATGCCAAATTTTGGAGAAGAGTGCAATTGAAAAGGGCAATGGGAATTATTCCTATGAAGTTGTTGTATTCAAGATAAAGCACTCTGAGTTGAGTAAGCATACTTAGTTCAACAAGAATATTACCATGGAGTTTTTTTGTCGCTAACTCCAAATCAACTAAAGATGAAAGGTTTCCTAGGGAAGGTGGGATCCTGCCTGTTAGTTGATTTACTGCTAAACCAAGCAGCTTTAAATGAGAAAGAAGGCCATGTTGAGAAGGTATAATACCACTCAACAAATTATAGGACAATATGAGATGTCGCAATGAATAGTACTCAGCTAGAGTGGAGGGAATTTATCAATCCAATTTATTCTTAGACAATCTAAGTATTTTGGGGTGGATGGTGTAGTGTGTTGTTGGTTGTGAAATGGAAGAGGATCATGACATGGAGTGGGATGGATGTTTTGATCATGAAAGGGATATCATCACTAGATGGGATGGAAGGTGTACTTTGATCTTGATTTAGAGGGGGATCATGTAATGGAGTGGAAGGGGTAATTTGATCTTTGGATGGAAAAGTATCATTAGATGGGATGGGAAGGATATGTTGTTCTTGATTAGAGATGGGATCGTATGATGGAGGAGAAGGCATTCCTTGATCTTTGTATGGAGAGGAATCCTTGTTAGCATGCTTGGATTAGTATATATGGGCATGGTTCATTTAATGTGAATGGTGTGATGGGGGAAGAAGGTTGGAAAGATGTGTCAACTTGGATGGATGGAGTAGTAGAGGATTCATGAGACTTAGGGGATTGATATTTATCTTGGTGTGGAGATGATGAAGGTGAATGCATGACATGGGAAGATTGCACATCTTTTTTTTTGCATGGGGAATTAAGTACCTTTCAAAGTGGTCCTTGGATCCAACCATTATAAGGGACATGGGGTAAATTTTATTGTTAAGGTTGGGGTGATGTGTATTGTAAGGATGTGGAAGATGAACAAGTGGAATAAGAGATGGAATTTTCTAAGGATTTGTAAATTGAGTATGAGGATGAGGACCTTGAAAAAGATGTGGTGATGGAGATTTGTGATGGGGAGTTTTGTCTAGAGGCTTGGTCTCCCTTTTCAAAGGAAGGGGGTGATAACCAAGAGGGGATAGTTTGGGATTGGATGAAGGTGGGGAGGGTGGAATTTTAGCACCAATATCAAGGAGATAGCTAAGCATGGCATCCTTATCATTATTAAATTAGTAGATGAGGAGATGATTGGTGATGAGGGTGTGGGTGGGGTTATAGGGGGACATTGGATGGGTGATTGGTGAAATCTTGGAGGATTTTTTCTAATGGGTTCAAGGTGATCCATAATAATGTCACTATCATCATAGGAATTAGGATATGGGTTCATGATATTAGATGGGGTTGGAATAGATGAAGGTGGATTAAGATAGATTAGGTTGGATGCAAGATAGATTGCATTATTTAAAGACATGGTCGGGGTTTGATTGGAGGAAAATTTTGGATTGATTTTGGATGAGGATGGAAATTATGGAAATGAATTAGCAATGGATCCAGGGATTAGAAGAATAAGATATGAGGATGAATATGCACGATGGGATTAGACTTGGGATCAAATGTGAAGACCTTAAGATGATTTTATTTAATTAAGGTTGATTCTCTATACTTAGAATAGGCTAATGTTCCCAAGCAATATTTAATTGGATTTGATTTATACTTAAGATAGGAAAAGTTCATAAATATGGATTGATTGTATTTGATAACTATACTTAAGATAGGCTAATGTTCTTAAGAAAGTTTGGATTAAAGATGAGATCAATATAAGGACTTAATTTTTGATTGGGAGATTGGATTTGAGATGGATGATAGTGGATTAAGGATAGGATCCTTAGATGAAAGATTTGGATAATGATGAGAGGATATGGAGTGTGAAGGATATTAGTTCCTTAACCAAAATTTGATATTCAAATGATGATTTTTTGATTAAGGATGGGATTTGGATGCTTAATTGAGAAGATAAATGGATAATGGTTGATTGAATTTGGATGAGCATAGATGGATTGGATTGGGATTTGGTTGGAATGGGAAATTGGATTAAAATGATGATAAAGGATGAGGATTAAGGATGATAATGGGGGATGTGGATTAAGGATGATGATGGAGGATAAGGATTAAGGATGATGGAGAATAGAGGATGATAATGAAGGATGGATTAAGGATTATGATTAGAGGATATTGGGACCAATATTTATGATGAAATTAGATGGGGATCTTAATGATGATGATTAGGACCTAAAATGGATTAGAAAAATTAAGCTTAGGATCCTAAAGGATGGATTGGATATAGATTATGGGATTATTTGGTTAAGGTGGATTATTAGAATTATTATAGAGGATTATGATGGGATGATTAGGATATGGTGATTAAGAAGAAGTGGGAATAAGATGAAAATGGATAATTAGGATAATAAGGGATGGCTCTAATGAGGTAGGGGAGGTGATTAGAATTAGAACGGGTGATTACTTGATGTAAATAGTGGATTAGGATGGGATGATTAGGATTAGGTGATTATGATGGAAAGGGATGATTAGGATAAAAAGGATGGTATGATTAGGATGTAGAGTGATGATGAGGATAGGAAGAATTGGGTGAGGTGAAGGTTTCTCTTTCTTGACTAGGAGATAGAATTAAAAGCACACAAACAAGAAAAGTGGTCAAGTTTGATGGATTTTCTAAGTGTATGTTCGATCCTCAACCCCTTGGCTAATTTGTTTTCCATGGGTGTTTCACAAGAAGACACTTCAAGAACTTGCACAAGCCTAAATTATTCAAGTGGGATTATAACTTAGTGTAGATGCACCACCCAAGTAAGCTTGGGTTAATACTCCTTGATACTTGGGTAGTTCACTGGAGCACATTTTCTCACAAAAGAAGATAGCTAGAGATCCAATGGCACAGGGTCATCAATAGATCCCACAGGCTCACTTTCTTTCTCTCCTTGGGAACTATCATAGTTCACCACAAGGATTTATATCTCAACCTAAGGGAGTACATGGTGAGTAACTTTAGGGTACAATGTCCATCCCTTGCACCACCTAAGCTACGGTTGAAAGGTCTTAATCTAGGATACACAACGTTACTAGGGAGTCCTCTATATACCTCAAGGGTACGTGAGGCCTAAATCCATAGATGAAAGGGAACAATGTCAAACAACTAGGATGAGAGAGTAACCCACTCTCCACCTTCACTTCTCTAAGGTATAAAGTTCTTGGAGGCTTAGCTCGATTGACAAAATTCCACTTCCAAGAGTGGTGGCTTTCTCACCTCTCGCTCTTTATACTCCATCTGAA
Organism: Sequoia sempervirens; assembly: GCA_007258455.2. Classification (NCBI taxonomy): domain Eukaryota; kingdom Viridiplantae; phylum Streptophyta; class Pinopsida; order Cupressales; family Cupressaceae; genus Sequoia; species Sequoia sempervirens. The sequence goes on along the minus strand of VDFB02358134.1, from coordinate 19,136,879 downwards.
CATGGGGGTTGGAGTTGTCCCTTAGGGTGATGAAATCCTTAGGCAGGACCCCTAAAAGGAATTACCCAAGTGTTTTTCATCCAAAATATCTCACAAAGCCTCAGGGGAGAACGTACACATGTTGGGTTCCCTGGGATGAAAAGAAAAAGAAAAAGAGTAAGTGATGTTTTTCATCCTCAAGATCACACTAGGTACGAGAGGAGAGCATACACACCAATCACTCAAAGACACATTTCAAACAAGATTTTTTTAACCTTAAGAAACAAAATGTGCCTAGATTAGCAGAAAAAAGAAAGCATTGGACAAACAAATCTACAAGATGTTAGTAGTTTGATGATTTTGGATTTGAAAATTGATTTCAAGCTACAAAACAAGTGGTTAGATGATAATATTATCACATAAAAATATTGTTAGCATGAATATAAGCATAGATATTTGATGATTTGTTCCTTAGATGAGCATTAGAGACCTGGAAGATGCATTAGTATCCAAAAAAAAATTAGATGCAAAAGAATAGCTAAAAGAAGACCTAAAGATGCATCCTAAAACCTAGGCACCATTCTATAGATAAATTTGTACTTCTATTAAAATAGAGGTGTCATTTTGTGAAAAGAGGGATAGTTTTGTAAAATGGGCCAAAAAGATAGCTTTAGGCTCAGTGAAAATTTGATTTTTGTTAGATACCCAGTTGAGAAAACAACCTGAAAATGCATCTAATGACTTAAAAATGAAATAGTTAATGCCACAAAAACCTTATAAACCAAAAAATATGTCCCATAAAATAGAGGTTCAGTAATTTTGAACAAAGGCACCACAATTTTGCACTTAGGCGCCACTTTGCAGAAAGTGCTAGAATATAACCCCCAAAAGTCAAAAAATGAAGTTTCGGGGCAACCTAGATGGAAAAATGGATGGATGAACATGTGGGGGACATAAAAAAATGAATATTTAGCCAAAATATTCCCCAAATGTAATGAAAATGAGCTTGAAATGAAGAAGATCCTAGGTGACCTAGAATGCTTGTATGAAAACCTAGTCTTAGAGAACTTTGGAAACACCTAGTTGAAGCATGAAAATGATTGATGAACCTTCAAAAAAATGTTTTAGGACAATGAATACCTGAAAAATAAGATTTTAGAAGCCAAATAAACCCTAGATCTATGTTATAATGATGAAAACAATAGTAGAAAATGGAAGCGCATTTTTGGGTTATAGGGGAACCACAACTTTGAACCTAGGTGCCACAAGTCTTCACTTAGGCACCAAAAGTATTCACTTAGGTGCCAAAAATTTTCAATTAGGCACCACTTTGTAGTATTTTCTCGAAAACGACACATGGAGCTTCTAAACGGACAATAACTTTATGAAATGTTAGAAAAAAGGGGTGGGGAGCCACTAAGCATGCAAAAATAAAGATTGGAAGGATGGTAATGAAGGTAAATTATAGAAATAGATGAAAATACATACGAAATAAACATAATGATGTTATACCTTCATTTCTCCTTCCTCTTCATGGATAGAGCTCACAAGAAGCACCCATTCTCGCAGATTTGCTCCAATGTTGACAAGGGATGTGGTTGCTCACAATTTTAGCATGATGATGGTATGATGAAGATGGATTTGATGAGGATTTGAGCAGAATAAGGATGGGATGAATGTGTGTTATGAGAAATGAGAGCCAATTCCTCATTACACAAAAATTTGGTGAGAGGAATCAATGGCTAATGGAGGGTTGAGATTGATTGAAATGGTGAGGTTTGGATCAATGATGAGGATTGATTAGCCTTGTCACAAGTGTCACAAGATGAAAAGGGAAAAAATGGTGAGGTGTTCTCACACATACATATGTGAGCACACATTAGGAAAAGAGGCATTCAATTTGTGTAAGAGATAGGGTGGCTCATAGGGTGGCTTGTGTAAGAGGTTAGTGGGGGTAGGTGAGATGTAGGAATTTAAAATTAGAAAATAATGATAATGATGATGAGGGATGAGGGTTAGCTCAACTAATAAAGGATTAATTAATTAATGAGGATGGGTTGAGTTAATAAACCAAGTGTTTGTTAACTTAGGTGGGGTCAAAAGTTGGAGAATGGGATAATGATGTAACTTAGGATGGGGATAAAGTTAATTAATCAATGATTAATTATCTTAAGAAAGGTTAGGGGATTTTAGAGGAATGAGGATAAATGTTAGATTAATTAAATAAATGTAGATTTATTTAAATAAAGGTGGTGGATAAATGTAATGGGGAAATTAATTAAATAAATAACAAATATTTATTTAATTAAGTATTCGGATAAGGGAAGTGGGTTAAATTAAATAAATAACAAGTATTTATTTAATAAGGTAATATTTTGGGTGACTACAAAAATATCTTCTTGGTATGAAGTCATATAGAATGCAATGGTTGCAGGACATGCACAAAATTGTAATCTTGAGAAGGCCCCTGAGCTCTTCCAAAAAAATGCAATTGTTAGGTGTGAAGCTAGACATTGACCCATTTTCTAGTGCTCTCCAAGAATTTTCCATCTTGGGAGATCTTTGTAGGGCAAAGGAAGCCCATAAAGACATTATTAAAAGAAAATGTCTTGTTGATGTCTTTGTAGGGACCAAAATTTTGACATGTATGCCAAGTGTGGGGGTATTGAGGATGCCCAATGAGTGTTTGACAAGATGCCCACCCAGGATGTAGTTCCTTGTAGTGCAATTATTGAAGGATATGATATGCATGGATATGGTGAAGAAGCTATTCAACTATCTGATGAAACACAAAACCAACACAAGGTGGGATGGTGTTACCTTTTTTGGTCTTCCCCAAGAATAGCCATATGAATTGCCAAGAACCTTCGGGTGTGTGGTGATTTCCACTCAGCCAACAAATTTATCTCTAAGATTGCTTCAAATCAATTCCTTCATTATAACAATGGGATGTTTTCTTGTGGGGATTATTGGTGATGTTGGGCAAAATAAGAAAAAGATATTAGCTTGCTTGTGCATAATTTTTCTTTTGTTTTTTGTTGGAATTTTTTCCTCAATCCATATTGACATGTAACTCCTTGAGGGTAAAGTTTTTGTGACATTAATCATGTCTGGCCGACTAGTTGTTCTAAATTCTCTTGAAATGTTCATTTCGCCGAGACAAAGCAAATGTCTTGTTGAATGATGTTATCGTTGTGACTAGAAGCATTCACTGTGACATTTTGTCGAGTAGGAAACCTCTGGCTAACAGTGTTGTTTCTTATCAGGTGTCGGGGAGACTCACAGTGACTGGGGTGTTTAGGGTGACTTGATCGCTTGGTATGAAGTCACAGTGACTGAAGGGAGTCTTACCGATAGGTCATCAAGCTAACACAAGGGCATCGGTAAGATGTCCCAGCGAGAATGGAAGTACACACTGACGGGGATACAACTGAACTCATCGGAGTAGCTCAAGGCAATCAGTGTGAAGTCTTGGTGACTTGTGAGGTCTCGTCGATGGAAAAGCCAATGTTTCGATATGACTTGAAGAGAGTCTTGCCGATAGTAAATGGTCATCGGTGTAACATATGATTTTGATAAGAATGCTTGGTGAAGGTGATAAGTCTTTCCGACTAGTGATTGGGGCACTCGGTATGACTTAGGACCTCGGTATGAAGTCCTGGCGAAAGTAATGAGTCTCGTCGACTGGTGGTTGCTTCGGAACAACATGAAGACTCGATGGGGGGTCTTGGCAAGAGCGAAATGTCTTGCTAACAAGTATGACTCTTCGGTGTGACTTAGGATATCGATATGTGGTCTCACTGAAGTTGATGCAACTTGTGAGCTCGGTAAAATGTCTTGCCAATGGAGAAACTCTTGCCGATAGAAATGCAATGGCTATCAATGGATTCAGTATGACTCATGGTGTTTGCTATATTGTCTTGCTGACTGTTGGAACCTATGACGATATCCATAGTGAAGACTTTGTGGAATCCGGGAGACACTATTAGTGTCTCACCGATATGCCAACAAAGTTTGAATTCCTTTTACCAAATTTACTATCCTATGTGGAGCCTTGTGGACCAATCAGAGGAAGTGAATATCAAATGGATGGCAGTTAGATTTTTGCAATAGTTGCGACACTAGAGCTGAACTGCATGCGGGAAAAAATCAATGCTCAAGAGGAAACTTTCTACGATGGGGCAATGGCAGATAAGGATGAACAAAAGATAAAAATCAGAATGTGATAAGATAAAAGGAGATCAATTCTGAGAATGATGATATGAATCAGATTGTTGAGAGAATTTTTGTAAGAGATTGAATAGTGAATGAAGCTATGGTGAACTGATACCAGATATTTGTATCACTGCATTATATGTAATTTTTGTTATTGTAATACAAAGAGATTCAACTTGGTGTGGTGGGTTTTTTCCTGAAAGGGTTTCCCACATAAATCTGTTGTTCATTGTCTTTGAGTATCTTCTATGTTTCTAAAAATCTTTCATGTGTGTCTTAATTAGATTGTAATTTGGAGATTAAAAGTATTGTATGCATTCTTCCATGTTGCTTTGACGTTAGGAAAGTTGCTTCCGCACCTCTGCTTTCCTTACAAGTGGTATCAGAGCCTGGCTAGTTGTGTTATCCTTGTGAGTGGGTTGGGTTTTTTGTGTCAATTCTTTTCAGGTGGGAGTTTGGTAGAGGTCTGATAGTTTAATTACAAATTAAGATGGCAAGGAAATCCAGAAAGATGGATATAGAGAAATTCAATGGTAGCAATTTTGAGTTGTGGAAACTTAAAATGGAAGATCCGTTAGTGGACCGAGATCTTTGGAATGTTGTGTCTGGAACAAAACCTCAAGACATGAAGCAAGAGGATTGGGACTTGGTAGATAGAAAGTCAAAAGGGTTGATAAAGCTCTATTTAGAAGACTCTATTCTTCTGAACGTACATGAAGATAAGACTACATCTTCCTTGTGGAAAAAACTGGCAGCTATTTATCAGGGCAAGTCCTTGGTGAACAAGTTGTTCGTGAGGAAAAAGTTGTGCTCTTTGAAGATGCAGGATGGAGCTATTGTTGTTGATCACTTGAATTCTTTCAACATGTTGATTGCTTAGTTAGCATCTATTGGTGTGAAGATAGATGAAGAATATTGCTGCATGCTGCTTCTATGTTCTTTGCTTGATTCTTGGGATCATTTGGTGATGGCTATTGGGAGTACAACATCCAATTTCAAAATGGAAGATGTTGTTGCTTCTTTGTTGTCGAAAGAGATGAGAAGAAAATCTTCTGAGATGGGAAAGGAGGCTCTTGCTATCAGAGGTAGATCGAAGGAGAAAGGCAAGAAGAAGGACAAGAAATCTAGATCAAAATCAGGAGGGAGATCAAAGTCTCCTGGTAAGAAGTCCAAGGTGAAGTGCTATAATTGTGGGCAACCTGGTCATGTCCGAAAGGATTGCAAGGAGGAGAAAAATAAGAAGAAGAAGACCTCTTCTGACAATGATTCTTCTTAGAGTGATGAAGACGCCTTCATTGCAGCCTTGGCTACGCAGGCATGTGATGATGTCTGGTTGATTGATTCTGGAGCATCTTTCCACATGACATTTTATAAAGACTGGTTCATGAAGTATGAAAACTATGATGGTGGAAAGGTGTATTTGGCAAGTGATTCATCTTTTGAAATTGTTGGCCGTGGAAGAGTCAGAATTCAATTCCCTGATGGAAGAGTGAAGGGAATCAATGATGTGATGCATATACCAGGTCTAGCTCATAATTTACTTTTTGTAAGTAAGCTGAATAATATTGGAGTGCATGTCACGTTCTCTAGAAATGGCTATAAGATGACTAGAGGCTCTATGGTGCTAGCAAGGGGTGCTCGTATTGGTACCTTGTATGAGTTGGATGCACAAGCTATTCAATGCAATAGTGTCTCTACGAAGTCACAAAAAGCTACTCATGGAGGAAAAGAGGGAAACGTTCCTGATGGTGTAAACTCCATGAAGGTTAAACTTCTAGTAGAAAAGACAATGCTTTGGCATCATAGGCTAGGGCACATTGGTGAGAAAGGTTTAAAAACCTTAAAAAATAAAAACCTGGTTGAAGAGCTTGAAGATTGTAACCTCGAATTTGAGTTTTGTGAACATTGCATATATGGTAAACAACATCGTGTTTCATTTTATTCCAATCCTCAAAAATCTTTTGGTTTGCTTGATTATATTCATTCTGATGGTTTTGGTCCAGTGAATGTTCCTTCTCTATCTAAATCAAGATACTATGTGTCGTTTATTGATGATTATTCAAGAAAAGAATTTGTATATTTTCTAAAGAGTAAATCAGAAGTGTTCAGTTGGTTTAAGGAATTTGAAAACTTTGTTGAAAATCAGAATGGTAGAAAAATAAAATGTTTAAGGACTGACAATGGTGGTGAGTTTTGTTCAGATGAATTCAAAAGGTACTGTAAGGATCATGGGATTAAAAGACATAAGACTACACCTTACACTCCACAGCAAAATGGACTTGTTGAAAGGCTCAACAGGACAGTAATGGAAAGAGCACAAAGTATGCTGAGCAGTGTTGGCTTGGAGGAGAAGTTCTGGGCTGAAGTAGTCTCTACAACATGTTACTTGGTAAATCATTCTCCTAACTCTGCTCTTGTTGAGAAGATGCCTTTGGAAGCATGGTTTGGAATGAAGCCCTCTCTGAGACATATTTGTGTCTTTGGCTGTAAGGCATATGCATATGTGCCATTTGAAAAAAGATCCAAGTTGGAAAACAAAGCTGTAAAGTGTATTTTTATTGGCTATAGTGCTGGCATAAAAGGATACAAGCTTTGGAACCATGAGATTGAAGAGGTTTTGTACAGCAAAAGCATTATCTTTCGTGAGCTGAAACCTTCTACATTGGATCTGCAGTCAGAGAAGAAATCAGAAAATGAAAAGGATGTAGCAGA
>VDFB02358134.1:19116623-19129873 GCA_007258455.2 Sequoia sempervirens | reverse complement strand
GTTGTAGGGACCTCAACTAATTCAAATCTACAACTAATTTTATATACTAGTCCTACAACTTTTCAAAATAAGCTTGCAACTTCTTGGATGTGGCTTCACTAAATAAGGCTATATTAACTGCCAATGATGCAGCTTGGGAGCAAGAGCATCTACAACTCCCTTGATTATCAAATCCCCTTTCAACTCATGGATTTTGTTAACCACCCTTTCCCTATTGGTATTTGGAGACATAGCCCATATTGCCAAGATCTCAAATTTAGAGCTCAACCTTGACCATTAGAAATCTTGTTTTGCTTGCTCTTAAGTAGAAAATGCTTTTGGAGAATTTCTCCTTATTGTGTTCAAAGAAAGTGTAGTAGTGATATCTAAATCAATAAGTAGCAATAAACTACTATCTTGCACTAACTTTCTTCATTATTCAAGGGTCATTTTTCCCACATTGAAATCCACTTCATGTAGCATTTTCTTAGAAATTTCATCCCATTTAGAGGTATCATCCTTATCCTTTAGTAAACTGACCCTCCTCTAGTACTCATCTCTTTTTTATTCTCATTACAAAATCCTTAAACTCTTGGGTCCTGATAAAATTGGCATCTCTCTCCCTCCCTCTTTCCCTCTATTTATCTATCACTCTCACTCACTCTTGATCTCTCCTCTTTCCTCCTTCCTTCTCTATCTATGTCTATATCACCTACCCATTCTCTCTCTCTCCTTCCCTCTCTATGTCTATCTATCTCACCTCTATCTCCCTCACTAATTCCCCCTCCCTCCTCTCTCTCTCCTTTCCTCTCTACTTCTATCTATCTCACTTCTCTCTTCTTCACTCCTTCCCCCCTCTCTTTGCCTCTCCTTCCCTCTCTAATTTTGTTTTTCTCTATCTCTCTCTCTATCCCTCCCTCCCTCCTTTTTATTCTCTCTCTACTTCTCTCTATCTCACCTCTCTCTCAGGCTCCCTCCATCCTCTCTCCACTTCTCTATATCACTCCTTACCCTATCTCTCTACCTATCTCTCCTTCCCTCTCTCTCCCTACCTCAATCCATCCTTTCCTATCTACTCTCTATCCTCCTATCCCTCTCTAACTACATATTCCTCCTTCCATACCTCTCCTTATCTCTCTCTCACTACCTCTCTTTGCTTATCTCTTCCTCCCTAAAGAGAGAAATGGATGGAAGGATTGAGAGTGGAGATAGAGAGAAGTAGATATGGAGAAAGGGAAAGATTTATGTTGGGAGATAGAGGAAAGGAGAGGTGAGTAGAGTGAGGAAGAGGATAGATAGATGATGGAGAGAGAAAGAGAGGGAAGAGAATGGAGAGAGTGGCGACATAGAGAGAAGTAGATAGAGAGAGGTGATATAGAGAGAGAATTAGAGAAGGAAGGATAAAGGGATAGAGAGAGAGAGAGAGCTCTAGGTGATATGGAGAAGAGTACATAGAGAGAGAAGTGAGATTAAGAGAAGTAGAGAGGGAAGGTCAGAGAGGGAGGGAGGGAGAGAGATGGAGAGATAGAGTGGTGAGATAGAGAGTAGAGAGGGAAGTATATATAGGGAGAGGGAGAGGTATGGAGAGAGAGAGGTGAGATATAATTTTAGAGAGAGGAGAGATAGAAAAGTAGAGAGGGAGAGAGAGGTAGGGAGAGAGAGAGGTGAGAAAGAGTTTGAGAGAGAGGTAGATTTTGAGCTCAAGGGAGAGAGGTAAAGAAAGGGATGGAGATAGGGGGAGGGAAATAGGTCTAGAGTGCAAGGGACAAGGGATATAGATAGATTGTGATAGAGAGAGAGAGAGAGAAAGATGATGGAAGCCTATTGATTACTAAAATTTGACTCTAAAAAATTATAAGATCTTCAAAAAACTAGAATCTATATTATAACTCCTACAAACACTAAACCATTCTCAAAAATTTTGAAACTATGTACATAAAATATAGCTCTTGAACTATAATAAAGTATTTATGTCCATACATAACGTGAGTGTGTTTCATTATAACACATTCACGTTTTCTTTTTTATAGGGGTGAACTTACATGTGGGTCATTGTATACCTAAATGTAGACTAAGGGCCTATATATGTCGAATAGATTCAAATCAAGGAAGAAAAAATATAATAGATCTAAAAGATCATTGCAAGGTAGGAAGATCATATTTAGTTGAAAAATAAAGTATCCACTACATGAGATAACATGCTAGAGGTTGGTGCTATTAGCTTACTGTCTTATCTATCATTCAACACCCTTTTTTGTCTTGTTTTTGGGCTTTTGGTATACTACAGGTTTCATTTTGAAGTAATTTTTTAGTAGAAATTAGTATCTTTTGTTGTAAAAGGTTTCGGGTCCCTTCAAACCCTATTTTTCCCATATAATCAAAACATGCTAGAAGTTGGATTAAAAAATAGTTGGAAAGATGGTTGTAAGATACTTTTGAGTTTAATGGAAACAATTGCACCAGTGTGATATGTGACACTGCATGCACATGAAGAAGTCTTTCAATGCATAAATAGTTAAATGAAAATAGACCCAAGCACATTCAAAAGGTCATTGCTAAACCTACAAAAACAATACAACATTTGGTTCCTATTGAGAAGCCACAACAAATGCACCAAGTTTTTAAGATTTCAAATCTTAGGCCTTATTTTGATGGGAAAATGGTTCATAATAGTTTCACAAAAATGGAGCAAGATCTCCTAGTAGAGTTGGATCAATTTAATTTGAATGCTTATATGCTTCGAAGCACAACAAGGTGTAGGTAGGTGATACATTATTAAAGTGCCATTAAATAGGCAGCCCAGAAAACACTTTTATATAGATTTCTAGAAATAGGAGCATATCAAGCATTCACATATGTATGAGATCTACCTCATCTCTCACACATGTTTTCACTTGCAAGGCATACATGACATTGTTCTTTGAAACTTATGATCTTTATTTGTGGGTCTGATTTTGTAAAAGAGTGTAACATATATAATGCATGCAAAAAGAGTTTTGTAGATAAGTTACCAGTTAATAAAAGAACAAAGATGACTTACAATTTACTTTTGGATTTTATAATCCTAAGCTTAGAGTAGATTGAACACTTTAAAAGTTTAAATAATATTTAACACAATTGAAAGCTAAAAATTACTTAGGTTAATCAAAAGGTATTTGGCAGAAAGGGCTTAAAATTCTAGTTAGATAATTGCACCAAAAGGGAGAATGGAAGCAATTGATAAATGACTTTAGGTAAGTAAGGGTTTAGGATGATAATGAAATGGTTTAGTGTGCATTCTATAGGTGTGATCGTAGAGGGAGAAAGGGAGACACCAGATTCCAAAGTAGGAAATCATGACAAAAATTATAATGAGCCATTGAAAATAGTCCATGATAACATTCAGACTATTGCACTAAAAATGGCTATAAAGGATTGCTATCTAAAGAAGATCTTGTGCATATCGTGTCAATTTTGTACATGATATCAATTTCATGCAACAATTTTGTGCAGCACCCAAAGCGAAAGAGAGTTCAGTTTGTTTTCTAATATCAAAACATCCTTTTGGTTGCCAAGATCTCAAATTTTTTGTTGCTAAATCCCATGTCTCAAAAATTCAAAATGATAGTAAGGAGGTTGTGGAGAAAAACTATGATTTAGTTGTACAATATTTTTCTCCTTCTAATGGACTTTGAAAATACCATGTTCATAATAGTAAGGAGTGCATCAATGCATTGAAATCCAATGTGGATGGAAATCATCCAAGGACATTAACACTCCTAAATAATGAACGCCAAGCTCCGTGTTATGAGACCATGGATTTAGATTAAAAAAATCAACTTGCTCCCATTTCTATTCATTAATTGAAATCCATAACATGGAATTTGATCAATAGAAATGCATTGGGAGTTTTTCACACTCCCCTAATCTTAATCTAACATTTCAAATTAAAAATAAATGAAAATTTGAAAAGAAATTAGAGAAATACTTCAAATTATGTAAAATTTTACAATGAAGAATACTCCAAACACACCTAAAGAATGCATGAGATAACTTGTAAGAACACTCCCTTTCTAGTTCCTATTCTAATGAATCTGATCTCATTGAATTCCCCTTATAGATGCTCCCACAATCACAAAAGCAAGATTTTGCCAAGAAGAGGGTTTTTTCTTTCACCAATTCTTCACAAAAATGCATAATGAATAATAAGAAAACATTTTTCCTATTTTATCCATTTTGAATTCTTAATTAAGAATTTTGTATATTTTTTATTTTCATTTATTTAAATTACATTTCTCTCAAATTCCTCAAACTCCCAATAAACACTTAAATACATTCCTAAATAAAATTCAACATTTAAATTCATTATTTAAAACTATATAAGCATATAATTGAATTAAATTAAGGAAATCAAAATTTAAACAAGATAATTAAATCAACCATAACCTACATTTCCCAACTCAAATAATTTTCACAAATTAATTAAATAATAACTTAATTTCATTTATACTTTCATTTTATTTTTCTCCTTTCTCAAAACACAAAAAAATATTTCAATAATCAATATAAGCAATCATTTAAATTCTTAACTTTTCATTTATGGAAAATAATAAATTTAAACCATTAAATAAATAATATCTTTACTGGTCATTCATGAAATATAGGGATTCTGAAATAACTCATAACTCAGATTCAAGCTAATATTGGTCAAATATGGCACATACCATACTCGATTTAAGTACGATTGATGAATATATAGGGGGCCCATTGTCACATCTCCAAATATAACTACCATTGGAGAATAACCTAGGCTTGTGTAGCTAGGTGGAGAAATAACCCTATACGTATAGCCAATTAATGCACACCACGGGTACCTACTCAATATATATATATATATATATATATATAGCTGAAACACAACATAATCATAAACACCCAATGAGGTAGAATAACATAAAGCATAAACATAACATCCATAAATTCATTATTATTACCAATAATTAGGTTCACAGATAATCATTGCATAAATAATGTACATCTCTAAGAACTAAAGCATACCAATAAGCTAGGAATATAAACATATCAAATTACAACAATCAACATGTTGAGGAACCTCATCTCGAACATGTGGTTGTTCATACACACCATTCAAATAAATAATGTAACCACAAGGAAATGGTGAGCTAAAACAACATTCTCACATTTGAAACATCGGTTTCACATCAATAAGCTACAAACGAGAGGGGCACTACACTTCCTCTCTCTCCCTCTAACTTTAGACATGCCTCCCTCTCTAGATATCCATCTATCCATTTCCCTCTCCCTCTTCATAGGCTTCTATATGTATATATATTTTCCTCTCTATCTCCCTCTCTTTATTTTTCTTCTTCTACCTCTCATCTATCTATATCTAGTTATCTCTGCATCTCTCTCTACCCCTATATCTCTCCCTCTCTCTACCTCTCTCTATATATCACTTCATATCTCTATCTTTATATTTCTATCTCTCTCTCTCATTCTTTTGTTCTCTCTCCCTCTCTATATATTTATCTCTTCCATCTCTATCTATCACTCTCTCCTCTCTCTCCATCTCCCCCTCTCCTCTCCATATTCCTCCCCTCCATCTCTCTCTATATCCTTACCCCTCTCTCCATTAAAACCTTTATTGCACAAACTGCTAAATGACCTACCAATTGACCACATATTGACCTTTCACACCTTTTTGAGGTACACGTTGCACACCAAGGTGCAATTTCTAGTATTATTCTTATGTTTCTTCCCCTCATCAAATATTTTTTTTTGTTTCTTCTTTGAAACCCTAGTTCCCTAATGCCGTTTGCTACCAAAAATATTCTAAAAATTCTACCCCAAATACTATGCCGCATTAATTCAAATTGAGAGATATGGAAAACAAAATAATTAGGTGCTCTATATCGAGAAGTCATTCAATGCATTGAAATCCAACATGGATGGGAATCATCCATAGTCATTGATGCTCCTAAACATTGAACGCCAAGCTCATGTGGTGAGATAATGGATTCAGAAAAAATAAAATCATTTTTTCCCCTTTCTTTTTAGCACTGTCAATGTTGACATTGAACAAACTCAAGGAAACGTCAATAGGATCGCTAATGAGGATGTCAAAAATCCCTACAAGAAGAGCTAATTGAATTTTCATTATTTATTTATTTTTAATTTGGACTTTTCCTTGTAAAATTATCACTTGTAGAGTTGCCTCAAATTCAAAGCTCTTCCACAAGGTAAACTAGTTTATCCTCACATCATTCTAATTGAATTTACTACTAAAATTAATGTGGATACTAAGCTCATCATGTTGTATGCTAAGATTCGCATCTTGGAATATAGTTGAAGAATATTGAAGGGAATAACTTAACTTGACATTCTCTCGTAGAATTCATTGATTGTAACTTACTCTAAGTGGCAACAAAGTGAAGATGCCTTTGAGCATTTTTATTGAATTGCAACAAGCAATTATTAAACCAAATTGAGTTGACTTTTTCTAGTATTATATTAGATCTTCTATGGGTTTGATAATTTTGGAGTAGGGTACAATAGTTCATAAAGATATAAGTAAAGGTGGGTTTGATTTGGATGTTTATGTTAATAATGGTTTTTGTAACATATAAGCTAAATGTAGAATAATTTACCATGCATGCAACTTTTTTGACAAAATGTCTAAATGATAAACAAATTCATGGAATGCGATGATTGTTGGGTATGTGTAGAATTAGTGTTTGAATGAAGCACTAGAACTTTTTAAGAAGATGCTTGAAAGGAATATACGTACATGGAGGGAAATGTTGGAAAGATATGTGCATAATGGTTATGTGGAATAGGTATTGAATCTCTTTGAGAAAATTCCACAACAAAATATGTTGGGTTATGGACTGAAATAATTGCTAGACTTGTTCAGAACAAGATGTTTGATGAGGCCCTAGAGCTATTTTGAAAGATGCAAATTGCATGGGTAAAGTAGAAATCCAAGAACTATTCATCCTTTCTTCCAGCATATGGCAGATTGGGAGATCTTTGCAAAGGCAAGGATGTTCATGAAGAAACAAAGAGAGGTGAATTTGAATCTGATGCCTTTGTGGGGATTACCCTTGTAAGTATGTATTTTAAATGTGGGAGTGTGGAGGATGCATGCCACCTCTTTGATAAATTGGTGGTTTAGGATGTTGTCTCATGGATTATACTGGTGGTAGGATATGCACATAATGTACATAGATGAGGTTGTGAAACCTTTTGAGAAAATACCCTTTTGGAATTTGGTTTCATGAAGCGTAATGGTTGCAGGGTATGCACATAATTGACATTTTAAGAATTCCCCTGAGCTCTTCCTAAAAATGGAATTGTTAGGTGTGAAGCCAGACAAGGACACTTTTCCCAGTCTTCTCCAAGTATGTGCTAGCTTGGAAGATCTCTGTAGGACTAACGAAGCTCATAAAGACATGATTAGAATTATACATCTTGCTAATATCTTAGTAGGGAGAGCATTTGTTGAAATGTATGCGAAGTGTTAGAGCATTGAGGATACCCAAAAGGTGTTTGAGAAGATTCTCACCTAGGATTTATTTTTGTGGACTTTAATTATTGTTAGGGTGGTCTGAGACCACTCCCAGCTAGCTTCAAAAATTTGATATTCATTGGGGTGGTCCCCACAAGTAGATTAGGTATCTATGTATACCTTTCTCTATTAGTCCGAATCTTCAAGAAATGTGGGTTTGGGTTAAGGCCAAAATTGAAAAGATATTGGATAGTTGGAATAGGCACTATTTGTCTCTGGCTGGGTGGCTCCAAGTGTGCCAGAAAATTTTATCCTTGTACACAATTTATTTTGCTTTAGTTTGGTTCTTTAATAGCTATCAGGTTAATGAAGTCCAAAAGAAGATTAGATGTTTCTTGTGGTCTGATGGGAAAGGAAGAAGGAAGAAGCACTATGTTAAGTGGGATTGGTGTTTTCTTGAAAAGGCCCATGGGGGGTTGGGGCTTAAGGATCTGAAGTTACATGGTACTGCCTTGGCTGCTAAGTGGGTCTTAAAAGCTTTGGAGGGGACTGAACCTTGGAAAGTTTTAGTCAAAAATAATATTTAGTAGGTTGTTCCCAAAATTGCAAAGTCTTGGAAAGGTCTACCCTTCATTGATCTTCTTATCACCAAGCATCAAATTGTGCCTGGTGGCTCATTTGTCTTCAAAATCATCTGGAGAGTGTGGGAAAGTGTTAGGGTTAACATCCATTGTCCTATTTTCTTTTAACACAATTCCAACTTCATTCACCCCAGCAGATTTGTGTGGTGGAACCTTGAACACAATGGGAAACCATTGGCCCTTATTCAGGGCTACTCTGCCAAAAAATGGGCTCAGGCTGGTATAAAAAATTTCCATAGTATTATGAGGAATGGGGAGTTGTTGGAGTGGGTTCAATTGAAAGAGGAGTATGGTCTGCGCCAATCAAGTTTTAGAACCTATTATGTACTCAGAGAAGCCTAGAAGTCACTTCGCTTGAACCCCAACTTCACTTTTAACTTTGATTTGCAGTTGGATTTCACTTGGAATGATTCCATGCCTCTTGCTAATGTTAAAACCATTACTATCTATAAAGTTCTCATTAACTCAAAACCCCCTGTTGAGTATATTAATAAAGTTTGGAATGTTGACTTAGACAATAAAGGTTGGCATAATTCTTTTTCCTCCCTCTGGCACTATCTAGCTGATGCTAAGAAAGCCTGTTTTAGATGGCTTCTTCTTTTACATAAAATTCCTTACAATTTAAATAATGTAGACATTGATATTTGTAGCATTTGTAGAGTGCCCGAAACTATTAAGCATATTTTTTTTTAATGTCTTTATGCTACTGAAATTTGGAAATTGTTTTGTAATGATCAGAGATTTTTGGGGAGTGATGGGAAAATCAATTGGAAGGAAATTTTGATTGGAAATGATATAAAGTTAAACAAAGACCTGCATTCTTTTTGGTTTACTCTATCTATTGAAATTTTATGGTGCATTTGGAGGGCAAGAAATGATGACAAATTTAGCAGGATATGGAGGGCACTTACTAAGTCTTCTAAAAGACTCATATTTTACAACTTTTCTATGCAAGTTATTGCCGCCTTGGAGATCTCGGAGGGAAAGCTCTTGAAGCGTCTAAGAGATGGGATCATGCATGTTCATCAAGAGAAGGCTAAGTATGGTCATACGTGGAAATTTGGACAACCAAGCCTGCCAATCTTTATGATCACACTTGTTGGTTTCCAGATAGAGCTTAATGAGAAAGCTAAAAAAGATGAAGTCCAACAAAGAATTCAAAATACCACATCACACAGCTGATTGTAGTTTTTTCTATAGTTCTTTGTTTCATAAAAGGCTCATTTTGTACAACTAATTGTATCCTTAGAGCTTTTTTGGGCTAAAACAACATTGTTGTTTTAACATTGTACCTTGTTGTGTTTCATCTATTATTAACACAAAAAATATCTACAAGTCTTTGAAGAAAACACTAAACTCTACCACAAGGAGAGATGGTGTCACCTTTTTTGGTGTTCTTGTTGCATGCTTGCCATATAGGGCCAATGGAGCTGACCATCAATTTAGAAAAAAGGACCAATTTTCTCCCTTTTCTATTCATCACTATCAAAATTTCTACTAAAAAAAATTATGGCAACGCCACTCAGCTCACTACTAGTTCACTAAGGATGTCAAAACACTCTATATGAAGGATTGATTAAAATAGGCCTGTCACCCTTCATATTTTTACCATTTGCATTTTTCCTTCTAAATTATCTCTTACGGAGTTGCCTCAATTTAAAACTCTTCCAGAAAATAAACTGGTTCATACCAAATCATTCTAATTGCATTTACCCCTCAAATTAATATGGGTACTAAGCTTATCACATTGTATGCTAAGTGTGGTAGTTTGGACATTGTCGAAGAATATTGAAGGTAATGACTAGACAATGATAGACTACATTGACTGAAACTTACTCTAAGAGAACATCGTAAAGAAGCCTTGAGCCGATTTGATGAAATGCAACAAGCAGGTTTTAAGCCAAAATGAGTTCACTTTTGCTTGATTTTATCAACTTGTGTAGTTTGGAAGCTTTGGAGAAGAGTAAAGTTGTTGATAAATATATAATTAAATGTGTTCTTGATTGTTGGAACATGTGAAGTTTAATTTTATTGTTATTTCAGTAATGACAAATAATCAACATTAAGTACCACATGTAGTTGGATAAGTAATCTTTTTTTCTTCAAATATTTTTTTCAAAAATGATTTTACAATTCAAATTTCTTATTCTATGTGAAGTCACTCTTTTTGTACAGTTTGATGATTGTTGTATCACCAAATTTTCTTCAAATTAATAAAATACGGAAGATGTTTTCCCTGATATAGTTTTACCAGGTTTTCCACATAAATATGTTTGTATTCTTCTTATTAAATTTTCCTATTTTTTGCACTGTAATTTTTTTTACGTTTGATTCATATGTTTATGTCATTAATGGTCTTATTTACATGCATGTTAAATGTAGGATTATTGATGATGCATGTAAACTATTTGATAAATGATCTTAAAAAGAAATATTTTCATGGAATGCAATGATTGTTGTGTATGTACACAATGGATGTTTGAATGAAGTTCTAGAACTATTTGAGAATAAGCCTTTAAGAAATATACATACATGGACTACACTGATGGCAGGATATGCACAAAATGGTTATGTGGAAGAGGCATTGAAGCTCTTAGATGAAATGGGATAATGAAATGTTGTTTCATGGACTAAAATGATTGTTGGACTTGTTTAGAATGAGTCATTTGATGAGTCCCTAAAGCTATGTGGGAATTTTCAAATGGTAGAAATAAAGAGAAACTCTGAGATATATTCTACTCTTTTTCCAACATCTGGTGAGATCATTGCAAAGGAAAGAATGTTCATGAAGAAATAAAAAGAACCAGGGGTTTGAAGATGATTTATTTATGGGGAGTGCCCTTGTTGATATGTATTTCAAATGTGGGAGTGTGAAAGATGCACATAAATTATTTAATCAAATGGTGGTGTAAGGTGTTTCCTCATGGACTGTACTAGTGGGAGGATATGTAAGTAATGGATACATAGATGAGGCTATGAAACTTTTTGAAAAATAATATCTTCTTGGAATCAAGTCATGGAATGCAATGGTTGCAAGACATGCACAAAATTGGATTCTTGAGAAGAACCTTGAGATCTTCCAAAAACTGCAATTGTCTAGTGTGAAGCTAGACATTGACTCATTTGCAAGTGTTCTCCAAGTATGTTCCATCTTGGGAGATCTCTTTAGGGAAAAGGAAGCCCACGAAGACATGATTAGCAAACATCTTGTTGATGTCTTTACAGGGACCGAACTTTTGACATGTATACCAAGTGTGGTGGTAGTGCAATTATTGTAGTATATGTTATACATGGCTATGGAAAAGAAGCTTTTCAACTATTTGATGAAACAAAAAACTACCACAAGGTGGGATGGTGTTACCTTTATTGGTGTTCCCCAGAAATAGCCTTATGGATTGTCAAGACCCTTCGAGTGTGTCATTATTTCTGCTTAGCCAAAAAAAAAATATCTCCATGACTTCTTCAAAGGAAATTGTTGTTTGTGACTCAAATCAATTCCTTCATTATAACAATGGGATGTGTTCTTGTGGGGATTATTAGTGATGTTAGGTGAAACAAACAAAAGATATCAGCTTGCTTATGCATAATTTTTCTCTTGTTCTTCACACATTTATAAATTTCCATGCATTTATATCTTTGTAAATGTGTCATCCAATATTATTTTGCTTACTCAATATTATGATTTTTGGAGGAACTCAATGATTTTATTAGAGGCTTTGGGAATACATTAAAACTACAACTATTCTTTCATGTTGGATCTGGCATATTTCAATTGAAAGGATTCTATTTTTGGACAAATTTTAACCACTCAAGAGGTACATGTTGCCAAAAATTTATATATTACATGAAAATATTCATCTTCAATTGGTTTTCTAAAAGGTGTTTAGCAAAAGAGATGTTGCCAATGAATTAATGGTGGAAAAATCTTAATAATCCTCATTTATTTTGAGGCCAAACAAAATGTTTGTCAAATACATTTTTGATACTTAAATAAGTGTATAAGAGTGAATTTGCACCCCATGCGAAAGTCCCCTTTTTTCCTTTATCTACCTTATAAAACCAAGTTCAGAGGCGTAATTTCACCTAATCCCATTGCTTGCATCCCTCTTAGCACTTTTTTTTAGCATCGGTGGAGACGTTTTTGTTGGGGACACCCGCGCTGTGTGCTTACGTCCCTGGCATATTCTTGCGAATGAACCTATAGAGGCATTACACTTTTCATTGGGAGTCAAGTTGTAATGCCCCCTTTGGCTGACCAACCCCAATATGGTCTTCTTCTTTCACTCCTTCATATTCACTCCTTCAACAAGCATTTCATCTTCTCGACTTCATTCACAAGCTCACTTCACTCACTTCAAGCTTTGAGCAGCATTCTTGCATTCCATTGCAGCCAAAGCAACACTCTATCACATCGGTAGAGCAAGTTTGGGACCATGCCATTGCAGTAGAGGCTTGAGTTCCTCTCATTTTCTCCCCCAAGAAGCCTTGAGTGCTCTTGGTGGAGGTGGTAAGCTTCCCTCTCCTCTCCTCTAACACTTGGTTGAGTTAGCACTTTACTGTTTTGTAGTGCTTTTGTGCTCTTTATTGTATTACTTTGTTTATCTCATTTCCTTGGTTTTCCGTGGAGATGGGAACACCTAAATGGGGGTCCAACTGAGGCAGACCCCTATACAACCACCCAACATTCTCCTCTCTATCTTTGTGTAGGAGTACATGCTTCTCAAAGGATTAGCTAGTGAATGAATTCCTAGGTGAGATCCTCCTTGCTCTCCTTATTATTGCATATTTACTTTATAATATTTGAGAGCATTTCATTTACTTAATCATATCATTCTGGCCCTTTAGTTAGTCAGTTGGGCTGTTAGCTAGTTTTTGTTGGTTTGACCTTGTCTGCACTATTGTCTAGCCGTATAGATGCTAGCACACTTTTTAGATGCAAGCGCACCGTATTGATGTCCAAAGACCATGCTTTTGTCCTCAAACAAAGAGCTTGTTGAGGTGTAGTGTTAGACCTAAGAACTGGCTCGCCTAGCCCCTTCTTGTGTTTCAGGTCTATAGAGTAACTGAGAGGCCTCATGGTCCTCATTACTCTCACCTCACATTTCTTAACTTTAAACTTATCT
>VDFB02358134.1:19038712-19116523 GCA_007258455.2 Sequoia sempervirens | reverse complement strand
ATTAGAAAAATGAGTGAACAAATGAGAATTATTAGAAATTTTTTTTCAAAAGCTATTCAAAGGCAACAAAGAATTCATGGCACCGATTCAAATGAATTATGGGCATTCTCGGGGAGACTGCCACAAAAAGATAAAAAAGTTGTTGAAGCATTGAGAACACTAATTGAAGAATATTGGAAGAATATCACAAGGCCATATATGAATGAAAGGGATGTGGTAGGAAGGAGAATCGGTAGTCGAAATCGTGAGCCACATCCAAAGCATTTTTTAGATATGACTCAAACCCAATTTTTTTGTAAATTTCAAATGTATTATCCTAAAATTTGTATTTTTCAAAGATTTTTTGAAATGCTTAAACCTTTTTATGTCAATATAAATCAAACGCACACTACTTGTTGCTGTAGAATACATATTGAATTCTCTAACCATTATGATGTTTATTGTTCTATATGTTGTGATTTGCATACAAACAATGTTTTGCAGGATTGTGGCATAGAAGCCCCACCAAAATCTTCAAGAGAGCTATTATCATAAAATTATGTTAAATAGAGGATGGCCAAATATTCTACAAGACAACATGCTTGGATGGTTCATGCGAACATTTCAGTGGCTTGCAACATATGCTAGTACATGTCAACATATGGAAAACACAGATGAGGTGGGACATAAACCAATAGAGTTTGAGAAGTATAAAATGGTGGCATACACTACAAAAGATTGGTCTCAATAAAAAATTTGTGATATGGTTGATCAGAAGATTCCAGTGTATCAATTTATGTCCATGTTTTGTGACAATATAGTGTATGAGTATGCAAGGCATACCCATAGAGCCTGATGCCTAGACACACAATTCAAGCTATGCAAGGACACCTTTCCAGTTGGAAGATTAGTATCAGTGGTTGACTTTGTAGAGAACCAAACTTTATAGCCACATAGTGAGGTGCAATCATAGTATTACAACTCCACACAAGTTTTGATATTTGTGCAAATAACATTCATTCATACAGCGGATAGTACAAAGGACCAAAGGAAGGTATTGAGGGAGTATCACTTTTATATTAGTGATGATCCCACACATTCTCCATAGTTCATGCAAGGTTGCTTCCAAATGTTCTATAGTGATTTGGCTCAAAGGGGCATATCATACGGTCGACATATAACATGGTTAGATAATTGTGCAACATAGTTTAAGAACTCGCGCATGTTCTACTGAATAAGCATGATGCATGCCATTACAGGTGCACAACATATGTGGAACTTTTGTGAGGATGAGCATGGAAAGGGGGAGCATTATTGTGTAGGAGCATGCATGAAAAGAGCATTAGCATGAGAAGAGTTAAAGTATAAAGATAGTGCAAAGTTGACAGATGCAAGATCAATTCTCAAGTGGTGTAATGCTTCGATGGGTCTAGGTAATGAAGGTACATATTTAGTTAGTAGGTATTTTTGGTTAATATATGATACTAACATAGCACCAAATGAGTATTTTTGTACACTAATAGGATCGAGTGAGATACACTCTTTCCTTAGCTCAAATGCAGGTTCATGGAGTATTCATACACGAAAGATGGCATGCTTTTGTTCTTCATGTACAATGCAAGCCTGGAATGATTGTGAATTAGGGGAGTGGGTTGAAAAATGGTTGACAAGTTATCTTAGCCCACTTCACACGTATCGCCCTCCAACGACATTGTAAATAACATAGATGGAATCATCGATCGACTTTGACCATGTATCAGATTTAGTTCAACTAGGTAATATATTTGCTTGCTTAGTTTTTGAAATTTCATATTGTTATATATTACTTTGTAGTGTATTTATAATGTTGATTAATTTTGAGAGCTTTGCTACACATATCAATCTAGGGCAAGTTTATGCATTTATTAGAAATGAAAACAATGAAGAGGGAACATACTATTACTTGTGTCATTATCTTGAGGCTAAAAATAAATTGGAGGCCCCAGCTATAGATGTAGAAAAAATTGAATACCCTAAAGGCTTAGTTGTTGTTATTGGAATGTGGCTTAGAAGGTACCCACATAAGAGTGTTAGACATTGGCTATTTTAGGACTTTGACACACATCGTAAGATTCTTCATTACTCGAACCTTGTCGTGGCATCCAATGTTTGTTTGACCAAATATGGGGGTAGAAATTTGAACAAGGTCTTGTGGAAGGTCTGTGAGTCTGACCACAAAGCAATACTGGACACAATAAAGAGTAGAGGAAGCTTGGATGGTTCATTGGATTAATTTGTAAGTATGCACATCGGTTCTTATTAATTTATACTTGTATGCACATTAATTTGTTTGATGGCAATGTTATCATCTTCTTTTACTTTTCCTATTTGTAAGTAACCTACTACAAATTGATTGGTGTCCCCTTGCAAAAAATGTAGATTTATGAGCCATCCAAGAGAATGTCAGCCAAAAAAGCAATGCAACATCCTTATTTTGATAATCTTGACAAATCTCAATCATGATTTTAAGCCATTACAAAAGTGTGTGCAAAGCTTGGTGAGCTAATTTCAAGTTATTCATTTGAAGTTAACCTTATCATGAGCAGCTATGATGTAGACATTATAAGAGCATCTAAAATTTCAACTTACTCTATTCATGAGAGGTGTTGTGTGTAATAGGTATCTTGGAACTCGCAGTGAAGATGTATGACCAAGAGTGACTAAGTTGAGAGACTGACATGCCTATGTATAAGTGCCTTTCATCTATTTTCATTTCATTTCCATTTTGGATGCTCTTTCTTTTTCTCTTTTACTTTGTGTATTTGTAAGTAAACTACTAAAAATTGATTGGTCTCTTGTAGAAAATGCTAATTTATGAGCCATCAAAGAGAATCTCAGCCAAAAAAGCAATGCAACATCCTTATTTTGATGATCTAGAGAAATATCAATTATGATTTGAAGCCATTATAAAAGATCATGTGAAGCTTAGCGAGGTAATCTCAAGTTACTCAATTGAATTTAACCTCATAATGAGCATCTATGATGTAGAAATTTAAAAATAATCTCGAATGTATGAGTGACATTGTAAAAGATCTATGAGAATGAAGTTCCTAATGCATTGTAATGAGATTTACTCAAATATTGTAATTTTGGAGTTCATATTTGGTGCAGTAGCACCTTGTTCTCTAAATGCCTTCAATAGGAAAATTTGCAAAATTTGAATTTTGAAATGCAAACAATGTGAAAAAGGTCATGTCAAGGTCATATGTAATGTATTCAAAGTCTCAAAGAGGTCATTAGGTGATTAGAGAAGTGATATTGCACAAAAGATGCCATTTGGTGTAAAAATGCAAAACTTGCATTAGTTGCACAATTACAAAATTAGTAAATAAAGGATGATGTTTTTTGTATTTGCAACACTTTTCCTTTTTTGTTTCAAGCTTGTGTGGATTGTATAGCACCTTATACTTTGATTGTTGATTAGTTTTCAAATGTAAAATGTATGTAAAAGGTCATGTGATACAATCAATATGATGGTTTGTGGATTGATGCAATAGGGGGATGCCTGCAACACACAAAATCACAATTCCAATCTACAACATAACTGTCAGGCCATAAACTCCTCACAATTTTATCAGTTCTTCAAAAATCACCCTTTTCCCTTATAACACTGGGAATGAACTCAATCGGGTAACTTATCTCAATGAAACCTCATCATTCCATGACATAAACCTCTTCAGGGACCCATTTGAAAAAACTTTGACATACTCAAAATCCACCTATGAACACTTCAAACCAGAGCACTCAAATTTCACCTTTTCACCGTTTTAGGCTTCTAATTAGCCTCTCTTTCCAAAGAAACTATACTTGAAACTTATCCAAACCCTAACAAGCCTTGGGGAAGAAATTTAAATGTGTCAAAACCTCCACATACCACAATCAGACCTCTGACATACCACCATACAAAGAGTAATCCATAAAACCCTACTTTTTAGCCAAAACCCTAGGGGTTTATTGAAAAAATCACTTCCCAATATACCAAAAACACAAAACCTCTTCAAACAAGTTTGAATTGGTCTACACAAGCTTAATCAAACATGAAATAATTCTTCCTTCTCACGAAACTCACTTTGGCCCACCAAAACCTCCACTTTTCATGAGGAAAACTCATATTTTCACATTAGGGCATCACACCCAACGCAATATCAGACCTCCCCTTCAAAAAAATTCTTGAAACCACCTATTCCCAACTAAAATAATCCCATTCCACCAATCACAGTAGTCACAAGGGGTGGAATGGGAAAAAATTACATTTGAACACCCCAAAAACAGGGTTAACAGGGCAGATTAAGAAAATATGAGATAAAACTCCACAAATTTAAAATAAGACTCTCAAAACTTCTGCATATGCAAGTTAACACATTCTATAATAGATTTCCATAGTTTTCAAATCAAAAATCCCCTGTACGAGATCGTACAAGTCTACCAAGAATGAAAAAATATAGAAAATCTAATAAAAAGCAGTGCTAATCAACTTTTATTGCTTCAAATCTTCAATATCCCCCTCTCATCGAGTCTTTAAAATATATTTATAATGTTTTTACTTCAAACTAAACTTTCCCAATGGATCTAACCGCCTTTTGAACTCCTTAACTGGTCATATTCCCTCAAAAAGCAACTTTAAACTTTATTTCTTGACAACTTTGCAAAAAATGCATTTTTTTCAAATGTCAAGCCAAGTATCCCCTAAAACACCTAAAATGACTCAAAAAGGACTAAATACTTAATAAAATGGTCTCTCAAACCTTATTTTAGACAAAAAATTTCAACAACCTACAATCTTGACCTTATGAACTCAAGTTGACATTTTTGCACCAATGGTGCTCCTGCACCATGGATCCTGGTAGATGCTCTTGTATCAGTAAGCAATGGGTTCCAATCTTCACAAAATCTCAAATGAATGAGTTTCAAACAAATTTTCAACCAACAACTCTATCTCTTCAATTTTAACCCTTCACTTTGCCTTGTCTAGTAGGTTAGAAGGCCCTAGTTTTAGACCTTTTCTCACAAATTTCTCAAATAACTTCACAAACAAATGACTGATCTAGATAGCCATTATTGAGTTACAACACATACTTCAAAATCAATAGTGACTATCTTGGAACATGTGCATCAAAAATGACCTCCTCTGTTGTCCTCATTAAGATAACTAGGCCTAATTTACAAAGGAACATACCTTTAAACATTCAACAACCCCTTGAACTTGTTGGGGAAGAAATTCTCATGTATCCAAACCCTGAAATCTGCAATTTTTCTCAAGAGAAACTCACTCCACCATGTCAAACCACAAAAACCTTATTTTATGCTAGTATGAGGAGGGTTTATTGAAAGGAATGGTTCCACACCTTACCAGAACATGCCACCACCTCAGACTTTTTCAAAATTACCTACAAAAACTCAAAAGATAATCACCCAACCTCTGCATGCAATATTTTATCAAACCCTAGAGTGAAACCCCATTTTTCATGCCCTTTTCCATCAAAATCTACAAGGGCAGCAACACAAACCCCATAAAACTTATTCCCTTTCAACAAATAAGAACCCTAACATCAAAATGGGATTCTAAATATGTATTGGGTCTATGGGAACACAAAGAGATTGAAAAAGAGAACAAAATCACCCTATGCAAAACTGTACAGTTCAAGGAAATATCAAATTTCTAGTAAAAATACATAAAAATGCAAGGAAACAATGAATTTTGTTGATCTTGTTCTAAGTACATGGTGAATTTATTCTAGGCATGGTCCTCTTTCACACCCAAACATGCAGAATTGCTCTGAGCTATGTTCAACTAAGGGTAAGTGCACCGAAATGGTCGCACTTTTGTGGCCAAACTAACAAATAACGCGTTTGTGTTATTTTTTTCTTTGCAAATTTGCTTTGGGATATGCCTTGGAATACCAACCCAAAGGCTTGGAGGGCATTCCCAAAGACTAGAGACGTGTTTTTTCCAAATTCAACAAATTTTCACATAATCGGGTTTGTGCTCACCACCAAGATTGCATCTGGTTTAATATCAAGAAAATCAAACACATGGATAATGTTAGGTTCTTTATTAGCTTTCCAATGATGTAATTTTTTTCACTTTCTAACAATGTTAATCCTTTCATCCATAATTTCTTTTGTTTGTATGTTTTTTTTTCTTCAAAAAGTAGTGTTTGGTATTTTTTTCGCTATAAATTAACCATTCATCAAAATTTGAAATAAATTACATTTTTAGAAACTAGACTCCATTCTACAATTTTAAAAAAATAATTTTTTAAAAAAATCTATTAGTTTCAAAAAAAATTAGGGGGAGCACGGCCAAAATTCTGCTTTTTAGGAAGTGCCCACTTAGAAAACTAATAAAAAATCAAATATTCATTAAAAAATTATCAGAAAATATCCAGTCCTTACTACATACTATTATCTAACTTCTGACCAGAGCGATTTTAAAAATACTACAAAAAAGTCCACTGTGCTCGGGTCACACAAGAGTTGCTATGTTATGTTTTTTTGACAGAAACAATAGCAATTTGTGTGTGTCCCTCTTTTGAACCCCTTAATCTCAACCATTTTCAAAATAAATTAGTAGTTTAGAAAGTAGACTCGGATCACTACGGTCCTTGTTTTTGTTTCGTCTAAAATTTTTGAGTGTAGCTATCCTCAATTTCACATCCAAGGTCAGTATTTCCTGATTTCAGAAAAAAAGTGGCCACTTAAGCCCCTTTTTTGGGAACCATCTTGGTGCACTTACCCCTAACTCGATCCCTTAAGGGTCCAAAGTGCAAAAGGGAAACAATTTTTGATGGGTTATTACTCAAAAACCATGGTGGTTATGAAATATCTATCTAATCCTATGAGATCACATTGGGCCCCTCTACAAAAACCTCTCTCAGTTTTTGCTATCTCGGAGTGGTTTTTCTGTGGTGTCCAGTTTTCACTTGATGGAAAAAAAGTCTAATACAAGTAGTGCAAAGTTGCAAAGTGGTGCAAATTTTTTTATACAACTTGTGTGACCAATCAAACTATTCTAACACATCTGAATAGGTATGTTTATACTAGACATGGTCCTTTTTCGCACCCAAACACACGGAATCGCTCTGAGCTACATTCAACCGGATTGATCCCTTAAGAGTCCAAAGTGCAAAATGGTTGCAAACTTCAACATGTTGTTACTCAAATACTGTAATGCTTAAAAAATTCTCGTCTAATCCTATAGGATCATGTTGGGACCCTCTACAAATCCATCTCTCAATTTTGGCTATCTTGGAGTGGTTTTCCTGTGGTGGCAGAATTTCACTTGATGGAAAAAATGTCAAATGCAAGCAGTGAAAAGTTGCAAAGTGGTGCAACATTCGTTTTGCAACTTATGTGACCAAATAGACTGTTCCAACGTGTTCAAAGAGGTATTTTTATGCTAGGCATATTCCTCTTTCACACCCAAATACGTGGAATCAGTCCAAGCTACATTCAACCTAATCGATCCCTTAAGGGTCTAAAGTGCAAAATGGCTGCAAACTTTAGCATGTTGTTACTCAGATACGATGATGCTTAGAAAATTCTCGTTTGATCCTACAAGATTGCAATGGGACCCTTTATAGAAACCTCTCTTGGTTTTGGCTATCTCGAAGTGGATTTTCCGTGGCAGCAGAATTTCACTTGATGGAAAAAGTGTCAAATGTAAGCAATGCAAAGTTGCAAAGTGGTGAAACTTTCGTTCTGCAACTCGTGTGACTAAATAAACTATTCCAACGTGTTCAAATAGGTATATTTACGCTAGGCATAGTCCTCTTTCACACTCAAACATGCGGAATCGCTCCGAGCTACGTTCAATCGGATTAGTCCCTTAAGAGTCCAAAGTGCAAAATGGCTACAAACTTCAGCATGATATTACTCGGATACCGTGATGCTTAAAAACTTCTCTTCTGATCCTACAAGATCACATTGGGCCCCTCTATAAAAAAAAATCTTAGTCTTGGCTATCTCCAAGAGGTTTTCCTGTGGTAGAAAAATTTCACTTGATGGAAAAAGTGTCAAATGCAAGTAGTGCAAAGTTGCAAAGTGGTGCAACTTTTGTTCTACAACTTGTGTGACCAAACAGACTATTTCAACACATCCAAATAGGTATTTTTACACTAGGAATGGCCTTCATTCACACCCAAACATGTGGAATCGCTCCGAGCTACGTTCAATCAGATCGATCCCTTAAGGGTCCAAAGTTCAAAATGGCTGCAAACTTTAGCATGTTGTTACTTGGATATCGTGATGCTTAGAAAATTCTCATTTGATCCTACAAGATTGCATTGGGCCCCTCCACAAAAACCTCTCTTAGTTTTGGCTATCTCAGAGTGATTATTCCATGGAGGTAGAATTTCACTTGATGGAAAAAGTGTCAAATGCAAGCAGTGCAAAGATGTAAAGTGGTGTAACTTTTGTTCTGCAACTCGTGTGACCAAACAGACTATTCCAATGCATACGAATAAGTATTTTTACGTTAGGAATGGTCCTCTTTCACACCCAAACAAAATGAATTGCTTCGAGCTATGTTCAACCAGATCGATCCCTCAAGGGTCCAAAGTGCAAAATGGCTTCAAACTTTAGCATGTTGTTACTTGGATACTGTCATGCTTAGAAACTTATTGTATGATCCTATAGGATCACATTGGGCCCCTCTACAAAAACCTCTCTCAGTTTTGGCTATCTCAGAGTGGTTCTCCCGTGCCAGTGAAATTTCATTTGATGGAAAAAGTGTCAGATGCAAGCAGTGCAAAGTTGCAAAGTGGTGCAAATTTTGTTCTGCAACTTGTGTGACCAAATAGACTATTCCAATGCATTTGAATAGGTATTTTTATGGTAGGCATGGTCCTCTTTCACACCCAAACACGCAGAATTTCTTTGAGCTATGTTCAACCGGATCGATCCCTTAAGGGTCCAAAGTGCAAAATAGCTGCAAACTTTAACATGTTGTTACTCGGATACCGTGATGCTTAGAAACTTTTTTTCTGATCCTATAGGATTGCGTTGGGCCCCTCTACAAAAACCTCTCTCAGTTTTGGCAATCTCGGAGTGGTTTTCCTGTGTCGGTGAAATTTTACTTGATGGAAAAAGTGTCAAATACAAGCAGTGCAAAGTTACAAATTGGTGTAACTTTCATTTGATAACTTGTGTGACCAAATAGACTGTTCCAATGCATCTGAAAAGGTTTTTTTACATTAGGTATAGTCCTCTTTCGAACCCAAACACGTAGAATTTCTTTGAGCTATGTTCAACCGGACCAATCCCTTGAGTGGTTTTCCTGTGGCGACAGATTTTCACTTGATGGAAAAAGTGTCAAATGCAAGTAGTGCAAAGTTGCAAAGTGGTGCAACTTTCATTCTGCAACTCGTGTGACCAAATAGACTATTCCAAAGCATTTGAATAGGTATGTTTATGCTAGAAATGGTCCTCTTTCACACCCAAACATGTAGAATTTCTTTGAGCTACGTTTAACCGGATCGATCCCTTAAGGGTCCAAAGTGTAAAAGGGAAGCAAACCTTGATGGGCTATTACTTGGAAACCATGATGCTTACAAACTCCCCGTCTGAGCCTATGAGATCACATTGGGCCCCTCTACAATAACCTCTCTCAATTTTTGTTATCTCAGTGTCATTTTCCCATGGTGTCAAGCTTTCACTTGATGGAAAAAGTGTCAAATTCAAGCAACATAAAGTTGCAAAGTGGTTCAACTTTCATTTTGTAATTTGTGTGACCAAACTAACTGCTCCAATGCATCTCGATAGGTAGGTTTATACTAGGCCCATGGTCTTCTTTTGCACCCAAACACACGAAATTGATTTGAGCTACGTTCAATTGGCTTGATCCCTTATGATGGCATGCAAATTAATGGAAAAGAGAAACATACACACGACGGTTGAGAAGTTCGAGTATTCCACACAAAAATAATATGATCATTGGTGTAGAGCACTTTGTTCCTCCATTTGATGAAGAGGGTCTAGTTTAGTGGTTTTAGTCATTATAATGTCAAATAAGGCCATGCTAGGCCATTTTGTAATCTTGCTTTTAGTTTTGAGTTAATGTGGGGTCATTTGAATCAATTATGTAAGTACGAATAAGAAAATAGCATTGGCAAAGGCATTGGAAGAGATTACTAACACTACCCCTATTCAAAATTCAGAATTTAGGCCTTAAAAGCAAGGCTAGACAAGGTGAAAAGAAGAAATTACTTGAGAATAAGTTATAATAGGTTGGAAATAGGGTGAGTTTTTTGAGTTTGTTGTGTTCAAATGGTCTACAAGGACAAGGGAGGCCAAAATTATGTTATGTCATGATTCCCTAATTGGGAATAGAAGGGTTTTGAATGAAAAAGAGAGGTTTGAGGGAGTAAAAGTGGGTAAAGTCAAAGGGTAGCATAATTTGGTAAATACTGCCCATTAGTGTTTTCCAATTGGAGGAGTGATTGAGAGCATGTTTCTTTGTTAAATAGACCTATTCGGGGGTCTAGGACAGCATTGAATCCATTTCTTATTTGAATTATAAATTATAACTTGCTTTCTCCCAAGTCCATTTCATATACAAGAAATAATATTGCAAAAAGTTTACATATAAATATTTCGACGTGTTTATATGGTGACGCATCATGAACATAACAATTCATTCTGCACTATCAGGATTATGTTGTGAAAATGTTTAAAGACTATTGAAGATAAATGTTTGTATAAAAATGTGTCAAGAAGTTAACTACTTCATCTACTCTGAATATTATGTTTTTCAAGTGCTGTGAGGATTATGTATCCTTTTCTTAATTGAGTTGTTCCAATCAAAGGATTAAATATATTGGAATCTTTTTATGAATAATTTCATGGAATACCAATTAAGACATATTTTTTTATTTTAGATAAAGTTGTTTAGCATCAGTCAATTAATATTCAAGACAAACCATGAAGGAAAACAATGATCAATGCTAGGGCTAACCAATTCAAAAGTATACACGTGAATAAGGGAAGCACAAGTACTCAAAAACATGTAAGCCTTGAAGTATACACATGAATACATAGTATACAAAAATTAATACAACGTATATGCATGAATACAAGGTATACGCATGAAAACACGTAAGTCACAAAGTATACATTGGAACACACATAAGTCACAAAGTATACACATAAGTTGTAAAGTATACACTTGAATACACATAACTCATATCTATTGAACCGTCAATTTACAAACATGGAGACCATAGATAAAAAATATTTGTATTAACCAAATAGCCATGTAGGAATACATCAATATATGTCGATATAAGTATGAAATATAGGTACAAAATAGCCATATATGCTGACGAGAATTCCATATAGGCATACAATGTCAAATATATCCAATACAAAATATGTACAAAACTACCATGTAGGCATACAACAAAGGGCTCTGGAATCAAAAGTCATTGCTCTTGATGCTCTGGAAATAAATTATTTCCCTTTTCTTATCAATCGGATGGTGATAGGTCTATCACTCATTTATGTTGTGCTCGAGGAGTGCTCCTACTACTCCTCCTAGTGTTTAGTTCATGGTGAAGTTTTAACTGTTACAATAAGAAATAAAGACATTAATATATAGAAATTACATTATAAAAAATGATATATTTAACAAAATAATCACTTACCACCATCTCATGATCTCTCTCCACGAGGGAAATATTCACATGCCCATGTGCAGGCCTGCTCAAGCCCTGTATAAACAATCCAAATAGAAATTAAACTATGAATCAATAATGGTTTGATTTTTCACTAACATCTATAACAATGAATGTAAATTGAAATTTACTAATTTGCCTCATACCTCCCCTATCAAAGCCATCAAGGATTGTATAGCAGATGAAACACTGATCTCCATTGCCCTCATCATGTTTAGAGGTGTTTCAACTTGCAATAACCAAAAATAAAACAACTGAGTTTGAATGATGTGCAATGAAACACAATCAACAATATGAATATAAACTACACAAACCTATTAAGTACAATTCATTAGTTAAACTTTTTATTCTATTACCTCTGTGTAAGTTTGAGTAAATCCACTAGCACTAGGAGGTGTTTCCTCGAAACCTCCAATATTAGCCTATTCAACATCCAAAATCACATATTAAAATACCTTTCATAAAAAAATGTTGTTAACATGTAATAAATTTATAATTGTTTACTAGTTACATACCCCACCAATAGGTGTATTGTAGAAATAACTAGGTGGAGGGCCGGTGTATCTAGTCTCAACATTGTGACCCTGCAATTTTATTAAAATCATAAAACTAAATTAGTTAATCTTGCATTTCAAAATCAAAATTTAATAAATTAAATTCAATGAACATGCTAAATTTTACCTGACTATCAATGCCATACACCTCATGCAGCATGTCAGCTACCCTCTCCATCTCCATATTTGTAGATGGATCCTACATAGTACCCTTCTGAGTGTCAGTGGGGTTATATGAACAAGTCGCCCTGCAAGATTGACACACATGGGTTCAAAGGCCACCACCTGAAGACTCCCCTGGATGGCACTATAGAATATGGGTAGTATGATGGATGACACTCTGGGTCAAAGTGTTGATCACCTACAATGTCTCTACGTCAGCACTCTCCTTTGCAAAATAAGGCATAACAATGTGCTCATGAGGTGGCCTAGTAGCGAGAGCTCATCTCCCTTTCCATGTAGGATCCGGCTGTGCACCGGGTCTATCTTGAGCTAACCCCCCACCTCTCCCATGGAAGTCCCTCATATCAAAATAATTTGGGATTTTTTTCAATAAGAACTCACTGTATAGTTTCCTAAGGAAATACTATGGGACTTCACAATTGTTGCACGATAATCAAAGACCATGTACCACCTATCATAAAAATAGTTCCTAATCTCTTGTTGGTGGTACCAATGAATAGGAAACATCTTCTATTTGAGGGTAAGATTTTGATTTGTGTGTGGGTAAGTGAATAATGAGAAAAAATCATCTTTTGTAATTTTTAAATCGTTTACATCTTTATATGATTGTTTATCCACATAATAAGCCCTAGCCACCTGCCTCCTATCTTGCCATCTAGTTATTTGTTTGCTAATTGAATCTACATTTTTTAATATATATCTTTCAATGAACTTGCTAGGGTCATTCTTTTTGCGGTTGATCCATTTGGATCACTCAACCTACTTATTAAATCCTTGATTTAATTTTTGTTTCTCTTAATTTCACTCATTAAATTTTGTTGAGTTCCAAGAGGGTGTTCAGTTATTGGTGGAGGCTGTTGTTGTGGTTGATTTTTTTCTTGAGGACTTGGTTGATCTTATTGTTGAGGATTTTGAGGGTTTGCAGGTTGATTTACATCTCCTACAAATTCAAAAACATATATATCAAATACAACCTAAAACTAACAAATTCAAAACAAAAAGAAAACAATCCTTACCTCTCACACCTCCTCCTCATTGTGGCACCATCCTTGCAAAGAAATAGAAACCCTTGGTGAAGATTTTTACACAATGCCTCCTCCTGGAATGCAAGCTCGAAAAATGGGGGTTTTGGCCGTGGGCACAACAAAAAAATAGTTGAAATGCAGAATGAATGACTTTCACTAAGTTTTTCTTTTTCTTTTAACATGTGATAATGTGAGTGTGTTATAAAGCACTCACATTATAATGTGCTCACATTATGGGCTCAATGTGGCTGAGCCTTAGGCTCGACCCACCAAGCCATAACACGAGCATGTTATAATGCGATCACATTATGACCTTTCAAAACTTTTTTTTGAAAGTGGCCACAAATTGGCTACCCATCTCCATGCACCTGCCCTCATACAATCCTTTATTTGAGTGAACCACCACAATTTTGGAGTTCTATCTCTATCCTTTTAGGTGAAAGATCCTAAGAGTGCAAGAGAAGTACATAGAAACCATCAAAAATTTTGGTTTGTTTTGGTGAACCTACATATTGAATACTTTATCTTTCTGATTTCAATTGCATCTTGCATCCTAGGTTTCATTTTCATCAAAATTCAATTAGGTTTTGTTTTTACATCTTAGGGTTTCTAAAATTGCATTAGTGAAAGACACATTTAGACTTCATTTTTTCATATCAAATCATTAGAAAACTAAAAAATTTACATTTGCATCCTCCATTTGCATCTAAAAAGCATTAAAATCACTTGATTTTTTTTTAAAACATAAAAAAATATCATACCTAGACTCTTTCTCCATCCTGGAGGAATCAATCCACCTACACATTTTAAACTGCATTTCAGTCTTTTGTTTTTTTTTGTTTCAGTATATTGAACTCCTATTATTTGTGTTTTGAACTCCTAGATTACATTGCATTTGCGTTCACACCCTCCTTTCTGGTACTTGTATGAGTGTTTGGAACCCCATTGATAATACTTTAGTGAGACAAAGTTCTAAACTCGTGGCTTCCCGTGATAGAAATTTGGTTGTGGACCTTGGGATCTCAAGAGCTCCTACTCCTAGTATGGACAATGGTGTATTAGGCATAGATACTACCACTAGTACACCTTTACATTCACATCCAATGCATGTTGACACACACACTAGTTCCATTCCACAAGATAAATTCATTAGTATTCATGAGGATTTTGCACACTTACAACAAGATTTATCCCTTGAAAACATTTCCACCATTGCCATACCTGCCATAGAAAACCTTCATCATTTGATTGAAAGTGACGATGGATTACAAGTTATGAAAATAATTGTTGAGATATACAAAAAACATGTTCCTTCTGCTTCCCAATCAACAAACATTGCTATGAGCTAACAAGGACCTCACATTCTTCCTCCTTCAACCATAGCATCCATACCAACTTATACCACTCCTCAAGTTACAACAACCATGCAACATGTTAGTCATGTGGTTCCTTCCTTCGCTATTCCAACTAGCATTCCTAGTTCTTTTGTTGCATCAAATGTTCCCTCTTCCACTTTCACCCCTCTTAGTGTCTGCTTCACTTCCCCTCACATCACATACAATCCATCACCATTTTCCCTTCCTCCTCAAACCACTTGCACCAATCCCATCATTACACAACTCTTTAACACCATTTCATCCATGCAACAACAAATATACAACATTAGCCAAAGTTAAAATGCTCCACCCACATATCATATTAGTAGCAGTCCCTTATCTTTAGAGATCTTAAGAACCTCGATTCCACAAGGGATTGAGATGCCTAGGTTTCAGAAGTACAGAGGTAAAGGAGACCCTACTAATCATGTCAATTCTTATACAACCTTCTACAATGATTTTTTCCTTGACAATAAGCTGTTAGCCAAAAAATTCCCTAGGACCTTGAAGGACACTACATTGGAGTGGTTTTCAATTTTACCCAATCATTCAATCCAATCATTTAATGAACTTGTGGATGCCTTTATAAGTCACTTCCAAGTTCATATGAATCCCAAAAAGATAATGGCTAATTTAATGAGATGTAAAGAAAATGCAGATGAAAAAGTAATTGATTTCATTTCACATTATTAGTCATTGTATGCTCAAATTGATGTCAAGATTCCTGATTCACATCTCCAAAAGATGTTTATCAAAAACTTGCACACCCACCTTCAAGATAAGTTGATTATGATGAAATTTCCTTTGTTCATGCATTTATGCATGACCCTTTGTGACTATCACAACTTGGTTTCTAGTTGTGATTCAAAGTCCACTTCTAACTGAGCTGAGAAGCCTGAACAAAGCAACCAAAATAACACAAATTTTTTTTGAAAACCAAACAGAGGCTTTTTATAGTTCAATCCACCTCCTCGAAAAACTCAACCTATTCTAAGTCAAGTGGAAACTATTAAAGTAGCAGCTCCCTTTACCTATGGGGACCCAAAGAGAAAATTTACTCCCTTACCCTATACCGTTCATAACACAATGAATCAATAGCTCTAGCAACAAATGATCACTATTCCTACCATTAAACCCCTTGATACTACCAAGCCTTTACCACCCACTTTTAAACCAAATATGTATTGCCATTTTCATTGAAAAAATGGACATGACACTGAACAATGTAAGCATCTCAAACACCTAGTTCGAGACCTCATTGATTCGGGCTGTTTGTTCATTGCGAACCGTGTCAATGATCAAGGAAATAAGTTCATTGCACCCCCCAATTAGAATTTACAAATATTTACCAACGCTATGCCTAAGAACATTGTTTCATTTGTTAAGGCTAGTGAACCTTCAAACACTCATGTGATGAACATTGATACAAATAATGAACAACATGATATTACTCCAAATGTTACCCAAGTTAATCCTATGGATGAACTTGTGAATACAATAGACGTTGTATTTTGTAAGTGCCCAACCAAAAAATCTCTTGATATTACCTTTTCTTCTCATGATATACTTAAAAGGCTTCCCAATGATCATGTTTACATAGTTGGTTGAATCTATGATAAGCCCACCAATGGGATATTAATAGATCCCAATTGTGGCAAGAATGTGATCACGAAAGAATTTTTAGTATTACATGAACTTTATCAAGAGGATTATGAAAAACCAACTACATGGATTAAAACACATATTGGTTTTGTGTGCCCTATAATCAAACGATCATATTCCCATTATAGATAGGACCCAAAAATTTGGATGTACCATTTTCTATTATTCCACAATTGGATCAATTTCATCTGTGGCTTGGTCATTTTGGAAACACAAGCGTAGACAACTAAGAGGGGGGGTGAATCAGTTGTCACAGAAATTCAAAAATTATTAACTTTATTAACCTTATTCTTAGATTTGATTAATAACCATGAAAGTAAAAATCATTAACACATCAGAAAAACACATAACACCAAGATTTTTTATGTGGAAACCCTGTTAGGGGAAAAACCATGGTGGGGGTTAGTCCACAATATTATATCCTATTAAAAGTATAAAGAATGAAATGGGGAATGCACGTGCATTCAGGCACACTACCTAGAGCTCACTGCTCAAATACAACAAGGCTTATACCCAAGGAAGACACACTATCTTACAGAAAGATTCAGATTACATCCACAGGGATTTGAACTGATAAAATAACATATGTTAATCCCTGATGACAATTTTGATTAAGCACATGAACACTTCTTCATTCTTCACTCTTCTTCACACTCAGCTCTGCCTTCAAATGATTTAGAACATTATTTGTGCACAAACACATTCAAAATTATTCAAATGAAATAAACAATTTCTTATATATATATATATATATATATCTGCAACTAGGAATTACATCACTATATGTTGGCTTCAATAGAATAATAAAAATGAATATAAATTGTCAGCTCAAATCAATAACAATTATTAATGTGAATCAACCAAGGTCAGCTACAACTTAGTGAAGACCCAAAACAACATTCTTGAACATGAACCACCTTCAAAAATTATTCCTCGAAGATCCACAACACGCTACAATCACCTAGTCAGCCAAGAACATGAAAAATATGAGCACACAAGAGAAAATCACTAATCGCGAGCACAACAATCAATGCAAATGTGCAATATAGATAGAGAAAGATCTAGAAACATCCAAAAACATCACGAATCACTAGAGAGGCATCTGAAACAACTGAACTAGCTGAAATCACATCATCTTCAACCAGGAACACCAACTAAAGCAACAAAAGGACTGTCAGAATATAAATCTTCATAACTCGATGAAATCTTCATGCAGATCTCTGAAACTCAACATGGATAAACTAGATATACTCAATATGAAAACATTTAGTCCACAACCTCTGATCATCAACGTATTGAACTCACTAACAGACTGAACTTCACTTTGCCACTAACAACTTGTAACTTATTTCATTACAATTTTCTCAATATCCTCAACATATACAACTTCTAATGAATTAATGCTAATAGTGTTGACATCAATGAAAACCACATATGAGAAACACAACCAAAACATCCAAAAATCTCCCCCTTTGGCATTGATGGCAACACATGATGTGAAAAACACCATCAATGCAACCAACTATCTTTTAGCACTTTCTCCCCCTTAGGTTCCAACTCTTTTCTCCTTAACTCTTTCACATGATCTTCTCCCCACAAGGTTTTTCACATGATGTTATCCCCCTTTGACATCAATGACAAAGATCTCTAAGATCTGAACCACATATCTGAACATCTAAACATCTGATTACTCCCCCTAAGTAGCAACCGCCACAACATCAATCTAGACCAAGATATGACTATGAAATGCACAGATTGATGCAAAGCAATGCATCTTAGGTCTGATTAGGAGGGGTAATCACCCCTAACATCCCTCTGAGATACTCAAAAGTATCCTTAGGTAACGCCTTGGTAAAGATGTCTACAATCTACTGCTTAGTAGGAACATACTCCAATCTGACTTCCTTTTCACTCACCTTCTCTCTCAAAAAGTGAAACTTTATAGATATATGCTTGGTATTTGAATGTAGCACCATATTATTTTAAATTTTAATAGCACTTGAATTATCATAGAATATAGCTATAGGCTCATCATACACAACTATGATATCCTTCAACATCTACTTCATCCATAATACTTGAGTACAATTGTTAGCAACAATAATGTATTTTGCCTCTGCAATAGATAAAGAAATGGCATTTTTCTTGTTACTTAACCATGAAATCAACTTCTTACCCAAGAAAAATGTACCATGACTAGTACTTTTTCTATCATTCACATCTCCTACCCAATCAACATCAGTAAAGGCACTCAAAGTAAGATCATCATCTTTAGGATACCACAGGCCAAAGTCAATTGTTCCCTTCAAGTATTTGAAAATCCTTTTCACAATAGTCACATGAGATTCCTTAGGATCAACTTAAAATCTTGCAACAATACATACAACATTCATGATACCAGGCCTAGTTTGAGTCAAATAAAGCAATCCACCAATCATCGATCTATATCTAGTCTAATTTTCCTTTGGAGAATCTTCTTCTTGTGTCAACTTACATCCAGTTACCATGGGTGACCAACTGGTTTTGAATCTTCTGTACCAAATTTCTTCAAGAATTCCTTCACATACTTAGACTGAGATATGAAGATCCCTTTGTCTAATTGATTAATTTACAATCCCAAAAATAATTTCATATCTCCAATAATAGACATCTCAAATTCACTCTACATCTCATTAACAAACTTCATGCACAAACCATCATCTCCTCTAAAAATGATATTGTCAACAAAGACACCAACAATCAAATGCTTATCATCATCAATCTTGAAATACATATTACTATTAACAGTACCTTTGTTAAATCCAAGCTTCAACAAATACTTGTCCAATCTAGCATACCATGCTCTAGGGGCTTTCTTAAGTCCATACAATGCTTTCTTCAACCAACAAACCATATCTCCTTGATCAGTCAACTAAAATCCATCAGGTTTCTCAACATATAATTTTCTTCCAAATCTCCATTTAGAAATACTGACTTGACATCCATCTGTTAAACCTTGTAGTTTTGTAAGCAACATAATCAAGAAACAATCTCACAACTTCAATCCTAGCAATAGGATCAAAAGTTTCTTCAAATTCAATTCCTTCCATTTGTGAATATCCTTTACACACTAATATCTCTTTGTTTATGACCACTTCACCTTGCTCATTCAGTTTGTTTATAAAGACCCATTTAGTTCCAATTACATTTTTATATTTAGGTTTAGGAACAAGAATACATGTATCATTCTTCTCAATCTACTGTAGCTCCTCTTTCATTGCTTCAACCCAATTTTTATCTTTACATGCTTCATTCACACTAGTAGGCTCAGTCTTTGAAATAAAATAATATTCTTCTACAATTTTTCTCCTAGTTTGGACACCTTTGTTTTTCTCACCAATAATTTGATCTTCTGAATGATTCAATCCTACATACCTCAGAGTCTTAGGATGTTCTTGAACTTCAAACTCTTGTGTTATCTCTTCAACACTTTCACTAGTTTCTCCTTCCTCTTGATCTTCTTGATTCACCAAAATGATCTGAACTTGATTTGAAGTCTGAACTTTCTTTCCTTTGTTTGTACTGTCATTTTGATCATCTGAATCATATCCATAGGTTCTAGATGGTCTAGTTATGTCTTCATCAACCTTGACATTTGCACTTTCAACCATTTTCCTCAATCTCTTATTGTAGCACCGGTAGGCCTTTCTTTTAGTAGAATAACCCAAAAAGATTCCTTCATCAATCCTAGCATCAAACTTACCTATACCTTCATCTCTTTTGATATAGCATCTACTCCCAAAGACTTTGAAATATCTAATAGTAGGATTATGACTATACCATAGCTCATAAGGGGTCTTACCAGTATCACCTTTGATTTGCACCTGGTTGAGTGTGTACACAACAATACTCATAGCTTCTCCCCAGTAGATATGAGAGACATTTCCTTCCAACATCATAGTTCTAGCAACTTCTTTAATTGTCCTATTCTTCCTCTCCACAAATCCATTTTGCTGAGGGGTCTGTGATGTAGATAACTGTCTCCTTATCCCATGTTCTTCACAAAAAGAATTAAACTCACCAGAAGTGAATTCACCACCTCTATCTGATCTCAAACATTTAATCTTCAAACTTATCTATGTCTCAACCATAGCCTTAAAGATCTTGAACTTCTCTAGAGCTTCATATTTCTCCCTTAAGAAAGTAACCCACATCATTCTAGAATAATCATCAATAAGAAACATGAAATACTTGTAACCTTGTAATCTTTTGACTTTAGAGGGACCACATAGATTAGTATGCACAAGCTCCAACAATTCATTTGAACAATGTTGTTTTCTCCAAAATGAAATTCTAGTTTGCTTCCCTAACTGACATTCCTTGCATATGGCATTAGTAGGTTTCATCAACTTAGGAAGATCTCTTAGAGCCTTAGTAGAACTTATCATGATGATGTTATCAAATTTAACATGACACATTCTCCTATGCCACAACCAACTTTCATCAACTTGAGCAATCAAACAACTTTTACTAGTAGCACTCAGGTGAAAGATATTACCTTTTGTTTTTGTACCTAATGCAATCACATTTTTGAAACTCCCCAATATTTTGCACTTTCCATCCTTGAACTGAAGATTGTATCCCTTATCAACCATCTACCAAACACTTAAAAGACTATGCTTTAGACCTTCTACATATAGGACATCATCAGTATTATGCTTACCATCAAGAGAAATGCATCCTCTGCTATAGATCACACTAGCTTTGTCATCACCAAATCTTACAACACCACTATCATACTTTTCCAAACTCACAAAATTACTTTTATCCCTTGTTATGTGATGAGAGCATCCATTGTTAATCACCCATTCATCCTTCTCTTCAACTCGAGTAGCTAGAGATTTTTCCACATTTGTACAACTAGCAAATTCAGTAGACATAGGATTATTTTCCTTGATAGCAATAAACACCCATTTGTCCTCACTTTCATTCCCTTTATCAAATTCATCATTTATCACACCTTCATCAACAACTTACTTCCTTTGAAATCTAGGCTTGTTATGTCTTGATTTAGAAGCTCTTTCTAGACACCTTGATGCAAAATGACCTATCTTATTGCAAGAAAAAAATTTAAGAGGCAATTTTCCTTCATACTTACCTTTTCCTCTCTCCACTCTTTTGACAATAAGTGCTTCTAGCTCTTCTATCTCTCTTTCTTCTTCTTCAATCTATCTCATTTCTTCCTCATACTTAAGTGTCTTTCTAGATAAAATTTTGCTTAGATCATATCTCAGTTTATCTCTTTTGGAAGTAGTGGCCTTGAATGAAAATTCTACCTTAGGAAGGGCATCACCAAATTCACTAAACTCAAAAGCAGTAAGCTTACTTATCAACATAGCTATGGTTACATTTTTTATAGTCCGGAGCTCCTCAATAGCACTAGCTTTGACTTTATATGAAGTAGGCAAGGATCTAAGAACTTTAGCAACAATCTCTAATTTTTCCAACTACCCACCAACACATTTGATACCACACACAAGTTCATTCACTCTTTGCATGAAAGTAGCAATGTTCTCATCATCACCCATTCTCAACATTTCATATTTCCCTTTCAGACTCTGCAACTTAGCAATCTTCACATTAGCATCACCTTCATACAAAGTTTCCAACTTCTTCCAAATCCCATAAGCAATCTTCAGATCCATCACATTTTTTATCTCAATATCAGTCAAAGCACTCAACAATGCTTCCTTGGCCCTGATATTGTATTCAACGTCTCTAATCTCAACAGTAGTAGTAGGACCATTCTATGGAATAACATACCTATTACTTGTAATGCTCCAGTAGGGTTCACCAATGCATCTTAGATGTCACTCCATTCGAGTCTTCCACAGAGAATAATTTGTTCCATCAAATCTCAGATAATCCTTCTTGTATGTCACCATCTCAGATTGTGCCTTAAGTTGTTAAACTTCTTACAAGGAACCTGCTCTGATACCAATTGTTGGCAACACAAGGGCAAACAAGTAAGAGGGGGGGTGAATTAGTTGTCACAAAAATTAAAAACTTATTAACTTTATTAATCTTATTCTCATATTTGATTAATAACCATGAAAGCATAAATCATCAATGCATCAAAAACACACATAATGTTCACCAAGATTTTTTTACGTGGAAACCCTGTTAGGGGAAAAACCATGGTGGAGGTTAGTCCACAAGATTATACCCTGTTAAAAGCATAAAGAATGAAATGAGGAATACATATGCATTCAGGCACACTACCTAGAGCTCACTGCTCAAATACAACAAGGCTTACTGCCCAAGGAAGACACACTCTCTTACAAAAATATTTGGATTACATCCGTAGGGATTTGAACTGATAAAATAGCATATGCTAATGCTTGATTACAATTTTGGTTAAGCACATGAACACTTTTTCACTCTTCTTTACTCTTCTTCACACTTTTCTCTACCTCCAAATGATTTAGAACATTATTCACACACAAACACAATTTGACATTCTTCAAATGAAATAAAAAATTGCTTATATATATCCGCAACTAGGAATTACATCGCTATATGTCGACTTCAACAGAATAATAAAAATGAATATAAATTGCCGGCTCAAATCAACAAAAAATATTAATGCTAATTAACCAAGGTTAGCCACAACTTAGTGACGACCCAAAACAACATTCTCAAACATGAAACACCTTTAAAAATTATTCCTCAAAGATCCACAACACACTTCAATCACCTAGTTGGCCAAGAACATGAAAAATATGAACACACAAGAGAAAATCACCAATCGCAAACACAACAATCAATGCAGACATGCA
This sequence comes from Sequoia sempervirens, assembly GCA_007258455.2. Classification (NCBI taxonomy): domain Eukaryota; kingdom Viridiplantae; phylum Streptophyta; class Pinopsida; order Cupressales; family Cupressaceae; genus Sequoia; species Sequoia sempervirens. The sequence goes on along the minus strand of VDFB02358134.1, from coordinate 19,093,215 downwards.
ACACAAATAGGGCACAATCTAGAAATATCCACAAACATCATGAATCACCAAAGAATCATCCACAACAACTGAACTAGCTGAAATCACATCATCTTCAATTAGGAACACCAACTGAAGCAATAGAAAGACTGTCAAAATAAAAATCTTCATAACTCGATGAAATCTTCATGCGGATCTCTGAAACTCAATATGGATAAAATAGATATACTCAACAGGAAACCATTTAGTCCACAACCTCTGATCATCAATGTACTGAACTCACCAACAAATTGAACTTCACTTCACCACTAACAACCTGCAACTTATTTCATTACAATTTTCTCAATATCTTCGACATATATGACTTCTAATGAATTAATGCTAATAGTGTTGACATCACTAAAAACCACATATCAGAAGCACAACCACAACATCCAATAGGTCACCCTTGGCTTCACTTGATGAAAGTGGTCCCTTTAGTTGTTCACAAATGTTTGAAGTTTCTGCATGGTAATGAAATATTTACCATACACCATAGTGGTTTTAATTCATTTTCTTCTAAAGGTAATTTCTCCTTAGAAGCCTTTTGGCCTGAACCTATGGAGCCCATCACCCCTCGTAAATATTTCTTTTTCATAGCTTATCAAAAATTCAAAGCCAAACGAATAACTGACTTGTCTCTTCGCTCGATTGTCTGTCCACTTCTGCTCCTCCCATCATAGATGAGATAATGCTTCAACCTGAGTCTGAACTTGAACAAACAAAGCAACCTCATGAGAAACCAACAACAAACACTTCACCTTCATCATCTAAATGACCAAGAGATAATGAAACCAATCCTGTTATTCCTCCTCGCCTTAAACAAGCGTATAAAGCTAAAGAGAAAGTGATTGACCCATATTATTTGGTTTCTGTCATTCTTCCCCCTCTGAAATAAAAGGAACCTATGGTGGATTAACTCACTCTTACACCTCAAAAACTTCAAAATAGAATTAAATGAAACTGCAATGCTAGGGAGCGTAGGTGTCATTGTCATCTCCTTGCTTGTTAGTCATGAATGGAAGAAAACAAGGAAAATTAACCTTCACCTTTGACATAAGCAATAAATGATCATCCTCCTCCTAACCTATCACAAGATAATACAGTCTAACCCTCACAACAAAACAATCCAATCCAACAACCACAACTCCTCAGACATCCTTCCTTGAAAATCACCCTTCATCCTCCCATTGTAATTAATCTTGACGATGATGATGATGATGAGGAGGAGATCACAAAAATAGATGAAGAAGTGCATAACCATCTAAAATCTTTATTTTCCTCTACCATGAGCTTAAATGATAAATATTATACACCAAGTGAAGAACCTAGTACATTTCCTAGTTTGGAACTTGCAATTCTTCCTTTGGATAGTCAACCGCCCTCACAATACACTGAACATGATTGGGAGGCAGATGACTTGTTAGATGGTTGACTTGCATTCACCTTGCTAGAACTTTTCATTTTTCTTTTATTTTCTCTTTCTTTTACAATTTTATGTGTGTATCATGTTCCCCCATAATGTGTGTTTGATGTTTTCTCTCTCTTTGTGCACTTCCTCTATTTGCACCTCTATTCTTCTATATATCGTACATTTCCTTTTTAACTTTTGTTTTTTGTTTTCCTTTTTGGGATGACGCAAAGTGTTGAGACTGCAATGTCTCTTCCATGTTGACCCAAAAGGTCCTTTTACTTTTTTCCTTTTTATTTTTTGTTTTCCTTTTGGGGATTATGCAAAGCGTAGAGACACCCTATGTCTCTTCCATATTCACCCAAAAGGTCCTTTTACTTTCTTTTTTTCAATTTTTTTTGTATTTTCCTTTTGGGGATGATGCAAGGCGTTAAGACCGAAATGTCTCCTTCATGTTGACCTAAATGCTTTTCCTTTTCTTTCGCCTTTTCATTTTCTTTTTGTGTGTTCCTTTTGGGGACGATGCAAAGCATTGAGACCACAATGTCTCTTCCATGTTGACCCAAACAAACTTTATTTTTCTCTTATTTTCACTCTCTTTGTGTCATTCTTCTAGTTCTATGTGCTTTGCAGAATGATGACAATTTTGAGCTCTTTATTCAAAAAAATTGCAGCAACAAACATACTGACCCCAAATCCATAGATTCCTTATGTGTTTGGTGTATTCCTTTCAGGGGGGAAACACCCTTTCTTTTCTTTTCCTTTTCGTTTACATGATATAGTATAACTTAGAATCATATGACTTGGCATAGGGCTTTCCATGTTGGCTCTCATGTCTTGTTTTCTTTTTCCCTTTGCTACTTTAAAGTAATTTCTTATATAATGGTGTGTAGCAATTCATTTAAGTGGGGAGCATACATTGGCAGAATTCATTTGCATTCTTGGTTCTTAGTGCAGCCTTGTCACTTCATATGATACATTTGTGACTTTGTAGATGACATTTCCCACATGATGTCTTTCATAAGTGTGATCTATCTTAGCATATTACTTTCCTCTTAGTGGCCTGATGCGACACACTACATCCCCTAAGTTGTGAATATTCTACTCTTTGATTGGTCCTCTCTTGGAGAAATTAGACACAATGTTCCCTAAGTGATAGATCTTGCATGAACTTAACAAGAATTCTTTGAACATCTTTTACATTTTACATTTTACATCTTTACCACCTTGCACAACGCAGTTTGCATGCCTGTGGTACTATCCTCTTTGTTCATGAGTTCTAAGCATACAAAGCTTTGCTGGTCTCATGAAGCACGAGCCAAAAATTTCCTTTGTGGTGCCTTGTTAAAGTTATCAGGAGGTATAACTTTGATATGGTTGAGTGGGAAGCCCATTGAACGACACAACTTTCCCCATAGCCACCTATGTGTTTGTGAGTGCATAGAAAATAGTGTATATTTCTCACCTTTTGGGACTTCTCACTTGGTGAAATTCCATGAGTTTTGTTAGCCCAGAGTGAGTATGCATTCTTTTTTTCTCACAAACAACCTAGATCTAATTCACAACTAGTTGGAAAAATGATTGAAGCTTGACTTGATTCTCCTTTTTCTTCTTCTATTTCAGATGTGTGTTCCTTTGTTCTTGTGTTTAGTTTTCCATGGGATCTTCATCTTGGGGGCTTGATTATCCCTCTTGATCGTTGTTGTTCCATCTTGCAAGCATAAGTTCATTTGGATCCCTCTCGATATGCATGGCTACTTTAGTGTGAGTTTGAAGCAAGTTCATCCTCTCACTTAAGTGGGGGCTAAATGTACCATATAAAAATGGATCATTGACATTTTCATGGTCTTTTAGGTCTTTCTCTCATGATGCTTGATCTATTTCACTTTGATTTAATGTTGCAATGTAACTTTTGCATTCACATTAGGTCCTAAACATTTAAATTATGGTGTCTTGTGAAGGTGTTGTGAAGTGTGTTAACACATTTATACACTTTTTCTAGACTCTTCTCATTACAATTCACCTAAAAATCACCTTTTTATCACTTATCAAGTCCTATTCTAAAGTGTTGTAAAGTCTTGTAACAAGATTTCACACTTTTCTAGGCTTGATTTCACTATTTACACCTTTCTTATGCTTTATTTGACCCCTTTATGCACTCATAAGACTTAATTAAGTGTGTTTTTTAATGTAAACCTAACAAAAAACATTAAATGTAAGATAGTTCCTGACACCCACTTACAAGCCTAAGGTGGGACCCATTCACCATGGGTGGTGAATAAGTCCCTCTTGGCTCCAAATTCAAAATAATTCAAATTTTCTTTTGGATTTTTATTCAAAAATTCCTTATGTCAGCCTATGATGTTGTATTATTGGGTTATTAGGGCATAAGTGTGTATAAATAAGTGCTTTTCTTCTTATTTTAATATGCATTCATCCATTCACCCATTCATCAAGTTCACTTGCATTCATTCATTCAAGCCTTTGGGCACTTTGCATCATCTAATCAAGCAAACATCAAGCATCTTGGAGCAACCATTAACATATCTTCAGATTTCTTCAACAAGGTTGTGGCGAGTTTAGGAAATTTGCATGTTATTTATTCATCATTCCTTGTTCATTTCATTTCATTTCTTCATTAAGGGTTTGATTACAAAAGTGGGATTTGAGCAAGGCAAATCGCTATACTCTAACCCTTAACTAATTTTCCCCTTTTTCATGTGTGTTTATAGACTTTTGTATGCATATTTGTTAAGCAATTGGGTGTTGAAAGGTGGTCAAGAATTCAACAAAGTGTTTCAAGTCAAATAAACCCTATTTCAAGCTTGAAGACAACCTACAGAAGACAAGTTCAAATCTGAAGCTACATAATTGACCTTTGATTTCATAGAATTTTGGAGGAGCAATGATTTTCCATTAGTGGTGAATGAGTCCCACCTTAAGGCTGAAAAAGTTAATTTTGTCAGATTCTAGTTCCCGACAGTCGGAAACTAGTTTTTAGGTGTTCTTATCACTAGCAGGACTAGTTCACCATCAGTGGAAAATGAGTCCCACTAGTGATTTACATTGATTTATGCCAGCATTAAGAACATTTCAAATTCAACATTCATTTCCTAGGTCCACTCTGTTCAGCCTTCTTCAATTATGTTTATGTTTTAGTTCATTCTTGCATACCTCATTGTGTTTTCAAACATTGCATAATTCATAGGTTTTTGCATCAATAATCAATCAATTACATCATTTAGTTGCATTTACAAAATTGCATTTAGTCTTAATCACATCATACAATCTTTTATTTGAGTGAACAACCATAATTTTTGGGTTCTATCTCTCTCCTTTTAGGTGAAAGATCCTAAGAGTACAAAACAAGTACATAGAAACCATCAAAATTGTTGGTTCAGAGGGTACTGTGTTTATGGTTGAGGGTATAGGGTTTAGGTTTTAGGGTTGACAATATTAGACCTGTATAATGTATAGGGTATACGGTTTACATTAAAGGGTTTAGGGTTAGGGTTATGAGGTATAGGGTTGAGGGTTGAGGGTGTAGTGTTTAGGGTTTAAGGTATAGGGTTGAGGGTAAGGGTTGAGGGTATTGGGTATTGGGTATAGGGTATAGGGTTGAGAAAAAAAGACCAATTTTCTACCTTTTCTATTCATCAATTTCAAAATTAACATTAAAAAAATTCATGGAAATGCCACTAAGCTCACTATTGAGGATGTCAAAACACACTATAAGAACGATTGATTAAAAGAGCCTCTTCACACTTTATATTTTAACCATTTGGATTTTTCCTTGAAAACTTATCTCTTGCAAACTTTCCTCAAGTTTAAATCTCTTTCAAAATGCGAAATAATTCATACCCAAATCATTATAACTAGATTTACCCTTGAAACTAATGTGGGTACCAAGCATATCATTTCGTATGCTAGGTAAAACCAAGAAGTTGGGTCCACAAAGAGGGGAAGTTTTAGCCAAAAAAAATCTCGTAGAAAATGCGTACATGTTAAAAAAACATGTATGCATTATGCTTTGGGTACTGGAGCCTAAAACAACACGCATGCACTAAAAAAAAGTACATGTTTTATAATACGTACAAGTCAATTTATTTAAAAAATGAAATACCTTCTAGAAACACGTACACGCTTTAAAATTCATATGTGTTTTGTAACAAAAAAGACGTACAGGTTTCTAAAAAGTATTTATTTTTTAAATAATCAAGAAAATAAAGAATGCATGTGTTTTGTAACACAGTGTATGCATTTTTAAAAACTTGTATGTGCATTTTTAAAAAATTGAATTCCCAACCCACATGCTGCCTCGGTTTTACCCTCGGGAAAGGCTTGGCAACCCGACCCTTAGCCTTTGACTTGCAACTAAAAAAATAAGGAAAATTGAAGAAGAATGTTCAACTTTGGCAATATGGATGATGGACTTTTCTTCTGAATCAATCTATAAAATTAAAACCCATTAGAGAACACGATGTCTAGTTTCCAAATATATATTTTTTATTAAGATTGGATTATATTTAATATTTTTTAATTAATTTCTAAACAAACTAGTCCTTAAACTTGAAATAGCAAGCTTTTTTGTTTTTTAATAACTTTTTTGGTTAAGTTTCTCGTAAAAAAAATTATATGGCATCAATCTTCAGAAAATTCTCTACACACTGAAACAAAGATTCAAAAAATGTTTAGTTTAGGTCCAATTATGATGTTCGTACACATTGATTTTTTTAAAAAAGCAATTAAGGCTAATAAAAATTCAATATAAAAAATATATTTTAAAAAAAATTACAAAAGAATTTCCTCATCAATCTTCATGTTGGTAGCTCTCTTTCCCCAAAAGGAATTAGCAAAATAATTTTATTTGGGCCAGAAAGTGGTGTCCGTACACTTGCATGGTATGGTAAAAAAATAGGGACTTTTAAAAAGTGGTTTTTATACATATCCCTATCAAAATTTAATTTCTATCATCTAAGTATTTGAATAAATTACATATATAGAAACTAGATTAAAAATGATAAATTTCATATTACTAATTTTTTTTAAGATTCATTGTGTAAGTACCTCAAATTTTCAGTCCAAGTGTGACAAATTCTGAAAAACAACAAAAACACTTCCACTTTTTTACCTTTTTATGGACCCAACTTCTTGCATCAACCTTGCTGAGTGTGGTCATTTGGAGATGGTCAAATAATATTAAAGTTAATGACCAAATAATGACATCTAGTCATCTGCAATGCAACTTACTTTAAGAAGAGATAGAGTAAAATAGCCTTCAGCCAATTTTATGAAATGCAACAAGTTGGTTTTAAGCCAAATGAGTTCATTTTTTCCTAAATTTTATCAGTTTGTGTAGTTTGGAAGGTTTGGATAAGGGTAAATTCATTCATAAAGATATAATTAAATGTGTCATCTATTCGAATGTATATGTTAGTAATGGTTTTATTTACATGTATGCTAAGTGTAAGATTATTGATGGTGCATGCAAACTATTTGAAAAATCATTTGAACAAGAAAAAACTTCATGAAATATAATGATTTTTGTGTATGTGCGTAATGGGTGTTCGAATGAAGTTCTAGAACTATTTGAGAAGAGCCCTAAAAGGAATATGTGTACATGGACTACATTGATGGCAAGATATGCATAAAATGGTTGTGGCATAATGAAATGTTGTGTGATGGACTAAAATGATTGTTGGACTTGTTCACAATGAGTGGTTTGATGAGGTTCTAAAGCTATGTGGAAATATTTAAATGATAGAAGTAAAGAAAAAATATGAGATCTATTCTTCTCTTCTTCCAATATATGGTGTATTGGGAGGTCCTTGTAAAGGCAAGGAGGTTCACAAAGAAATAAAGAGAACTGGGTTTGAAGATAGTGTCTTTGTGGGAATTTCCCTTGTTGAAATGGATTTTAAATGTGGAAGTAGATGAACATCACTTCTTTGACCAAATGGTGGTGTAAGATGTTGTCTCATGGACTGTACTAATGAGTGAATAAATAATTAATGGATACATAGAGGAGGCTATGAAACTATTTTAGAAAATATCTTTTTGGAATCAAGTCTTATGAAATGAAATGGTTGTCTGACATGCACAAAATTGGAATTTTGAGAAGGCCCCTAAGATATATGAAAAAATGCAACTATTAGGTGTGAAGCTAAACATTGACTCATTTTCCAATGTTCTCCATGTATGTGCCAACTTGGGAGATCTCTATAGGGATAAGTAAGCCCATAAAAACATGATTAGGATCAAACACCTTGATGTCTTTATAGGGAGCATACTTGTTGACATGTATGCCAAGTGTGGGGTATTGAGGATGCCCACTAATTTTTTGGAAATACGCTCACCACGATATGCTATGCATGGATATGAAAAATAAGCTATTCATCTCTTTGATGAAACAAAAATCTACCACAAGGTGGGATGGTGTTACCATTTTTGGTGTTCTTGCTACATGCTTGCTATATAGGGCTAGTCGAGGATGGATGACAATACTTTCATTGATGAGTGAACATTATTGTTGTATGGTTGATCTCCTTGGCCATGCAAGGTATCTAGATCGAGCATAAGAATTGTCAACAAAATTCCAATTAAAATGCTTCTATCTAGGGAACTTTGCTAGTTACATTTTTTTCTACTCCTATTTCAAGTAGTTATTATTTTTTATTTCAAAAATCAATCCTCTTCCAATTCTTGAAGAAGAGTTGACATTTGTTTAATAAATCTATTTCAGTCCATGAATAATGAAACTCCTCATAGACCCTATATAGTAGGATCTTTTATCAAGGATGAGATCTAGTTACTAGCATTACTAGAGCATTAGTAGTAGCAATAGTATTATGAATAGAATATGTGTGTTACTAAACAAAGATTCTTCAATAGATTTCCTATTAGATCCTGTGTAATAGTTCAATGTAAGAATGAAATAAAGATAGAGTCAAATCTTGTGGAAGCAAAAACTCAAGATAGATTCATTTGAGGTACTGCTAAACCACTTTAGTTTCAATTGTTAGAGTAGATAATGCATTGTGAATTCAATTGGTAATTTTTAGTTATATGATTGTAAATGAATGTGTTACATTTTATGAATTATACTATGTAGCCTAATATTTAGTTTCACATTCTAGAGGATTAACTAGGTTAGGACATTGCAATTTAACGGTTAAAAGTTATAGTCTTAACCATTACCTGTACCTGTAGCAGAAGGTAGATTACATTTATTATTTTTCCTTGCTTTGTGAATTAGCAATTTATTTTGATTTCAAGCTTTTATTGTATTTTCACATTTTTATTTGCCTATACTCAATTGATGTAGGATGTTGAGAATTTGTGAATGCATATATTTTTCCAACACTATCTAAAGTTTTATGACACCTTGTTTGATGATTTAATGGAACCCTCTTATGTATTATGAACTATTTAGTTAGGGATCCTTAGGTTCTTTGAGCCATCTGCATACTCTATATCACTAGTTTAATTAGAAATTAGAGTGGCTCCACATTTTTGGCGTCGTTGCTGAGGATGGTGCTATGTTTAATATTTTTATGTGTGTTTTTCAAGAAATAATAGTGGTGAATTGTATCAACTCTTCATAGTTTAGTGTTCATGTTAAGCACTTCAATCTCAATAATTTATGTAAAAAATGCATCATTATTTAACCTCTGATTAATTCAATTTTTTTCCAAGTGCTTATCTTCTACTTCATTCCTAACTCAATCTACCACTAAGATAATATTTGAGAATTAATGTTAATAATGACTTCATCTACACTATCCAATTTACCAAAGGGAATCATATCTATTAAGACAGTATACAACTATCAACATCAATAATTTCTCTTACCAAATGCTTCCCCTATAACAAAATTAGTAATTATACAACTCATGATTTAATTCAAATATAATATAATACTACCTATTGATAGGAGGTTTTAATAATTTCTTAAACATTAGAGTAATTGGACCATCTCATTAAATATCATCATTAATTGGTTAACCTCTCATAGCATTCCAAAATTAATTTTCTTAACACAAGATTAGTGGATTCTTTCTTAAGGAAAGGTAACTATGCAAACATAAGCCATCTTCAATAATAGATGATCCTAACAATACCAAATTTTAGGGAGAGCCCCAAAATCAAATTAATTTTGTTAATAAGGTTTAAGCCATTTTACCCACATTGATACAATAGACATTAATAACCAATTAAATTCATTTGCTAAGTTAAATAACCACCTACTATAATCTAATATTAATTGTTTCATGCAATAAATACATAAGAAAAGTTGAAAAAGACAAACAATTATCTTGAAGTAGCCAAAACAATATCACCATTGAATTATTTTGTAATTGCATTTTATCAATACAAAAATATTTACCACAATTGAATACTTATATAATTGCATAACAATTGAACCTTACAACAATAAATCAACAAAACAATATAAAAAATATTGTCGTTTAGAAGAGAAATCAAACAAAAAAATGCCCGACATAAAATATTTGATTTCCCACTCATCGAGATATACATCTCTTCTATACCAGAGGCGATAGTCAGAATATCTGAAAGGATCTATGCGCGGTCAAGTCTTCTTTTCGTTTGATTGGTGTACTTCCTGTCGTGTTTCGTTTCAGATTCAACAATTACTCGGAATACAAAATAGATCACAGTTGTATTGTATTTGGTTTTCCACGCTTGGTCCCATCTCCATCTTTTATGTTTGTTGGAGTTTCAACATCTTTGAAAAAATACATCCATTATTTTCCTGGGTCTGCACGGAAAATATTCCACGCTTCGTCATCTTTTTTTGTTTGATTTAGGGTCTGCTGGCTCCATCTTTTGAAAAGTAGTTAGATACCATGCAAATATCATCAATCAAACTTCTTTTAGTACGATTGGCGTACTTTCTGTTGTGTTCTGGTTCAGATTCCACAATTGCTCGGAATGCAAAGTAGATTACAGTTGTATTGTATCTCAATGACCACTCTGCCCTGCAAATATCATCAATCAAACAAAAACAAGACTAGACAACGCACAGACTATCTCTGTCCACCCTTCAAAAATTTCTGAGTGGTGATATCAGGCCAGCAATTTGCGGGCGCTGTTTTAAATTTCTGATGTACCTATATGTTGATAGTTAACACACTCATTTCAAAACGTAAGTTTGATGGTATTTTGTGAAAAAAATTGATTCTTTGCGAAGTTAAAATCATGAAACTCTTCAATTTAATCGTGTAGAATAACTTTTGGTTAAATTCTATGAAAATCAGAAAAGAGAATGTTTTTTCCAATGTTTTTTATGTATATTAATTATTATTATAATAAAATTATGAATTACTAATTGTTGCTTTAACTTCAGTTGTAGAATATAATTGTAAATATTATTAAAATTGTCTAGTTATTATTTCTAATTAAAAGTATACAAAATCTATACATAAAGGTATATTCTACAATATCTGAACATTCTAGGCATTTATTAAAAGGTTTTTTTATTAAAAGTTACACTAATTTCAAATGTGAAAGGTGTAGATTCAATCTAGAGAGATTGGACTCGGAGTGTATCTCATAGAGCTCAAAGTGCATGTGCAAACAAATAATTTGTGCAATTTTAGGCAATTCTTTAAGAAAAACACCAAGCACATAATACAAATGATAGTGAATAATAGGAACTTCTATTTAAAAGGCAAGGTGAATTCTTGTCAAACGATTGCCTATGTTAATCATGTAACAAATCTATATTTTTTAAGTTCACAACTAAGTAGGTATGGTGGATCTCCAAAAACTAAATTTAAAGTAATATGCAAATAAATTCAAAATGACTAAAATAAGCTCTTAAACCTTGAATGTTTAGGAAATAAAAAGGTTAAATGATTTTTTATTAGAATTTAATTATGTAATTTTAAGTTAATCTTTATTTATCTATATTTTTTTTGTGAGTAGTGGTTCATAAAAATCTAAAATTTCATGAGAATGAATGGTCCACTTAAGACTCACTACATTTAAGTGATGTTTTCCATAGAGATGAAGAATTAGAATTTCCTAGAAGGTCTCATGAACAGAATGTGTTCTTCTTGTATTGGTTCATTTCTTTGTCACATGTGTCTCTCATACATGATATATGAAATGTTACTTCCTATAATGCACACAAAGAATCTTTTAATGGTTCAAGCTCCATCCAAGGGTAAATTAATCATATATTAATTTTTTATAATAAAAGTGGTGTGACTTTGAAAGATTTGGTAGGAAGGTAGTTTGTTAGGATATATATTCCACCTACCACATAAGATCAACACACAGTTCTCTTCTTTTATAGGAGCCACCATCTACACATTATATTTCAAGTGGAAAAGAGAATGAGTGTTGCTATCATAGTATTAATGAAAGTTCTTTTAGATACCAATTCTTAAAAGATTAGATTAAAAAATAATTAGATACTATACCTTAACACAAAGGAGGTAAAATAAAAAGGGTTTCTTCAAATGTCATAGGAAAATATCAACAACATTGTACACTAAAGTATTAACGAAACATGTCCAAACTATATCCAATCATTGAATTCGCACAAGAATTTTAATTTCCACTCTATGTTCATTTGATATGGTGTTTCATTATTTTACCCATGTTGATAATCAATCAAAAATGTGTCCAGGCAATGCTACCTAAAATTTTCTATACATGGGATAGTAAAGTATCACATCAACACATAAGTTTTGTGTTTATAGATGCTTCCTTGCACACAAATTTTTTTTTATTATTATTCATAAACCACCTAGATGGATGTCAGTACATGTAGCCTAGAAAGGAATTCCTAGAAAATGCACAAAGCATAAGAGGGTCTTGGTAGTGAAACCAAAATGTTAGCCAATTTACCTATGTGTGCAATAACACATATTAAACCTTGTGCACTAGCATATCAATCAAATACTACTCACTCAAGGCATACAAGATTCTTATAACCCCTTTATCTAGACCTATGCATTGTTAATCATAATTTAACAAAGCATGTAAAATCACTGATAAGCATTGTTATCTTGCAATCCATAAACACGTGCTACACTGAAAATTTAATGTTTTAGATCCCCTATCCTATATTATTATAATTGTCAAGATTATGTTTCATAACTCATTTTGATTCACATTTCCATAGACATGGAGAAGATTCATGTGATCCATTTCTTAGCCTAAAACTATCACTAGTATGTATTACAAGTACTTTTAGGCTATCTTAGTTATCATAAACCTTCCCTATAAATTTGGAGTATTAATTATTGAATTTAATGAAATTCAATTATTTAATATTAATATTAATTTAAATGTTAGTACAAATTCTAATATTTTCCAATAATTACTAATTTTTATTATTCATGTAATATAAAAAATATTTAATATTTATTTTCAATTTTAAATATGATGTGTAGTTTCTAACCAATATTCTTATAGGTAATTATGGCCTTAAGAGCTAGACACCATTTTATATTAAAGTAATAATTTTACAAAACCTTTGTTTCCCATAGATAATGAAAAAAAGTATACACTATTCATCAAGATCCCATACAAGGTTCATCAATAAAATATTTTAATCATAGTATGCTAATTTAAACATTTTGAATACATGAGAACACTTGAAGATCAATTATTATCACTAGAATTCACTACCTTTCCCTTTTCTTTCTTCTCTTCATTCTCCATCTTTATGATCTCATTTTCACTATAATGGATTGCATTGTTTCATAGTAGGAAGTAGGTGACATTGAAAATTCTTTTCACTTGCTCCTAAAGCTATCCTCAAAGCATTTCTCATTGATTTTTCAAAATTACTTTGAAATCTCCTAGTGACCCATTCACAAGTCCCTCTCTAACAATAAGGAAGATGAATTTTTTATTTATTTATGATGCCAATAAACCAAGGGAAACAAATTTCCCACATCTATTGTCCCTTTTTTCTATTGCATTCCTTGATGAAGTTCTTTAGTTTGCAGTTTGGATGTAAATCTCATTAATCTATGCATGTATTAAAACTATTTTCATCCCCTCTAAGGATATCCATTAGATTGGATAATATAATAGAGTAAATAATAGTATTGGGTTGATGCCATGAGTAGGAAAAAATATGTGTTAGAAAATGAGTAGCAAACAAAACAGTGCAAACAACAAATATAAACACCCTACACCTCAAGATTGGGAAAATGATTAACTTAGCAAAACAAAATGGAACCTTTTACCTTGTTGATTTGTCATTTGGCTGGCCCTTCAATCTTTGATGTTGTATGCTCCTTTGATGGTAAGAGATGCAAGTGTTGATTGTAAGATGAATGGAAAATGGGTGAAAGTGGATCATGCAAATGCAAATATTTGGCTAAGTATGGCTCAAGAGAAAAATTTGCAAGAGTTTGGCTAACACAATGATCTCCTCCTTAAATGAGAGAAAAGAGGGGGTATTATTAAAGAATTTTGGATTATCTAGGGAAATGGATGGTTGGGATTAAGCCAACAAAGCCAAGATATAGGGCTATGGTGAGTTGAGAACTCACAAGCCCCCACATCTTGACATGTAGTATATGAAGTGGCTTGAGAAAGATGATGTGTAAATGAGGTGGAAGGAGAGTACATAACATAGAGGTACAACATAGTACCTTGGAATTTGGACAAGATATCCTCATAAAAGAGGTCCTTTTCCCCATGTGGGTGAGAGGACATGTGAGGAATTAAAAATTACTCAAATATCCACATGGCAATGAGAGAAAAGAATTTACAATTCTTTGAAATGCATTGGAGGATTAAATGTGAATTAAAAATTCACACAGGGAATGGAGTTCCTTCTCCAAAAAGAGAAATCCTTTAATAGGGTTGACTTAGGACACATTCCATAAATGACATAGGGATTAGGTTGGCCTAATTAAGTGATTAAGGTTGTGCAAGTACCTGATTAGAAAAATTAATGACATATTAGAGGCAAGTGTGAGAAGGGAAAGAGGTCACATGTGACTTGATGTGACAAGTCAAAGATTACATGGGGAAGAGAAAAAATAATTTAATATTCCTTAGAAGGATAAATTGAATTAAAAATTCCTTGAGAGGTTGATTAAGCTAGTTAATGAAGGATTAGAGGAGGGTTAGGTGGCTAAGAGAGATTAGAGGCCAACTTACAAAAGTTGGAGGATGTGACACATATTAATCAAGGATTAGGCATATGCACATCCCTAATGATGAGATTAGGAGAATAATTAGGATTAAGAAAGGGATGTGACATGTGAGGAATTAAATAAATGCCATATTTATTTAATTCATTTGATGAAAAGGAGGATTAAAGAGGTAAGGTATTTATTTATGAATTAAATACCTTAGGGATTAGAAGAACTTTAGAGGTATTAATTAAATAATAGTGATATTACTTAATTAATGCATATAAGGGAATGTTTAGATGAAAATGGATAAATTTGGATAAATTAAGTGTCCAAATTTAGGTTTCTACAGATGCTAAGAAAAAAAATATTAGAAATTTTGTTCCAATGGAGTTTTAGATGGTTTTTCAAGCAATAAGAAGATTGTAATAAATATTTTGTCTTAAAGTAGTTTTATAGGTTGAATCTCTTTGTTGCAAAATTCTATCACTTTAATGACTTCAAATAAATTTTGGTATTCATGGTTGATGCTACCCTCAAAATACATTATCTCAATCATTTAGATTGCAGGGTTTATATCCTTGTTACAAATGATCTAATAAGCTCTACCTTTCCTTGATTTGCAATGTCATTGCATTATCTAATATGACATTATTACTAAATAGACACATTCTATATGTATTTTTTGGTAGTTCAACAAGATATATGGTGTCTTTTTGGCATAACTACACCTTGGTTTTATTATTTTGGAATGTTCACAAAGATGAAGGGCCAAAAGTGGACAAAATATATTTATGAGTGAAAATAATGAATAACATGGTCATGTTATAGAAACCATAATGTGAGATTACATTCTAGTTTGGTAGTGCCAAGACAAAGGTCTAATCACTACCTAGCCTAAAAGAGAATGTTCTCACATTTGAACCTACATAGTACACAAAAGGAATGTTTTTGACTCATTGTTTCCCTTCTTTTAAAGAACATGATTATGATATTCAATGAGCATGCTTCAGGTTATTTTAAGTAGATTCATTGAAGGAATCATGACATAACAACATGAAAAAGGTAATTTTATTATTTTTTTAACAATTTTAGTTAAAATGGTTTTTTATTTGCATTTATGTTGATTTGGTATTTTTTTAATTTTTAATGAATTTCAACCTCTCAACACCTCTAAAACCTCGTCCACTAAATTAAATGTGGTGGAAATTATGTTGAAGAGAATGCATGAGATATCCCCCCTCAAATTCTTTTTTCAATTCTGAAGCATCATCCTACAACACAAGAAGTTTTTAAAGGGAAAATTAAACATAATTAAATAAAAGTTCAAACATTAGTACACACCCTAAAATATTAAAATTCAAAATGCATGCATTAACAAGCTCCTACAACATCACTGGAGTATTTAATTCTCACATAAATTTAGTCAATGTACAAGAAAATTCATGGAAAAATTATAGAGAAAATCCTCAACAGTATTATTTGACAAAACTTTTAGATAAAGTGGTGAAACAAAAGTAAAATATAAAAATATATTCATAGCGTGTCATTTATACACCCTAAAATTGACCAGCCTATTGATATAAGTTATAAAAGATTCCTAATTCAATCATACCAACAATAAAAAATAACTTTTGAGATGGGTGATAGATGGATTTTTACTATCCCCTAGGTAATAACAATGAGGCACCTGTCCCAATATTTCTTGAGGAAAATCTATTGTGAGTTTATCCTTAGTAAAATTTCAAATTATTTAAATATGCATAATTTTAAGGATAAATAGTTAGCTTTAACATCTGGGTATGTGCAGGATCATCATGGGAAAAATAGGCCTTTAAGTGGCAAAAAATTCAGAAAAAATCAGTTAGGCAACTAGACGTAAAAATTTGAATAAGTTATTTATATTATTTCAAAAATATAAGAATAGAATTTGTAGCAAATTGAATCTAGTTTCTAAACTACTAGGTCTGTTTAAAAAAAAAAAATCTATTTGGTGAAAATTTGAAATTTCAATGCAATGGTACTTAAATTTTAGGAAAAGAATAAAAAGTAGGTGTCTATTTGACCACCTAACCACAATGAAATGATAATATTTTTTATAATATTTTAGATATAAGTAGAGGACTCATGCCCTACGATGTGATGCATATTTTTTTGTAATTTTTTCCAAGTAAATAATTAATTATGAATTTTTATTACAACTTTTTAAAAATATAAAAACTCGTATGTCTGACAACCTTAACTTGGTCAAAACTTCATGAAATTCAATTTTTATTTTTTTAATCCTATAGTATGCAAAGCATAAAATGTGATGCATATTTTGGATTCATAAAATGTGATACCGTTTGAAAGTTATAGATTTTTTTCAATCTACCTATCAATCAGGTCTTTAGTCATAATTTGAATAGAAAATGAATAATAATTACTTATTAAATTCAAAGTAAAGCATAATTTATATCGGTGGAAAGATGAGAATATCCTTTAAAAACCCTTTTCGTTTCATCAATTTTGGGTAAAAAAATATTCATCAGCCACATACCCATCATATTGCCACTTTTTGGCCCATCATGATCTTGCACATACCCATCTATTTAACATGTCATAATTGTTGGTGTAAATAGTGATTTTATCAAACTAGTTAGTCTTTAGCCTGCCTAGGAGAGTCTCATTCATATTGCTTAAGTCTCCACTTAGGGAATTTTAGAGATTTATCCCACTTCATAGAATTGAGACATGTATCCTCATCATTTGAGACACCTATTTCATGTATATTTGATACTTTCTCACACACTTGTCAAGTGATCTCACCAGTGTTCCATCTTCGGAGGGTTAGCCAATTGTTTAGTTCTACCTTTCTACCTTATTAAATGATAGATATCCTATTGTGTTCATCATTTTACTTGTGGAAGGTTATTGTAAGATCAGATAATGAGGTTTTAATAAACATTAAGCATGAATCTATTTGAAAGAAACCACTAAACTTATGAATTCAAATGTTAATCTCAAATCAAATCTATTAAATAAAGAATGAGAGAAACATAGAAATGTATACAAATGATAGAAATTCACCTTCCTTTCCATGCTAGGTTCAATTCACCTTCATTGTCTCTCTCCATGTATCTCCTTGAATGTTTCTCTCAAGCTCAAGAGTACTATTAAATGATGAAGAATGGAAAATATCCAGAATTCATGGTTAGCCAAAAATGTGAGAAGAAGGCTTCTTTTATATAAATACTTATTTCAAATGAATGATTTGGATGCAAATATCAAAGATCAAGATCAACACTCAATGTCTATTGAGAGGGAAAAGATTGAGTCGTTAACTAAATTGACTAATCAAATCAAGGGAATTGATTGGATAATCAGTGAGATTGGATTGAATAATCAATAGAAATTTGAATAATTGGTGGAAATGGATATATTAATTAATGGGATTGGAATAATCGGTGGAAATGATTGATCAGTCAGAAAATTAGATTGAATAATCAATGTATGTGATTTAATGGACCATCAATGTAGCTTATCGATGTAGTGTATTGAGACATGCAACTGATTAGATGTGGTATACTCTCTCATGGTCTCGGCATGGGAGCATATTGTATGGTGTTTCAACCACCTATTCAGAGAAAAATTGCAATAGGACTTTTGTATGTGTGTACATGTTGTGAATGGTGGATCTAGACCTGCAGAAACATAAACAATAAACACGATATTAGTCAATTATAAAAATCCAAACCATCATTCCCTATAAGATTCATTTAAATTTCAAGAACAAGAAACAAAAAAAATAAACCAAATGAAAGATATCTAATCTTGCTCAAAACAATCAAACTCTCAATCCCATTGGGGAATTGGTGCTATTTTGATGTGGAAAATAGCCCTTTCCCAATTCCTTGCAAGCTTGATGATGATCAATGGTGCTTCTTCATAAAATTTGCAATAACCTAGCTATGGTGGATGAAAAGCTATGAAAAACCTTGATGAACTTGGATGAGTTTGCCTAAAATTTGTGGATAATGAATTTGCATAAAGTTGTGGATCCAAATTTAGTAAAAGAGCTCTCAATTTATAGAAGAGAATGATGGGAGAATGAGAAAAAGGGATGAATGTGGGACTAAAGATCAACCAATAGCAAAATGCCACTTGTCAGCATGTTAGTGGAGAGAGGTGGAGCACATTTTGATGAATGTGCACATAAATGCTATTAGGTGAAAATTTGAAATTCAAAAAGATGACTTGAAGGATGAGTTGAAAGATGGAGTTAATGCCACTTGGCTCAAGAAAAAAGGACTTGTAAGAGAAATAAATGCCATGTTGGAGGACAAGACCTTTGGGAGGGAGATTTCAAATTTGAAGAATATTCCAACTTGATGCCTTTTTGAATGAAAATGGATGAATTTATAAATCAATTAAATCGATTTACTTGCACAAGTTGAAAAATATAAAGGATTTGATGGATTAGTGTTAGTGTTAATTAGAATTTGATTAACTTAGATGGGAATTAGTTGATTTGACACTTTGACTTAAAATTTTAGATTTATTTAAATCAAAATGAGAGGAATAATGACTATTAGACTTAATTAAATAAAGTTTGATTTATTTAATTAAAAGAGGGATGATTAGATTTAAAATAAATAAAGATTAATTTATTTAATTTAAAGGAGATGACTTTAGAACTTAATTAAATAAAATGAATTATTTAATTAAAAGAGAGACATTAGGATTAATTAAACAAAAATATTTTTTTAATTAATAAAAGATAGTGATTTAATTAGACAAAATTTATTTATTTAATTAAAAGATGAAATATGATGAATTTAATTAAGGGTTATTTAATTAAATAGTTAATAAAGGAGATGATTTAGATAGAATTGGTGTTAGTAAATCAGGATCAGGTGCACGAGATCAATTAGTATAATTTACATGTCTACATTTTTCCCCTCTTTGAAATAATGTACCTGTTGCGTTGGTTCAAAGAATAAACTTGCCGAGATCAAAATTCAAAAAATTTCTAATTTTTTCGGATGCCCCATTGCTGCCCCAACAAAAGAATTACACTGGTATACTGCCCCCTTGAGAGATCGAACAAAAATTTGGATTTGAGGGTCGATCTCACGATAAAGAGGTTCAAGATGCATGGATGGTTATGATGATGATGCAAATGAGATGGTGCTAAGATGCTTAGAATAACCAATCTATATAATTATCCTAAACAACTTAAATGATAATACAATGCATGTGAGATGGATGATATGATACATTATGATTATGAGATGTATACATTATGCTAATGGTTTGTGGATGCATGATGCATTAGTGATGTTTTGAATAATTGACATGGTACCATGTTAGTGTGAAGGGAAGTAAGAAGAAATAAGATGATGACAAGAGAATCCAACAAGTCCATGATCTATGATACTTTATTAGAAATGATAATGATGATGAAATGCTTATTAGGAATTGGGATTTTTAAAGGGCTACTTACATTATGTTTGATAACACACATAGGCATGATGCATCAAGGTATAAAGAGCCAAGATGACATTGCACCTAGTGTGATGGACTTTGACTCGACAATCAGATAGGAGTACTCTTGCTCACACCTGACATACAAACCTTATTTAAAATGTGGTTCAAATATTCCAAACATATCAAACCAAAACATAGAAAGGAAAGCCTTCCTATGTGGTCAACAAGACACCTAAAAAACCCTCCCTACAAACCAAAAAAACACACATGACCAAGGTTATATTACAAGAATATCCAAGAAGCGCAACAGATAAAAAGATAATAATTATTGCCCCATTCCTTTCTCTCTAAATTCCTTTGTTCAGAAATCATCAAGAGGTCATTGGAATGAGCACAATAAGATAAATCAAAAGAAAAAGATCAAGTAAACAAACAAGCTAATGTTGTTCATACTACTAGCCAAGACTAAACTAAGGTGATGCCTGATGTTGATGTCCATTGTAGGAAGGATGCATCTTAGAACATGATATTATCAGATGATTTTGAGACTAATTGGATGATAGGCTATTTAATACCAAGAGTTGACCAACTTGTTTACTTACTGACCTAGACTTGAGACCCTTAACGTTTGATTTTCACTTTTGAATTGCTAGATTGTTTCTGATTGTTTCACCAAAGGTTGAGGGTAATAATTGTTTATTATGAGTGAAAGTTTATTGTGGTTGAAAGAGAGATGGGATGGATGAATTTTTTCAAATATTTGGATGTTTTTGATGTTTTTAAAATGTTTTGAGGCTATTTTTGGTATTTTCAAGATGTTTTGAACCTATTTTGATTTTTAAAATTTCCAATCTTTTGGTGTTTTATGAGATTTTGACCAAGAACCTAACCTAAATACCCATCCTAGGGGCCTCGGGGGCTGATCAAAGATTAGCCTTGCCTACGTTATACACGTAGAGATCACGTAGTTTGACTGACACAAACTTGTTTATTGATGAGATATGAACAAATGGATTGCTAGTTTATTATGATGGATTCCTAAAGGAATGACCTAGGTGTCTCAGGCGATGATCAAAGATCAACCTAGCCTACTTTCAAAGCTCAAAGACCTATAGTTTGACTAGGTGACTCTATTTTTGAATTTTTGACCTGTTTTGGATTTTGATATGTTTTGAATATTTTTTTGGATTTTTTGGATTTTGTGATGTTTTTTGGATTTTTTGATGTTTTTCGATGTTTTTGGATTTTTGATGTTTTTGGATTTTTTGGCTTTTCAATGTTTTTTAGATTTTTTGGCTTTAAGGAAGACTTCAAGAATACACATGAATCCAATCTTATGAGAACATGCCCCCAATGTGATGCAATAAACTACTCTGATATAGGCATGCAAAACTAACCTTAGGAATGGGACGAGTAATACTAGGAGGGACCATGATATGAACACAGGATCAAGCTATGATGCAAACCTAGATGGGTGGCAAAAGGAAATATGGAATGTGATGGATGAATGATGTAGAACAAGTCATGGAGATCCTGGTGGATGGAAAGTCCTTATTTACACAAGGCACCTGTTTGCTAGGTTTTCACCAAGGTACTTGCCCAAAGTGCCACCAAAGTGGTTTTCACCAGAGGATGATTTTTCTCTTTACTGTTTTAAATCTTTTTTCTAATTTTTTTGGATTTTTATATTCTATGATTTTTTTGTATTTTTTGGATTTATACCTTGCAAGTTTAGGCATAAAACTTTTTAAGATGGGAGTGATTGATAGGCTCCTGTAGAGGTTCCCCTTCAGGTGTTGATAATTGATATGCCCCTAACTTGTAATTTGTTGTGATGATGAAGGGTCCCAACCAATTGGGTTTAAAATTTCCCTTGCAATCTAGAATTGGAGCATTCTTTTGATTCTCCTTCAGCACAAGCTCTTCAATTTGGAAGGTCCAACTCTTGATCTTCTTGTTCTAGCTTCAGTTAAGATGGTTATGGTAGACATGCAAATGGTTTAAGGCATCCATGCGTCAGTCATCCAGTAGTTCTAGCTCATTCAATCGTGATACCCAATATTCTTCATCTGTGATGAGATTCTGTAATGATATTCTTAGGGATGGGAGCTCAATCTCAATGGGGAGGATGGCTTTTGATCCGTAGACTAGAGAGAAAGGGGTTGCACCTGTTGGTGTGTGGATACTTGTTTGGTAGGCCCATAATATGGGATTCAGCTGTAAATGCCAGTCATGAACAACATCATTAACTGTCTTCTTGAGAATTTTTAGGATGGTCTTATTTGTAGCCTCAACTTGGTGGTTTCCTTGTGGGTAGTATGGGGTGGAAAAGTGATGTTGGATATTGAATTTTTGGCATAGGTCATGAATGTCTTGGTTTTTGAAAGGTGTTCTGTTATCTGAGATAATGGATTGAGGGACACCATAGCAGAAAATTAGGTAGTTTAGGATGGACTTGGATATCTACTTTCCTATGATATAGGTCATGTGAATGGCTTCCACCCACTTCGTTAAGTACTTTGTGGCGACGATGATGAACTTATGTCCACTAGATGAGGTGGGGGCAATTTTTCCAATGAGATTGAGCCCCCATTGTGAAAAGCACAAAGGTGTAATGGTTGGGTGGAGCTCTGTAGCTGGTGCATGGATGAGATCCCCATGTTGAAACTGCAAGCATTTTTAGACATAGTCGTGAGCTTCCTTCTCCATTGTAGGCTAGTAGTACCCAGTCCTCAACAGTTTCTTAGCCAAGGTCATACCACTCGAATGTGACCCACAAATGTTGTTGTGTACCTTAGTTAAAGTGGTCAAATCTTCCTCAACGCTAAGGCATCGTAAAAGAGTTCCTTCAATGCTTCTACAATATAGGGTATCTCATAAGGTGAAAAAATGGGATGACTTCTTGACAAATGCTCTTTTGAGGTTTGGGGTTATATCTATGGGGAGGACTCCTATTCTCAAGTAGGTGTATATATCATGATACCAGGGATCACCAAGACCAATGATTTCACACACAAATTTAGACTCTGGTACCTTGAATGTTGGTATGAGAAGCTGCTCTACAAGGAATTATTGCTTTGAGACATTGCATGGGACATATAGTAGTGATCCAATCATTTCCATAGCATTTGTTGCTCTATTATTTACTTTGGGTATTTGCTCGAACGTGACATCAATGAAGAACTCTTTGAGGCTTTCCACCAATTTCTTGTATGGAGTCAACTTGTCATTCTTCGTTTGGTACTCATCATTCAATTGGTTGATAATAATCTATGAATCTCTATAGACTTTGAGTGTAATGATGTACCACTGCACTACTATCATAAGCCCTATAACAAGAGCCTCATATTTTGCAATATTATTTGTGCAAGGAAATGACAGCTTATATGATTTAGGTATGCAATCTCCTTGTGGCGTGATGAAGAAAATTATAGCTCTTGACTCATGTTGTGTATAGAATCCATCAAAGTACATTTTCCAGTGATCTACTACACTTAGGTTGAAGATTGATTCATCAGGGAACTCTAATACAAGTGGATTCTTTTAGTATATCAGTGCTTCTGCCAGGTGATCTGAAATTGCTTGTCCTCTACTGGCTTTTTGTTCCACATACTCAATGTCATGCTCTGTCAGGATCATAGCCCATTTATCCCTTCACCTTGTGAACATTGCTTTAGAAAGAAGATACTTGAGGGGGTCTATCTTTGCGATGTGTTTTATCTGATGTGCTAGCATGTAATGTCTAAATTTATGTGCAACGGACATGACTACCAAGAAATCCTTCTCAATGGATGTGTAATTCAGTTCATGTCCCACCATGGTTCGAATAATGTAATAAATAGTTCTCTCTACCATTTTCATCATGTTGTGCTAAGAAAGTGTTGAGAGCTACTGTTGTCATCGATATATATAGGATCAAGGGTTTTCCTGGAATTGGTGGCATGAGAACTGGTGGTGTAAGAAAGTACTCGATCTTATTGAAAGCCTAGTCACATTTCTCATCCCATTTGTATGTTACCCCCTTGTGGAGTAGATGAGAATATGGGATGGCCTTATCTGCTAGTTTTGCTATGAATCGACAGATGGACTTGAGTCTTCCTTGTAACCCTCTTAGTTGTTTCAATATCTTTGGTGCCTCCATTTCAAGGATTACTTTGACCTTAGCAGGATCTATGTCAAACCCTCTCATAGACACAATATAATGAAGGAGCTTTCTTGACTGTACTTCAAAGACACTTTTTTGAATTGAGTCCAACTTTGTATTCCTCCAGCTTGTCAAAGATGGAGCTCAATGCCACTATGTGATCTCAATGCTTCTTTGATTTAGCTAGTATGTCCTCCACACAATCCTCCATAGTTTTGTGGATTATTTTAGGGAAGATTAGTGTCATGGCCCATTGATAGGTATCCCCTACATTTTCAACTTGAAGGGCATCATATTCCAACAATATGTCCCCCATGGACAAGTGAAGGCCATTTTATGTTGGTCATCTTTGGCTATCATGATCTGATTATACCCTAAGAATATATCCATTAATGGTAGAATCTCATGTCCTATCATCATATCCAAAATCATGTTAATGTTTGGCAATGGGAATTCATCCTTGGGACATGCTTTGTTGAGATCTTTGAAGTTCGTGTAGATGCAGATGCCCCTAGTGGGCTTTAAGAAATGTACAATATTTGAGACCCACTTTGGATAATCAATCAACCACATGAATCCTACATCCAGGAGCTTTTGTAATTCCATTTTGACCAATAATGCTATTTCTGGATGCATCTTTCTTAACTTTTGTCTCACTAGCTTTGCTTTGGGATATATAGCTAGATGGTGCACCATAACTTCTGGATCAAGGCTAGGCATGTCGGCATAGGTCCATGCAAATTTTATCTTTCTTTCTTTTATGAATGTAGCTAGGATCTCCTCTTCTTTTGTCAAGATTGATTCTGCATAAAAGGTGATGTGTGGCATTTCTTCTATTCCTAGGTTGACAAGATTGCCTCTGCTAAAACTATTGACTTCTCATAATGAATAGCACTGAGAGGAAGATTGAATCCCTCGTCCTCTAGAACCTCAGAGAGGTTTTCACCATTGGATGAGTCCTTTATTTTTATTGTTTTTTAGGTATGAGAGTGCCATAGTGTGGTTTTCACTCAAAGACCTAGAGATTATTCTCAGATTTTTGCTTTTGTGACTAAGGGATTCAATCGTCTCCCCATAGTAGGCATGTGTATCTAGCATGATGTCAAACTTGGCCTTGTGATCTCCATTTGGTATAGTGTCTTGAAATCCCATGAATTCTGAGAGCACCTCATCATTTTCAAATGTGTCCAAAATTGGTGGTCCTCATTGGTCGTAATTAATGAGTTGGGGATAGACTAAGTTTATTTCATTGGTTTGGTTGTTTGACTCAAAGGATAGGGTACTAATCATGAGAAGGGAGGAATCCTTGAATAGCATGGGTGGATCAATTATGGGATCCTCATCACTACTGCACACATCGTTATGTCAAAGGTAAACTTATATATGACTCCACCTATGGATACTGGTAACTGAAGAGCGGATGCTGATAACTGAGGAGAAAATACTAGTAACTGAGGAGGAGTTTTGACCTTTTTAATCAGGGTTTCTTTGTCAAGTATTGTCACCTTTAGAGGGGTACATCTATGGCCAATATTTCTTATACGCTTCTTAGCGACAATGGGTTTTAATAGGTCATCATTTTTCCCAAGTTTCTTATTCTTGTTGTAGCCCATGCTAAGCATCATTTGTAGTCCTTTGCTACTCTCATCCATGGAAAGATCAGGAATAGGCCTTTCATCTTGATATAGGAGACTTGATATATCTTCTACCACTTCCTAACTTAGATCCCCCCAACACCTGAATCTAGAGGGGTCTTCTTTGAAGGTTTGGGATGATGTTTCAGCTAGTTGGTGTTGCCCACGAGACCTAGGAGATTGAGGTAACTCTCCTACTATGAAAGCACTCTTTTTCATTTTGTAATCCCCACACCCATTGTCTTGGATTATAAATTTTATTTTAGAGATACCAAGAATGGTGGGTGTCTTTGTCTTAGAGGTGGAGGCTAAGGTAGTTGGGTCTACATATGGAGTTGTAGGGCCTTCGTCGTTCTTTGTGACTTAGGGGATTTTGCTATATTTAGCTTCCAGATTCTTACAGTAATAAAATGGCTCAGGATCCCCATGGATGGTGACCTCTTGACCTTGATAAGGAAACTTGATGCATTGGTGGAAGGTGGATGCCACAACTTGCATCCCATGGATCCATAAGTGCCCCAGAAGGATATTGTATGGTAATTAAAGGTCTAGGACCTAGCATGTGGTTTCCATAATGGCTATCCCTACTTGAATAGGGAGTTGGATAGTGCCCTGAGACACTCTTTCCTAATCATCATATGCCCTAATTGTTATGCCTTTCCCTTTTTCAATGGCATCCTCGAAGAACCCCAAACTTCTTATTAGCTTAAGAGTGCAAATGTTTAGACCTGCACCTCCATCCACTAGGACTCTTTTGATCTTATTTTTATGGATGGAAACTTTGAGATGGAGTGCATGGTTATGAGATGGTTGGGTTGGGAGATCTTGATCAGAGAATATCAAGAGATGAGGTGAGGTATGTGTCTGATCATAGCTTGAAACTGATCCGCATCAAGATCAATAGGGATAGTGGATGAAGCCAATGCTTCCTCTAGGATTTTTCTATGAGTGGGTGATACTTTCAACAACTCCATGATGGAGATCTAAGTGGGGGTTCTTTTTAGCTATTCTAAGAAATTATAGGCATTGGGAATGGATTTTGGATTAGGGTTGGTGCCCTAGATGGTTGGGATGGCCCAACAATGGTAACTTTTCTGCCACGTGTGGTGAATCCACAATTAGCTTTGGCTCCCTTGAAATTAATAACAGTGACCACTTCATTGAAGGATACAACAACATGGTCGTAAACATGGTTGAAATTGCCATACCTAGTCTTCCCTTTATTGTTCCCTTTAGTATGATCCAACATCGAATTTGTGTATATCTTGAGATCTTGGTTTCCCGCAGACTGTTCAATGTTTATGACTTTGTCATCGATGAGGTCTTGGATCAAATATTTCAATGTCATACAATTGGTCATTATGTGCCCCTTGATTTTCTAAAAATCACAAAGGTGATTCTTATTGTACCATGGTGGTTTCACTTGGGGCTCTTGATAATGATCATAAACAATAATTTTGATGAGATTCTCATTTACCAACTTCTTCATGATGAATTCAACTGATTCCCCGAGGGCCATGTATTTCTGTTTTGGGGGATATTATTTGTTTTGTGGGGGTGGTTCCCCTTGATTATTCAGATTGTTGACTTGATTATTGGGTGTTTGATATGATACCTCGTTGGATTGTGTGTTGTTTTGATTGTTTCCTTGTAGTTTTTGGTATGTTTGCATGTTTTATTTTGGAGAACTGATTATGAACTTAACATCCACCACACCATCATTTGTGACATTTTTTTTCTTTTCCCACATGTGATATTTTTCATTATAATTGGTAGATGGTTGGTTGTCTTGGTATTCTTGGTGCATTGATATCCCCCCTTGTGCAATAAGGGATCTTTCGATGTTGTGTGCCTTGGGGATCAATTGGTTGTATGTGGTGATGCATTGCATTTGTAGATGAAAAGACAAGGTCTTTTCAAGGTTAGCAATGATAGTGCATATTTGTTGTTCTTCTAGCATGCTCCATTTTCTCTTGTTGGCCTTAGATTACCATCATTGTAGGAAGGATGCAAATGACTCTACCTTAGCTTGTTTGAGAGCATATAGTTCCTCTAGACTCACATCCATACCTATGTTGAAGGAATACTTCTATATGATTGCATCTACAATCTCTTGAAACTTTTTTATTCTAGGAGGAAGGTGAGAGAACCATTCTATTGCTAGTCTAGCCAGACTTCAAGGGAACCACTACATAAGATAAGTTTCATCATATGCTACCTCCATACAATGCACCTGGAATTCCCTGATGTGATCTTTAGGGTTTCCTGTCCCATGATATTTGTTGAATTTGTGGATTTCAAATCCTTTTGGGAATGGCACCATTGTGATACTTCTGTCAAAAGGATATGGGTACAAATTTCTTGGTGTTTTTGTAGTCTTTCCTGGTTGAAGGTCTAACACTTATTGTGAGAGAAACTTGATTTGTTCCAACACATTGTTTTGTTGATCAGGTGGTGGGATGAATGTATTTTGGGGTGGTCTATTCGCTTGAGCAGGAGGTGGGGTGTTTTGCATGTTTGTGTGGGTTTTTTGCAAGCTTTACTACCTAATCAATGGTTACTGGTACACTTGCAGTTGCTATTGTACCAACAACACTTGTTGTTGGTCTTGCTATTGTTTGGCCAACAATGCTTGTTGTTGGGCTAATTGTTGAGCTACTTCTTGTTGTGCTTGGTATTATTGCAAGGCTTGTTGATATGCTTGTTGTTGAGCTACTGTGTATTGTGCCTGTGCTTATGTTTGTTGGGCTTGGTATTGGACTTGTGCCTGAGCTTGAGCTTGTTGAGCTACCTGGGCGGCTTGTGTAGCTTATGCGGCTTGAGCTACTTGTGCAACTTGGGAAGCTTGAGCAACTTGGACAGCTTGAGCGGCTTCTTGTTGTTGCAACAATGCTTGAGCTTATGCTTAGGCAGCTTGTTGCACTTGTTGTGTGGATTGTTGTGCATGTGCCTATTGAGCAGCTTGCTATGCAACTTGTATGGATTATTGAGTTTACACAACTTGTGCAGCTTGTTGTACTTGTTGCACCTAGAATTGTTGAAGAGATTTTTGGTAGGCTTATTGGGTTGCTTGCAAAGTGATGCTATACTGGCTAGCTGTATTTGATCTTGGTGGTGGTGGAGGTGGAGGATTTGGGATGGTGTGAGACGTGGTGATGGGTGTTTGTTGAAGAGGTTGTTGTTGTGCTATTGGATTGATGAAATGGGTTTGAGATGGTGAAATTGATATGATAGGTCCCTGAGAGACCATAGTTGTAGATATTTGGGGTGTTGTTGATGGTTTAATGATTGCTTGGGTTGTTTGGATAGGTGTCATTTATTGTTGTGATATCTATGGCATAATCGGAGGATTTGGTGCATTGATTTGATTTATGATTGGGGGGTTGTTTTGATTCTTTTGATTGAATATTGGTGGATGGGGTTTCCCTAAACCGAGGATTGGTTCAGATGTTGATGGTAGAGGTGGAAGCAGTGGGAAAATGGGTGGTGTGTTTCCTTGAGGAAATGATGATGAGGAGGGGTCAAAGATTCCCCCTTGTCCAAATAACCCACCCTCTCCTTGTGAAGTAATAGGGAGAGAGGTTTTTATGTTAAGAGGATATGATGGTGTTGCGTTGAAAGAGGATGAGTTGGTGGGGTCATGAAAGACAAGAGAAAGATATGGGTGTAGCAGATTTTGAGGAACAAATTGACCCAAGATGGTGTTTGCATCCAAGTCTTGGTTGTTAACAAGGGGATGGTTTGAATAGCATGAAGAAATGATCTTCCCTTGTTGACAATAGGTTGAGTTGGAGCAAGGGATGATGTGGGTTACGAGATTTTTTGGATGACTCTTTCGAAGGATGTTGTGAGTGATACCGGTAGAAAAATTCCCAAAGGTTTCTCCACAATAGTGATTACATTGAAATTGAAAGGGAGTTTAGCCCCTTCTTTTTCCAATTCGATCATGTATTGTGAAGGATTGAGTCTCATCATGGTGTTGACAATTTTGTGAGTCTCAGGGTTTGGAACCATTTTAATAATCTCATTTTGATTCATTTCTAAGACATTGTTGGTGATGTCTTCCACTTGGCCACCTTCCTCTTGAGGATCTTGTGGAATTAGAGGAAGATTGGGTGGGGGATTTCTAGATCCAATGGGATTGATTTTTGGTGCAGTTTGACTCAAGTCACTGGAAGTGGATGTTTCTTTGTTTGTTTCCATTTTCTTCTTATATTGAGATCTAGTTTGGACCATAAAATGAGGATTAATTTTAAATAATGTGGGAGGTGAACCTCTAACTCCTTGGATTGATCTAAACTTTAGGTACAAAAAAGAAAGTATAAGATATTGAGGATCAAAGGATGATGAGATAATGAAGGATGGATTAGGTGAATGTTTGAACTCTTGATGAACCTTGAAGGAGATACTAGACTTTAGGACTTTTGGATTTTGATTTTGATTTGGATGGGGTTTGATTTGATTTGGATTTGGATAATGAACTTGTATAACTCCAAGAGGTTGGATGTTTTCTTAGAGAAAACTTTTCCACAAGAGGATAATTTAACTAAGTGTGTGGAGAAGGATTCATCTACACACACCTAGAAAAACAAGATGATTTTTATTTGTTCAAAGAATTTTCCAAGAGTCTAGTATGAGGGATTTTTCCAAGATTTCAAGAGTTGTTTGTTAGATGGATTTTGGTTTGATGTTTTGAAGATGGGTGACAAATGTTGATTTTGATCCTAAGAGACTTAGAAAGACTTTTTCTTACAAGACATCAATGTTGAAGAACATGCTATACGTCGTATGTGAGAAACTCAAACCTTTGAAATAGACTTAGATTTTGGCGATAGTAAAATGAGTACAAATTGGGATTGTTCTTTCATGCACGTTTGTAAAAATTGAATACAAATCTCTCTCTAAATTCGTAAAGTGTTCAAAGACGTTTCTTGTGCGATTTTGGACTAAGACATTTGGACTTTGGTTTTCAGATTTTGATTTTGTGGGAAATCATTTGAGAGAACTGTTATGCCTTGCAAAACCACCCCATTTTAAAGTGGATTAAAATGGGACCCTCTTTTGCTTTCGCTCTTTGTGTTTCGCCCCTTTCAATTTTTGAGGTTTTGTTTTGACTTGGCATGTGCTTAATATGCTTATCTTGCTTGCCCAAGTGTTTTTCCCAAGTTGAATAATTGAAAATCTTATGTTTTGGGTGAAGTTCGGGTTTTTACCCTAGTTTAGGATTTTCCTGTCCATTCGGATTTTCCCGAATTTCTTTCGAACTCCGGTTTCTTGCTACCGTTTGGGTTTTTGAGCTAGGTAAGGATTTTCTGCCCCGTCCTGATTTTCCCGAATTGCGCTCGAAGTCCAGCTCTATCTACTTTACAATGGTGTTCAGAAATTTTTGGCCTTTGAGGAATTCTGCCTAGGTCAGATTTTTCCAAATTTCCACCTTGTTGTCGGGTTTCTGAGTTTGGCCAATTCTTGGAGCTTTATGCCATTTTGCTTTATCATTTGCGTTCTCCTGAGTTGAGATGTTCATCTTGTTGTGCTTTAAAATGTTAGAGTCTTTCTTGGAGTTTGAATCCCTATGTGTTTGGGCATTTCATGGCATGCCCTATGTGTTCATGGTTAAAATCTAGGGTTTCATGCCTAGGGTGTCACCATCTCGTCTTGTTTTGCTTTCAATTGAGCCTAAGGTTCGAAGAGCGTCTATAGGAGGCTCATGTTAAATGACTTCCATGCCCAGGGTCCTCAAATTTGTGACCTTTGGTCAATTTGAGCAAAGTTGTGGCCAGTTTTTGGGTTTCTTGTCGACCTCAAGATTTCCCTGCCCGATTGAATTTTTCCATATTCCTTCATCTTCCCGGAAGTGTACTGGTGTCCAGAGTTTTGCGCTCTTCATGGAAATCTGGTTCAGATGAATTTTTCTAGATTTCCTTTAGTTGTTTGAAATTGGGAGTACTGAGTCATCTGCTAAAATACGGTCTGGCTGGATTTTTCCAATTTTCTTGGGAGGCACTGTGGAATGGAAAATTTGGATAAAATTGATGAATCTAATGATAAATTCTTGGTGTTCTATGCTCAATTTAATGGATTACAATGATTCATGCATTCTTATGTTCATTTTAATAAATCTATTGTTGATATTGGTGCCTCATTGGGAGAATCTGCCTGGTTCAGAATTTTTTGAAATTCCTCACAAGTTAGTTTTCCCCGATTAGCTCGAAATCCTGAACTTTTTAGTATTGATGCTTAAGGGTTGATTTAATAGTTTTATCATGATTTTGAGCTAGCACTTTGATGAAATGTAGTCAACAATTGGATTCTCACATTGGTGTTTCATGAATGCAGGCTAAGTCTAGCAAGGCAATGACTGAAATGGCTAAGAGAGACACAAAGGGATCCTCCATTACTGAGACAAAAGAAAAAGGAACGAAGCTGCATGAAAGGGGTAGGATTCCTAAGGGAAAGATGATGTCAGTATGGTTCGAGGTTTCAAATCTGAATATGAACACCCTGCCACAAATAAACTAAGGCTATCATGGGATGCAGTAGCTAGGCACTAGCCAGATGATGCAGTGACCTACAATGCAGCCATTAATGGATATCAATCTAGCAAGAGAGGCTAGGACAATACTATGAGACAGATCTGAAGGATAATATCAATGCTATTGATGGTGAACTAGGGTTTCACCTATGTCACTTACAGAAACCTTGTCGAAGACATTCTTGATGATGAGGGCTAGGATGGAGTAAGGTATGGGTGACGTGGAGGAAGTAGTTAATGCAAAGCTGCACAAAAATCACACTTCCTCATTGTTTTGATTTGCCTCTTCTTCACCCGTTTTAGTCCATTTTTTGCCTCTGGTTGGTGCCCTTGCATTTAATGCACGTTTGAATTTGTTTCAAACTCTCCTAGGGCTGATGTGTTCTGTAACTGACTCATTTTGTAAACCCTAAAACTGGGCTAAGGCATTCTGACGTGTTTTATAAATATGGCATTTTTGCCTCTTTGTAGGAGGATCTTTTTTGGAGTGGCTGAAGATATTTTGTAAGAGTTAGAAGTTAGGGTTAAAGGGTAGACAAACTCAAGAGGTAGATTAGGAGTTAGAAGTTATTTTTATTTTGAGCAGTTGATGTAATACAAAAGACTCGAATTGTTGCTATCTTTGGGGATTCGATACAACTGAAGACATTATGTTCTTGGTGAATTCGTTGTGTTGATCTATCTTGCATGATTCTAGTTATTTATCTTTTGTTAGGTAAGTTTTAGAAAAGAGTTAGGAAGGAGATGGAGAAATTGAATGTTAAAGTGAATTCAACAGTGAAGCAAGTTAGTTTTTTTTATGTAAGTTAGACATTTTTTTTACAGTTCGCTAGGACGAGGAGGTGATGTATCTTCTTGATTTTCTTAGCATAGATGGAGATAGTTTAAAGACATGGGTTTTCTATACACTAGTGACTTTTCCAGATTTGTAAATGTTGCTTATCTGTTTCATTGACAGTAGGAGCAGCTAGATTTAAACCTTTTTATATTATGCTCTAGAATGGTATTCAATTTGGGTTATTCATTTTATTTGAAAAGCTTTCAAGGAATGAATTTTTATCTTATGTTTTATTTAAATGATGATTTGCAATCTAGTGTTATAGTTTTCACTGTGAATTAATGAAACTGTGTATCAATTACAAGTTAATTTTATTCTGCAGTTCTAGTTTATGAATTCCTTGGAAGGTAACAAGTCTGATTAGTTGAATGAATCAACATTCTTTTCAGTTTAAAAAATTTGATCTATCTTTTTCTATTTCTTTAAAACCACCGGTTAAAGTAGGTTTAAATAGATGTTTGATCTTGCAACAATCTAGAAGCTCAAAACCAGTAGGCCCCTTGAACATTACAAACATATTGACCACTTCATGAAACAACAACATTGTGAACCAAAATCGAAGACCTTGGGAGGTGATTAGTTTTATTACTGATTGTCTCTTTCAGGAGAGGTGAGATATTTTACTTTTATTCATACCTACATGTTGTGGGTCAATTTGGCACCTCAACAGATCTGGTGCTAGAAGGAGGGCCAAAAGAAAAAACTAGATAATATTGGTTTTTTCTCACTAGAGAGGTCCCATAGAGTTCTTTGATCAACTAAAAACCCATCACCTTTGATAGAACTCAAGACACCAACAAGACACGAGATTCACAGGACTGGGGAAACCATTCTACCACCCTTGTCAGCTCCACTCACTCCACCAGGCTTTTCACCAATACCCTGGTGGATACCCATCAATCCACCACCAAATCTTCCTCAATTGCCATTACAGCTAGTTCAGCCCATCCAATAGTTGGCTCAACCTCCACCACCACCACTAATGGAATTTTTGTGAATAATCCCTATCCATTGGGGATTATTCCTGGAGGATTTCATGATATTCCTAAGAATCTTGAGAGATTTTGTCCCAAATACATTCATGGCGAATCAAGGAGTGTTGAGGAGCACATACAAGCTTTTAAGGATGCTTGTACCAAAGCCCAGATAGCTCACCATGATGTGTTTTGTAGTTTGTTCCCTTATTCCTTAGGGGTTATGGTGTACAACTGGTACCTAAATCTTCCACAAGGTTCTATTATGAGCTGGACAGATCTAGAGAATGCTTTCATCAATCAGTTCAGGGTTTATCTGGATCCAATGATTTTGTTTCATCAATTTTCTACCATTAGGAAGGAGCCACATGAATCACTACCCTTGTTTAATACAAGGTTTCAATGAATGTATAGGAGATTGAAGGAACCCTATCTAGTTGCTGAGAATAGTGCCATTCAGGCATATTTTAGAGTTATAGACCCTTTTCTTGGCTTGTTACAAAGGACTTATCAGCCGATAGATATTGATTCTCTGTCTAAAGTTTATCATCTAGCCATCAAGCTACAACAACAAACTAGCTCTCAACAAGGGAACTTGGGTGGACGTTTTCCTTCTATGGGGTATTAGATACCTAACCCAACCCCTTTATTCAATACTGTCCTAGGAATGTCTCCTTCCCATTATGGACCTATGTCTAAGTTGTAGACTCAATCTCCTGTTCCATTCTTTTCTAATGGAGCTCCTGACTTCTCTCAGCAATCACAGGCTCATCACGGTCCACATGGTCATCATAATCAAGCTAGAATACCAAATCCTGTTGGTCAGCCACCTATTGCTAAAAATGTTGAGAGTGAAAGGATAGTTCAACTCACAAACAAGGTGGAGACCCTAAAGAAAACTCTATCCCAAGTCACAAATGACATGGCTCAGCTTAAAATGAACCCCTCTCAGAACCAAGGTAATTATGCTAATCAAGGCAATCACCCTAATCAGAACAATAATAATCAAGGTAATTATGAAAACAACAACAATCACAGCAGAGGAATTATCAAGGCCAAAACTTCCCTAACCAAGGCTATCAAAATTAGAATAAGGGACATAACCAGAGGCCTAATAACAATAGACAATGGAACACATGGCCAAATAATGGTGGGATTTATCACAACTATCTAGCTAATGAGGACAGGCCACATACTACAAATGTGGTTGATCTCAATTTTATGACTAATTGGTGCAGGCTGCATGATACTGCAACTCATTCAGAGGTGAATTGTCTTGAAATGGAGAAGGTTGTGAAGATGGCATAGGAAGATTCCCAAATGTTCCAAGAGAATTCAAATAAAGGAGGTAGCTCAGTGGATACAACAATGGCTTATGACCTCTTTGAAGAAGAACCTTCATTCCTAATGCAGAATGAGAATGAACCAGAGGAAGATATGTATGATGCCCAAGCCTTTCAGACAAAGGGAGGACACTTCCTAAGAAACTAGAATAAGGGTCCACTCACTACATCAACACCACCTAACCACATGGTGCCTCCGAATCAGAGTGTTGATAACAACCTTCCCCCACCGAAGGGTCCGCCTAACTTCCCTAGCAAAGGTAATTCATCTAGTGTTTTCAAATATAATGCAAGTTATAACACAAAATTTGATATTGTTTCTGAGATGTAGAAAAAAAAAACCTCTTTATCATACTTTGACATCCTAAAATGGTGCCCTTCCCAATGAGATATAGTGCTGAAATCTTTGGAAGAAGCTGATAAATCAAAAGGGAAAACCAAGGTGGCACCTGCTGTGGACATGAATGTAGCTTCATTCAGAAACAAGGTAGGGACCCCACCATTTCTTTTAAGTTTGAGAATTTGTGGGAAGAATCTACATAATTTTCTGCTAGATTCAGTGGCTTCTGGCAATGTTATGCCATTTTATGTATGCAAGAAATTGGGATTGAATCATGTCCAAACAAACAAGAAGGTCATCCAACTTGATAAAATAGAGGTTAATGTAGTTGGAGAATTGAGAAATATACATGTGCAAGTAGGGTCTGACCCTAGGATTCAAACCAATATGGATATTCAGGTAGCAGACATTCTTGAGACTTACGGTATACTTTTGAGCAGAGATCTAATTAAGAGTATAGGGGGATATCTCTCCCTTGACTTTTCACATATGTGGCTGCCATGGAGGGGAATTCCAACATAGATTAGGATTGAGAGTGAACCTCACCTTAAACACATCATCACTAAGTATGACTATCCCAATGGGGTAGCTTATTTTGAAACCTAGATAGGGGTTTATAAAAGAGAGGAAATTTTGACTCTTTCAGTTCTTCATTTGAATGATTTGTTAATGCAAGAATTCACTGATCCCATGATTAGCGTAAACCAACAAGTATTGATCAAGAAGCTACAATAGGATCAACTAGTCTTAGAGGAAGATATCGATTGTGGAGTCTTCTACTCCCAAATTGGTGTAGGGTGCACTACCAAAATCATTTAGAACTGACCTGCCAACCCTGCATCAGTGTTCTAAATCATGTTCTCCAAACTGAAGAAACTAGCCCAAGTCAACTTGAGACCATTTCAGATCACTTCTCATTTGAAGCCAAAAATGTAATAATGTTAACCAGGGATAATATACCTTCAGAGGAAGTCCCTCCTCAAACTAAACTTACCCCGGTCATAATACCAAACCAACATAGTTATGTTGAACAACCCTAGGGTCTGTTTGATACCCCCACACTCACAAGTATACCAAAACCCAAGGGGTTAATCAAAGATATAGATAACTATCAGAAAGACATCCTAGGATTACATGATATATCTAAGGGGGAATTGGATATTGCACCTAATGAACCTATTGAACACCCATTCCCAATATTTGATGCAAAAGATCAAGTGGCCCCACCTATGGTTCATCTTATCCAAGCACCCTCAACAAGCTCAAAGAGATCAACCCCAACTCATGATGAGCTATGGACCCTCACATTTGATGGATCCAAATCTAAAATAGGGTGCGGTGCTGGAATTGAGTTAACCAACCCAAAAGGGAAAACATTTTTTGCTTCTTACAGGTTACAATTTGGATGCACTAACAATATAGCAGAATATGAAGCATTAGCTCAGGGACTGATGTTCGCACATTAGAAGAAAATTATTTCCTTGATGGTTAAAGGAGATTCAAAACTAATTATCAAGGAAGTATGCAGCCAGTACACATGTCACAATAAAAGGCTGATAGCTTATAGAAATCGAGTGTGGAACCTGATTGAAGACTTTGATGCTTTTGGGATTAGTTTAATCCCTAGAGAGGAGAATCAAATAGCTAATTCATTAGTTGTTGCCACAAGTAACCTGGAGCCCATTCAAGGCTCCAAGCTCAGTAGATTCTCAATAGAATTGATATCCACCCCGGCTATCCTTGATAATGTCAGGAAATTTTAAGTCTTCGATGACGAATGACATATCCTTGCTTTTCTAGCAAGATTAGATGTTTTCGAAGGATAAATCATCGATGAGTCTGACAGGGATCAAGGAGACTAGAACCCCGAAGACTGCAATAAAGAAGGTGTCCTCAATTTAAAAAGTAATAGCATTCCCAAGGGAATGGTGGACTTAGAAAAAGGTATCAACCAAAGATAAGGGATGTGAATATGAAATTGTTAGCTTAGCTGACTCCAACCTTGAAAGGAATGTTTATATAGGGAAAACCTGCCCTGAAGCAATTAGAGAAGATATATTGAGAGAACTGAAGAAGGATTTTGCTACAATACCTTGGGGGTATGAAGATCTAAAAACATTTGATACTTTTGTGATAACTCATACTATTCCTTTGAAGCCTGAAGCTAGACCATTTCGGCATAAGTAGTGTCCTATCAATTCCTTGATTGAACCACTGATCTTTAAGGAAGTTCAGAAATTGCTTTTTGTAAGAATAATCTTCCCTGTACGACATTCAACATGGGTGGCTAACTTGGTTCCAGTTCATAAAAAGAATATGGAGATCAGACTATGTGTAGATTTTAGGAACTTGAATAGAGCTTCAGAAAAGGACAACTACCCACTCCCTTCTCTAGACAAGGTCTTGCAAACTGTCAATGGGTCTCAAATGATGTCATGCCTAGATGGTTATTTTGGGTACAATCAAGTGATCATTAATTATGAAGACAAAATGAAGACAACCTTCACTACTAAGTGGGGAACATTTACTTACAGGAGGATGCCATTTGGTTTGATAAACGTTGGAGCAACCTTTCATCATGCAATGGATGTAGCATTCAAAGATTTGATTGGTAAGTGCATCATCATTTATATGGATGACCTGACAGTGTTCTCTAAAGATAGACTAAACCATGCTACAGAATTGTCTAAAGTTCTTGAAAAATGTATCCAATATGGTGTTTCTCTGAATCCTTAAAAGTGTGTGTTTGGGGTTTCTGAAGGGAAACTTTTGGGACACATAATCTCGGAAAGAGGGATATCGATACATCCAGACTGAGTTGAGTCTATTCTAAAGTTAACCATGCCAGGAAGTGAGAAGGAGATGAGATCTTTCTTTGGAAAGATCAACTTTGTGAGGAAGTTTATCACAGGTTTTGCAAAAATTGTTAAACCTTTGAACAAAATGATGAAGAAAGATGCTAGAATAGAATGGAGTAATGAGGAAAAGACTACTTTTTCTTACGTTAAGAAATCCATTTCGGAGGTGCCAATCCTCACCAGTCCTTACTACTTGAAGCCATTTTATATTTATTCTTTTTCTTCTGAACACTCATGTGCAGTTGTCCTGACACAACGAAGAGAGGAGGGGGATGAAAGGCCAATTGCCTTCAGGAGCTCTCTATTTAAGAATGCTGAAGTCAAGTACCCACCTCTTGAGAAATTTTTTTTTGCATTGGTTAGAGCTGTCAAGAAGTTAAGGCATTATATCCTTCAAAGTCAGATCATTGATGTGGTTCCTGATGCTGCTGTGAAGTCTCTACTTATGCAGACCGAGTTGGGAGAGCGAAGAGGGAAATGGATGGCTATTTTGCAGGAGTTTGATCTAGAGATTCACCCTATGAAACTTGTCTGAGGTCAAGGCCTATGTAAAGCAATGGAAGATGCTGGTAAGAACATTACTTGTCAGCAGTACACAATACAATCCTTTTCTAATGACTCTTGGTATGCCGATATTATTTATTTCATGCTCAATAATCAGTGCCCAGAGGGAATGAATACAACTCAGAGGAGAGCACTGAGAATGAAAAGCTTCCATTATATGCTCAAAGGAGGATTTTTATACAGAAATAATTTTGAGGGTGTTTATGTATGATGCCTTGATCAACAAGAAGCTAAGCACACAATTGTTGAATTCAATGGGAAACATGGCACAGGTCATGGTTCTACGGATTCTTTAGCACATCAGATCCTCATATC
Source organism: Sequoia sempervirens (assembly GCA_007258455.2). Lineage (NCBI taxonomy): Eukaryota > Viridiplantae > Streptophyta > Pinopsida > Cupressales > Cupressaceae > Sequoia > Sequoia sempervirens. Next base: position 19,053,645 of record VDFB02358134.1, on the reverse strand, counting down.
TGGTTATTATTGTCCATGTGTGTTTAAATATGCCTACCAACATGTAAGGACATGTCATATATGTCAAACTTCTAAATCAAGAGAGTGTCATCCAGCCATGCCATTGCAACCTGTTTATGAGGTAAGGTCATTTTCCCAATGGGCACTTGATTTTATTGGGGTAATTAACCCAAATTCTTCTATAGGACATAAATTCATTTTGACTACCATGAATTACTACACAAGATGGACAAAATCTATACCTTGCAATAATAGCACAATGGAGGTAGTAATCAAGTTCCTCACTGAATGCATCACAACCAGGTTTAGAGTACCCTTTGCACTGGTATGTGACAATGGCCCTGCCTTTTCTACTACCGAGTTCATTTCATGGGCTTATGATCATAAGATTGTTTTAAAGTATTCTTCAAACTATTATTTGCAAGGAAATGGAGTTGCAGAATCAACTAATAAAAATCTCCTAGGAGTAATCAAAAGACTATTAGAGAACAATCCTAGAGACTGGCATACCCAGTTAAGATTTGCGTTGTGGGTAGATAGGACTAGGATCAAGGTTGCATTGAAGATTTCACTGTTTAAGCTAGTGTATGGCCAACAGCCTATATTCCCTATTCACTTGAAAATACCTATCCTAAAATTTATGCAAGAATTTTACTCTAGTGATGATAGGATTGAAGTAAGGTTAGTTGGCTTACTAAAGTTAGAAGAGCATAGAGATGCTGCTTTGCAGCAATTCTTTAGGCACCAAGCTATTTTCAAATGTTGGTTTGACAAAAGAGCCAAAGTCAAGGCTTTTAGGATATCAAACCTTGTCTTATTGTGGGATAAAGCCAATGAAAATAAGGGTGACCATCGAAAGTTTGATAAGCTTTGGTTGGGTCCCTATCAAATTGTTGAAATCCTAGGAGAGAATACTTTCCGACTGAGTAGTTTAACAAGAGAAACTGTTCCATTGCCTATCAATGGGTAATTTCTCAAACATTGTTTTGGGTCATAAGAGGGCTTGGTATTTTGTTGGGTTTTCTATATGTAAATAGTTTGTTGTTCCGTTCATTTTGTCGTTTCCTTTTTTTTGTGGGGCCTTTCATTTTATTCAATTGAGTAAGGGGGTTGTTATCTGAAGTATACTTTGGTTTCTAGGACAGAAGTTGGTTTAGAAATTTTTAGGTTTTTTGATTGGATGATTTTGTTTTGAATTCATTGTTTTATGTCCATTGTCAATAAGAGTTGTGGAAATTCATTGAGAACAAGGTGTAAAGTAAACAATCTTCACTAACTACGATTGAATCTGTCATGAATCATCAGAAACATCTCCTTTTGTAATGGTATATTTGTCTTAGGATGATGGTGTTGCAAGATTTGAGTTAAAAATACGATTCCCCAGATACTGTTATGAGGTCCATGGTAGTTTTCAATCCAGTACAGATGTTGAGCATCTAACATATTGAGAAGGAATTTAAAGAAAAAAGAAAGAGAGAAAAGAGAACTATCTAAGAAAAGAAAACTCAATACCGAATGGGTGATTCCAGTATCTCTACCGGGGCTATGGATGCTTGACTAGCAGTAGAGCAATGTTGTGAGAAAACTAGAGGTATCTCCATCAGAGCTATGGACACTTGACTAGTAGCAGAGCAATGCCCAGGATATCATTGCACAATAGTTAAAAGGAATCAACTCATGTAGTTCAAATCTTGTGCACAATTGTTCAAAAGATGAGGAAAACTCTGTAAAAAAGGGTGATGCACCATCAAGCACACACATAAATTTAGGGGTAGCGAGTTTTGATTTACTTTTGAGATTCTAACTCAACCTTGTTTACTAAGACCGACCTAACTAGAATTGTGTTTTCCATAAACCAGGAGTTCTGGATAATTGAATCCCTCAGTTCTCTGAAAGTGGTTAAACCATTTTTCCAGCCAAGTCGCCAATTGGTATGCCTTGCATAACCACCCCATTTTAAAGTGGATTAAAATGGGACCCTCTTTTGCTTTCGCTCTTTGTGTTTTGCCTCAGGACTTAAATTTTGAGGTTTTTTTTAACTTCACAAGTGATTAATATATTTATCTTGCTTGCCCAAGTGTTTTTCGCAAGTTGAATGATTGAAAATCTTATGTTTTGGGTGAAGTTCAGGTTTTTACCTTGGTTCGAGATTTTCCTGACTGTTTGGATTTTCCTAAACTTCTTTCGAACTCCAATTTCTTGCTGTCTTTTGGGTTTTTGATCCAGGTTGGGATTTTCTGCCCCGTCTAGATTTTCCTGGATTGCACTTGAAGTCCAGCTTTGTCTATTTTGCACTAGTGTTCGGAGATTTCTAGCCTTCGCGGAATTCCGCCTGGGTCAGATTTTTTTGAATTTCCACCTTACCGTCGAGTTTCTGAGTTTGGTCAATTCTTGGAGCTTTATACCATTTTGCTTTATCATTTGCATTCTCCTAGGTTGAGATGTTCATCTTGTTGTGCTTTAAAATGGTATGGTCTTGCTTGGAGTTGAAATCCCTATGTGTTTGGGCATTTCATGGCTTGCCCTATGCATTCATGGTTAAAATCTAGGGTTTCATGCCTAGGGCATCGCCATCTTGTCTTGTTTTGCTTTCGATTGAGCCTAAGATTCGAGGAAGGTCTGTAGGAGGCTCGTGTTAAATGACTTTCATGCCTAGGGTCCTCAAATTTGTGACCTTTGGTCAATTTGAGAGAAGTTGTGGCTGATTTTTGGGTTTCTTGTCGACCTTAGGATTTTCCTTCCCGACCGGATTTTTTTGGATTCCTTAGTCTTCTCGGAAGTGTTCTGGTGTCCGGAGTTTTGTGCTCTTCACGAAAATCTGGTCTAGATGGATTTTTCCAGATTTCCTTTAGTTGTCTGAAATTGAGAGTCTTGAGTCATCTGCTAAAATCTGGTCTGGCCGGATTTTTTTGATTTTCCTGGGAGGCGTTGTGGAATGGAAAATTTGGATAAAATTGATGAATCTAATGATAAATGCTTGGTGTTCTATGCTCAATTTAAAGGATTACAATGATTCAAGCATTCTTATGTTCATTTTAATAAATCTATTGTTGATATTGGTGCCTCATTGGGAGAATTCACCTGGCTCAAAAATTTTTGATATTCCTCCTAGGCTGGTTTTCCTCGGTTAGCTCAAAATCCCAAACTTTTCAGTATTGATGCTTAAGGGTTGATTTAATAGTTTTATCATGATTTTGAGCTAGCACTTTGATGGAATGTTTTCAACAATTGGATTCTCACATTGGTGTTTGATGAATGCAGGTTGAGTCTAGCAAGGTAGTGACTGGAATGGCTAAGAGAGACACAAAGGGATCCTCCATCACTGAGACATAAGAAAAAGGAATGAAGTTGTATGAAAGGGGTAGGATTCCTGAGGGCAAGATGGCGTCAGTCTGGTTCGAGGTTTTAGATCCAAATATGAACACCTTGCCATAGAGAAACCAAGGCTATCATGGGATGCAGTAGCTAGGCACCAACTGGATGATGCAACAACCTATAGTGCAGCCATTAATGGATATCAATCCAGCAAGAGAGGCTAGGACAATACTATGAGACAGATCTGAAGGATAATATCAATGCTATTGATGGAAAACTAGGGTTTCACCTATGTCACTTGCAAACAGCTTGTAGAAGACATTCCTGATGACGAAGGCCAGGATGGAGTAAGGTATGGGCGACGTGGAGGAAGTAGTTAATGCAAAGCTGCGTTGAAAGTCGTGCTTCCTTGTTATTTCGCTTTGCCTCTTCTTCATGCGTTTTAGTCCATTTTTTGCCTCTGGTCGGTGCCCTTGCATTTAATACATGTTTTACTTTGTTTCAAACTCTCCTAGGGCCAACGTGTTCTGTAACTGACTAATTTAGTAAACCCTAAAATTGGGCCAACACATTCTAATGCGTTTTATAAATATGGCGTTTTTGCCTCTTTGTGGGATGATCTTTTTTGGAGTGGTTGAAGATCTTTTGTAAGAGTTAGAAGTTAAGGTTAAAGGGTAGACAAACTTGAGAGGAAGACTACAAGTTAGAAGTTATTTTTATTCTGAGTAGTTGTTGTAATACAAAAGACTCGAATTGTTGCTATCTTTGGGGATTCGATACAACTAAAGACATTGTGTTCTTGGTGAATTCATTGTGTTGATCTATCTTGCATGATTTTGGTTATTTATCTTTTGTTAGGAAAGTTTTAGAAAAGAGTTAGGAAGGAGATGGAGAATTTGAATGTTAAAGTGAATTTAGTAGTGAAGTAAGTTAGTTTTTTTAAAGTAATTTAGATGTTTTTTAACAGTTCGCCAAGAAGAGGAGGTGATGTATCTTCTTGATTTTATTAGCATAGATGGAGATAGTTTAAAGAAATGGGTTTTCTATACACTGGTGACTTTTCCAAATTTTTAAATGCTGCTTATCTATTTCATTGACAATAGGAGTAGCCAGATTTAAACCTTCTTTATATTATGCTCTAGAATTGTATTCATTTTGGGTTAATCATTTGATTTGAAAAGCTTTCAAGGAATGAAATTTTATCTTATGTTTTGTTTAAATGATGATTTGCAATCTATTGTTACAGTTTGCACTGTGAATGAATGAAATGTTGTATCAATTACAAGTTAATTTTATTCTGCAGTTCTAGTTTAAGAATTCCTTGGAAGGTAACGAGTCTGATTAGTTGAATGAATCAACATTCTTCTCAGTTTAAAAACTTTGATCTATCTTTTTCTATTTCTTTAAAACCACCGGTTAAAATAGGTTTAGATAGATGTTTAATCTTGCAACAATCTAGAAGCTCAAAACCAGCAAGCCCCTTGAACATTACATCCATATTGACCACTTCATGAAACAACAACATTGTGAACCAACATCAAAGATCTTGGGAGGTGATTAGTTTGATTACTGATTGTGTCTTTTAGGAGAGGTGAGATATTTTACTTTTATCTTACCTGCATGTTGTGGGTCAATTTGGCACCTCAACAAGAACACATGTGAGGTTCAATTTGTCCTTTATATTGGCTTAATGAGTCGTTTTTACCACAAACACCCTCTTGCTTACCTTTTGAACTAAATGTCTAATGTCTCAATTTCTTCTCATCCCACAAGGTCCATTATGTGGAAATCAAGGAAAATACAACAATAGTTCCCTATTGTTTACTTTAGAGAACAAATTGAGATGTAAATTCAAATACTTAGAAATTTCCTAGGGATAAAATCCCTAGGGATAAGTAGTAGCGCTTGAATTTTTTCAATGGTATTTGCTTCTACTAAAGGGTTTGAAATTTGATGATCATGGTTGAATGTTTTTTTTCCAATGTTTTAGATCCAAGAAAAGTATTTTGATTCATAATGATGCACAACCCTAGGATAGAAGAGACGATATTTGTTGAATCCCCACTTGGATAAACCAGTTGGGCCTTTATTCAAAGTAGATGACTAGAAGCTTGACCACATTAGCTCCCCTCCATGACAAACTCTTCTCGTGTCAGCCAAGCTTTAGTTCTCATGAATATCCCATGAAAAAAAATTCATCTCTACAAGGAATCACAAAAATGTGGGGTGGCTTCATAGGTCTGACCTCTTGCACCAACAAATAGAAAGGGATTTTTGACTTCTAGACAACTTGGCTTTTAATATGGCATCCATTCAACAGAGATTACACATATGAAAAGTGACCATTGCTACCCAACTTATCGATATAACCTCTCGTGATACTTGAAATTTCCTCAAGTATTTGTATTTATATACTTGGTGGAAGTAGCTTGGCTTTAGCTTGTTCCCAGTTTAGGTCATTCCCTTGGGGTGATTACTTTTTCCCACCAAGGCAAGCCCTCTAAAGGTAAAAAAAAGCGAGAAAACACTTCCATAGTTTGATCAATCCTTGTTCGTGAGAACAAAGAGAGAACACACGTGATATATTTAACTCACACTAGCAATGTTTAACTCACACTAGCAATATTTTGTTCAATTTTAAAAGCCCAATTGAAGTGGAGAAAATTCTTTATACAACTTAATATCACCAAAATACTTTTGATTCTCAAGATCTCTTTGAAGTGCAAGAGAAGTGCATACACATTTTAAATGATATTACTTTGTAGAAAGGATTACAAAACACAAAAATAACATGTTCATTTTAACTTCAAAAGCAAAAGTGGATTCTTTTTTAGCACCAAGATGAAGTGTGAAGTTTGCTTGTTCAATTTTAAAATACAAAACCAACTCTAGTAAGTTCCTAAAGTTCTTTTTAATCCCCTTGAATTTTCTTTTTAAGCCCAAATGAGAATTATTTTGAGTCCTAAAAACTTAAAGAGAACAAAGCCTTAAGAATGGGATTATAATTACTCCCAAAGTGTTTAAAAACACTTGATACAATAGAAAGAAGATGCCATAAGAAAACTTTGTCTTTGTTTCCTTCCTCCCATTTTGATCACCCCAACCTACAAAAACTAGTTAAAACTTATAGGAAACAGAGCCAAGAAAATAGTTAGAAGTCGAAGGTGATCAAGAAAAAAAGGACATGTTAAAAATAACTTGAAATATGAATTTAACCCCACCCTAGTGGCGTAATCTATTAAGGAATCATAGTTTGAAGGGGTCTAGCGGTGCTCTGGTGAAACCAGCGGCGCTCTGTGGAGAAATAGAGACTATGATTACATCACTGTTTCAACCAGCGATGATCTTTGGGGTTTGATTTGATTTGGGACAAGGAAAATGACTTAAGTTTCATGGTTTGGAGTGTTTTCAGCATCACTAAATAGCGTCACTAGACTGATAGCCACGTTGTTTGACCCTCATAGAATTGCACTTTCCTATAGACACAAAAATTTGAAAACAACCTAATTTTCATAAAAAAAACATGTTAGATTCTCAAGATTAACCCTCCTTCTAGTGCCAAAATGTGAATGGTGGATCTAGACTTGTACAAACATAAACAACAAACACAATATTAATCAATTATACAAAGCCAAACCATCATTCCCCATAAGATTCATTTAAATGTCAAGAACAAGAAAAAAAAAATAAACCAAATGAAATCTATCTAATCTCGCTCAAAACAATCAAACTCTCAATCCCATTGGGGAATTGGTGCTATTTTGATTTGGAAAATATCCCTTTCCCAATTCCTTGCAAGGTTGATGATGATCAATGGTGCTTCTTGATCAAATTTGCAATAACCTAGCTATGGTGGATGAAAAACTATGAAAAACCTTGATGAACTTGGATGAGTTTGCCTAAAATATGTGGATAATGACTTTGCATAATGTTGTGGATCCAAAATTAGTAAGAGCTCTCCATTTATATAAGAGAAGGATGGAAGAATGAGAAAAAGGGATGAATGTGGGAGTAACGATCAACCAATAGAAAAATTCCACTTGTCAACATGTTAGTGGAGAGAGGTGGAGCACATTTTGATGAATGTGCACATAAATGCTATTAGGTGGAAATTTTAAATTCAAAAAGATGACTTGAAGAATGATTCGAAAGATGGAGTTAAGGCCACTTGGCTCAAGAAAAAGGACTTGTAAGAGAAATAAATGCCATGTTGGAGGACAAGACCTTTGGGAGGGAGATTTCAAATTTGAAGAATATTCCGACTTGATGCCTTTTTGAATGAAAATGGATGAATTTATAAATCAATTAAATTGATTTACTTGCACAAGTTGCAAAATCTAGAGGATTTGATTAACTTAGATGGAAATTAGTTGATTTGACACTTTGACTTAGATTCTTGGATTTATTTAAATCAAAATAAGAGGAATAATTATTATTAGACCTAAATAAATAAAGTTTGATTTATTTAATTAAAAGGGGGATGATGTTAGATTTAAACTAAATAAAGATTAATTTATTTAATTTAAAGGAGATGAAGGAAAAACTTAATTAAATAAAATGAATTATTTAATTAAAAAAAAGACATTATGATTAATTAAACAAAATGATTCATTGAATTAATAAAAGATAGTGATTTAATCAAACAAAATTTATTTATTTAATTAAAAGATGAAATATGATGAATTTACTTAAATAAGAGTTATTTATTTAAATAGTTAGTAAAGGAGATGATTCAGAGAGAACTGGTGTTAGTAAATCAGGATTAGGTGCACAAGATCAATCAGTATAATTTACGTGTCTACACATGCAAGGGGGCTTTGTGATACAAGTGCGGGTTAGTAATGTCAGGTACTGGTGTCACGCTGTTGATCTTCTTGATTCATTTACTTGGAGACCATATGGATAGTGTCCTCCTTGGGAGGACAATGCTGAGCATCTACCTTCTTGTTGCCAGCCATGATTCCTTATTGGGACGACAATATAGTCCCAACTTTTTATTGATTGTTATCTTCTAGAGTGGGTTTGTTAGTGGTTTGAGGAGTGATAGGGGCTTCCTATTGGTACTGTAGAGTTTTCTAGGTCCTCTCAAGAGGTTAATTAGTGGGGACACATGATTAGTGTTGAAGTAGCAGAACAAGAGATTGATGCATCACAACCTGTTTAGTGGGGTGCCCCTGTAGAGGTCAGTAATGTGGGTACCACACCTAAGTACGATGAATGGTGGGTTGAGCATAGGCCCATCCCTTTTATAGATCTAGACTAGCTTTCCTTGGTAGAGATACTTGGGAGAGGTCCTTGAGGTATATTTCATGGCCAAGGGTGAGGGTGACGAGATGATCATGGTAGGAGGTATGGTGAGGATGATGGGTGTTGGTTGTTTTTCTTAAAGAACCAAACAAATCTCGCCAAGTACCTATGAGCTTGCTAGACTCAATTCTTGAATACCTGAGAGACAATTGGCCAATGAATGAGATGAAGAGGTAATGCTTCTTCTCTTGCTCTTTGGGCTCTACAAAACTTGGAGGGTGATCCCACAATGTATATCATACAAATCTCCTAAATAATTAACTCATACATTGCATAAAAAAGTAGATGTATTCCCATCAAAGACTAATTAGATGAAATCCTTCAAGAAATTGTCATTTCCCTAAAAGAATTTAAACATCCAAAGCTGAGAGTACGAAATACTACTAAACTTTAACAAAGGTGGATCAATGGAATGTATATTTATGAAAACTATTCTAGAATTAAAAGACTATAAGTATGGAACTACATTTAACAATTTAGGCTAGTGCCATATCCACGTGTAAGGAGTCAGAACACAAAAAATTGAAATACAAGTCTAATTTAATCCCAAAAATTCGTGATCCTCATAATTTCCTTACAATTTACACATCAACACTCAAAATCCTATGCATACTTATGAAATCCACTTGATATGAATAAGAAAATATTTTTTAACTAAAGCATTTAACTGATCCATTGAATCAGAGAAAAAATAAAATCATAAATCAAAGTGAAAGACAATGACAATTAATGAATAGATCCTTGATCCAATTCCATTAATAATCCTTATAAAATATCAAAATGGAGAAACAACATACTCAAGAGACTGGCATTTTATTCAAGCATGTTCAAAAACCACATAATTGACCAAATTTACTTGTTCGACTCAAAACTTTAAGACATAGACTCCATATGTATTTTTGTGTTCTCAATTTGCACAATTCCTATCTAGACTTCAACAAAAGACCCACACTAATGGCCCTGAATTCCCTTTTATAAGAACAAGAGAGAAAAACAAGCCTCATGCCAAATAGTACACATGTCACCTTATTATTCGACTGCTACAACATTCATTCCCATTTCAGTTATATTTACACTTTCAATTGGAGGGAATGTACATGAGACAGATTATTTCCATTTTCTAAGAGAAGCAAAACCACCTTCCAAAAGGAACATGTCAAAAATAATAATCTTCTAACCATTGCTTCCCATTCCTTTCATCAAACAAAATGATAAAAAGTTGCAAAGCTAAAAAGGTGAAAAAGCATCCCTGTCAGTAACCACATCATCAACAATTAATATTTACCTGTGAAACATATTTTTTTGTACATTACAATTTCTAAGGCTAGACATGTATTATACTTGAACAATCATATATGTTTCCAGTTTTGTACTTAAAAACCTAATTCATCAACAAATATTCTCTTCCACTGCTCATATTAAACATCAGATGGCTAATTGAAATCAATGATTTCATCCATCTTCTTCCTATATGGAGAATATTTTGTCATTACTGAGTTGGATTCTCTGTCAAATCCTCTCAAAATCTAATGATAAAGAACAATTTCTCCAAAGCCTCCATAATATTAATATCAAACTTTTCACAAATAAGCTCTGCTTGGGAAGCAATTGTATTGTCCATTTGATTCTTCCACATCTACAAGGGTTTCACCTCATCATAGAGATGTTGAATATTAGGCAACAGTGACAAATCTGCTTCATCAAACTTAATCTTCAATTCTCTTTTTTTATGCTCCAATGGAGCAACATACCCTTGAAACTTTTGTTCAATATTGTCATTGACAAATCTATAAGTCAGGACTACCCTTGGATATTTATCCTCCTATTGCTTAGCCCCAACTACCATGAACTTCAACTTCTCAACCCTAGTCACCCATTTATCTAAGATTGGGGTGATTAACTCCTTATCCATCTAAGATAACCTTATTACATTCATCATTAAAGAATAGTTTGCACGGACACTATTCAACTTGCCTTGAATCTTTTTATTTAGGTGCTTCATGACAGTATGAACAATCCTTGAATTGTTCTCGTACATTGTTTCCTATACCTATTCAAGAAACTTCTTATACACTTCAATTTGTGTGAGGAGTTGTTCTCTTGTAGGCTCATTTGATGGGATGGAACCCAATGTGCTTGGCTCCTCAATTATGAGTGGCTTGTGCCCCAAGTTGTATGGCACTATTTCCAATGATTGATCTTGTGGGGGAGATTGGGAGTGTACATTTGTAGAAGTTAGTGGTGCATGACTTGAGCTAGCCTGACCTTGATTTCTCAGTACTTCTACCTGTTGCTTATACAATGTTAACTCAGTCTCTAGATACCTTTTGCTAACTCTTATCATATTCATATATAAGGTCACGATACTTGCTCCTATAATCATCCCTTTCAAGAGTGAGGTCTTCCACTGTTGCTTTAGCAAACTTTGCAACATTCACAACCATATTAGTTGCTTCCAAAGCTGAGGTGTCAGTGACTCTATAAGAAATTGTAGACTAAAATCTAATGGCTCAACAACTACCAGCTTCCTAGATCCTAGAGATAATGAACAGACTGCCAATGTGTCCCATTCTTCACTAAATGTTGATCCCTAAAGTTCCAACTTCACCTCTTCTTCAGCTTGCAACAAGGGCTTTTCAAACCTCCTTATAGTATCAAGCACTATAGCATCATCAATATCCCACCCAAGTAGCAAAAATTCACCACTCTTCACAAATTCTCTGCCCTCCTTAGCAATAATATTTTGAAATTCATTCCTCATAACTTTCCTTACGTTTTCCTGAATGATGATTTAGGGAGCTTTGGATGTAAACTCCTCTCAGTAGCCACCCTTTTTGCATATTCTAGAGCTTTCTCTCTCCATACAAAATCTTTGAATGTGGGTGTTTCAACAAAAGAGTCATCTTCCATGAATGTTTTGCAACCCTCCATCCTCAAATCATCTGCTCTGTTTAAACCACTAAGGTCAATCTTTTATAGCCTAAGGCTACCTTCTCTTGAGCTTGAGGAAACTTCCCTTATGGGAGTGGGAATTCCTTGTTGTATCTCCTCAGGAGTGATAAGGATATCATCATCCTTTGTATCAAAGTAATCAACCACTCCTTTTACCTTAGTTTTTTTCCTTTTAAGAGGTGGTTGCTCCAATGGAGTAGGACTTCCTGGAGGTGAATCAATATCAATCACAATTGGAGGGACTTTCCTTGGAGGTGATGGCACTGATCTCTCAGGAGAAACCACCTTTGATCCCTCATATTTGGTAGGGGTTGGAAACATTTTCTCTTTATCTATTGTCTTCTTCCTGGAATAAATTGTCATTTGCTTGGGTGGCTGATAAGCATGCCTTTCTTCCAATTCCATAGCAGTATCTTCTCCAGTTGCTACTAATTTTCCTTTATCTATGACCTCCTGTTCTTCTCCCAAGATACCCACTATATTTCCAAAATTATCCAGAACATACATAATCTTACTAAATGTATCCTATATATTTGGAAAAGGATCATAATTAGGATCTCTTCTTTGAGCCTTTTCCATCATTTTATTGAAAGCAAGATATTTAGCTTTCTTTTCATCCCATTCTGGAAAGCTAGAAATATTCTTGATTACATCCTCAAGATAGTATAAATTATGCACAAAAGCACTGAGTCTTTTCTCTTCCTATAATACAGCAATGCAACCTTGAGGATCGTGATTCCATGGGTGCACAATATCCAATTTTTATGGTGCCAACAGATGCAACAACTCCCTCCATGATCCTTTTTCCATAACAAAGTGGACAAAGAAAACCCATTCTAGGAGGAATGCACCTTTCTTTGTTGTATCAGGTAAGTGTGCTACTTGGGAGGCTCCCAATTGCATCATGAATTCAAGGAACCCAATCCTCAATGACACATCTCTTGGTAGAACATATGGGTCTATGTAACTGCCATAAACTTTGAATATTTTTGGATTAGGGTATAAGATCAAGTCTTCACAATTATGGCTCAAATTCAAATCAGTCCTTTTCTCCATAGGCCTCAAGAAATCATGTATTTCCTTGAAAATATTCGGTGGGTCATAGACCAAATATCTCCTCAATTTTGATGCAAAAGAATTATGGAACACCACATAATTATATTTATGGTCATCCTTGTCAAGGATTTGGGTCCAACATTGGATGGTAAAATCAATACCATATACTTTCTTTCTCAATTTCTCCCTTAGACAAGAACATACACATTAACAAGGAATACCACCAAAATTTCACCAAGTCCTTTCCTTGTTTCAATTCAACTAGACCTTTGTGGATATTCTCTACCAAATATGTGACATAGTCATAAAATATGTTGAAGGCTAGATTTTGTAGATGCGTTTCCATGGAACTATACTCCCTTTGTAATGTGTGAGGTGGAGAGAAACCAATGATTTTGCACAAGGAGTATATGGTTTTCCTAAATTAATTGGTGAAATACTTCATTGGGAAAGGCTCTAACCCATTCTTACCAATCTTTATTTGTCTCATATTTTTCCAAGTACTAGTGCTAGCAATGTGTATGGGAAACACAATTGTTTTGATCAATACTTTGGTGTTCTCATATTATTTTCTAATGACATCCATATCAAGAGGAACCATATCCCTATTCCACTCATGTAAATCAAAAACATCTACAATTTCTTCCTTGGTTATCCTCACCATTTCCTTTCCATCAAAGGCTCTGATACCCGGGAAACCGGGTCATATCTTGAAGCAATATCCTTCAACAAGTCAATATCCATATACACCTTGGGAACCAACAAATTTACCATGTCCAATCTCCAAGGGTTGCTAAGAGGAAACCCAAGATTCATATTCTTGAACTAATGTTGAAATAGCTGCCATCCAGTGTAGGGCAATATGACATCTTTTATAAAACACTTTTGTCAAGTATCCCTTCCCTAACTTTAGGACCATAGAAAAAAATCCTTCCCTCAATCATTTTACTTGTGGACCTGGTTTCAATTAATCAATTAAATTTTGGGATCATTGTCTAGGTTGAGTTGCAAAAGTGGTGGTTTGTGCTTTGGGCAGCATTGGTGGCGAGATAAGTTCAAGAAGAGTTAGGGTTTCAATAACTAGTCTCTCAATTCAAACCTAGGGCTTGGATCAAATGTAGATTCTTAAAGGTCCTACAGAGTTATGACCTTTTAAAGAAAAAATTAAATGGAGATAAAGCAATCAAAGAAAATCATAAAACCTCATTCGACTAAAAGTTGTGAAAGCCAACCCTAATCCAAAGAATTTGAATAAAGCATAAAACTATGTTTATTTTAATTACGACTTTTACCCACGAAAAACCCTAATTCTAACCATGTTGGATCCTACAAATAGCCTTCATCAATCTCCTATATGCTCTAGATGTGTCTGTGACTCTCAATTATGCAGGAACCAATCATTTACACCTAATTTGAGAAAAAATGAGTAGATTTAGATGTCACTTCCACCATGACTACTTTCTCTCATGAAGTAAGAATAACTACAATGGTTGTATTCTCAATTTTGAATATGAACTATTGATCTGCCATTGAGATGGCTTTTTGGATGACTCAGATTGAGTCAATTAGAACTATAAAATTTTGAATAATTTCACAAAGTTTTCATACCCTTGAGTTTCCAAATGAGTTCTCACATGTGCAAAAAATCCTTTCTTCATAACATTTCTTTTCCAAAATTTTGTTGTGTGGTCCTCTAAAAATCCATCTAGGTCCGATTATTTAAATTTATGTTCTATATCGACATGAGATTACAGGGTCTCCCCAATCCATATATTGTGTTTTCTAATGATATACATCTCAGGTTAGCTCATCGACAAGACCTCAGTGGATGTCACAAATGCATTTTGAATCTCACATGTGTACTTATCCAGAGGACATTTTCAATGCTCTTGATAGAAGGATCCCCATTGGCGTGAAAGCAAACTATTAGAATGAGGTCTTGGCAAACTCTTTATAAGCTTAACCAAATAGCACATTAGATCGAAGCGTATCATCCTTAAAAGGGTATTCGGGATGAAGTCATAATCTAAGTTATATTGTCTCACCTAATTGAAGCACATTTTGGCAAAAATCACAAGTCTTCGGAAAGCAACCCCATCGAATGCATTATGTCTCACCGATTGGCACAATGTGACAATGTTTCGGGTAAGACTCAAAAGCGCATCGATGTGATGTCACAGTGAATTCTTATTGTCTTGCCGACCGCCGATAGGGATATAAATTTCGGCCAAAGTAAAGATATTCGAAATGAAGTCTTGGTGAGTACCTCTGGTCTCGCCGACATGCGTAGGGGAATCCTATCA
>VDFB02358134.1:19020046-19038612 GCA_007258455.2 Sequoia sempervirens | reverse complement strand
TTGAGAGAGAGAGATAGTTCTCTAGTTAGGGTGGGAGGGAGAGACTTGGGAGAGGGAGAGGGGGTGGGTGAGAGAGACTTGAGAGATGGTGGGAGAGAGAGAGAGAGAGTTCTCTAGTTAGGGTGGGATGGAGAGATTTGAGATATGGAGAGGGGATGGGAGGGAGAGAGAGGGAGAGGGATAGATAGCGAGTGGGAGAGAGACAGAGAGAGATAGATAGATAGAGATGGAGAGAGAGAGTGAGGGGGTGTGAGGGAGAGACCAGAGAGAGTGTGTGTGTGTTCTCTAGTTAGCATGGGAGGGAGAGACTTGAGAGAGGGGAGAGGGTTGGAGGGAGAGACTTGAGAGAGAGAGGGGGGTAGGAAGGAGAGAGTTGACATAAGGGGAGGGGTTAGGAGGGATAGACTTGAGAGAGAGGGAGGGGATGGGAGGGATAGACTAGAGAGGGAGAGAGGGAGAGGTAGAGAGGGAGATAGAAGGAGGGAGAGAGAGAGAGTTCTCTAGTTAGTCACTTGGGAGGGAAAAAGATACTTAAGAGAGGGAGAGAGAGACCTAAGAGAGAGAGAGAGAGAGTTCTCTAGTTAGGGTGGGAGGGAGACACTTGAGAGAGGGAGAGGGGATGGTAGAGGGAGAGAGGGTGGCAGAGAGACCTAAGATATAGGGGTTGAGAGGAAGAGAGAGAGATTCTCTAGTGAGGGTGGGAGGGAGAGGCTTGAGAGAGGGAGAGGGGGTGGGAGGGAGAGACCTGGGAGAGAGGAAGTGGGAGAGAGAGAGAGAGGGGGGTGAGGGAGAGACCTTAGAGAGAGATAGAGAGATTGTGTGTGTTCTCTAGTCAGGGTAAGAGGGGAAGGGGGTGAAAGGGAGAGACTTGAGAGAGAGAGAGTGTGTGTGTGTGTTATCTTGTTAGAGTGGGAGGGAGAGACCTAAGAAATGGAGAGGGGACCTAGGAGGGAGAGACCTAAGAGAGAGTGACATAGAGGGAGTGAGAGATATACCTAAGAGAAAGAAAGATAGAGGGAGTGAGAGATATACCTAAGAGAGAGAGAGGGGGGTAGGAGGGATAGGAGGGATAGACCTGAGAGAGAGGGGAGAGAGAGGGATTTGGACCTAAATCATAAGCCATAAACCATAAATCCTAAAC
Organism: Sequoia sempervirens; assembly: GCA_007258455.2. Classification (NCBI taxonomy): domain Eukaryota; kingdom Viridiplantae; phylum Streptophyta; class Pinopsida; order Cupressales; family Cupressaceae; genus Sequoia; species Sequoia sempervirens. The sequence goes on along the minus strand of VDFB02358134.1, from coordinate 19,037,471 downwards.
CTAAAATACTAAACCCTAAACCCTAAACCATAAACCATCAAGCCTAAACCAAAGAGAGAGAGATGGGGGAGGGAGAGAGTGTGTGTGAGAGAGAAACACAAAGTGAAGGAGGAAGGTTGGGATATTAAGAGAGAGGGAGGGAGGGAGAGTGAGGGAATGAGGGAGGGAGAGGTAGAGATGGATAGAGGTAGAGAGAAGTATATAGGGAAGGAGAGATAGAGAGGGGGAGGAGGGAAGGAGATGGATAGAGAGAAGTATAGAGGGGAGGAGGGAGGGATAGATGGAGAGAGAAGTGTGATAAAGAGAATGAGAGAGAGAGGAGGGAAGGAGGAAGGTGGAGAGATTGAGAGAGAGGAGGGAGGGTGATAGATAGGCAAACAAGGATGGGTTAGATAGAGAGAAGTAGAGAGGGAGGGAGAGAGAGAGGTAGAGAGGGATAGGTTAGAGTGAAGTAGAGAGGGAAGGCGGGTGGGACAAAGGAAGAGAGAGAGAGGGGGAGATAGAGAAAATTAGAAATGGAAGGAGGGAAGGAGGAAAGGAGGGGGGATGGAGGGGGAGAGAGAGGTTAGATAGATAGAAGTATAGAGGGAAGGAGAGAGTGTGAGAGAGAGGTCTAGAGCATAAGGGATAAAAATGGAGTGAGATAGAGAGAGAACAATGATACGACTTGTTGATTACTAAAATTTGACTGAGTGTGAAATTTTTGAGATCTTCCAAAAACTAGAATTTGCATTATAACTCCTAGAGATCTGAAAGCACTCTCAAACATCCTGGATCTATATACATGAAATATAACTTAAAGTATAAGAAAGTAAACATCCATATGTAAATGTCAACCTATACTTAAATTTTTATTTCATGTATATAATTTCCCTAAAAGATAACAAGAAGAAAGAGACAAGAAAAAGAGAATTTTCTTTTTCAATGTAGACCAAAACATGAGTGCGTTATAATGTGCTTGCATTTTGGAAATGTTTTTTTTATTTCAAAAAATGCACATTTTTTGAACTCAAAATGCTTGCATTTCTTGAAATTTAAACCATAACACGAGTGTGTTATAACACACTCGTGTTATGGCTTGATAATGACCGATCCTAGGCTCAGTCATTACCAAGCCATAACGTGAGCATGTTTTAGTATAACACACTCATGTTTTTGCTATTTCAAGATGAAAAAGTAAATTGGCCACAAAATTGCTACCCATGTTCATGCACCTACCCTAATCTTAAGCTTTTATAATGAAAATTTCTATCTTGATTTTCTTGAGACCTTCTAAATGAATTTCTGCAACTTCTTTATACTTCACCTCAATGTAATAGATGTTGCAATCTAGTTTAATATAGAATTATGTAAAACAATAACTACTATTCCCTTTCTTAGTGCTTATTCACTTAATAGGGAACCAAATTTTTCATGATTTTTAAGTATGGTTTTCATATATAGATGTAGCCTTCTTGAAAACCAAAATATGGAGAATACCTGGATATGTTGTAGCTGTTGCTATAGATTTTTTCTTCCTAATTGGAAATATTGTAGATTTGAAACTTTCTTCACATCTTCAGTAGGTTCATTAGACAGATTTTCCACCTCTCTTCATAGAGGATTGAACCTCAAGCAATATGAACCTCCTTCAATGATGAATTTTATTCTGGGTCTTCTCCAACAACATAGTCACACATAAATTCTTTGAAATTACTACAACAAAATCACTTCTAGGTCTAATTTTTTTTCAATAGTTGAACTAGATATTCAGATTCACTCTATTTTTGACTTGGATGGGAAAATAGGATTTAATAATTGTCAACCTCCTGTTACAAATAATTGTTCAAGAGTTTTTAATAAACCTTTGATAAGACAATTTGTATCCAAATTTCTGAGTACATCCCCAGTGGAGTCGCCATTTTTGTTGGTGTTTTTTCTAGCAGAAGGGTATGTGTAGGATCATCATGGAAAAAACAAGCCCTTAAGTGGCAAAAAATTCAAAAAAATCAGAATTAGGAAACTTGACATAAAAATTTGAATAAGTTATCTATATTATTTCAAAAATATGTAAGAATAGAATATGTAGCAAATTGAATGTAGTTTCTAAACTAGTAGGTTTATTGTTTTTAAAAAAAAATCTATATGGTGAAAATTTGAAATTTCAATGCTGTAGTACTTAAATTTTAGTGAAAAAATAAGTAGGTGTCTGTCTGACCACCTTGACCACAATAAAATGATAATATATTTTTATAATATTTTAGACATAAGTAGAGGACTCATGTCTTGATGTGATGCATATTTTTTTGTAATTTTTTCCAAGTAAATAATTAATTATGATTTTTTTATTACAAGTTTTAAAATATATAAAAATTCATACGTCCAACCACCTTAACTTGGTCAAAACTTCATGAAATTCATTTTTTTAATCTTTATAGTATGTGATGCATGTTTTGGATTCAAAAAATGTGATACCGTTTGAAAGCTATAGATGTTTTTCAATTAGCATATCAATCAGGACTTTAGTTGTAAATCAAATTGTAAATGAATAATAATTATTTATTAAATTCAAAGTAAAGCATAATTTATATTGGTGGAAAGTTCATAATCTCCCTTAAAACCATTTTCGTCTCATCAATTTTGGGTAAAAAAAAAATTGTTAGCCACATACCCTACAAATACCCATCATATCGCCACTTTTTGGCCCATCATGATCTTGCACATACCCAGAACACTGAAATTCTCTAAAGGGTATCCAACCCTTATGGTTAAAAATCTTCAAGGCTAGTGGCCAACACAATGAGTAAATAATTTTGAGGTCTTTACTCCTACACTCCAGGCTCTGTGGGACTTAAGAGGGTGTTCCTTTTTTGTGTTCAGGTGAGGTATGTCTAGTTGGTAATGCATTTATACACAAATTGATTCCTATAAAATGAAAATAAATGCACTTTGATGAAGATTTGACAGACCTTTGAGCAAATGATTATCTATTTTTGAGGAATCAGGGGTATTTCAAACCCATACTTTATATTCAAAAATATTTTTAAATGAATGTTATTCTCATTTTAAATCCATGTCCAGACATGCTAATAGCTCATTTTTCATGCAAGATTATCTAACAAATAGACCATTGCTTCATCAATTGGGACAATGGAGTCAAATATGCAAGAACCAATAATATATAACCTATTTAATTTAGAAATTGGTGGACTATTTCCATAGGGATTTGTAGTATGAAAACTCATAATGCCTGAAACAATAACTTCTTACCAAATCCTATGCAATTCCTTACAAATCTATAATCATATTCAAGCATTTAATCAACTCTTTGAGTTCAAGCTAAAACAAAGTCATACATTCAATGGAACAACTGAAGATAAATGAGAACACCATTGATATTTTCATTTATAACTTGTAAGAAAGATACATAGGAGAGTATTTGTTTTTGAACTAGTATTTGTTTTGATATTAGTAGTTTCTATAAAACTAATTTAAGACTATTACATATAGAACTCATACCCAAGACAATCTATTATTCTATTCATTCATATTTTCTACAAAATGCATCTTTTTAACTTAGCTTTTCACCTAGACCATGTTAAGACCTAAAAATATGACCCTTGTAATGAGCCCTGAAATCTCTTTTATAAAACAAGGGAGAAACAAGTATCAAGATCAATTACATTTACATTTTAGTTCATTTGAAGATCATTTTCACAAAAAATTGAGACATTCCTTGGTTAGTTACATGTAATCATTGTAGAGTATGGAAGACTAAAAGACCAAACTCCACATCCTTTGAATGAAGACCTTCCAGATCCTAAATAGGAAAAGTTTGTTGCTACAATAGTATTGAATCACCTTGTCCTTATTGAACAAAGAAGATTCTCTATTCATAGCCCAAGCAAAAGTTTGTCTACCACCTAGAAAAATCATACGTGTTGTCCAAGTTAGGAAGTCTAGCACTTCTCCAACACACTAGCCCAAAAAATTTCCATATCAGCACTAAAAATAAAAAACCACAAACATGCTGAAGAGGAAGATCCTGACAAGGTGTCTATGGTGTCATCAAAAACAAAAATAGGGTAGATACATCACTCTGAATCATCAACATTAGAGTATGGTCACCCAAATCTTGCTTGTGGTGTAACTGGAGGAACCATCACCACTTCCTCTTTAGAGTCTTTAGAAGGTACTAAGGAAAGGGGATAATGGTCACACTCTAGATCAGTGTCACCTCCACTATCCTAAGGGATATCAAAAACCTCAATGGGAGAATTATGACTCCCTAGATAAGCCTTATGATACTTGCACATTTTCTTTGCCTTCTTTTCATACTCAACCAACTCTTTCCCCTTAAAATTAACCAATTCTTTTGAAACAATCCGGCTTCTTAGGTAGTAATTGCTCCTTACACCATATTTCTTGAATTTCCTATGTGCCCTTCTACCCCTTGGTGTTTTAGGAGCTCCCTATGTCTCAATTTCATCTTCAAGACAATTTTCCTTATATTCAAGAAAACTCAATCTCCTAGACCTTCGGACCAGCTTAAGACATTCGCCTGACTTACTCATCTTCTTAATAACTAGAACAAGATGACTCAAAAAACCATCACCAATTCTACTCTCGGACTAAACTCAATTGTCAATCTCTGAATGCAAATTTTTAATGAAAAAATATCACTATCGGTCCTCATTATATCAAGCCATGCTAGTGTGCTAACGATTAATACTCAAGGAAAGCTTACGCAAGTGAGCTAACAATAGTTTGCTTTGATTTTTAAATCTCAGCCATTGATCACATTTTGAGATATATCTATGGATAGTTACCATCAGTGTAATTAATCATGAAAAATATTAATTGAATGCTATTAATTCCTTTTCCTTATCAAAAAATCCCCAAATAGATATACATCCATTTTGTATACTCATTCAACCATATACCTAGCATCAATTAAAACCTATTGTGCCATAGTTACCCGCTCACTCATGGAAATTAATACACTTGCATTTTGTCACAATAGGATAGTGGGGAGTGATCTTGATTCAATTTTAGAATATCGGCCTATCCCTGTATTGCTTTATTTTCACCTTCCCACATATACCAATAACTATCAAAATTGACGGTTGAAATCCTAGACACATGCCTAATGAATAATCTAAAAATGGCACCATTTTTATCACAGTGCCATTTTGGCTAAATTTAGCAAAATTTTATCTCCACTAGAGTCCATCTAAGCCTTCAAAATATTCCACGTGGTATTTTTCCACTTGCCCGCTAAAAATCATGGGACATAATGGGCCCTTCACAGGATAGTGGGGAGTGGTCAAGATTGACCCACGTCACTTGCCATCGACCACTAATTTCTTTTCTTATGAAGCAATCACTGTCTCCAAAGTTTGGTGGGTCCCTCCATGAGGTGATAGATGTTGTCTTACCCGCTAGCTCGTATGATTATTTTATTGAATAAGGAAAACAAATGGGCATGTGGGGAACAACCAAGATGCGGCCACATTGTTAAACTACTATCATTCATTTCCATATGATATTGTTCATCAATCATCAAGAGACATCGGACCCACCATGCAAAAGGTTACATGTGTAGAATGCCCACTAGCCAATGTAATCACTTTACCTCAATACATAAGACAAATGAGTATGTAGGGAGTGGTCCTAATAAAAACATGTGTTTTGATGCCCACCGTTGATCTATCTTCAAGCTACATGTGCTGGCCCTTTGGAAGCAATGGTCTCACCATTGACATGCCACATGCCAATCGCCCGCCAACCCATTCGAATTTTTTAATGAATAGTAAAATGAAATGAGCGTGCGAGGAATAGTCAAGTTTCATCTATAATGATTGAATGGTCATCTTAAGAATGCAATCTACACATGCCACAAATGTTAATATAAAAGGAAACCACTACTAGGTCGATGAGAACTTGACCCTTATGAACAAAGGATTAAGACTTAAGTCATTAAGTATGAAAATCAAGCCTGACCCTAGGAAAAATTAAACATTGAAAAGGATTAAGGTGACCAACAAACCTAACCCAAGGGCTAGTGAAAATAACAACTTTAATGGCATAAGAGGCAACTTGAATGACCGGATATTAGGAGCAATAAGTCAATGCAAAATTAGAACCACCGAGGTATTTTTTAGGCTCACAGGTCTGTTTTGAAAGGTTTTGGAAACACAAGCCCTAAATTAGTGATGAGGAACACAACCCTAAGCCAAATATGAGGTTCCAAACCAAGTATTTACAAAATTTTAAAATGGAACCAATTTTTTTAGGGGTTACATCAGGGTTAATGGTATTGGGTATATGGTATAGGGTTGAGCAACAGACCAATTTTCTACCTTTTTATTTCATCAATGTAAAACTTAACATTAAAAAAATTCATGGCAATGCCATTAGGCTCACTATTGAGGATGTCAAAACACTTTGTAAGAAGTATTGATTAAAAAAGGCTCTTTACACTTTGTATTTTAAGCATTAGGATTCTTCCTTGTAAAATTATTTCTTATAGAGTTGCCTCAAGTTTAAATCTCTTTCAAAAGGTGAAATAATTCATACCCAAATCATTCTAATTGGATTTACCCTTAAAGATAATGTGAGTACCAAGCATATCATGTTGCATGTTGTGTGGCCATTTGGAGATGGTTGAATAAGATTGAAGGTAATGACTAAACAATGACATCCAATCACCTAGACTGCAACTTACTCTAAGAAGCGACATAGTAAAGAAGTCTTGAGCCAAATTTATGAAATGAAACAAGCAATTTTTAAGCCAAATGAGTTCAATTTTTCTTGAATTTTATTAGCTTGTGTAGTTTGGAAGGTTTGGATAAGGGTAAACTCATTCATAAAGATATAATTAAATGTCATTTATTTGGATGTTTATGTCAGTAATGGCTTTATTTACATGTATTCTAATTGTATGATTATTGGTGATTCATGCAAACTATTTGACAAATGGTCTAAACAAGAAAAAACTTCATCAAATGCGATGATTGTTTTGTATGTGCATAATGGGTGTTTGAATTCAAAGTTCTAGAACTATTTGAGAAGAGCCCTAAAAGGAATATGTGTAGATGGACTACACTGATGGTAGGATATGCACAAAATGGTTGTGGTATAATGAAATGTTGTCTCATGGGCTAAAATGATTGTTAGACTTGTTCACAATGAGTGGTTTGATGTGGTCCTACAACTATGTGGAAAGATTCAAATGGTAAATTAAAGAAAAAATTTGAGACCTGTTCTACTCTTCTTCCATATGGTGGATTGGGAGGTCCTTGTAAAGGCAAGGAGGTTAACAAAGAAATAAAGAGAATTGGGTTTGAATACAATGTCTTTGTGGGGAGTTCCCTTGTTGATATGTATTTTAAATGTGGGAGTAGATGCACATCAATTCTTTGACCAAATGGTGGTGTAAGATGTTGTCTCATGGACTGTACTGGTGGGTGAATATGTAAGTAATGGATACATAGATGAGGCTATGAAACTATTTCAAAAAGTATCTTTTTGGTTCATCAAGTATTATGAAATGCAATGGTTTTTCGACATGCATAAAATTGGAATTTTGAGAAGGCCTTTAAGGTCTTCCAAAAAATACAACTATTAGGTGTGAAGCTAAACATTGACTCATTCTCCAATGTTCTCCATGTACGTGCCAACTTGGGAAATCTCTGTAGGGCTAAGGAATCCCATAAAGGCATTAGAATCAAACATCTTGTTGATGTCTTTATAGGGAGAACACTTCTTGACATGTATGCAAAGTGTGGGGTATTGAGGATTCCAACTAAGTGTCTGACAAGATGCTCACCATGATATGCTATCCATGGATATGCCAATTATTCATCTCTTTGATGAAACAAAAATCTACCACAAGGTGGGGTGTTGTTACCTTCATTGGTGTTCTTGCTACATGCTTGCTATACAAGGCTAGTCAAGGATGGATAATAATACTTTCATTGTTGAGTGAACATTATTGTTGCATGGTTGATCTCCTTGACCATGTAAGGCATCTACATGAAGCATAAGATTTATCAACAAAATTCCAATTAAAATGCTTATGTTTGGGGAACTATTCTAGTTACATTTTTTCTACGCCTATTTCAAGTAGTTATTATTTTCTATTTCAAAACTCAATCCTCTTCCTATTCTTGAGGAAGAGTTGACATTTATTTAATAAGTCTATTTCAATCTATGAATAATGAAACTCCTCATAGACCCTAAATAGTAGGATATTTTTTCAAGGAGGAGATCTCGTTATGAGCATTATAAAAGCATTAGTAGTAGCAATAGTAGTAGCAATAGTATTATGAATAGAATATTGTGTTACTAAACAAAGATCTTCAACAAATTTCCTATTAGATTTAGTGTAATAGTTCGGTGTAAGAATGGAATAAAGAGAATTGATTTATGACTATGATTTTTTGAAGTAAGTGTTTGAAAAATCTTGTGGAAGCAACAACTCAAGAAAGAGCCATTTGAGGTATTGATAAACCACTTTAGTTTCAATTGTTAGAGTAGATAATGCATTGTAAATTCAATTGGTAGTTTTCACTTATATGATTGTCAATGAATGTGTTACATTTTTATGAATTATACTCTATAGGTTAATATTCAATTTCACATTTTGGAGGATTAATTAAGTTAGGACACTACAGTTTAACAATTAAAAGTTGTAGTCTTAAGCATTAGGTACCCATAGAAGAAGGTAGATTACATTTATTCTTTTTCCCTACTTTGTGAATTAGCAATTTATTTTGATTTCAAGCTTTCATTGTATTTGCACATGTTTATTTGCCTATACTCAATTGACGAAGGATATTTAGAATTTATGAATGCATATATTTTTCCAACACTATCTAAAGTTTTATGACACCTTGTTTGATGATTTAATGCAACCCTCTTATGTATGATGAACTACTTAGTTAGGGATCCTTAGGTTCTTTGAGCCATGTGCATACTTGGTATCACTAGTTTAATTAGAAATTAGAGTGGCTCCACATTTTTGGTGCATCGTTGCTGAGGATGGTGCTAAGTTCAAGATTCTTTTGTGTGTTTTTCAAGAAATAATAGTGGTGAATTGTATCAACTCTTCATAGTTTAGTGTTCATGTTAAGCACTTCAATCAAGCAATAATTTATGTAAATAATGCATCATTATTTAACCTATGATTGATTCAATTTTTTTTGTAAGTGTTAATCTTTGACTTCATTCCTAACTCAATCTACCACTAAGATAATATTTGAGAATTAATGTTAATATTGACTTCATCTACAATATCCAATTCACCAAAAGGGAATCATATCTATTAAGACACTATACAACTATCAACATAAATAATTTCTCTTACCAAATGCCTCCACTATAACAAAATTAGTAATTATACAACTCATGATTTAATTCAAATATAATATAATAACACCTATTTATAAGAGGTTTTAATAATTTCTTAAACATTAGATTAATTGGATTGTCTCATTAAACATCATTATTAATTGGTTAATCTCTCCTAGCATTCCAAAATTAATTTTCTCAACATAAGATTACTGGATTCTTTCTCAAGGAAAGGTAACTATGAAGACATAAGCCATCTTCACTAATAGATGATCCTAACAATACTAACTTTTAGGGAGAGCCCCAAAATCAAATTAATTTTTGTTAATAAGGTTTAAGCCATTTTACCCACATTGATACAATAGACATTAATAACCAATTAAATTCATTTGTTAAGTTAAATGTTAAGTTAAATAACAACATATTATAATCTAATATTAATTGTTTAGTGTAATACATACATACAAAAAGTTGAGAAGGACAAACAATTATTTTGAAGTAGCTAAAACAATACCACCATTGAATTATTTTGTAATTGCATTTCATCAATACAATTTTTTTTTTAATCACAGATAACATAATTAAAGTTGCAAAATAATTGAACCTTAAAACAATAAAATGTTGATATCTAATAAAAGAATGAAATGCCAATCTATATCCATCAACAAAACAATAGAAAAAATACTGTCGTTTAGAAGAGAAATCAAACAAAGAATGCCCGACATAAAAGTCTTGATTTCCCACTCATCGAGATATGCATCTCTTCTATACCAGAGGCGATAGTCAGAGATTCCACGATTACTTGGAATACAAAATAGACTATAGTTGTATTGTATTTGGTTTTCCACGCTTGGTCCCATCTCCATCTTTTATGTTTGTTGGAGTTTCAACATCTTTGAAAAAAGACATCCATTATTTTCCTGGATCTGCACGGAAAAGATTTCACTCTTCGTCATCCTTTTTGTTTGATTCACGGATTGCTGGCTCCATCTTTTGAGAAGTAGTTGGATACCCTACAACTATCATCAATCAAACAAAAACAAGATTAGACAGCGCACAGACTTTTCCACGACTATCTTTGTCCAGCCTTAAAATTTCTGAGCGGTCATATCATGCCAACAAATTGCGTGTGCTATTTTAAATTGCTGATGTACTTATATGTTGATAGTTAAAACACATATTTGACGACATAACTTTGTCGGTATTTTCAGAAAAAAAAAAACTGATTCTTTTACTTTTGCGAAGTTAAAATCATGAAACTTTTCGATTTAATCGTGTAGAATTACTTTTGGTTAAATTCTATGAAAATCAGAAGAGAGAAAATGTTTTTTCCAATGCTTTTTATATATATTAATTATTATTTTAATAAAATTATGAATTACTTATTGTTTCTTTAACTTCAGTTTTAAAATATAATTGCAAATATTGTTAAAAATGTTTAGTTATTATTTCTAATTAAAAATATATAAAATCTATACATAAATGTTTACTCTACAATATCTTAGCATTCTAGGCCTTTATTGAAAGGTTTTCATTGAAAGTTATATTAATTTCAAATGTGAAAGGTGTAGATTCAATCTAGAGAGATTAGACTTGGAGTGTATCCCATAGAGCTCAAAGTGCATCTGCAAACAAGTAATTTGTGCAATTTTAGGCAATTCTTTAAGAAAAACACCAAGGACATAATACAAATGACAGTCAATAATAGGAACTTCTATTTAAAAGGCAAGGTGAATTCTTTTCAAACGATTGCCTATGTTAATCATGTAACAAATCTATATTTTTTAAATTCACAACTAAGTAGGTATGGTGGATCTCCAAAAAGTAAATTGAAAGTAATATGCAAATAAATTCAAAATGACTAAAATAAACTCTTAAACCATGAATGTTTAGGAAATAAAAAAGTTAAATGAATTTTTATTAGGATTTAATTATGTAATTTTAAGTTAATCTTTATTGATCTATATTTTTTTTGTGAGTAGTGGTTCATAAAAATCTAAAATTTCATGAGAATGAATGGTCCACTTAAGACTCATTACATTTAAGTGATATTTTCCATAGAGATGAAGAATTAGAATTTCCTAGGTGGTCTCATGAACATAATGAGTTCTTATTTTATCGGTTCATTTCTTTGTCACATGTGTCTCTCATACATGATATATGAAATGTTACTTCCTATAATGCACACAAAGAATCTTTTAATGGTTCAAGCTCCATCCAAGGGAAAATTAATCATATATTAATTTTTTATGATAAAAGTGGTGTGACTTTGAAAGATTTGGTAGGAAGGTAGTTTGTTAGGATATGTATTCCACCTACCACATAAGATCAACACACAATTCTCTTCTTTTATAGGAGCCACCACCTACACATTATATTTCAAGTGGAAAAGAGAATGAGTGTTGCTATCATAGTATTAATGAAAGTTCTTTTAGATAACAATTCTTAAAAGATTAGATTAAAAAATAATTAGATACTATACCTTAACACAAAAGAGACAAAATAAGAAGGGTTTCTTCAAATGTCATAGGAAAATATCAATAGCATAGTACACTAAAGTGTTAACGAAACATGTCCAAACTATATCCAATCATTGAATTTGCACAAGAATTTTAGTTTCCACTCTATGTTCATTTGATATGGTGTTTCATTATTTTACCCATGTTGATAATCAATCAAAAATGTGTCTAGGTAATTCTACCTAAAATTTTCTATACATGGGATAGTAAAGTATCACATCAACAGTTAAGTTTTGTGTTTATAGGTGCTTCCTTGCACACAATTTTTTTTTTTATATTATTCATAAACCACCTAGATGGATGTTAGTACATGTAACCTAGAAAGGCATACCTAGAAAATGCACAAAGCATAAGAGGGTCTTGGTAGTGAAACCAAAATGTTAGCCATTTACCTATGTGTACAACAACACATATTAAACCTTGTGCACTAGCATATCAATCAAAGACTACTCACTCAAGGCATACAAGATTCTTATAACCCTTATCTAGACCTATGCATTGTTAATCATAATTTAACAAAGCATGTAAAATCACTGATAAGCATTGTTATCCTGCAACCCATAAACACATGCTACACTCAAAATTTAATGTTTTAGATCTCCTATCCTATATTATTATAATCGTCTTATGTTTCATAACTCATTTTGGTTCACATTTCCATAGACATGTAGAAGATTCATGTGATCCATTTCTTAGCCTAAAACTGTATGTAGTACAAGTACTTTTAGGCTATCTTAGTTGTCATAAACCTTCCCTATAAATTTGGAGTATTAATTATTGAATTTAATGAAATTCAATTATTTAATATTAATATTAATTTAAATGTTAGTACAAATTCTAATATTTTCCAATAATTACTAATTTTTATTATTCATGTAATATAAAAAATATTTAATATTTATTTTCAATTTTAAATATGATGTGTAGTTTCTAACCAATGTTTTTATAGGTAATTATGGCCTTGAGAGCTAGACACCATTTTATATTAAAGTACTAATTTTATAAAACCTTTGTTTCCCATAGATAATGAAAAAAAGCATATACTATTCATCAAGATCCCATACAAGGTTCATCAATAAAATAATTTTTATCATAGTATGCTAATTTAAACATTTTGAATACATGAGAACACTTGAAGATGAATTATTATCACTAGAATTCACTAGCTTTCCCTTTTCTTTTTTCTCTTCATTCTCTATCTTTATCTCATTTTCACTATAATGGATGGTATTGTTTCTTAGTAGGAAGTGGATGACATTGAAAATTCTTTTCACTTGCTCGTAAAGCTATCCTCAAAGCATTTCTCATTGATTTTTCAACATTACTTTGAAATCTCCTAGTGACCCATTCACAAGTTCCTCTTTAACAATAAGGAAGTTGAAATTTGTTTTTATTTATGATGCCAATAAACCAAGGGAAACAAATTTCCCACATCTATTGTCCCTTTTTTCTATTGCATTCCTTGACGAAGTTCTTTAGTTTGCAGTTTGGATGTAAATCTCATTAATCTATGCATGTATTAAAACTATTTTCATTCCCTCTAAGGATATCCATTAGATTGGATAGTATAATAGAGTAAATAATAGTATTGGGTTGATGCTAAGAAAAAAACATTAGAAATTTTGTTCCAACATACTTTTAGATGGTTTTTCAAACAATAAGAAGATTGTAATAAATATTCTCTCTTAGTTTTATAGGTTGAATCTCTTTGTTTCCAAATTCTATCACTTTAATGACTTCAAATAAATTTTGGTATTCATGGTTGATGCTACCCTTAAAATACTTTATCTCAATCATTTAGATTGTGGGGTTTATATCCTTGTTACAAATGATTTAATAAGCTCTACCTTTCCTTGATTTGCAATGTGTTATGAAATAACTTGTACAATAGAAGAATATGATATGAAATATGCTACAAATACTTGATAATAAATAAGAATAACAAGCCACTTCGAAGGGGAAAACCTCCAAATATCTCTAATGAGAACACATTTCACAATATGATGATGAAATAAGACTCACAACCTCCTATATATACCTATTTATGTCGAGGATATCACCTAGGTCAACTTAGACACCCCTATATAAGACCTAGGCTGACCCAACCAACTAAATAATAAGATATTAATGACAACATGACTTAATTAGGAGTTAAGATAGCCACAAGCTGACTATTCATAACCCCAATGTACACCAATATTAAGGGCGTAGCATGTACCCCTTCTTAAAAGAAGCATTGTCCTCAATGATAATCAAGTTTGGATTCTTTTGAATGGACTCCTCATCCTCCCAAGTGGCATCTTCAACTGGTAAATTCTTCCATTGGATGAGATGCTTAGTGAGAGTTCTATTCCTCATCTTCCTTGTGTGTGTTTGACGAATGCACTCTGGTTCCAAAATGATTCTTCCTTCTTCATCAACCCTTAGTAGTGTTGTTTGAGTTGGAATATTATACCCAATTACCTTCTTCAAACAAGAAACATGAAAAATTGGATGTATCTTTGTTGTTGGTGGCAACTGTAGCTTGTAGGTAACACTGCCAATCTTTTGCATGATTTGGTATGGCCCATAATACCTTGGAGATAACTTATTATTCTTTTTTTGTTGCTTCAGTGAGATTTGCTTATAAGGCTGCAATCTCAAGAAGACCTAATCCCCAACTTCAAAAATTCTTTCACTATAATGTTGGTCTTCCTGTTGTTTCATTCAATTTTGTGCCATGGCTAAATTCTCCTTGAGTCCTAAAAGTACCTGTTGTTGATGAAGAAAGTGGTCATCTACTACCTGAACTCTTGGTGACACCTTTATTGATGAAGTGATGGAAGGAGGATGATATCCATAAAGTGCTAAAAATGGAGACATTTTTTACGAGCTATGAAAATAAGTGTTATACCACCATTTGCAAGTGGTAGCCAACCTACCCATTGAGATTGTTTCTCTAAAGTGAAACAATGTAGATATCCCTCCAAAAAATTATTAACAACCTCAATTTGACCATCTAATTGAGGATGGTATGAAGAGCTATGAGCCAATTGAGTACCCAAACATGAGAATAAATCTTTCCAAAAGTGACTAGTGAAGATAGGATCACGATCACTAACAATAACCTTAGGTTTACCATGTAACTTTTGGATATTCTCCAAAAAATATTTTTTCACCACACTTGCTGTAAAAGGATGTGATAATGCAATAAAATGTGTGTATTTAGCGAGGTGATCAACTACTACCATGATGACATTATGACCTTTAGATTCAAGAAGCCCTATGATGAAGTCCATGGATACCTCTTCCCAACGTTGGCTAGGAATAGATAAGAGCTGCAAGAGACCTAGTGTCTTAATTGTCTCCCCTTTATTCCTTTGGAAAACCAAACATTCAACCACAAATTTTTGAACATCACCTTTTAGCCCTTTCCAAAAAATATTTTGCTTGACTCGATGATATGTCTTAAAAAATCCTGAATGACCACCAACTGGAGATTCATGCAGTTCAGTGAGAATCTTGTGTTTAAGAGTGGAATTCTTGTAGACATAAAAACACCCTTTATACCAAAGAGTATCTCACTTCCAACAAAACTTATCTGAACTATTACAATCACTTTTTAATTGTTGGATGAGATTACTTGTCGCAACATCATTTTGCCACTCTGCTTTGGTTTCCTCCACCCAATTTTCTTGTAATATTGAAAGGGCACATAATAAGGCTTCATCTTTCTCATGCTTCCTTGAAAGTGCATTTGCTACAATATTTTCCTTCTCTTTCTTATATACAATCTCAAAGTCATATCGTAACATCTTAGTGACCCATTTTTGTTGCTCTTCAGAAGATAGTCTTTATTCCAAAAAATATTTTAGGCTATCATGATTTGTCTTAACCTTGAAGTGTCTACCATAAGGTAAGGCCTTCATTGTTTAACTGCATGAAGGATTGCTAGCATTTCCTTCTCATAAATAGGTTTTAGCTGATTCTTGTAACCCTTTAATTGACGACTCTCAAAAGAAATTGGTCGACCTTCTTGCATGAGAACTGCTCCTATCCTATTTCTAGAAGCATCATATTCCATAATGAATTCCTTGGTGAAGTTAGGAGTGGCAAGCATTGGAGTTGTACACATAGCCTCCTTCAATCTCTCAAATGTTGTATTAGTGGACTCATTCCAATGAAAAGAATCCTTCTTCAATAGAGTGGTGAGGGGTGCTGCTATACGACCATAATTCTTCAAAAATATTCTATAATACCCTGTCAATCCCAAGAATCCCTCAATTTCTTAATGGATTTTGGAATAGGCCATTCCATGATAGCCTTAATTTTGTTAGGGTCCACCTTTAATCCTTCATGTGAAATTGTGTCCCAAATACTCCACCTCCTTAAGACCAAAAGCACACTTGGATGACTTAGCATAGAGTTGATGATCTTCAAGTATTTGTAATGCTTGATCCACATGTTGTAAATGTTCCTCCCAAGTCTTGCTATAAATCATAATATCATCAAATAATTCTAACACAAACTTTCTTAAGAACTTCTTAAAAATGGAATTCATTAGACTTTGGAATATATATGGTGCATTGGTAAGACTGAATGGCATCACCAAAAATTCATAATGAACCTCATGAGTCTGAAATGTTGTCTTACAAATATCTTCCTCCTTAATCCAGATTTGGTGATAACCAGATCTAAGATCTAACTTTGTAAAATACATAGCTCCATTCAATTCATCTAGCAAATCATCAATGACTGGAATAGAAAACTTATGTTTAATGGTGTACATGTTGAGCACTCTATAATCTAGAAAAATGTGCCAAGTTTCATCCTTCTTATGTACCATCATCACAGGTGAGGAGTAAGCACTTTGGCTATGCCTGATAATTCTTGCCTCTATCATCTCCTCAACATTTTTTTCTATATCACTCTTTTGTATGTGTGGATACCTGTAAGGCCTGATGTTCGATAGTTGGCTCCCTGGAACTAACTGTATCGCTTGATCATGATCCCTCTTAGGAGGAATTACTTTAGGAATATCTCCAAGAAAAACTGAGTGACAATCAATTATAGCTTGCAAATCTAGATGAGTAGGAGTAGGTATGTGCAGGATCATGATGGGCCAAAAAGTGGCAATATGATGGGTATGTGGCTGATGACTTTTTTTTACCCAAAATTGATGAAACAAAAAGGGTTTTTAAAGGAGATTCTCAGCTTTCCACTGATATAAAATTTGCTTTACTTTGAATTTAATAAGTAATTATTATTCATTTTCTATTCAAATTACAACTAAAGTCCTGATCGATAGGCTAATTGAAAAATATCTATAGCTTTCAAAGGGTATCACATTTTTTGAATCCAAAACATGCATCACATTCTATTTTTTGTATACTATAGAATTAGAAAAAGAAAAATTGAATTTCATAAAGTTTTAACCAAGTTAAGGTGGTCAAACATACTAGCTTTTATATTTTTTAAAAAAATTTAATAAAAAAATCATAATTAATTATGTACTTGAAAAAAATTACAAAAAAATATGAATCACATCAGGGCATGAGTCCTCTACTTATATTTAAAATCTTATAAAAAGATAT
>VDFB02358134.1:18896095-19019649 GCA_007258455.2 Sequoia sempervirens | reverse complement strand
ATAAAATGATAATATTTTTTTATAATATTTTAGATATAAGTAGAGGACTCATGCCCTGATGTGATGCGTATTTTTTTGTAATTTTTTTCCAAGTAAATAATTAATTATGAATTTTTTATTAAATTTTTTTAAAAAATATAAAAACTTGTATGTCTGACCACCTTAACTTGGTCAAAACTTCATAAAATTCAATTTTTCTTTTCTTAATCCGATAGTATAAGAAGTATAGAATGTGATGCATGTTTTGGATTCAAAAAATGTGATACCATTTGAAAGCTATAGATGTTTTTCAATCAGCCTATCAATCAAGACTTTAGTCATAATTTGAATAGAAAATGAATAATAATTACTTATTAAATTCATAGTAAAGTATAATTCATATCTTTGGAAAGATGAGAATCTCCTTTAAAAACCCTTTTCGTTTCATCAATTTTGGGTAAAAAAATAGTTATCAGCCACATACCCATCATATTGCCACTTTTGGCCCATCATGATCCTACACATACAGGCACATACCCAATCATTAGATTAAGAGACTTCTAATGAACATAGATGGGCCACAAATCCATCCACTCCTTTCTTAAGAAACTTTTACATTTGATGAGGCTTACCATTTGTGGGGATTTTTCCTTCAAACCCTTTACTTCTATTGCCCTTCCTTCTGATTGAAATCTCATGAATAGTTCTTGGAAGTTCATCTCAATTGTTCCCAATGTAGTAAGCCATTGTACTCCCAAAAATTGATATCTGTTGCACCCATGGATATTGCATACATTGGGGAATCAAGTTGATAATCTCCCATGGATAATTTAATGGTATGACACTTCCCTGAACAACTAACTACACCACCATCTGCAATCAAAACCTGAAACTCTGGAGCTGGATATATAAAATAATTTAGACAAGTTGCTAACTTTTTGTTGATGAAATTATGAGTACTACCTGAGTCGATCAACACTGTTACCTTTTGCTTCTTTAAGAACCCCACCACCTTGAGAGTTTGTGGAGCACTGAAACCTGAGAGTACATGACAAGAAATGATTGGTTGAGAATCTTGTGATTCCTCATTTAACTCCCTTTCATCTCTAGTATGGGTTCCTCCTCTTCTTCCTCACTTGGACCTTCAATATAGAACAATTTCTTTTCACTGCATTTATGTCCCCGACTGTATTTGATATCACAATTGAAACACAACCCTTTTCCTCCTTTCTCCTCAATTTGCTGTGGAGTCAACCTAGTAGGTTGTGTTGAATATCCTTTCTCTCTTGTCACATTAGCCCCTTACTTCTTAGGAATCAAACACTTCTCCTCTACCCTGCGTGCTAAGATAAAAGACTCATTTATAGAGTTAGGGCTAAACATGCGTACCTCATGTTGAATGTGATCCTTGATACCCCCCAAGAATAAATCATTCAAGTTCTCGTCTGTAATTGCATCCACTCTTAAGGATAGATTTTGGAATTGCTAAATATAATCCTTAACTGATCCTGTTTGTTGAAGTTTAGCAAGTTGGCGAAGAAGTTTTCTGTCACGCTATTGCTATATTGTGCATGGAGTTCCTTCGTAAAAATTGACCATGAGATGGTGAGCCCCTTTTTCCTTTGATGAGTGCAAAGTCAATGATACCAAATGAATTGATCTAGTTCTAGATATAGGGAAGCCATTGTGACCTTTTGTCCATTTGGGATTTGGTGTACTTAAAAAAATTTCTCCATTTGGTTTATCCATCTTAGAGGATCCTTTCCATAGAACTTGTGCATATCCACCTTTGGAAATAAATTCCTAGATCGCATAGGATTATTAAAACTTGTGTCAATTTTAGCTGACCTAGAATTTTCACCTTCGTTGCTTGAGAACTCCTTTCTTGGTTCAGTCATATAGGTTCTTAACATGTTTCGTATATTCGATATATCTCCTCTTAGGTCACACATATCCATATTCATTGAGGAAATTTCTTCATTAACCTAAGTACTATTTTCCTCACTAGGAGTAATATCCTCTATTGTTACGCCATCCTTATCAGGAGTCTTCCCTAGAGTGACAACATTCTTTTTTCCCCTTATTGCAGCCCCATCATGATGGGAACCAATGATTTTGAAATAAATCACACAAATGAAACTTAAATTCTCTAAAAATTTTACTATAACTTACTAGGGCCAAAATAACTCTCACGTAGAAAAATTTCCATGAAATAAGCAGATTTGCAGCCTTGAGAGTGGTATTGGTGAAAAAATTAATTTTCCAATAACTTGCTTATTTATGCTCCAATTCCTCCAATTTTTTTTCTGTAATCTCCTTTTGTATGTCTTCAAAAACCCAATAAAAATCAAGCTCCAATTTGACAATATGTGAGATATATGCATATTCCAAATAAATTGTGTAGAAACCCTAATTCTACAATAATTCGCTCAATTCTACTCCAATTATTTTGAAATATGGACTATAGCTTCTTTAATATGTTCTTCAAAAAACCTTTAAAAATTAGAAAAAACATCACAAAAATATGAAAGATATGCTCTTTTCAAAATCGCCTCCAATATTGAGAAAAAACCTTTCCTATACGGTGCCAAGATCATGCTTCGATACCGCTTGTTATTAAATAACTTGCACAATAGAAGAATATGATATGAAATATGCTACAAATACTTGATAATAACTGAGAATAATAAGCAACTTTGAGGGGGAAAACCTCAAAATATCTCTAATGAGAACACACTTCACAATATGATGATGAAATAAGACTCACAACCTCCTATATATACCTATTTATGCCTAGGATATCACTTAGGCCGACTTAGACACCTCTATATAAGACCTAGACCGACCCAACCAACTAAAAAATAATATAATAATGATAACATGACTTAATTAGGAGTTAAGATAGCCACAAGTTGACTATTCATAACCCGATGTACACCAATATTAAGGGTATACCACAATGTCATTACCTTCTCTAATATGACAGTATTACTAAATATACACATTCTATATGTATTTTTTGGTAGTTCAACAAGATATATGGTGTCTTGTTGGAATAACTACACCTTGGTTTTATTATTTTGGAATGTTCACAAAGATGAAGGGCCAAAAGTGGACAAAAAATATTTATGAGTGAAAATAATGAATAACATGGTCATGTTATAGAAACCATAATGTGAGATTGCATTATGGTTTGGTAGTGCCAGGAAAAAGGTCTAATCACTACCTAGCCTAAAAGAGAATGTTCTCACATTTGAACCTACATAGTACAAAAAAGGAAATTTTTTGACTCATTGTTTCCCATTTTGTAAAGAACATTGATTATGATATTCAATGAGCATGCTTCAGGTTATTTTAAGCAATTTCATTGAAGGAATCATGACATCACAACATGAAAAAGGTAATTTTATTATTATTTTTAACAATTTTATTTAAAATGGTTTTTTTATTTCCATTTATGTTGATTTGGTAATTTTTTTATTTTTAAAGAATTTCAACCTCTCAACACCTCTTAAACCTCATCCACTAAATTAAATGTGGTGGAAATTATGTTGAAGAGAATGCATGAGATATCCCCCCTAAAATTCTTTTTTCAATTCTGAAGCATCATCCTACAACACAAGAAGTTTTTAAAGGGAAAATTAAACATAATTAAATAACAATTCAAAAATTAGTACACACCCTAAAAAATAAAAATACAATATACATGCATTGACAAGCTCCTACAACATCACTAGAGTATTTAATTCTCACAAAAATATAGTCAATGTACAAGCAAATTCATGGAAAAATTATAGAGAAAATCCTCACCAATATTATTTGACAAAACTTTTAGATAAAGTGGTGAAACAAAAGTAAAATATTAAAATATATGCATAGTGTGTCATTTATACACCCTAAAATTGATCAACCTATTGATACAAGTTATAAAAGATTCCTAATTCAATCATACCAACACTAAGGAATAAAAAATAACTTTTGGGATGAGTGATAGATGGATTTTTACTATCCCCTAGGTAATAACAATGAGGCACCTATCCCAATATTTCTTGAGGAAAATCTATTATGATTTTATCCTTAGTAAAATTTTAAATTATTTAAAAATGCATAATTTTAAGGATAAATAGTTAGCTTTAACATCTATTTAACATGTCATAATTGTTGGTGTAAATAGTGATTTTATCAAACTAGTTAGTTTTTAGCCTACTTAGGAGAGTCCCATTCATATTTCTTAAGTCTCCACTTAGGGAATTTTAGAGATTTATCCCACTTCATAGAATTGAGACATGTATCCTCATCATTTGAGACACCTATTTCATGTATATTTGATACTTGCTCACACACTTGTCAAGTGATCTCACAAGTGTTCCATCTTTGGAGGGTTTTCCAATTGTTCAATTATACCTTCCTACCTTTTTAAATGATACATATCCTATTGTGTTCATCATTTTACTTGTGGAAGGTTATTGTAAGATTGGATACTGAGGTTTTAATAAACATTAAGCATGAATCTATTTGAAAGCAACCACTAAACTTATGAATTAAAATGTTAAGCTCAAATCAAATCTATTCAATAAAGAATGAGGGAAACATAGAAATGTAAACAAATGATACAAATTCACCTTCCTTTCCATGCTAGGTTCAATTCACCTTCATTGTATCTCTCCATTTGTCTCCTTGAATGTTGCTATCATATTTTGTATGTGCTTCTTTTCTTCAAGCTCAAGAGGTACTATTAAATGATGAAGAATGGAAAATGTCAAGAATTCATGGTTAGCCAAAAATGTGAGAAGAAGGTTTCTTTTATAGAAATACTTATTTCAAATGAATGATCTAGATGCAAAGATCAAAGATCAAGATCAACAGTCAATGTCTGTTGAGAGGAAAAAGATTGAGTAGTTAACTAAATTGACTAATGAAATCAAGGGAATTGATTGGATAATCAGTGAGATTGGATTGAATAATCAACATAAATTTGAATAGTTGGTGGAAATGGATATATTAATTAATGGGATTGGAATAATCGGTGGACATGATTGATCAATTAGAAAATTAGATTGAATAATCATTGGATGTGATTTAATGGACTACTAATGTAGGTTATCGATGTAGTGTATCAAGACACAGCCAATTAGCCATGGTATACTCTTCTCATGGTTTGGGAATGGGAGCATATTGTACGATGTTTCAACCACCTATTCAAAGACAACTTGCAATAGGACTTTTGTATGTGTACATGTTGTGAATGGTGGATCTAGACATGCACAAACATAAACAACAAACACAATATAGTCAATTATACAAATAAAAACCATCATTCCCCATAAGATTCATTTAAATGTCAAGAACAAGAAACAAAACAAATAAACCAAATGAAATCTATCTAATCTTTCTCAAAACAATCAAACTCCCAATCTCATGGGGGAATTGGTGTAATTTTGATGTGGAAAATAGCCCTTTCCCAATTCCTTGCAAGCTTGATGATGATCAATGGTGCTTCTTGATAAAATTTGCAATAACCTAGCTATGGTGGATGAAAAACTATGAAAAACCTTGATGAACTTGGATGAGTTTTCCTAAAATCTGTGGATAATGAATTTGCATAAAGTTGTGGATCCAAAACTAGTAAAAGAGCTCTCCATTTATAGAAGAGAACGATGGAAGAATGAGCAAAAGGGATGAATGTGGGAATAAAGATCAACCAATAGCAAAATACCACTTGTCAACATGTTAGTGGAGAGAGGTGGAGCACATTTTGATGAATGTGCACATAAATGCTATTAGGTGGAAATTTTAAATTCAAAAGGATGACTTGAAGGATGAGTTGAAAGATGGAGTTAATGCCACATGGTTCAAGAAAAAGGACATGTAAGAGAAATAAATGTCATGTTGGAGGACAAGAACTTTGGGAGGGAGATTTCAAATTTGAAGAATATTCCAACTTGATGCCTTTTTGAATGAAAATGGATGAATTTATAAATCAATTAAATTGATTTACTTGCACAAGTTGCAAAATATAGAGGATTTTATGGATTAGTGTTAGTGTTAATCAGGATTTGATTAACTTAGATGGGAATTAGTTGATTTGACACTTTGACTTAGATTTTTGGATTAATTTAAATCAAAATGAGAGAAATAATGATTATTAGACTTAATTAAATAAAGTTTGATTTATTTAGTTAAAGGGGTATGATGTTAGATTTAAACTAAATAAAGATTAATTTATTTAATTTAAAGGAGATGACTTTAGAACTTAATTAAATAAAATGAATTATTTAATTAAAAGAGAGACATTAGGATTAATTAAACAAAATGATCTATTTAATTAATAGAAGATAGTGATTTAATCAAACAAAATTTATTTATTTAATTAAAAGATGAAATATGATGAATTTAATTAAATAAGGGTTATTTAATTAAATAGTTAGTAAAGGAGATGATTCAGAGAGAACTAGTGTTAGTAAATCAAGATCAGGTGCATGAGATCAATTAGTATAATTTACGTGTCTAAATTTTTCCCCTCTTTGAAGCAATGTACCTACTATGTTGGTTCAAAGAATAAACTTTCCGAGATCAAAATTCAAAAAGTTTCTAATTTTTTTGGATGCCCCACTGCTGCCCCTGCGGAAGAATTACACTGGTATACTGCCCTCTCGAGAGATCGAACAAAAAATTGGATTTGAGGTTCGATCTCATGACAAAGAGGTTCAAGATGGAGGCATGGATGGTTATTATGATGATGCAAATGAGATGGTGCTAAGATGCTTAGAATAACCAATCTATATTATCCTAAACAACTTAAATGATAATGCAATGCATGTGAGATGGATGATATGATATGCTATGATTATGAGATGTATGTATGCTAATGGTTTGTAGATTCAGGATCCATTGGTGATGTTTTGAATAACTGACATGGTACCATGTTAGTGCGAAGGGAAGTAAAAAGAAATAAGATGATGACAAGAGGATCCAACAAGTCCATGACCTATGAGACTTTATTAGAGATGATAATGATGATGCAATGCTTATTAGGAATTGTGATTTTAAAAGGGCTACTTACCTTATGTTTGATAACACACATAGGCATGATGCATCAAGGTATAAAGAACTAGGATGGAATTGCACCTAGTGTGATGGACTTTGACTCGACAATCAAATAGGATTACTCCTATTCACACCTGACATACAAAACCTTATTTAAAATGTAGTTCAAATATTCCAAACATCTTGAACCAAAACATAGAAAGGAAAGCCTTCCTATGTGGTCAACAAGACACCTAAAACACCCTCCCTACAAACCAAATAAAGCACGCATGACCAAGGTTATATTACAAGAATATCCAACAAGCATAATAGGTAAAAAGATAATAATCTTTGCCCCATTCTTTTATCTCTAAATTCCTTTATTCGGACATCATCGAGAGGTCATTGGACGAGTGCAATAAGATAAATCAAAAGATAAAGATCAAGTAAACAAACAAGATAATGTTCTTCATACCACTAGCCAAGACTAAACTACGAAGATGCCTAGTGTTCATGTACATTGTAGGAAGGATACATCTTATGACATGACATTATTAGATGATTTTGAGACTGATTGGATGATAGGCTATTTAATACCAAGAGTTGACCAAATTTTTTACTTACTGACCTAGACTTGAGACCCTTGTCATTTGAGTTTTCACTTTTGAACTACTAGATTTGTTTCCGATTGTTTCACCAAAGGTTGAGGGTGATAATTTTTTATTATGAGTGAAAGTTTATTGCGGTTGAGAGAAAGATGCGATGGATGGATTTTTTTCAAATATTTGGATGTTTTTGATGTTTTTAAAATGTTTTGAGGCTATTTTTGGTATTTTTAAGATGTTTTGCAACTGTTTTGATTTTCAAATTTTCTAATGTTTTGGTGTTTTCTAAGATTTTGACCAAGAACCTAACCTAAAGACCTATCGTAGGGGCCTCAGGGGCTGATCAAAGATTATCCTTGCTTACGTTATACAGGCAGAGACCACATAATTTGACTGGCACATAATCATTTATTGATGAGATATGAAAAAATGGATTGCTAGTTTATTATGATGGATTTTTAAAGGACTAACCTAGGTGTCTTGAGGGATGATCAAAGATCAACCTTGCCTACTTTTAGAGCTCAGAGACCTGTAGTTTGAATAGGCGACTTTGTTTTTGAATTTTTGACTTTTTTTGTATTTTGACATGTTTTGAATACTTTTTTTGGATTTTACGATGTTTTTTGGATTTTTGGATTTTTTGATGTTTTTGGATTTTTTGGCTTTCAATGTTTTTGTATTTTTTGGCTTTTCGATGTTTTAATATTTTTTGGCTTTAAGGAAGACTTCAAGAATACACATGAATCTGATCTGATGAGAACATGCCCCCAACATGATGCAATAAACTACTCCAATATAGGCAAGACAAACTAACCTTAGGAATGGGCTGAGTAGTACTAGGAGGGACCATGATACGAACATAGGATCAAGCTATGATGCAAACATGGATGGGTGGCAAAAGGAGATAGGGAACGCGATGGATGAATGATACAGAACAAGTTGTGGAGATCCCTATGGATGGAAAGTGCTTATTTACACAAGGCACCTGTTTTCCAGGTTTTCACCAAGGTACTTGCCCAAAGTGCCACTGAAGTGGTTTTCACTAGAGGAAAATTTTTCTCTTTACTGTTTTAAAAGCTTTTTCTGATTTTTTTGGATTTTTATATTTTCTATTTTTTTTGTATTTTTTGGATTTATAACTTGCAAGTTTAGGCATAATTTTTTTTGAGATGGCAGCTATTGATAGGCTCATGTAGAGGTTCCCCTTTGGATGTTGATAACTGATATTCCCCTAACTTGCAATTTGTTGTGATGATGAAGGGTCCCATCCAATTAAGTTCAAACTTGTCCTTGCCATTTGGATTTGGAGCATTCTTTTGATTCTCCTTCAGCACAAGCTCTTTGATTTAGAAGGTCTGAATCTTGATCTTCTTGTTGTAGCTTCACTTGGGATGGTTCTGGTAGACATGCAAATGATTTAAGGCATCCATGCACTGCTCATCCAGTAGTTCCATCTCATTCAATCGTGATACACAGTATTCTTCATCTGTAATGAGATTTGTAATGATATTCTCAAGGATGGGAGCTTGATCTCAATGGGGAGGATGGCTTCTAATCCATAGACCAGGGAGAAAGGGGTTGCACTTGTTGGTGTGTGGATACTTGTTCGGTAGGCCCATAAGGCAGGATTTAGCTACAAATGCTAGTCACAACCAGCATCATTGATTCTCTTCTTAAGTATTTTTAGGATGGTCTTATTTGTAGCCTCAACCTGGTCATTTCCTTGTGGGTAGTATGGGGTGGAAAAGTGATGTTGGATATTGAATTTTTGTCATAGGTCTCAAACATCCTGGTTTTTGATAGGTGTCCCATTATTTGAGATCATGGCTTGAGGTACACAATAGCAACAAATTAGGTAGTTCAGGATGAACTTGGATATCTGTTTTCCTATGATATAGATCATGGGAATGGCTTCCACCCACTTCATGAAGTACTCGGTGGTGGTGATGATGAATTTATGTCCACTAGATGAGGTGGGAGTAATTTTTCCAACGAGATTGAGCCCCCATTGTGAAAAGGGCCAAGGTATAATGATCGGGTGGAGCTCCTGAGCTGGTGCATGGATACGATCCCCATGTTGTTGACACTGCAAGAATTTTTAGACATAGTCATGAGCTTCCTTCTCCATTGTAAGCCAGTAGTACCCAGTCCTCAATAGTTTCTTAGCCAAGGTCATACCACTTGAATGTGATAGACAAATGCACTTGAATGTGACCCACAAATTCCATTGCGTACCTTAGTTAAAGTGGTCAAGCTTCCTCAGCATTAAGGCATCGTAAAAGAGTTCCTTCAATGCTTCTACAGTATAGGGTATCTCCTAAGATGACAAAATAGGACAACTTCTTGAAAAATTATCTTTTGAGGTTTGGCGTTATATCTATGGGGAGGACTCCTATTCTTAAGTAGGTGTATATATCATGATACTAGGGATCACTGGGACCAATGACTTCACAGAAAAATTTAGACTCTATTACCTCAAATGCTATTATGAGAAGCTTATCTACAAGGAATTCTTGCTTTGAGACGTTGTGTGGGACATCCAGTAGTGATCCGATCATTGCCATAACATCTATTGCTATGTTATTTACTCTAGGTATTTACTCGAACATGACATCGATGAATAACTCTTTGAGGCTTTCCACCAGTTTCTTGTATGGAGTCAACTTGTCATCCTTCATTTGGTACTCATCATTCACTTGGTTGATGATAAGCTAAGAATCTCCATAGACTTTGAGTGTAATGATTTGCCACTGCACTGCTATCCTAAGCCCTATAACAAGAGCCTCATATTCTATAATGTTATTTGTGCAAGGAAATGATAGCTTGTATGATTTAGGTATGCAATCTCCTTGTGGCGTGATGAAGAATATTCCATCTCCTGACCCATGTTGTGTGTAGGATCCATCAAAGTACATTTTCCAGTGATCTGCTATACTTAGGTTGAAGATTGATTCATCAGGGAACTTTGATACAAGTGGATTCTCTAAGTATATCAATGCTTCTGCCAGCTAATCTATAATTTCTTGTCCTTTAATGGCCTTGCATTCCATATACTCAATGTCATGCTCTATTAGGATCATAACCCATTTATCCGTTCACCCTGTAAGTGTTGCTTTAGAAAGTAGATACTTGAGGGGGTCTATCTTTGCAATGAGTTTTATCTGATGTGCTAGCATGTAATGTTTGAATTTTTGTGTGACGAACACGGCTACCAAGCAAACCTTCTCAATGGATGTGAAATTCAGTTCATGTCCCACCATGGTTTGGATAATGTAATAAATAGCTCTTTTTCCCATTTTCACCATGTTGTGCTAAGAGAGCATCAAGAGCTACTATTGTTGCTGATATATATAGGATCAAGGGTTTTTCTAGAATTAGTGGCATGAGAACTGGTGGTGTAAGCAAGTACTCCTTGATCTTATTGAAAGCCTGGTCACATTTCTCATCCCATTTGTATGCTACCCCCTTGCGGAGTAGATGAGAATATGGGATGGCCTTATCTGCTAGTTGTGCTATGAATCAACAGATGGACTTGAGTCTTCCTTGTAACCCTCTTAGTTGTTTCAATATCTTTGGTGCCTCCATTTCAAGGATTCCTTTAACCTTAGCAAGATCTATCTCAATCCCTCTCATAGACACAATATACCCAAGGAGCTTTCCTGACTGTACTCTGAAGACACACTTTTTTGGATTGAGTCTGACTTTGTATTCCTCCAGCCTATTGAAGATGGAGCTCAATGCTGCTATGTGATCCCAACACTTCTTTGATTTATCCAATATGTCATCCACATAATTCTCCATAGTCTTGTGGATCGTGTCATGGAATATTAATGTCATGGACCTTTGATAGGTAGCCCCTACATTTTTCAACCCAAAGGGCATCATATTCCAACAATATGTCCCCCAAGGACAAGTGAAAACCATTTTGTGTTGGTCATCTTTGGCTATCATGATCTGATTATACCCTGAGAATCCATCCATTAATGATAGCATCTCATGTCCTACCGTCATATCCACAATCATGTCAATGTTTGGCAGTGGAAAGTCATCCTTGGGACATGCTTTGTTGAGATCTATAAAGTTCATGCAGATGTAGATGCCCGCAGTGGGCTTTGAGACAAGTACAATATTTGAGATCCACTCTGGATAATCAATTGGTCGCATGAATCTTGCATCTAGGAGCTTTTGTAGTTACATCTTGACCAACAATGCTATTTTTGGATGCATCTTTCTTAACTTTTGTCTCACTGGCTTTGCTTCGGGATATACAGCTAGATGGTGCACCACAACTTCTAGATCAAGGCCAGGCACATCAGTGTAGGTCCATGCAAAGTTTATCTTTCTTTCTTTTAGGAATGTAGCTAGGATCTCCTCTTCTTCTGTCAAGAGTGATTCTGCATAAAAGGTGATATGCAATGTTTCTTCTATTCCTAGGTTAATAGGATTGCACTTGTCTGCTAAAATTTCCAACTTCTCCTAATGAATAGCACTGAGAGGAAGATTGAATCCCTCATCCTATGGAACCTCAAAGAGGTTTTCACCATTGGATGCATCCTTTATTTTTATTATTTTTGGGTATGAAAGTGCCATAGTGTGGTTTTCACTCAAATATCTAGAGATTATTCTCATATTTTCACTTTTGAGAATGAGGGATTCAGTCATCTCCCCGTAGTAGGCATGTGTATCTAGCACAATGTCAAACCCGACCTTGTGATCTGCATTTGATATAGTGTCCTGCAATCCCATGAATTTTGAGAGTGCCTCATCATTTTTTAATGTGTCTAAAATTGGTGGTTCTCATTAGTCGTAATCGATGAGTTCGGGATAGAATACATTTATTTCACGGGTTTGGTTGTTTGACTCAAAGGACAGGGTACTAATCATGAGAAGGAAGGAATCCTTGAATAGAATGGGTAGATCAGTTATGGGATCCTCATCACTAATACACACATCATTCTATTAAAGGTAAACTTATATATGACTTGACCTGTGGATACTGGTAACTGAAGAGAAGATGCTGATAACTGAGGAGCGTATACTGGTAACTGAGGAGGAGTTTTGACCTATTTAACTGGGATTCTTTTCCAAGTATGGTCACCTTCAGAGGGGTACATCAACGAACAAGATTTCTTATACGCTTCTTAGTGACAATGGGTTTTAATAGGTCGTTGCCATTTTTCCCAACTTTCTTATTCTTGTTGTAGCCTATGGTAAGCATCATTTGGAGTCCTATGCTGCTCTCATCCATGGGAAGATCAAGAACGAGCCTTTCATCTTGATATAGGAAACTTGATATATCTTCTACCACTTCCTGACTTAGATGCCCCCAACATCTGAATCTGGAGGGGTCTACTTTGAAGGTTTGGGATGATGTTTCAACTGATTAGGGTTTCCCACAATACCTAGGAGATTGAGGTAACTCTCCTACTATGAAAGAACTCTTTTTTATTTTGTAATCCCCACACCCATTGTCTTGGATTATGAATTTGATTTTAGAGATATCAGGAATGGCAAGTTTCTTTTTCTCAAAGGTGGAGGCTAAGGTAGTTGGGTCTACATATGGATTTGTAGGCCCTTTGCCATTCTTTGAGACTTGGGGGCTTTTGTAATATTTAGCTTCTAGATTCTTGCAGTAATAAAACAGCTCAGGATCACCATAGATGGTGACCTCTTGACCTTGATAAGGAAACTTGATGCATTGGTGGAAGGTGGATGCCACAGCTTGCATCCCATGGATCCATGGGCACCCCGGAAGGATATTGTATGGTAATTCAAGGTCTAGGACCTGGCATTTGGTTTCCATAATGGTTGGCCCTACTTGAATAGGGAGTTGGATAGTGCCCTGAGACACTCTTTCCTAATCATCATATTCCCTGATTGTTATGCCTATCCCTTTTTCAATGGCATCCTTGGAGAACCCCAGAATTTTTATTAGCTTCAGAGTGCAAATGTTTAGACCTGCACCTCCATCCACCAGGACTCTTTTGATCTTGTTTTTATGGATGAAAACTTTAAGATGGAGCACATGGTGATAAGATGGTTAGGTTGGGAGATCTTGATTGGAGAATGTCAAGAGATGAGGTGAGGTGATGTGTCCTACCATAGCTTGAAATTGATCTGCATCAAGATCAATGGGGACAGTGGATGAAGCCAATGCTTCCTCTAGGATTTTTCTATGAGTGGGTGATATTTTCAACAACTCCATGATGGAGATCTAAGCGGGGGTTATTTTCAGCTGGTCTAAGACATTATAGCCACTAGGAATGAATTTTGGATTAGGGGTTTGTGCTCTAGTTGGTTGGGATGGCCCAACAAAGGTAACTTTTCCACCATGTGTGGTGACTCCATAATCAACTTTAGCTCCCTTGACATTAATAATAGTGACCACTTCATCGAAGGATGCAACAATATGGTCATAAACATGGTTGAAATTTCCATACTTTTTCTTCCCATTATTGTTCCATTTATTATGATCTGGCATCGGATTTGTATATATCTTGATATCTTTGTTTCCCATGGGTTGTTCAACGTTTATGACTTTGTCATCGATGAGGTCTTGGATCAATTTTTTCAATCTCATACAATTGGCCATTGTGCGCCCCTTGATTTTGTGAAAATCACAAAGGTGATTCTCATTGTACCATGGTGGTTTCACTTGGGGCTCTTCATAATTCTCATAAATGAGAATTTTGATGAGATTCTCTTTTACCAACTTCTTCATGATAGATTCAATTGATTACTTGAGGGCCTTGTATTTTTGTTTTGGGGGAAATTGTTTGTTTTGTGGGGGTGGCCCCCCTTGAGTATTCAGATTGTTGACTTTATTATTAGGTGTTTGCTATGATACCATGTTGGCTTGTGTGTTGTTTTGATTGTTGCCTTGTAGTTTTTGGTGGATATTGTTGTTTTGATTGGCTTGTGTGTTGTTTTGGGGGATATTGTTTGTTTTGTGGGGGTGGCCCCCCTTGAGTATTCAGATTGTTGACTTTATTATTAGGTGTTTGCTATGATACCGTGTTGGCTTGTGTGTTGTTTTGATTGTTGCCTTGTAGTTTTTGGTATGTGTGCATGTTTTGTTTTGGAGCATTGATTATGAACTTAACATCCACCACACCATCATTTGTGACATTTTTGTTCTTCACCCATGTGCGAGGTTTTTCATTATAACTGGTAGATGGGTGGTTGTCTTGGTATTCTTGGTGTGTCAATATCCCCCCTTATACAATAAGGGTGTTTTCTATGTTGAGCACCTTGGGGATCAGTTGGTCATATGTGGTGATGCACTGCATTTTTAGATGAAAAGACAAGGTCTTTTCAAGGTTATCAATGATAGTGCATATTTTTTGTTCTTCTGGAATGGTCCATTTTCTCTTGTTGGACTTAGATCACCATAATTTTAGGAAGGATGCAAATGACTCCCCCTTAGGTTTTTTGAGAGAAAATAGTTCCTCTGGACTCACATCCATACCTATGTTGAAGGCATAGTTTTGTATGAATGCATCTACAATCTCTTGGAACTTTTTGATTCCTAGAGGAAGGTGAGAGAACCAATCTATTGCTGGTCTAGCCAGACTTCAAGGGAAAAACTGCATAAGATAAGTGTCATCATATGCTACCTCCATACAATGCACCTAGAATTCCCTGATGTGATCTTTAGGGTTGCCCGTCCCACAATATTTGTCAAATTTGGGGATTTCAAATCCTTTTAGGAATGACACCATTGCGATACTTCTGTTGAAGGGATATGGGCACAAATTTCTTGGCATTATCATGGTCTTTCCTGATTGAAGGTTGAACACTTGTTGTGAGAGAAACTTGATTTGTGCCAACACATCATTTTGTTGATCAAGTGGCAGGATGAACATATTTTTGGGTGGTTTATTTGCTTGAGTGGGAGGTGGGGTGTTTTGTGTTAGGGTTAGAGATGGAAGATATCTAATAATTAAATGCAGATCTATATAATAAACAAAGAAACTAAAACACACAAAATAAAATCATAACACAGAGAATTTAACATGGTTCACCCAATCTGGGCTACATCCAACAAACCGCAGCCATCCAATACTTTTATTATCCAGTGTAAAACCTATTAAAATATTGCGAATAATCATGTTTTTCATCATATTGAAATACCCATCCGAACCCCTTTTTATCAAGCTTAGAAGCTTCCAGATTTTTGGGTTCTATAGAATAGGATTTTTCCTTTTTCATTGATTTTTCCCTTTCTCGGTGATCACGTGAAAAAGTAGGAAGAAAATTTTTCTCGGGGGCTGCTGCCCCTGAACCCCCGCCCAGGGCCTGGCCCGACCCTGGACCCTGGCAAGGATAGGGGCTAGGGTGTACAGTATACCATGGGCTATACAGTATAGCATGATCAGTCACCACATACCAACAATATCCCACTTGGAGAGTGATCAGGCTCCACACCAACACAATCTCCCACTTGGAGACTAATTCTGGACGACACTACTGCAATTACAACTCTCACTGGAAATAAGGACCTTGGACCCTGCTGCTCTATTATACTTGAATTCAACCATGAAGACCAACTAAAGTTGAAGAGGAGCTCAACTTCTCCCTTGTCACCGCCTTCGTAAACATATATGTTGGTTTGACATCTATATGTATCTTGTCCAGTTTGACCTGTCCATCCTCCAACATTGACCGAATGAAATGATATCTCAATTATATGTGTTTTTTTTAGAATGCAAAGCAAAATTATTTGCAAGATGTATAGCACTCTGACTGTCTGTAAACAAGTAATTTCTAGCCTGTTGTTTTCCCAAATCATCCATGAAAAGTTGCAGCCAAATCATCTCCTTTGCCGCCTCTGTTACAACAACATACTCTGCCTCTATGGTGGATAAAGCAACCACCCTCTGCAAGCAAGAAATCCAACTCACTGCTATCCCACCAACTGTAAATACATAACCTATGGTACTTCACTTGGTATCTATATCCCCTGCTAAATCTGAGTCAACATAGCCTTTTAAATTGGTATTAAAGCCCCCAAAACATAAACAATTATTGGATGTACCTCTCAAATACTTGAGAATCCATTTTACCGCATTCCAATGCTCAACTCCGGGATGACTCAAATACCTGCTAACAACTCCTACAACATGTGCAATATCCGGTCTCGTGAATACCATGGCATACATCAAACTGCCTATAGCTGAAGCATATGGTACCTTGGACATTTTCTCTTCCTCCTCTTGTGTCTTTGGACACATATCCTTAGTTAATTTGACATGACTAGGTAAAGGTGTGCTGATAGCTTTTGCATTCTCCATATGAAATCTCTGCAACACCTTTTCAACATAATTAGCCTGAGATAAAAACAATTTTCTATTTTTCCTATCTCTACAAATTTTCATACCAAGGATTTGTTTTGCTGCCCCCAAATCCTTCATAGCAAAAAAATTTGCTAATTATTGTTTTAACTCACTTATGTGATCCATGTTAGACCCAGCTACAAGCATGTCATCAACATATAAACATAAAATAATGTAGCTATCATTATCCAACCTCTTAAAATAAACACAATGGTTAGAATTACACCAGCTGTAGCCTTGCTCAACCATAAAACTATCAAATTTCAAGTACCATTTCCAAGGTGCTTTCTTCAAGCCATATAAACTTTTCTTCAATCTGCACACTAGTTTCTCCTTACCTTTGACCTCAAATCCTTGTGGCTATTCCATATATATTTCCTCTTCGAAATCACCATGGAGAAAGGCTGTTTTAACATCAAGCTGTTCTAAATGAAAATCCTCAGTAGCCACAATACTTAAAACAATACGAATAGAAGTCATTTTAACAATAGAGAAAAAATCTCATCAAAATCAATACCCTGTTTCTATGCAAATCCCTTTACAACTAATTTGGCTTTAAATCTTTTCTTACCTCCATCCTCCTCTTTCAACCTATAAATCCATTTGTTTGGTAAATCCTTTTTACCTGGAGGCAACTTGCATAATTCCCAAGTCTTGTTTTTCAGCAAAGAGTCTATTTCTTCTTCCATTCCATGCTCCCACTGAACCTTGGTGTTCACCTGCATAGCTTCATCATAATATTTTGGTTCACCAGCATCAGTTAACAAAATAGAATACAAAGAGGGAGAGAATCTTTCTGGAGGTCTACTTATCCTTTAAGATCATCTAACAGGAGTTTGTGGTATTTGTTGCTGTTGTTGTTGCCCAGCATGAGGAACCACTGAAACATCATTGTTTGGAATATCATCCAACACAACATAATCATTTTCTTTCTTCTCGTGCTGTAGCAACAAATCTTTGTACAACACTTTCTCATTGAATATGACATCCCTGCTTCTCACAATTTTCTAATTTTCAAAATCCCAAAGCCTATAACTAGATTCATCAATGCCATATCCAACAAAAACACATTTCT
This sequence comes from Sequoia sempervirens, assembly GCA_007258455.2. Lineage (NCBI taxonomy): Eukaryota > Viridiplantae > Streptophyta > Pinopsida > Cupressales > Cupressaceae > Sequoia > Sequoia sempervirens. Next base: position 19,001,629 of record VDFB02358134.1, on the reverse strand, counting down.
TTGATTTTGCATCAAGCTTGGTTCTATTTTCAAAATCTACATGTGCAAATGCTTCACAACCGAAGGTTTTGAGAAAAGAATAACTCATCTTCTTACCTTTCCATGCTTCCTCTGGAATACCACAACCCAAAGGATTAGAGGGACCTCTATTAATTAAATAAACAACATTTTTTATAGTCTCTGCCCACATTTTTAAAGGAAGCCCAACATGCAATCTCATAGTTCGTGCACGCTCCATTATTGTTCTATTCATGCGCTCAACCACTCCATTTTCCTGTGGAGTCCTTGGAACCATTTTCTGCCTACGAATACCATTTGAGGAACAATAATCTTCAAACTCTTTACTGCAATACTCACCACCATTATCAGATCCGAGACATTTTAACCTTTTACCCATCTCATTCTCAACCAAGCTTCTCCATTTTTTAAAGGTTTCAAATACATCGGATTTTTTCCTAAGGAAATAAATCCATACCTTCCTAGTTGCATTATCAATGAATGTAACATGATACAGAGAGCCACCGAGAGAAGATACCTGAGCTAGTCCCCATACATCCGTATGCACAAGCTCCAATTTCTCATCTTTCTTTTGCTTCCCATCCTTGAGAAAACTCTCTTTTGTTTTCCATACACACAACTTTCATAGAAATCCATATTAACACATTTTAGACCTGGTAAAACATTATTTGAATGAAGTAATTTCATACCTTTTTCACTCATATGCCCAAGTCTATTATGCCATAGTGTTGATTCAGAGTCCACAGCAACTGTATGATCTTCTACCTGCTGAACTATAACAACTGTTCCTGAACATTGACCTTTTTTCTGTAACAATTAAAGTAGAAGGAAGAGTATGACTTGTACAAAGATATAAGGTTCCTACTTTCACACCTTTTGCTACCACTAAGGCACCCTTTGTGACCCTCTGGTTTTTACCACTAAAAGTAACAACACAACCTTCATCATCTAGTTGCCCTATTGAAATTAAATTTCTGCTTAACTTTGGAACATGCCTTACCTCACGTAGTAGCCAATGATTCCCATTCCACAACTTAATCTTGATTCTTCCCTTTCCAACAATCTGACAGGGTTCATTATCTCCTAAATAAACCAGCCCAAAATCCCCTTGGACATAATGAAGAAAATAACTTCTATGGGGGGTAGCATGAAATGAAGCCCCTAAATCTAACATCCAAGAATTATCAGCATTATCAAGGGAAAGAATCAAAGCATCCTCATCAAATTTATTACTTACCACATTTTCCTCTTTACTTCCTTCCTTTCTGTCTCCTTTATTTTTTTGAGACTATCAATCTTTCTTCAAATGACCTGGCTTACCACAGTACCAGCAATCCTTCTTGTCTCTAGATTGGGACTTTCTATCCTTTGATTTTCCTTGTGACTTCCCATTATTTCTGGAATTGTTTCCTCTCTCCTTTTTTCTGCCTAATGTGGATGTTCCACCTAAGCTTTTCCTACAAATTTCCTCACTCAAAATAACACCAACAACATCATCAAACTTCAATGTTTTTGAACCAAAAATAGAATTTCTAATAGCCATTACCAAGCTATTCTAGCTTTCAGGCAAAGAAAATAGAATCAAAAGATCCCTAACTTCTTAATCAAAGTTTACTTTTACAGAAGTTAATTGACTGGTGACCATATTAAACTCATTCAGATGATCAATAACTAACCCACCTTCTACCATTTTCATATTAAATAAATGCTTCATAAGAAATACCTTATTCGAAGTGGAAGGCTTTTCATATAACTTTTCCAAGGTTTCCATCAACTCTTGAGTTGTCTTTGCTTTTGTAATATTGAATGCCATTGTTTGTGCTAGGCACAAATGAATATTTCCAAGAGCCTTTCTATCCAAGATCTCCTAGTCCTCATCTGACTTTGCTGCAGGTTTCTTGGTTTTCCCTTCCAATGGACACCATAAATCCTTCTGATAGAGATAGTCCTCCATCTCCATCTTCCATAACTGATAATTCTGCCCATTAAACTTCTCAACCTTCTTACCCTCATCTGCCATTGCTCCCACTCAACCGTGAGACCTTTCCTATAGACAATAATTGAAACACAACCCGCTCTGATACCACTTGTTAGGGTTAGAGATGGTAGATATCTAACAATTAAATATAGATCTATATAATAAACAGAGAAACTAAAACACACAGAGAATTTAACGTGGTTCACCCAATCTGGGCTACATCCACCAAACCGCAGCCATCCAATACTTTTATTATCCAGTGTAAAACCTATTACAATCTTGTGAATAATTGGAGTTTTCATCATACCAACATTTTGTGTGTTTGTGTGAGCTTTCTGGAAGCTCTGTTTCATGATCAATGATTGTTGGTACACTTGCAGTTGTTTCTATTCCAACAAAACTTGTTGTTGGTTTTGTTGTTGTTGGGCCAACAATGCTTGTTGTTGGGCTAATTTTTGAATTGCTTCTTATTGTGCTTGTTCTTGTTGCAAGGCTTCTTGATATGCTTACCATTGAGATGCTTGTTATTTTTCCTACACTTGTGCTTGTTGGGCTTGCTATTGGGCTTGTGCCTGAGCTTGAGCTTGTTGAGTAGCTTGGGCAGCTTGTGCAACTTGTGCGGCTTGAGCTGCTTGTGCAGCTTGGGTAGCTTGAGCAACTTAGGTGGCTTCAACAACTTGTTATTCTTTCAACAATGCTTGAGCTTGTGCTTGGGAAGCTTGTTGCACTTGTTGTGTGGCTTGTTGTGCTTGTGCTTGTTGAGTATCTTGCTATGCAACTTGTATGGCTTGTTGAGTTTTCACAACTCATGCAACTTATTGTACTTGTTGCACCTAGAATTGTTGAAGAGCCTTTTGGTAGGCTTGTTGGGATGCTTTCAAAGTGATGCTATACTGGTTAGTTGTATTTGATCTTAGTGGTGGTGGAGGTGGAGGATTAGGGTTTGTTGAGGAGGTTTTTGTGGTGCTATTGGATTGATGATAGGGGGTTGATATGGTGCAATTGATATGATAGGTCCTTGAGAGACCATAGTTGTAGATATTTGGCATGTTGTTGATGGTGTAATGATTGCTTGGGTTGTTTGGATAGGTATCATTTGTTGTTCCAATATCAATGGCATAATTAGAGGATTTGGTGCATTGATTTTATTTATGATTGGTGGGTTGTTTTGATTCTATTGATTGAAGATTGGTGGAGGGGGTTTCCCTAAACTGAGGATTTGTTTGGATGTTGATGGTAGAGGTGGAAACAGTGGGAAAATGGGTGGTGTGTTTCCTTGAGGAAATGATGATGAGGAGGGGTCAAAGATTCCCCCTTTTCTAAATAACCCACCCTCTCCTTGTGAAGACATAGGGAGAGAGGTTTGTGTGTTAAGAGGATATGATAGTGTTGCATTGAAAGAGGATGAGTTGGCAGGGTCATGAAAGACAAGCGAAACATATGGGTGTAGTAGATTTTGAGGAATGGATTGACCCAAGATGGTGTTTGCGTCCAAGTCTTGGTAGTTAACAAGGGGATGCATTTGAAGAGCATGAAGAAATGAGCTTCCCTTGTTGACAATAGGTTGAGTTGGAGCAAGGGATGATGTGGGTTGCGGGATTTTTTGTATGATTCTTTGGAAGGATGCTATGAGTGAGACCAGCAAAAAAATCCACAAAGGTTTCTCCATAATAGTGTTTACATAAAAACTAGAAGGGAGTTTAGCCCTTTCTTTTTCCAATTCGAGCATGTATTGTGAAGGATTTTGAGTCTCATCATGGCATTGACAATTTTGTGAGTCTCAGGGTTTTGGACCATTTCAATGATCTTGTTTTAAGTCACCCCTAATACATTGTTGGTGATGTCTTCCACTTGGCCACCTTCCTCTTGAGGATCTTGTGGCATTAGAGGAATATTGGGTGGGGGATTGCTAGATCCAATGGGATTGATTTTTGGTGTGGTTTGAATCAAGTCACTGGAAGTGGATGTTTCTTTGTTTGTTTCCATTTTCCTCTTTTATTGAGATCTAGTTTGGACCATAAAATGAGGATCAATTTTCAGGAATGTGGGAGTTGAACCTCTTACTCCTTGGATTGATCTAAACTTTAGGTACAAAAAATAAATTCTAAGATACTAAGGATCAAAGGATGGCGATGAGATAATGAAGGATGGATGAGGTAAATGTTTGAACTCTTCATGAACCTTGAAGGAGATACTAGACTTTAGGAATTTTGGATTTTTTATTTGGATTGGGTTTGATTTGATTTGGATTTGGTTAATGAACTTGTAAAACTCCAAGAGGTTGGATGTTGTCTTAGAGAAAACTTTTCCACAAGAGGATAATTTAACTAAGTGTGTGGAGAAGGATTCATCTACACACACCTAGACAAACAAGATGCTTTTGATTTGTTCAAAGGATTTTCCAAAAGTCTAGTATGAGGGATTTTTCCAAGATTTCAAGAGTTGTTTGTTGGTTTGATATTTTGAAGATGGGTAAAAAATGTTGATTTTGATCCTAAGAGACTTAGAAATACTTTTTCTTACAAGACCTCAGTGTTGAAGACATGTTATACTTCCTATGTGAGAAACTCAAACCTTTGAAAAAGACTTGGATTTTGACAATAGTAAAATGAGTACAAATTGGGAATTTTCTTTCATGGACGTTTGTAAAAATTGAAGACCAATCTCTCTCTAAATTTGTAAAGTATTGAGAGACATTTCTTGAGAGATTTTGGACTAAAACCTTTGGACTTTTGTTTACGGATTTTGATTTTGTGGGAAATAATTTAAGAGAACACATGTGAGGTTCAATTTGTCCTTTATCTTGGCTTAATGAGTCATTTTTACCACAAACACCCTCTTGCTTAGCTTTTGAACTAAATGTCTAATGTCTCAATTTATTCTCATCCCACAAGGTCCATTATGTTGAAATCAAGGAAAATAAGGCAATAGTTCCCTATTGTTGACTTTAGAGAGCAAATCGAGCCAAGCTTCAGTTCTCATGAATCTCCCATCACAAAATTTTCATCTCTACAAGGAATCACAAAAAATGTGGGGCAACTTCAAAGGTCCGACCTCTTGCACCAACAAATAGAAAGGGATTTTTGGCTTCTAGACAACTTGGCTTTTAATATGGGCATCCATTTGGCAGAGATTACATATATGACAAGTGACCATTTCTTCCCAACTTATCGGTAAAACCTCTCATGATACTTGAAATTTCCTCAAGTATCTATATTTATATACTAGGTGGAAGTAGCTTGGATTTAGCTTGTTCCCAGTTTAGGTCATTCCCTTCAGGTGAGTACTTTTTCCCACCAAGGTAGGCCCTCTAAAGGTAAACAAAAGTGAGCAAGCACATCCATAGTTTGATCAATCTTGTTTTCGAGAATAAAGAGACATCACACACAATATATTTAACTCACACTAGCGATATTTTGTTCAATTTTAAAAGCCCAATTGAAGTGTGGAGGAAATCCTTTATACAACTTAATATCACCAAAAGGATTTTGATTCTCAAGATCACTTTGAAGTGTGAGAGAATTGCATACTCCTTTTAAATGATATTACTTTATGGAAAGGATTACAAAGGACAAAGAGCACATGTTCATTTTAACTTCAAAAGAAAAAATGGATTATTTTTTAGCACCAAGATGAAGTGTGAAGTTTGCTTGTTCAATTTTAAAATACAAAACCAACTCTAGTAAGTTCCTAAAGTTCTTTTTAATCCCTTTCATTGTTATTTTTAAGCCCAAATGAAAATTATTTTGAGTCCTAAAAGCTTAAAGATAACAAAGCCTTAAGAATGGGACTATAATTTCTCCCAAAGTGTTTAAAAACACTTGATACAATAGAAAGAAGATTCCATAAGAAACCTTTGTCTTTTTTTCCTTCCTCCCCTTTTGATCACTCCAACCTACAAAAACTAGTTAAAACTTGCAGGAAACAGAGAAAAAAAAATAGTTTGAGGTCAAAGGTGATCAAAATGAAAAAGCACATGTTAAAAATAACTTGAAATATGAGTTTTACCCCAACCTAGCAGCGTAATCCACAAAGGAATCATAGTTTGAAGGGGTCCAACAATGCTCTAGTGAAACCAGTAGCACTCTATGGAGAAATAGAGACCGCAATTATGTCATTGTTTCAACCAGCGATCCTCTTTGGGGTTTGATTTGATTTGGGCTGAGGAAAATGACTTAAGCATCATGGCTTGGAGTGTTGTTGGCATTGCTAAATAGTGTCGCTAGACTGATAGTGGCATTGTTTGACCCCAGTAGCATTGCACTTTCCTGTACACACAAAAATTTGAAAACAAAATTTTTACAAAAAAATGTGTTAGATTCTCAAGATTATCCCTCCTTGTGCCAAAATGTGAATGGTGGATCTATATCTGCACAAACATAAACAACAAACACAATATTAGTCAATTATACAAAGCCAAACCATCATTCCCCATAAGATTCATTTAAATTTCAAGAACAAGAAACAAAATAAAGAAACCAAATGAATGCTATCTAATCTTTCTCAAAACAATCAAACTCTCAATCCCATGGGGGAATTGGTGCTATTTTGATGTGGAAAATAGCCCTTTCCCAATTCCTTGCAAGCTTGATGATGATCAATGGTGCTTCTTGATAAAAATTTCAATAACCTAGCTATGGTGGATGAAAAACTATGAAAAACCTTGATGAACTTGGATGAGTTTTCCTTAAATATGTGGATAATGACTTTGTATAAAGTTGTGGATCCAAAATTAGTAAAGAGCTCTCCATTTATAGAAGACAAGGATAGAAGAATGAGCAAAAAGGATGAATGTGGGACTAAAGAACAACCAATAGAAAAATGACACTTGTCTACATGTTAGTGGAGAGAGGTGGAACACATTTTGATGAGTGTACACATAAATGCTATTAGGTGGAAATTTGAAATTCAAAAAGATGACTTGAAGGATGATTCAAAAAATGGAGTTACTGCCACTTGGCTCAAGAAAAAAGACTTGTAAGAGAAATAAAGGCCATGTTGGAGGACAAGACCTTTGGGAGGGAGATTTCAAATTTGAAGAATATTCCAACTTGATGCCTTTTTGAATGAAAATGGATGAATTTATAAATCAATTAAATTTATTTACTTGCACAAGTTGCAAAATATAGAGGATTTGATGGATTAGTGTTAGTGTTAATCAAGATTTGATTAACTTAGATGGAAATTAGTTGATTTGACACTTTGACTTAGATTTTTGGATTTATTTAAATTGAAATAAGAGGAATAATGATTATTAGAATTAATTAAATAAAGCTTTATTTATTTAATTAAAAGAGAGACATTAGGATTAATTAAACAAAATGATTTATTATAGTGATTTAATCAAACAAAATTTATTTATTCAATTAAAAGATGAAATATGATGAATTTACATAAATAAGAGTTATTTAATTAAATAGTTAGTAAAGGAGATTATTCAAAGAGAACTCATGTCAGTAAATCAAGATCAGGTGCATGAGATCAATCAGTATAATTTGCGTGTCTACACATTTAGGGGGCTTTGTGACACAAGCGCGGGTTGGTGATGTCAGGTAATGGTGTCACACTGTTGATCTTCTTGATTCATTTACCTAGAGACCATATCGACAGTTTCCTCCTTGGGAGGACAATGTTGAGCATCTAACTTCTTGTCGGCAACCATGATTCCTTATTGGGAGGAAAATATAGTCCCAACATGTTATTGATTATTATCTTCCAAAGCAATTTTATTAGTAGTTTGAGGAGTGACAGGGGCTTCCTATTGGTATCATAGAGTTTTCTAGGTCCTCTTAAGAGGTTAATCAGTGGGGGCACATTATTAGTGTTAAGGTAGCAGAGCAAGAGATTGATGCATCACAACCTGTTTAGTGGGGTGCTCGTGTAGAGGTCACTGATGTGGGTACCACATCAGAGTACGATGCATGGTGGGTTGAGCATAGGCCCATCCCTTATATAGATCTAGACTAGCTTGGTTTGGTAGAGAGACTTGGGAGAGGTCCTTGAGGTAGATTTTGTGGCCAAGGGTGAGGGTGAGGAGATGATCGTGGTAGGAGGGATGGTGAGGATGATGGGTGTTGTTTTTTTTTATTAAATAACCAATCAGATCTCGCCAAGTACTTATGAGCTTGCTAGACTCAATTCTCAAATACCTAAGAGACAATTGGCCAATGAATGAGATGAAGAGGTAATGCTTCTTCTCTTGCACTTCAGGCTCTGCAAAACCTAGAGGGTGATCCCACAATGTATAGCATACAAATATCCTAAACTATTAACTCATACATTGCATAAAAAAGTAGATGTATTCCCATCAAAGACTAATTAGATGAAATCCTTTAAGAAATTGGAATTTCCCTTAAAGAAGTTAAACATTCAAAGCCGAGAATACAAAATACTACCAAAATTTAACAAAGGTGGATCAATGGAATGTATATTTATGAAAATTGTTCTAGAATTGAAAGACTAGAAGTATGGAACTACATTTAACAATTCAGTCCAGTGCCATTTCCACTAGTAAGGAGTCAAAACACAAAAAATTGAAATAAAAGGATAATTTAATCCCAAACATCTATGATCCTCATAATTTCCTTACAATTTACACATCAACATGAGTCAAAATCCTACACATATTTATCAAATCCACTCGATATGAATAAGAAAATATGATTTAACTAAAGCATTTAACTGATCCATTGAATCAGAGCAGAAATAAAATTATACATCAAAGTGAAAGACAATGACAAGTAATGAACAAATCCTTGATCCAATTCCATTAATAATCCTTATACAATATCAAAATGGAGAAACAACAAACTCGAGAGACTTGTATTTTATTTAGGTATGTTCAAAAACCACATAATTGACCAAATTTACTAGTTCGACTCAAAACTTTAAGACATAGACTCCATATCTATTTTCTATGTTCTCAATTTGCACAATTCCTATCTAGACTTCAACAAAAGACCTGCACTAATGGTCCTGAATTCCCCTTTATAAGAACAAGGGATAAAAACAAGCCTTAGGCCAAATAGTAAACATGTCACCTTATTATTCGACTGCTACAACATTCATTCCCATTTCAATTATATTTAAACTTTCAATTAGAGGGAATGTACATGAGACAAAGATATTTCCATTTGCTAAGAGAAGCAAAACGGCCTTCCAAAAGGCACATGTCAAAAAGAATAATCTTCTAACCACTATAGCTCATTCCTTTCATCAAACAAAATGAAAAAAGCTGCAAAGCTAAAAAGGTGAACACGCATCCTCATCAAAAACCACATCATCAACAATTAACATTTACCTGTGAAACATATATTTGTTGTACATTACAATTTCTAAGGTGAGACCTGTACTATACTTGAACAATCATATATGTTTCCATTTTTGTACTTACAAACCCAATTCATCAACAAATATTCTCTTTCATTGCTCATATTCAACATCAGATGGCCTATTGAAATCAATGATTTCATCCATCTTCTTCCTATATGGAGAATATTTTGTCATTACTGAACTGGATTCCCTGTCAAAATCCTCTAGAAAGCTAATGATAAAGGAAAATTTCTCCAAAGCCTCCTTCAGAATATTAATATCAAATTTTTCACAAATAAGCTCTACTCTGGAATCAATTGTATTTTCTATTTTATTCTTCCACATCTGCAAGGGTTTCACCTCATCATAGAGATGTTGAATATTAGGCAACAGTGACAAATTTGCCTCATCAAAATCAGTCTTAAATTCTCTTATTTTCTGCTCCAATGAAGCAACATAACCTTGAAATTTTTGCTCAATAATGTCATTGACAAATCTATAAGTCAAGACTACCCTTGGATATTTATCCTCTAATTTGCTTAGACCCAACTTCCATTAACTCCAACTTCTCAACCCTAGGCACCCATTTGTCTAAGATTGGGGTGGCTAACTTCTTATCCCTTTGAGATAACCTTATTACATTCAACATTAAAGAATAGTTTGCATGGACACTATTCAATTTTCCTTGAATTTTTTTATTCAAGTGCTTCAAGACAGTATGAAAAATCCTTGAATTTTTTTCATACATTGTGTCCTATACCTATTCAAGAAACTTCTTATACACTTCAATTTGTGTGAGGAGTTGTTCTCTTGTAGGCTCATCTGATGGGATGGCACTTGATGTGCTTGGCTCCTCAACTATGAGTGGATCTTGCCCCAAGTTGTATGGAACTATTTCCAAAGAATGATCTTGTGGGGGATGTACATTTCAAGAAGTCGGTGGTGCATGAATTGAGCTAGCCTAACCTTGATTTCTCAATACTTCTACCTATTGCGTATACAATGTTAACTCAGTCTCTAGCATGGATACCTTTTGCTGACTCTTCTCATATTCATTTATAAGGTCATGATACTTGCTCCTATAATCGTCCCTTTCAAGAGTGAGGTCTTCCACTATTGCTTTAGAAAAACTTGCAACATTCATAGCCATATCAACTGCTTCCAAACATGGGGTTTTTCCACTAAAATCTGATCGCTCAACAACTACCAGCTTCCTAGATCCTAGAGCTAATGACCAGATTGCCAATGTGTCCCATTTTTCTCTAAATGTTGATCCATAGAGTTCCAACTTCACCTCTTCTTCAATTTGCAACAAGGGCTTTTTAGACCTCCTTATATAATCAAGCACTATAGCATCATCAATATCCTACTCATGTAGCAACAATACACCACTCTTCTTCACAATTTCTCTACCCTCCTTAGCAATAATATTTCAAAATTCATTCCTCATAGATTTCCTTACATTTTCCTGAATGATTCTTTTAGGGAGATCTGGATGTAAGCTCCTCTTAGTAGCCACCCTTTCCACATATTCTAGAGCTTTCTCTCTCCATACAAAATCTTTGAATGCAGGTGTTTCAACAAAAAGTCATATTCAATAAATGTTTTACAAGCCTCCATCCTCAAATCATTTGCATTGTTTAAACCACAAAGATCAATATTTTCTAGCCTAAGGCTACCTTCTCTTGAGCTTGAGGAAACTTCCCTTATGGGAGAGGGAATTCCTTGTTGTATCTCCTCAGGAGTGATAAGGATATCATCATCCTATGTATTAGAGTAATCAACCACTCCTTTTACCTTAGTTTTTTTCCTTTTAAGAGGTGGTTGCTCCAATGGAGTAGGAATTCCTGGAGGTGAATGAACATCAATGAAAATGGAGGTTCTTTCCTTGGAGGTGATGGAACTGATCTCTCAGGAGAAACCACCTTTGATCCCTTAGATGTGGCAGGGGTTGGCAATGTTTACTCTTTATCTATTGTATTATTTCTGGAATAAATTCTCATTTGCTTGGGTGGCTGATAAGCATGCCTTTCTTCCAATTCAACAATAGTATCTTCTCTAGTTACTAGTGCTTTTCCTTTATCTATGACCTCCCGTTCTTCTCTCAAGACACCCACTATATTTTCAAAATTATCTAGAACATAAATAATCTTACTGAATGTATCCTGTATATTTGGAAAACGATCATAGTTAGGATGTCTTCTTTGAGCCTTTTCCATCATTTTATTGAAAGCAAGATATTTAGCTTTCCTTTCATCCTATTCTGGAAAGATGGAAATATTCTTGATTGCATCTTCAGGATAGTAGAAATTTTGCACAAAAGTACCAAGTCTTTTCTCTTCCTTTAATGCAATAATGCAACCCTCAGGATCATGATTCCATGGGTGCATAGTATCCAATTTTTATGGTGCCAGTAGATGCAACAACTCCCTCCATGCTCCTTTTTCCATAACAAAGTTGACAAAGATAGTCCATTCTAGGAGGAATGAGCCTTTCCTTTTTGTATCAGGTAAGTGTGCTGCTTGGGAGGCTCCTAGTTGCCTCATGACTTCAAGGAACCCAATCCTCAATGGCACATTTCTTGGTAGAACATATGGGTCTATGTAAGTTCCATAAAATCTAAATATTTTTGTATCAGGGTATAAGATTAAGTCTCAGTTCCATAAAATCTAAATATTTTGTATCAGGGTATAAGATTAAGTCTCCACAATTATGGCTCAAATTCAAATTATTCCTTTTCTCCATAAGCCTCAGGAACTCATGTATTTCCTTGAAAATACTCAGTGGGTCATAGACCAAATATCTCCTTAGTTTTAATGCAAAAGCATTATGGAACACCACATAATTATATTTCTGGTCATCCTTGTCAAGGATCTGGGTCCAACATTGGATGGGAAAATCAATACCATCTTCTTTGTTTCTCAATTTCATGTCCTCAAAATTCTTTTCTCCCTTAGACAAGAACATACGCATTAACAAGGAATACCGCCAGAATTTCACCGAGTCCTTTCCTTCTTTCAATTCCACCAGACCCTTGTGGATATTCTCTACCAAATATGTGGCATAGTGATGAACTATGTTGAAGGCTATATTTTGTAGATGTGTTTCCATGTAACTATACTCCCTTTGTAATGTGTTAGGTGGAGAGAAATCAATGATTTTGCACAAGGAGTATACAGTTTTCTTGAAGTAACTGGTGAAATACTTCATTGGGAAAGGCTCTAACTCATTCTTACCAATCTTTATTTGTCTCCTATTCTTCCTAGTACCAGTGCTAGCAATGTGTGTGGGAAAAATTATTTTTCTGATCAATACTTTGGTGTTCTCGTATTCTTTTCTGATGACATACATATGAAGAGGAACCATATCCCTATTCCACTCATGTAAATCAAAAACATCTATAGTTTCTTCCTTGGTTATCCTCACCATTTCCTTTCCATCAAAGGGTCTGATTACCCTGGAAACCAGGTCATATCTTGAAGCAATATCCTTCAACAAGTCAACATCCATATGCACATTGGGAACCACCAGATTTCCCATGTCAAATCTCCAAAGGTTGCTAAGAGGAAACCCAAGATTCCTATTCCTAAACCAATGCTGAAATAGCTACCATCCAGTGTAGGGAAATACAACATCTTTGATAAAACACTATTTTCCTTGAGTATCCCTTCCCTAGGTTTAGTACCATAAAATAGAATCCTTCCCTCAATATTTTTACTTGTGGACCTGGTTTCAATTGATCAATTACATTTTGGGATAATTTTCTAGGTTGAGTTACAGAAGTGGTAGTTTGTGCTTTGGACACCATTGGTAGCAAGATAAGTTAAAGCAGAGTTAGGATTTCAATATCTGGTCTCTCGATTCAAACCTAGGGCTTGGCTAAAATGTAGATTTTAAAAGGTCCTACAAACTTATGACCTTTTAAAGAAAAAATTAAACATAGATAAAAAAATCAAAGCAAAGCATAAAAGCTTGTTCGATTGAAAGTTGTGAAAGGCAACCCTAATCCAAAGAGTTTGAATAAAGCATAAAACTACATTTATGTTACTTATAGCTTTTACTAGTGAGAAACCCTCATGCCGACCATGTTGGATCCTAAAAATAGCCTTCTTCAATCTCCCGTATGCTCTAGATGTGTCTGTGACTCTCAATTATGCAAGAACCAATCATTTACACCCAATTTTAGAAAAAATTGAGTAGATTTAGAAGTCACTTCCACCATTACTACTTGCTCATGTGAAGTAAGAAAAGCTACAATGGTTGTACTCTCAATTTTGAATATGCACCATTGATCTCCCATTGAGATGGATTTTTGGATGACCCAGATTGAGTCAATTATGTTTGAGTTCCCATCATCATAGCACACCAATCCATCAGGCAATGAAACCTTGCCAACTAGATTCTATTTCATCTACCCTTGGGATCCACCTTCCTCATTTACAAGCAACTGAAGAAAACACATGGAATTTTCTCATGGACCTCATAACTTTTAACCCATTGACATCTTAATCTTGCAAAATGGCAGGGAACAACAATGATTGATCCTTCTGTTTCAATTGTAGTCATTGATTATAAAGGTGAGGATTCTAGACTAAAAAGTGAAGACCAAGCCCCACATGCGTAGGTGTACATGCATCAACATCTTGCATACCTCACAACCTTTAGTAAGTGATCACTTAAAATTTGTGAGTCAATGGGGAATGGATTAGATCAATTCCTATGATCAAAGGATCTTCAAACCTGCACACTCGATAAAGTTAGTTTTAAAATGGAGCCATGACTAGGCCAATGATAGTTTGACCCTCAGGAAAGTGAATTAAATGTAAGTCTTTTGAAGTAACATATTTTTCCTAACTTAGGGAATATTTGAAGTAGGTAAATGCACGGGTGACCAAATTTCCTAAACAAAGGGGCTAGTAGTAATATGTATTCGAAGGCTCAAGTGATGACTTAAAAGAATAGTGACCGACCATGACAGTTCAATATAAAATTAAAAGAATGAGGATTTAAGATTGATCATAATGAGGTGAATTCTTTTAAATTAAAACCCTAAACCTTGTTGATGGATAGAGAAGCCAAAATTTCAAAGGCAAAAATTTCAACTCAAAATTTCCAAAATTTTCAATATCTCTACTAGTGGCTCATGCTCAGGGACATATACCCCTAGTGGGTATAGTGAGGATCTAGATCTCTTGGTGAAGCAGACCAACATAGAGAAACCCAAAAACCAAGAGTTTGCCTGGACAAGGCAAGCAGATGCAGCAGAAAGAAAACACACCAAGCCTATATACACTAATTACAAGGATATACAATGTACATGGAGAATAATCTATTTCATGAGAAATGGGATTTTAGGATCTGTCCATATACTGGCAGTTCTAAAACTTCACCTATCAAGGACTATAAAAAATATGAGTCTTCCCCATGTGTATCTACTTTTAGATAGGGCCCAAGCCATAGGGGATCAAACTTCCCATGCTTTCCTTTGTCTCCCATCTTTGCATTCAACATTATTACCATGCATCCAAATTCAAATTTCCTTTCAATGGCCTTCTTGTCATATAGGTGTTTGACTTGAAGTTGTAGCCTCTCATTTCTTTTATGAGCTTCTCTTCTAGTTTCATCAAGCTCAATCAACTCATCCATCCTATGCCGAATCTCATCACAAATTTTATCATTATATTCTTGAAAAAAAAATTACATCTTTACTAAGCTATTATGAGGTATCCTTGATTCTACCCCATATACTAAATTGAATGGTGACTGCCCAATCACCTTTTTAGCTGTAGTCCTATCAGCCCATAAGGCAAGCTGCAATTTTGAATCCCACACCTTTTTGTTCTTCTCAATCATCTATTTGATGATCTTTATCAAAACTTTGTTGCTAGATTCAGCTTGTCCATTTCCCTAAGGGTGATAGGGGGATGAGTAAGAGATGAAAATTCCATTCTTATCATAGAACTTAGTAAATTATTCAAACCTAAAGCACATGGCATTATCATAAATGAATTGTTCTAGGACTCTGAATCTACTTAGTATGTTCTTCATCAAGAATTCAATCACTACCTTGCTTGTTTCTCTTCTTGTGGGAATTGCTTCTACCCACTTTGTAAAATAATCTATAGCAACTAAGATCCAGGAGTGTCCCCCACTTGATTTCTCTGACATCTCACCAATAATATCAATTCCACATTGTTGAAAAGGGGCTTGAACTAAGATTGGCCCGAGGGAGAAATTTCTAGAAAACTTTAACTTACCAGTGAATCTATAGCAGGCATCACACTTCTAGAAAAATAGATGGGCATATTTGAACATTGTGGGCCACCAAAATCTTGCTCTTAATATTTTATGAGCAGTTGTATTGGCCATGTAGTTTTCTCCACATGCTCCCTTATGCATTTCAATTAAAAGCTCTTCTGCTTGATCACCATCTACACATCTGATTAGTACAACCTCTGGACTTCTCCACCAGAGTTCTCCATCAATAATTATATGTTTGATGCCCCATAACTTAAGAGTTATTCTTTCATTGTTAGGTATACCTTCAAGACATCTCATATTTTGTAGATATTCTACTATTATTTTGTACCATCCATAGGTTTTCATATCACATATGGGTGCTACATTCTCATGTTCAACTTGATTGATTTGATTTTATTCTAGATTAGTCTCAGCCATCAACTTGGCTAGACCCTGACCTCTTACCAACTTATTAATATGGATGTCTATATTGAACTCTTGGATCCTATTGATCCATCAACACCTTTGACCTATAGTCTCCTATTGGGTAAAGATATCTTTAACTGTTGCACTTGGAACATAAGCTACAACAGTTACACCTATCAGGTATGGTCTAAAATTCTTAACAACTTTCACCAGGGAATAAGAATGCTTCTCTATGCCATCATATTTGAGCTTAATAGCTTGTAGTGACTTACTAAAGAAAGCAATAGGTTTCTCAAAGCCTTCATCATTATTCTATAACAACACCCCTGCCACAGTATGCAAAGAAGCAAAAGTAAATAGTTGAAATGACTTGGAATAATCTAAGGATTTTAGCATAGCTGCCTCTTTGATAGCATCCTTTATGGCTTGAATTTATTTAGTAGGATCTTCTATCCACACTACATTTTCTCCATTCTTGAGCATTTTAGAAATGAGCCTGACAATTTCAGCAAAGTTAGTAACAAATATTCTTACAAAATTTATTTTCCCAGAGAAAGATTGTATTCCCTTGACATTTCTAGGTAGTGTGGTCTTGTCTATTACCATCACACATTCAAGATCAATCCTGACTCCATCTTTCAAGACAATATTCCCTAACAACTTACCTTCTTTATCTCCAAAAGCACATTTTTTGGGATTCAAAGAAATCCCATACTACAAAGCCCTAATGAGAAAATTTTCCAAGTGAGAGCAATGGTATTCTACTTTCTTGCTATGTGCAATTAAATCATCTTGATGGATGGATAAGAAAAGATCAATAAAATTAGCAAAGGCCACATCCATGGCTCTTTGCAATGTTGCACCAACATTTATTAAGCCAAAAGGCATCCTCACATATATATAAGTACCCCATGGTGTAGTGAATGTTGTCATATATTTCTCTAACTCTTTCACCATAACATGGTTATACCTTGAAATCCCATCCATCATTGAAAACAATTCATATCCTATCACTTTTTGTAACATAGCCTCCATATTAGGTAGGGGATAGTTGTCTTTCAAGGATGCAATATTCAAATTTCTAAAGTATACACATAGTCTCAAGTCACCATTATTTTTTCTTACTGGAACCAGGTTAGAGACCCATGAAGAGTGCCTTATAGGCTTGATAATTCCTACATCCCTCAACTTGCAAGTTCCTCCTGCATCTTGTGCTGCAGTGTAGGGTTAATGGACCTATGTTTTTGCTAGAAAGGCTTAGCCTCTAGTTTCAATGGTATCTCATGCTAGAATAAATCTTCCCTATAAGACTTTAGGTCATCGTATGACCAAGAAAACACATGTCTTTATTTCCTCAATAGGGAAATCAACATAGTTCTAACATGAGGTTTCATCATTTTTTCCTATGTAAACCACTGGTTCATAATCTCCTAATACTTTCAACATTTTGATACCATGTTTAGAGGAAAAATTCAATCCAAGAAACAAAGCCTCATATTCAATAACATTATTGGTAGAAGAAAATTGGAGTAGGAATAATATTTTAAAGTTTTACCTTTTGGAGCAATGAGAACAACCCCTACACCTAAGCCTTCCTTGGAATAGGCTCCATCAAAATACATGATCCAGAGGGCATCTCCTCATGGTGCATCTTGCACTTCCTTGTCAATTGGTGCAAGCTTAACTTGCTCTTCCTATTTGAGTTCTTCGACTTGAAAAGTGTCCAAACTAGTATCCACAAAGTTAATTATCACCAGTTCCTCTAGCTCTTCTACATGTTCTATCATGTGGCGAACCCTTGGCTCTCTAGCAACCTTAACATCCTTTTGGTCAATTAAAAATGTAGAAAATGACAAGTCGCATTGAATTCTTCTACCCATTGATGCACTCCATTTCCTTGAAAATAACATCTCATAAGTTGGTGGAATGTCAGCTATTGTGATACTCATGAAAAGCTCCTCCTCAGGGAAAGTTGCCAACTTATATGGAACTTTATTGATTACTCCAATAATTGGCACCTCCCTCAAATCCATAGCATAACACTTCCCATAAGTGATATCAACCTTTAATCCCATTTCTTCTATGAATTTTACTGGTATAACATTGTTTGAGGCCCCTGAATCAATCATCCAGTTTCTAAGAAACTTTCCATAAAAAATTAAGCTTAGAAAAAATGGATTAACTTGGCTTGGGTTTGCAATAACTATAGTTCCCATATATATTTTAGGATTCTCATTATTTACTACCTCCACCTCAACACTCTTCTCTATACTTTTTCTTGAATTAGATTGATCAATCACCACTTTATCCTTACTACTCATGGAAACACTATTGATGAGAGTGAATGTCTTATTTTTATGCTCATCAATTCTCATAATTTCTAAGAATGGTATTGCAACTTTAACTTGAGACAATACTTGGAACATGCCTACAGGGGAATACTTTGGTAACTTAGGGAGTATCAACTCCATAGGAAGTACCTTGTCATCCTATTCTTCAACGTTTTACGTACTTGGCTTCAATTCCTTTACCTTTGTAGTCTAAGGAAAAACTTCACTATCAATCATAGCCTTACTACCCTTTTTGGCCCAAATTCTCATCTCCTTACCTTCTTTAGGTTTTATCTCCTATTTCTTATTTTTAGGCTTAGTCCCTTTGTTTCCTACATTGTTCTCCTTCATAAACATGCTACCAGGGTTACCCTAATTACCCCTCATAGTCTTATTCCTCAAATGAAGATTGCTTCTTGCTTAAGCCTGATCAGCCAATGCAATTGTGTATCTTTCAATTTCTTCATTCGAAGGCCTTATCAAAGAAATTTTTTCTAACTTAAGAGTGTAGACAGTGTAGTCATTCTTTGTTTCTTCATCTGAGAATACTTGTTGATGGTAGGAACTTGCCTCTTGCCTTTGCACATCCACATCACCTCTAGTTGGCTCATTATTAGAGGAGTAATCATCACAAGAAGCATCTAATATGGTCATAATTACATTCATAATTGCCTCATTATCATGAGCAGAATCATAAATTCCTTGATCATTTGATGGCTCTTCTATCAATCTAGCAACTACACATTATTGTGCAGAATGTGGCATCTGACATACCCCACACCATGTAAAATATTCAATGACATTTGTGGAATGTTTCTACAGAGGATCAGGTGTGACTTGAGCATTTTTCTAATTAGTAGTAATTGTCTTCCCATTATTCCAGTTAGTATGGTAAGGGTAGTCTTGTAATCTCGGTGGCCTCTCATTCTACAATAGACTAAGAACTTGATCTAACTTTTCATCAGGGGCTGCAACTTTTCCTGCCTTTTCATTTTGAACTCTAGGATTTTTTAGAGGTTTAGGGCCATCCCTTCTTCCCACTTTACCTAATGCTCTCCTATTATTTTCAATATTTATTTCCATCTTGTAATCTTCTCTTAGGTTCTATGAATTCTTATCTCTAATCACGTAACACATTTTGGAATCATATGCATTGCAGTACACCACTAGACATGCATTTTAATCAGGTCTCAAATAACCAGGGACTTTATAAATAGCCTTTTGTAATCTGAAATTGAACTCAATTTCCATCTCATATGTCCCTTTGTGATATTTTTAAAATCATGTAACCAAAACCTAGGATTAGTTTGATCTCCATACTGTTCTCTAAAGATCTTATAGAAGGAATCTTTAGAATCAATGCTTGCATCAAGAAAGCTTTTGTACCAATCCCTAGCATCTTTAGTTAAGGATTGCATAAAATATTTCATAGCAACATCTTCATTCCATAGCTCAAAATCTTCTACAAAACTTTAGAAATATTTTACATGGTCCTCACCATTGAGAGCATTATTACCAGTAAAATTGGAGACATGTTTCCTTGAATTATCTAGCACAGGGTTTGGATACCATGGAATGTTCTCAAAACATAACTACCTACATGTATCAGTATGCAATAATCTTCTTCCAAAGGGTCCTTCATCCTCATTTTGGTTATCATTATTCCTTCTCCTATCATATTTTTTTTCAAAAATCCTCATTTGGGAATCATATTGGTCATTGAACTGGACTATCTTGGCCTTGTTTTTTGGTTGTGAGGATGAACTAGAAGGAATTGTACTAGATGAGTTCTTTTCATTTGAATGAGGCCTTCAAGATGGGATGGAGGATTGAGGGATTTGAGCTTCAGGGATAGAAGCCTTTATAGTGGATTCTAGGTGTTCGCCTCCTAGAATGATTCAATAACCAAGTCTTTACAACCATGACTTAGAGATTGGAAATCTAACCTAAATAGCTATCTCAATCATCATGAAGGTGCATTTAACTGGTCAACCCAGGGATGTGAATTTGAAATGGGTCAGCACAGTATGTGCACTATGAACTCAAAGTAGTCATCTTCATTCTACAACTAAGGAACACACAATGATGAAAGTAAATTTCTTAGAAGGGAATACCATAAATACCAATAATCAATCAAAAAATACATCAAACTAAAATGCATAACAGAAATGAAAATCTGAGCAACAAATAGGGCACTACTCTATCTACTTTGGCTGCAGGAACAGTCATAGAAGGAAATTCTAGTGGCTGCAGGAATAGTCGGTGCCAGATTTCTAACTAATTACCAAACAACAAGTGATACTAAACTAATACTAAACTAAAAGGATGGATTAATCACCAAGTGGGACCCCTTGGATAAGTATCCTCTAAAAATAATGAGAACTCAGCTGCTTGAACTCATAACTTTATTTTATTCATTGTAAATCATGAGTACAAAAGATTAATGTATCTGTATTACCAAAAACTTGAGAGTGCAAGTAAAATATAAAATTGTGCAACCTTTAAGGAAGGAGCATTAGATCTTTATTTATACTATCAAATAAACAAGGTAGTCAACTCCACGATTGGGAGGACACCATTTAGGGAAAACAAAGAAAGTGGAGTGGCGGTGGTTATGCGTGCATGGAATTTGGTTAGACATGTAGGTCCAAATGAAAATTTAGTACAACAATAATGTCTGCATCTACTCAACCAACATTAAAGTCCACTACAAGGAAGTTACATTCAGTTTCAATGAGGAACCTTTTGTCGTCGACCTCCTTTGACCTTTGAGTGACTGATTTGTTGGATGTTACGATGTATGCCCAACTAGCGGTTTCTTCCTCAACTTAGCATCCTCAAATTAAATCTGCATGGAAATGTCAATATGGACAATAACTGCATATCTATAACCACCTTAAGGAACATTCATTAACCACATGAAAAATTAATATAGATAGTCCACTTAATATGCCAATGTCATTAAAACTTACAAAAATAAGATTAAGCCCAATGTCTATGGTTTGAGGGAAAAATTATGAAAATATCAACATTTAACACTAAATTCGATGATAACTTTAGCAAATAGATCACAAATTCTACCCAGAAGTACACCATATTCTAGACTCATCACTCCCCCCAACCTAAGATATTTCTGGTCCTCCAACAAGGGAAGAGCTATTCCTTTGCTTGGTTAATGCTTTGAAGTCTGCAACTAACAAGTGTCCAAACAATAGAGTGTGTGGTGTGTGAATCAGGATCCCAATAGAATCCTCCCAATCTGTCCAATTTTCCCCATCTCTATCTCTCTACAACAATATCATATTGGTAGAACTTGAAGTTTAGTACATGCCACATTAGGATGGGTGGCTAAAAAGTTAGGGGAAGCCAGAATCACCCTTTTGTCCTTCCAATGTGAATATATTTTTCAATTCTTTTAAGAGTTGTTGCATAGTTCTGGATGGAATGAGGCTCAACCTGTTTGAGATCATTAGTTAGGTTGTTCCATCTTCGTGAGAGGTATCTCTTCATGGTTTTCTCTTTTGATTTTTCCTTTTCCTCATACCCACTATAAACTTCCTCATACTCACTATAAACTTCTTCTATCCAAGACATAATCCTATTACCATAGCTAGGTCTAAGAAGCATTTTATGTCATTCCCTAAAAATATCCCCCTGATTCCTTGATTCAGCCCTAATAGGTAGAGCGATATTAGAATCCAATTGCTTATAAGCCCCATATTGTTGTCCCCAACTAATCTCATTTTGTACCCAGGACATAAATTCCCTTAATTGGACATCCCCAACATACAATAGAAGATTCCAATCATGGTATTTAGTTACAACATAATTATGCAAATAAAACTCACACAACAAATTATTCATTTCGGGGGAAGCAATCCGATAAGCATTAAAAAATTCAACAGGGGTTTCAATAGAGGGGTTCAAATTTGAGACAATTCTTTCCAATTTAAAATATAGATATTTCTCCTTCAAATGTAGAGCATAGACCCTTGGAGGGGTCCTACATTCCAAAAATTTTGGTACTATGGTTGCCAAATGATCCACCCTCTTCTTCAGGGTGATAATTTATACATCTTTATCTTCAGTTTCCTCATCTCTCTTTTGTATTTCTTTCTTCAATCTTCATTTTTCCTTTTTCCATTCTTCTTCTCTTCTTTGTATCTATTTCCATAAATGCATAGCTACCTGGTGTATTGAAAAATAAGGGGGGTTGTGTATTCCTACCAATATCTTCTCTGACACTAATGCTAACTGTAAGGATTCAAGTTGTCCTATCAATTTCAGCTACATGGGTACTAATTGTTCTCCCAATTCGAGTTGTTGATGCAGGGACTCCTGATCCTATTTTGGATATTGTTGCAGGACCTCTTGTTGTGGTTGTAGGAACACTTTCTCTAGTTCTTAGTTTTGCTGTAGGAACTCCTGATTTTCCTCAAACTCTTTTGCAATGTTAGCAAGATCGTCCAATGTTATATTTGTTGCTCTCTCAAATATGTGTTCTTCGACATTCTCCTACCCTATTGGAGCTTCAATGTCCTCATGTTATGTCTCACTAGTCTTAGGGATTTCCTGTGAAGGCATAACAAAAGTTGGCCTGACTGGTCTTGCTTTCCTAGGAGGGCTCTCATGTTTTTCTTTGGCTACAGGATGAATAGTGTCAGCCTTTCTCTTTTTAGAACTCGACACCTCTTTTTCTGCCAACTGCCTTTTGGCCTTTCCTTTTCTCATTTCTACTTCTCTCTTCTATGCCCTATTTTTCATTAGGATGCCAAGTGGAATGTTGTCATTAGAATCTGAGGAAGAACTTTCTTTTTTTGAGTGCTCTATTCTAGAAGAATTAATTTCTATGGTTTTTTCTGTTGCAGGAGGGTTTATACTAGGGTCTGCACCATAGGTTGAAGCACCAAGAGTGGATTCATCCATGCTCAATCTTATTTTAGACCTACGAGGTTGAGGAAAAACCATAGGTTGCAAGTGCTCAGGTCTAATTTGATCAATTTCTATGAATTCTTCCCATGTCATTCCAGATACATCATGCAAAGACTTCTCAACTAGAAATTTAATCAAACAGTGGTGGGAAAGAGAATTATCCCTACCTTTTTGGGTCTCAGCCACCATGATTGAGAGAAGATTGTATAACACATTCAACACATTCATCCTCCTTCCATGCCTCATGTGATTCAAAAGCTTGAAGTGCATGAAATGAAAATTCAACTGGAGACCATCATAGGTGATGTATTTGATAACATAAATGACTATCTTCTCCCATGGCTCGAGTAGAAACATTCTCTTGGCACCTTGCTCATCTATGCTCAATGGAGGGTTGTTTGGCTCTATAAATTCAACCCTAGTTGATCTGGCATCTCTGGAAGCAGGGTAATTTCACCATTAGCAGGTAACCCTATGACTTCTATAATTCTTTCTTCAGTTGCTATAACCTCCATCCCTTTTACTATGGCCTTCCCATCAGACAATGTCTGGGTGGACTCTAGTGCAATATCTTCATCGAAATCATCCAGGTTCAGGAAGTAGTCTATCCATCTACAATTTTTGAATTTGGCCAAGTAGGGTGCATCCTATAGTAATACATCATGCATTGTGGGTTCATTTCGAATTAACCCACCTCCCATTGTCTGCAATCAAAATAATACTTTGTGATTTCTTTCCTGTAATTCCATCTGAAAATCAAGTTCACCATCCTGCAACACTTGCTAACTTCAATGCCAATGTTGACTAAATTTTCCCTTTTTTAACTTACCTTTTGTTTGTAGTGCATTTTGAGATATGACAAGGTCAATAAGGGAAAGGAAAGAGTAATAAAGGAAAGCTATAATGAAGAGAAATGGTGGCAACAGTTGGTATCACCTCACACATGTGAGCCTTCCTCTCACTCAGATTTCAAATTGGATTAATTTAAATTTTGCTGATGTAGACCAGCATGGATTGACACGTGGGAAAAATATTTCACATCTTTTTCTCCCCCTAACCTAAATTTGGGCATGCGTCCACACTTGCAAGATGGTGATTTGAAATTGTAGGGAATATTGGCATGCCATAGTGAATGTCCATACTAACGTACAACAATTAAATGAATGGACTTAAAGATAATTAAGATATAGCAATTAATGTGCACATACCTTAATGTATGGAGGATTCGTTGCAGAGATTATGGAGAAGGTATCGCTCACCTTTTAAAGAAATAAGTTGAGCAATTAATGAGGATGAGGTGGATTGAAGTGATGGAAGAGAGAGAAAAGTGGAAATGGATGGGTGGATGGGCGGATGGGTGAAGAAATGGACTTCCATGTAAGTGGAAGTCTTTATTATGAGAAGTACATACCTTAATTAGCTAGAAGGAGGGACACTAGGTCCACTTCCTTCAGCTACAGGAAGCTCAGATGCTACATGCTAAGTGTATTGTTGTACAAACTCCTCTTTGGAAGCTAGCTTGTGATATAATCTCAGGAGATGACCATTGACAATTAGCTTGGATCTGACAGGGTCAATGGTGGTGAGCTAAACAACTCCATTAGGAAATACCTCAGCAACCTCATATGGTCCTAGCCACCTTGTCTACAATTTTCCTGTATTCTCTTGATATCTTGAGTCATAGAGTAGTGCCCAATCTCCTGGTTGGAATTTCTTGTCCTTGATAAATTTTTCATACCACTTAATTCTCTGATTCTGCACTACCTTTATATGATGTAGGGCTGCTCTTCTTATCTCATCCAAAGCATTTAGCTGCATGATTCTTTCTCTATGTGCCTCATAAATATCCATCCCCAAATCTATTATAGTTCTAAGAGTCTTATATTCAAATTCAATGGGCATCATGGTTGTCTTTCCATACAACAACTCGAATGGAGTGAAGCATGTAGTTATTTTCCAGGTTGTCCTATAGGCCCAAATAACTTCTGGTAATCTATTTTCCTAATCCTTTCTATGAATAAGTACTATTTTGATCAGAATGGCTTCAATTTCTCTGTTGGTCACCTCAACTTGGCCATTAGCCTGGGGGTGATAAGGAGTAGACTTCCTGTGCCTTATGTTGTACTCATTGAATAACACTGCAACAAGGGTTGGTGTGAATTGAGCCCCTTGATCAGTCATTATCTCTCTTGGAACTCCATATCTTGTGAAAATATCCTCATAAATTAATTCTAAAACCTTGTTATCTCTTGCATACTTCATGGTATTAACTTCTACCGAATTTGTCACATAATCAGTGCATACCAAGATATAAGACTTACCATTTGATTAAGGGTCAATGGGTCCCAAAAAATCCAATCCCCACTTGTCAAAGGGATTGATTACTACCTAAGGGAAAACATACATCTCATCATATCTGGTTTGTTTTCCCATTCTTTGATGTCTATCACATTTTATGCTATACCTTCCTGCATCCTTGTGGAGTGTTGGTCAATAATATCCGATGTTCAAAATATTCATTATTGTCCTCTTGGTTGCAAAATGTCCTCCACATGGTTCATTGTGGAATGCATGCAAAATTTCATATGTCTCATCTTCTCTCACACATCTTCTCATGACATGGTATTGTCTAGTATAAAACAAACATCCAACAATCCGAGAGAAAGGACAAGATTTTTCAATGAGTTCCCTTTTCTCTTTTGGAGAGAAGTGAGGAGTAACCCTACTTGTGACCAGATAATTAGCTATGTCATCATACCAAGGTGTTTGTATACTGAGGGAGAATAGATGCTCATCAGGAAAAGAGTCATCTATGGGTTGATTATCTTCTGATATAGTCAGTCTTGAAAGAAAATCAGCAACAACATTGGCCTTTCGTGGCTTATCCATAATGGTTATATCAAACTCCTGCATCAACAATAACCATCTGGCTAGTCTTCCTGTGATCAAAGGTTTATACATGAGATATCTAATGGCTACATGATTAGTGTGCACAAAGATTTGGTAGCCTGTTACGTAATGTCTAAATTTGTTCAGTGCATAGATTACTGCTAACAATTTTTTCTCTGTCACTATATAATTGAATTCAGCTCCCTATAAATTTTTGCTGACAAAGTAAATGGAATTTTCAACAGATCCTTCTTTCTATCCTAAGACTGATCCTATGGCATAATCTGATGCATCAGTATGGATGTGGAAAGGAAGCTCCCAATTAGGCCTTTTGTGTATAGGAGAATGATTCAAAGTTTCCTTCAAGTCATAAAATGCCTTGTCACAAGCTTTAGTCCACTGGAATTCAACATCTTTAGTGAGAGGGGTATACAATGGTGTTGCTACCTTGCTGAAATCCTTGATGAAACACCTATAATATCCTACATGACCCAATAAACTCCTAACATTCTTCTATTTTGTAGGTGTGGGCATATTTGTGATTACGTCAAACTTTCTAGGATCTACTTGAATTCCCTTATTGGAGATGTAGTGGCCAAGAACTACAGCTTCGTGCATCATCATGAAGCACTTTTCACTATTTAGGGACAATTTTTCATCTTCACATCTCTATAAGAATCTCCTGAGATTTTCCAATGCTTGATTAAAATCAACACCATAAGTGGTAAATTCATCCATATAAATTTCCATGCAATCATGAGAAATGTCTGAAAATATGCTAATGGTTGCCCTCTGAAAGGTTGCAGGTGCATTGCATAAGCAAAATGGGAGTACTAAATAGGAATATGTTCCCTATGAACAGGTAAATTTTGTTTTCTCTTGGCCCTCTGGTGCAATTTGGATATGATTGTAGCCGCTAAATCCATCTAGAAAAGAAAAGTATTGTTTTCTTGCAAGTGTGTCCAAAACTTGATCAATGAAGGGTAAGGGAAAGTGGTCTTTCTTGGTGGTAACATTAAGTTCCCTATAATAAACACAAACTTGGAATTTCCCTCCTTTCTTGGGAATAATCACCAATGGAGACACCCACTAACTATCTAAAATGGGGTAGATAAATCCTGCATCTAGTAATTTCTGCAATTCCCCTTTCACAATTTCTCTTAGTGCAAGGTTAATTATTCTTTGTGGTTGTCTTACTAGGGTGCAATAATTTTTTATGTAAATTATGTGTGTATAAAGTTTAGGGTCCAATCCCTTCATATCATGATAATCCCATGCAAATGCATGCTGATGGGCCCTCAATAAGTCTGCCACTAACAATTGTTGTTCTTCACTTAATTTATTGTTAACATTTAGATACTTTCCTTCTGACACCTATACTTATGTAGTTAAATCTATCATGGTTTCTTAATTAGTACCTTGAGTTCATATAGCAGCATTGTATGGAACATATCTGCTACTATAGGATGTCTGTCTGCAGGAACAATGGCTACAGGAAGAGTAGGAAAAAGTGTCTTTATTGGAGTAGCAGAATGAGAGGATGATGCTTCCTCCAGTTCAAAATGGTTTTGAATGATGTTAGCCAATACTTCATCCTCATCTTGAAGCTACATGAAAGAGATTCTACCTAGCATCATAAGCTACACCACAGAATTAACTTCCTCAACCTCTTCACCAACATGTGGCCATATGGGATTATCTTTAGCATGAGATGGCTAAGAAGGAGGATAAAGAACATAATTTTTAGTGCTCTTCTCATCTAAAATGGTCATGTCACCTGAAGGACATCTAATGTATGCATTTGCAGTTGCTAACCATGGCCTTCCAATAATAATGGGATACCTGCCTAGTGTAGCTTTAGGAGAAAGAATCATAAAGTCTGATGGGTACTCCCAGGAGTCTAAAACTACCACAAGATCCTCCACTAAACTATCCAACTTAATAGTGGAGCTATCAACAAGTTGTAGGACAGTAGGAGTAGATCTCATGCTTGCAATGTTTAGTTGCTGCAGGATGTCCTTGGTCATTACATTTATTGCTGCCCCTAAATCAATCAAAGCATTCTTTACTTGGATCTCATTTATAACAACTGCTACCATAGGACTGCCTGGGTCATTATACTTTGGGATAGTTACTTTTCCAAGCATGATGTCAGCTAGATATCCAACCACATGAACTATAGTTGGGTCTTTCTTTTTTCTACCTGTCTTCTTGAGGTATGCTTCCTTAATTTACTTGTCGTAGATTGGAACATCCTTTATGGCCTTTAATAGAGGTATCTGGACACATATATGCTTCAGTTGATCCAAGATGTCAAAATTTGTATCCTCCTTTTCTTCCTTCTTCTTGGAAACTTCCAATCTCTGAGGAAATAGTGGTTCTTGTTTAGTCTACTTGACTTGGACTAGTTCAGGATTTTTAGGTGCACTTGGATAAATGGGATCATTCAGAGGTTCCTCCTCCTCTTCCACAGGAAGCTAAGTGATAATGGGCTTGGAAGGGGCTGGTAGAGTAGTTCTTGAATGTAAGTGGATGTCACTTACACTCAAAGAATATGCAGAGAATTGATTTGAATTAGTAGAGTATGCAGGTTGTTGCTATGGTTTGTTATTTGGATTGGGTGTGGGCTAAGCTGGTAGCTAAGTAGGTTTAGATGCATTTGAGCTTGAATTAGCAGGTGGAGGCATTATAGTAGGTTTTTGGGGTTGAGAAGGTGGCCGCATATAATTGGATGTCTGGTTTGGCCATTGCCATCCTTCTCTCCATTGAGATGTTTGTTACCAATTTCCTAGAGGTGGCTACCAATACCCTTGAAATTGTTGCCAATTCCCCTGAGTTGCTGCCAATGGGGTGGAGGGTTTTGATGATTAGGCCAAGCATTTGGAGGGTTACTCCAAGGATATGGTGGATATCCTCCATAGATGGATGGATATGGGGGCTACCATTGGTTACTAGATGAATAGGAATTAAAATATGACCCAACATAAGATAGTGGATCCAGTGGCATACCTTGTCTTGGAGCCCAAGGTTTCCTTTGTGCAACATAGTAGACTTACTCTTCAATCTAGATTGGTTTTAACTCAAGTGGAATCTACTTGCTTTCAAGATTGGCTACCATCTTGCATCTGTAGTCCCTCTTCTTTTGTCTACATTGGGGGCAATATTTTGTCAACATTGTCTCTACCTCCTCTTGCTTCTTTTTGGCTTGAAGTGTATCTAGCTAAGTAGCTATATTATTTATAATGTCTTGCTTGAAGTATACCAACAAATGAGTAATTTCCATTCTTGAAACTCCACTAGTAGTTGTCTTACCCATGGGAGATTGGTAAGCTCTCCCTTTCTTTGAAGTGTCCCTAGAGTAGTTCTAGCATATATTCTTGATATCTTCCCAAGAAACTTGGGTGATATCTCATCCTACCATGAGGTCCAAAGCATCAGTGCAACTATCATTGATTCCACTTACTAAAAATAATTTTTGTGAGTCTTCATTGAGTGTATGGTGTGGATATTTTTTTAAGGAAAATAGAAACCTTGCAATATAATCTTCCAGGCTCTCATCTTCTTTTTGTTTCATCCTGAAAATGTCACCTCCTCTCATGTTGCTTCCCCTGCAATATTCCTTGTGTTTCTCAAGGAATTTTTTCTTCATGTCTTCCCAAGTTTCCACAACATCTCTTCCTAGGCTCATGAACCATCTTAATGCAGCCTCTTTCAGAGTGGTAGGAAATAGCTTAAGTCTATGGGCATCAGTGGTATAATAATAACTCCTACAGAATATGTCAAACTCAAACAAAAAGGTATCAGGATCTTCTGTAACAAGTCCATAAAACTTGGGGAGTGTTGAAGCAAGGATGTTCTTGATGTTGTCAACTTCATTCTAATGGGAAATGAGGAAATAAAAGGCTAGTTGGTTAGGTCTATTCCTATTTGCATCACCCATGCCTACTTGATGGATTTCCAGAGCAAAAGGGTTGTCAATCAAATTTTGATTTTTAGAGGAAGCTTCAAAACTAGTCAGATCAGGAAATGTGTCAACAAAGGGAAATGGTTCTTCTTCTTTGTTTCTGGGCAGATTTGGAAGCTCTTCTATCTAGAATTGATCAATATTGTTAGGAAGGAATCTCCCATAAGCATCTCTTCTTCTTCCTCTATGAATGCGGTATCGACTAAGCATCAGCCAACTCACTCAAACAATGAGAAAAAGAATAGTGGGTCATTACTTGCCTAAGTGAGGGGTATTCAAAGAACAAAATTCAAAAGTACTACAACAACAAAAAACTACAAATGACTCCAAAGAACTCCCTAGTTTGACACCATCCCTAGCAATGACACCAAAAATCTTGCCTCCTTCAATGATTTATTAACCAAGCCTTTACAACCATGATTCAAAGATTGGACATCTAACCTGAATAGCTATCTCAATCATCATGAAGGTTCATTTAACTTGTCAACACAAGGACATGAACTTGAAATGGGCCAACATAGTATGTGCACTAGGAACTCACAGTAGTCATCTTCATTTTACAACTAAGGAACACACAATGCTGAAAGTAAATTTCTTAGAAGGGAATACCATAAATTCCAATCATCAATCAACAACTACATCAAACTAAAATGCATAACATAAATAAAAATTTGAACAACAAATAGGGCACTACTCTGTCTACTTTGGCTACAGGAACAATCACATAATGAAATTATAGTGGCTGTAGGAACAGTCGGTGCCATATTTCTAACTAATTACTAAATAGCAAGTGATACTAAACTAAAAGGATAGATTACTCACCAAGTGGGCCCCCTTGGATAAGTATCCTCTAAAACTAATGAGAATTTAGTTGCTCGAACTCATAATTTTATTTTATTCACTGTAAGTCATGAGTACAAAAGAGTAATGTATTTGTATTACCAAAAACTTGAGAGTTAAATTACAATATCAAGTCATGCAATGTTAAAGGAAGGAGCATCAGATCTTTATTTATACTATCAACTAAACAAAGTAGTCAACTCCACAACTGGGAGAACACCATTTATGGAAAAAAAAGAAAGTGGAGTGGTGGTAGTTATGTGTGCATGGGATTTGGTCAAACATGTAGGTCCAAACATAGATTTACCACAGTAGTAATGCTTGCATCTGCTCAACCAACATTAGAGTCCACTACAAGGCAGTTACATTTCATTTGCGTGAGGAACCTTCTGCCATCTACCTCCTTTGACCTTTGTGTGATTCCTTTGTTGGACGTTATGGTGCATGCCTAGCTGGTGGTGTCTTCCTCAACTTAGCATCCTCAAATTGAATCTGCATGTCAATGTTAGTATGCACAATAACTTCATTTCTATAACCACCTTAAGGAACATTCATTAACCACATGAAAAATTAATATAGACAGTCCACTTAATATGCCAATGTCATTAAAACTTGCAAAAATAAGATTAAGCCCAATGTCTATGGTTTTGAGGGAAACATTATGAAAATATCAAATTTTAACACCAAATTCCATGAGAACTTTAGCAAATAGATCACAAATTCTACCCAAAACTAGACCATATTCTAGACTCATCACTAGGAAACCAAGTTTCTGTTCATCTTAGTGTTTACAGCTAGTAGTTCCATCTCTCTTACTCTATTTTCCAACTCTTCATTCTCTTTCATTAATTTATCTACCATTGAAAGAGAGTTGCTTTGTGATGTTTCCTTCTTGGAAGGACCTCCCTCGTTTATCTTTATCCCCTCATTTGTCTTTACTTCCCCTATCAACTTTTTGGGAGGTAGCATTTGTGTTACTAGGAGGAGGATTAATCGAGATGGAAGCCTTTATAGCATCACTAGTCCATGAATTTACACAAGCATTATTGGCCGAGGGAGTTACATGATCCTTTGTTATAATCTCTTCAATAGTAGGACGAGTTGCTTGAGCAGATTGAGCTTCTAGTCATTCTATTTCTTCCATCTATTGAACCTTTCTTTGTAACATTTTTCTCTCAATCATAGCTTCCCTTATCCTTCTTTATTTTTTGTCATCCCTCTTCCTTCTTAATTCATCACACCTTAATGGTCTTTCTCTAAGGAATTTCACATCATTGAAAAATTCCTTCTCATTTGGTAATGTATATCTGTATAGGATGAAATTACAATTTTGACACAACCAAGAGTATTTACATGGACAAGGTCACAAGCACCTTCATCAGAACCAGTCAAAAAATCATAGGGAATGGGAGTATATGTGTTAGAAATTGGGGTAAAGAGCCCTACAACTCTTGCACAACTAGCAATTATGTTATCTTGTTGAATCATATCCCTCTCCCTCCTACGCATAGCTCTTAAATCTTCTTTTGAGGGTTGCTCATCCACAATAGACTTCATTATGACTTCTCCCTTATCAAAATAATTATGATCACTAAATTATAACAAATTTCTTTCACATTCAGAACTAGAGCTAGAGTGAATTTTACGTTTAGGAGTCAGATGAGGGGTAGACTTACTTGTTCCTTCATCTTTAGCTTTAATCCACTTTCCACAAGAATTCTTGGACATTTCTCCTTCTAGTTTGTGCTTTAGGTGCTTCTTCATATGGCCACGAGTTCCTCACATTTGTGCTTGAGTCTTCTTCATGTTCATCAACCTTTTCAATTTCCTTCTATTCTTCTTCTTTACTTCTTTGATATCTTCAAATACTGGCACACACTGGTGCAAATATTTCAGAGTCGCCACCCAAACTGCTTGGGATAAAATTGTCGAAATTGTGTTACAAGACTTAAAATAAAATGACCCTATAAAGAAATATCACCATACAATGTAGTGATATTTGATAAGGAACCCTAAAGAACATGCATTTTATTAGAATTACTCCCAATAGAGTCACCAATCTATTGGTTGTTTTTAAAGAACCAATCATATCTTGCCAAGTACCTATGAGCTTGCCAGACTCAATTCTCGAATACCAAAGAGACAATTGGCCAATGAATGAGATGAAGTAGTAATGCTTCTTCTCCTGCACTTCGGTCTCTGCAAAATCCGAGATGGTGATCCCACAATGTATATCATACAAATCTCCTAAACACTTCATTCATATATTGTATAACAAAGCAGATGTATTCCCGTCAAAGAATAATAAGATGAAATCCTTCAAGAAATTGGCATTTCCTTTAAAGAAGTTAAACATATAAAGTTGAGAATATCGAATACTACCAAACTTTAACAAAGGTGGATCAATGGAATGTATATTTATGAAAATTTTTCTAGAATTGGAAGAATAGAAGTATGGAACTACATTTAACAATTCAAGCTAGTTCCATATCCAAGGGTAAGGAGTCAGAACACAACAAATTGAACTACAAGGCTAATTTAATCCCAAATATCCATGATCCTCGTAATTTGCTTACAATTTACACATCAACACTCAAAATCCTACACATACTTATCAAATCCATTGATATGAATAAGAAACTATGATTTAACTAAAGAATTTAACTGATTCATTGAATTAGAGCATAAATCAAATCATACATCAAAGTGAAAGATTGACAATTAATGAAAAAATCTTTGATCCAATTCCATTAATAATCCTTATACAATATCAAAATGGAGAAACAAAAGACTCAAGAGACTTGCATTTTATTCAAGTATGTTCGAAAATCACATAATTGACCAAATTTACTAGTTCGACTAAAAACCTTAAGACATAGACTACATATGTATTTTTAGTGTTCTCAATTTGTATAATTTTGGTCTAGACTTCAAGAAAATACCCGCACCAATGGCCTGGAACTCCCTTTTATAAGAACAAGGGAGAAAAACAAGCCTTAGGACAAATAGTACACATGTCACCTTATTATTCTATCACTACAACATGCATTCCCATTTCAGTTATATTTAGACTTTCAATTGTAGGGAATGTACATGAGACAAAGATTATTTCCATTTGCTAAGAGAAGAAAAACAGCCTTCCAAAAGGCACATGCCAAAAATAATAATCTTCTAACCTTTGTAGCCCATTCCTTTCATTAAACAAAATAAGAAAAAGTTGCAAAGCTAAAAAGGTGAACAAGCATCCTCGTTAGCACCCACATCATCAACAATTAACATGTACCTATGAAAAATATATTTGTTGTACATTACAATTTCTAAGGCTAGACCTATACTATACTTGATGAATCATATATATTTCCATCTTTGTACTTACAAACCCAATTCATCAACAAATATTCTCATCCACCGCTATATTCAACATCAAATAACCAATTGAAATCAATGATTTCATCCATCTTCTTTCTATATGGAGAATATTTTTTCAATACTGAATTGGATTCCCTTTCAAAATCCTCTATAAAGCTGATGATAAAGGACAATTTCTCCAAAGTTTCCTTTAGAATATTAATATCAACCTTTTCACAAATAAGCTCTTCTCGGGAAGCAATTGTATTGTCCATTTTATTTTTCCACATTTGCAAGGGTTTCACCTCATCATCATCAATGGAGCAACATACCCTTGAAACTTTTTCTCAATAACTTCATTGAAAATTCTATAAGTTGGGAACACTCTTGGATATTTATCCTCCTATTTCTTAGCTCCAACTAGCATGAACTTCAACTTCTTAGCCCTAGGCACCCATTTATCTAAGATTGGGGTGGCGAAATACTTATCCCTATGAGATAACCTTATTACATTCAACATTAAAGAATAGTTTGTATGGACACTATTCAACTTTCCTTGAATCCTTTTATTTAGGTGCTTAGAGATAGTATGAACAATCCTTGAATTATTCTCATGCATTATGTCATGTACCTATTCAAGCAACTTCTTATACACTTTGATTTGTGTGAGGAGTTGTTCTATTGTAGGCTCATCTGATGGGATGGCACCTAATGTTCTTAGCTCCTCAACTATGAGTGGATCTTGACCCAAGTTGTATGGAACTATTTCCAAAGATTGATCTTGTGGGGGAGACTGGAAGTGTGCAGTTGGAGAAGTGAGTGGTGCATGACTTGAGCTAGCCTAACCTTGGTTTCTTAGTATTTCTACCTATTGCTTATACAATGCTAACTCATTCTCTAGCATGGCTACCTTTTGTTGACTCTTATCATATTCATCTAAGGGTCATGATACTTGCTCCTATAATCATCAATTTCAAGGGTGAGGTCTTCCACTATTGCTTTAGCAAAATTTGGAGCATTCATAGCCATATCAACTGCTTCCAAAGCTAGGGTGTCAGTGACTCTTTTTACAAGCAACTGTCTGCTAAAATATGATTGCTCAAATACTACCGGCTTCTTAGGTCCTAGAGATAATGACCAGATTGCCAATGTATCCCATTATTCATTGAATGGTAATCCATGGAGTGCCATCTTCACCTCTTCTTCAGTTTGCAGCAAGGGATTTTTGAACCTACTTATAGTATCAAGCACTACAACATCAACAATATCCCACTCGAGTAGCAACAATACACCACTCTTCTTCACAATTTATCTACCCTCCTTAGCAGTAATATTTCAAAATTCATTCCTCATAACTTTCCTTACATTTTCCTAAATGATGCTTTTAGGGACCTTTGGATGTAAGCTCCTCTCAGTAGCCACCCTTTCTACATATTATAGATCTTTTGCTCTCCATACAAAATCTTTGAATGTAGGTGTTTCAACGAAAGAGTCATCCTCCATGAATGCTTTACAAGCCTCCATCCCGAAATCATCTGCACTGTTTAAACAACTAAGGTCAATATTTTCCAACCTAAGGCTACCTTCTCTTGAGCTTGAGGAAACTTCCCTTATGGGAGAGGGAATTCCTTGCTATATCTCCTCAGGAGTGATAAGGATATCATCATCCTTTGTATTAGGGTAATGAACCACTCCTTTTACCTTAGTTTTTTTCCTTTAAAGAGGTGGTTTCTCGAATGGAGTAGGACTTCTTGGAGGTGAATAAAAATCAATCACAATGGGAGGGAATTTCCTTGGAGGTGATGTAACTAATCTCTCAAGAGAAACTACCTTTGATCCCTCAGATGTGGTAGGGGTTGGCAATGTTTTCTCTCTATCTATTGTCTTCTTCTTCTTGGAATAAATTCTCATTTTCTTGGGTGGTTGATAAGTAAGAATTTCTTCCAATTCCATAGTAGCATCGTCTCTAGTTGCTACTGCTTTTCTCTTATTTGTGACCTCCCATTCTTCTCTCAAGACACCCACCATATTTTCAAAATTATCTAGAGCATACATAATCTTACTGAATGTACCTTGTATATTTGGAAAAGGATCATAATTAGGATAACTTCTTTGAGCCTTTTCCATCATTTTATTGAAATCAAGATATTTAGCTTTCCTTTCATCATATTTTGGAAAGCTAGAAATATTCCCGATTACATCCTCAGGATAGTAGAAATTGTACACAAAAGCACCAAGTCTTTTCTCTTCCTTTAATGAAACAATGAAGCCCTTAGGATCATGACTCTTTGGGCACACAATATCTAATTTTTATGGTGCTAGCAGATGCAAAAACTCCCTCCATGCTCCTTTTTCCATAACAAGGTAAGAAAAGATAGTCCATTCTAGGAGGAATGAGCCTTTCTTTGTTGTATCAGGTAATTGTGTTGCTTGGGGGACTCCCAATTTCCTCATGACTTCAAGGAACCCAATCCTCAATGGCACATCTCTTGGTAGAACATATGGGTCTATGTAAGTGCCAGAAAATCTGAAGATTGTTGTATCAGGGTATAAGATTAAGTCTCCCCAATTATGGCTCAAATTCAAATCAATCATTTTCTCCATAGGCCTCAATAACTCATGCATTTCCTTAGGAATCCTCAGTGGGTCATAGACCAAATATCTCCTCATTTTTGATGCAAAATAATTATGGAACACCACATAATTATATTTCTGGTCATCCTTGTCAAGAATCAGGGTCCAACATCAGATGGAAAAATCAATACAATTCACATTCTTTTTCAATGTCATGTCCTTTCAAAATTCTTTTCCCCCTTAGAAAAGAACATATGCATTAAAAAGGAATACCACTAGAATTTCACCCATTCCTTTCCTTCTTTCAATTCCCCTAGACCTTTGTGGATATTCTCTGCCAAATATGTGGCATAGTCATAAACTATGTTGAAGGTTGGATGTTTTAGATGTGTTGCCATGTAACTATACTCCCTTTGTAATGTGTCAGGTGGAGAGAAACCAATGATTTGGCACAAGGAGTATACAGTTTTCCTGAAGTAACTGGAAAAATACTTCATTGGGAAAGACTCTAACTCATTCTTTCTAATCTTTATTTGTCTCCTATTAATCCTAGTACCAGTGCTAGCAATGTGTATGGGAAACATTATTGTTCTAATCAATAATTTTGTACTCTCATAGTATTTTCCAATAAAATCCATATCAAGAGGAAACATATCCCTGTTCCACCCATGTAAATAAAAAAAATCTGCAATTTCTTCCTTGGTTATCCTCACCATTTCCTTTCCATCAAAGGCTCTGATTACCCTAGAAACTGGGTCATATCTTGAAGCAATATCCTTCAACAAGTCAACATCCATATACACATTGGGAACCACCAGCTTTCCCATGTCCAATCTCCAAGATTTTCTAAAAGGAACCCCAAGATTCTCATTCCTGAACCAATGCTGAAATAGCTGCCATCTAGTGTAGGGAAATTTGACATCTTTGATAAAAAAATTGTTTGTCACGTATCCCTTCCCTAAATTTAGGACTGTAGAAAATATTCTTACCTCAACATTTTTACTTGTGGAGGGTTTCAATTGATCAATAACATCTTAGTATAATTGTCTAGGTTGAGTTACAGAAGTGGTGGTTTGTGCTTTGGGCGCCATTGGCCTAGCGAGACAAGTTCAGTCAAAGTTAGGGTTTCAATAACTTGTCTCTTGAATCAAACCTAGGGCTTGGCTCAAATGAAGATTCTAAAATTTCCTATAGAGTTATGAACTTTAAAAGACAAAATTAAACCTAGATAAAGAAATTAAAGAAAAGCATAAAAGCTCATTTGACTAAAAGCACTGTGAAAGGCAACACTAATCCAGAGAGTTTGAATAAAGCATAAAACTACATTTATTTTACTTACGACTTTTACCTGCAAGAAACCCTAATGCTGGCCATGTTGGATCCTGCAAATAGCCTTCTTTGATCTCTCGTATAGTCTAAATGTGTCTGTGACTCTCAATTATGTATGAACCAATCATTTACACCCAACTTGAGCAAAATTGAGTAGATTTAGAAGTCACTTCTACCATTAATGCTCGCTCACATGAAGCAAGAATAGCTACAATGGTTGTACTCTCAATTTTGAATATGCACTATTGATCTCCCATTGAGATGGCTTTTTGGATGACTTAGATTGAGTCAATTATGTTTGAATTTCCATCATTGTCACACACTAATCCATCATCCAATGAAACCTTGCCATTTGGATTATCTTTCTTCTACCCTTGGGCTGCACCTTCCTTGTTTACAAGTGGTTGAAGAAACCACATGGCAGTTTCTCGTAGACCCTGCAAATTTTAACCCACTAGCATCTTAATCCTGCAAGATGGCAGGGAACAAAAGGAAATGATCCTTCCATCTCAATCGTAGCCATTGATTATAAAGCTGAGGATGCGAGACTGAAATGTGAAGACCAGTCCCCACACCCATGGGTGTGCATGCGTCAACATCTCACCTAATTCACAACCTTTAGTAAGTGATCACTTAAAATTTGTGAGTTAGTGAGGAATGACTCAGATTAATTCCTACGATCAAAGGATCTTCAAACCTGCACACCTGATAAAGTTAGTTTTAAAATGGGATGATGAATAGGCTAACTATAGTTTGACCCTCGGGAAAGTGAATTAAACGTAATTCTTTGAAAGTAACATATTTTTCCCAACTTAGGTAATATTTGAAGAGGGTAAATGCATGGGTGACCGATTTTCCTAAACAAAGGGGCCGGTAGTATTACATATTTGAAGGCTCAAGTGATGAATTAAAGGACCAGTGACTAACCACATTAGGTCAATAGAAAATTAAAAGAATGAGGGTTTAAGATTGATCATAATGAGGTGAATTCTTTTAAACTAAAACCCTAAAACCTGTTGATGGATGGAGAAGCCAAAATTTCGTAGGGAAAAATTTCAACTCAAATTTTCCAAAATTTTCAATAGCTCTACCAATGGGGGTGGTGGAGGGAGAGGTGGTAGAGGAGGGAGAGGAGATAGAGGAGGGAGAGGGGATATAGGAGGGATAGGTGATAGAGTTGTATGTTCACCTCAAGCACCGAGGTAAGCCAGTGGTTTGTAGGGAGAGGATGTTCCTTGTTAGGAGGAGGGTGTCAGAGTAGATGTCCTAGTTGCTCCAATGCAGGTAGATTTTCCTCTACATTAGGAGGAGGGTTCTAGAGAAAATTAGTAGCTAGATGTGGACATTGGGAGAGAGGAGGAGAGAGAGGAGATGGAGGATAGAGAGGAGGCAGAGATGAGATAGAAGGTGGTCATGGAGGAGGGTCTAGATGAGATACTCATCTTGGAGGCAATGGACGA
The DNA here is from genome assembly GCA_007258455.2 of Sequoia sempervirens. NCBI lineage: Eukaryota > Viridiplantae > Streptophyta > Pinopsida > Cupressales > Cupressaceae > Sequoia > Sequoia sempervirens. The sequence goes on along the minus strand of VDFB02358134.1, from coordinate 18,961,990 downwards.
GGATGCGGAGGATAGGCCATTGGATCCCCTAATGATAGCTATACAAACACAAGTATAATATCTAACACTATAGGTATAAGGGATGCAGGGTGAGATATCTCAATTGAGAGCTGAGATGGATATGTTTGTGATCTAGTTGTAGTGAATAGATCATAGATCCCTATATTTTATTAGCATAATAAGTGGTGGGACAATAGATCTGGTTCAAGAGCTTTGTAAGTCAAGTAGGGATAAATAGTACTACCAAGATTTATATGAGAGGGTAGTGCCTCTATTGTAGAGAGAACCTAGTTTTACTGAGGTGATGAGAAGGTCTCAGGGTAGGACACATTCTAGATGATCCTAGACAAATAAGGGTGTCTCCCAGCCTTGACCTTCTCCTTACCATGTGACTTAACATTCATAGGGGGATGGGTCACAGGCTAGTGGATTAGGTCATAGAGTGGTCAAACTGCGTCCTTCAAGAGATAGAGACAACATTGGTGGTGCTTGATTTTGTAGATGTATTATTATTATGGATTGAGCCTACGAGCTCCACATTTTTTACTGATATTTGATTATTGTATTGGGGTATGTGCAGGATCATCATGGAAAAAACAGGGCCTTAAGTGGCAAAAAATTCAAAAAAATCAGAGTTAGGCAACTTGACATAAAAATTTGAATAAGTTATCTATATTATTTCAAAAATATGTAAGAATATAATTTGTAGAAAATTGAATGTAGTTTCTAAACTACTAGGTTTGTTTAAGAATGAAAAAAATCTATTTGGTGAAAATTTGAAATTTCAATGCAGTGGTACTTAAATTTTAGGGAAAAAATAAGAAGTAGGTGTCTGTCTGACCACCCTAACCACAATAAAATGATAATATTTTTTTATAAGATTTTAGTTATAAGTAGAGGACTCATGCTGTGATGTGATGCATATCTTTTTTGTAATTTTTTTCCAAGTAAATACTTAATTATGAATTTTTTATTACAACTTTTTAAAAAATATAAAAACTCGTATGTCTAACCACCTTAAATTGGTCTAAACTTCATGAAATTCATTTTTTCTTTTTTTAATCCTAGTATGCAAATCATAGAATGTGATATCGTTTGAAAGCTATAGATTTTTTTCAATTAGCCTATCAATCAAGACTTTAGTCATAATTTGAATAGAAAATGATTAATAATTACTTATTAAATTGAAAGTAAAGCATAATTTATATCGGTGGAAAGCTAAGAATATCCTTTAAAAACCCTTTTCATTTCATCAATTTTGGGTAAAAAAATAGTCATCAGCCACATACCCATCATATTGCCACCTTTTGGCTCATCATGATCCTGCACATACCCATTGTCACTTATTTTTTGGGATATATATGAGATGCACCATTTTTGAGGTGATTATGTGATGTGTTATTTGTTATGAATATGGTTATTTGTGATGTTATTTATGATCTATGGATGGATGCATATGATATATTTATTATCATTACATGTATGACATGATGTATGGATTTAATTTAATTTCTATGTGATAATGACATTATTGATGCTTATATGTTTTGTATATTATGATGAATTTATGTTTTGGAACATGGTACACAATATGTGATTATTTTTATATGGATGATGATGTTCTACAAAATGATATGGGGTGATCCCACAATAGCGGGTTACACTTTTTGACCAAACTTGACATTGAACTAAACTTTTTTAACTACGTCTTCACTTTCAGACACCTATAAATCCTAGACCATGAGGAATTTGAAGATGATGCAAACTAGTGATTTGTGACATTTTATATGTAGATTCTAAACATATATTTTAAAAAAAAAGTGGAATCAAATTGCATTTCAGTTTCCATCTCCTTCAATAACTAGTTTTTAACAATAAACAACATTTTTAAAGAGTGATGATTACTTTATAACACATAATTTTTTTCTATGAATGATAAAATTCTATATATTTTTTTAATTTAGATTTGTAACTACAATATCTAGCTCCTTCACTTTGTTTCATTATCAAATTCAATCCAAAAAATGTAATTATATTCTTCTATGTTTAAAAAAATAGGAGGTATCTAATTATGATTAAAATTTTGTCAAAATCATGAAAAGTGTGTTTCTGTGCCAAAGAACATCTAGTATGCAAGGTAAAAAAAGAGCACATGGCTCCAAAATCATGGGATCCTGGGGTTTTTACTATTTTTATATTTTTTCTTCTACAAAAAATATAAGCATGTTATAATACACTTACATTATAAAACAGTTGCACTATAATCAGACCACTCACGCTTATATCTTTCTAGGGTATTGACAACCCTTAAGATTGGATTTTACTTAGGAATCTAGCTCAAAGGGTTGGACTTACATGTCAATGCCCAAAGGAATTTGTCTACAAAATTTAAATAATGGCTAAATATTGATCATTCTCTCCATTAGGCTTCCATGTATTTTAATGTCTAGCTAAAGAAATACCACAATAATGTCAAGCTCTCTCTTTCCTTTCTAACCATGTATTCTTCTCTATATTTTGAATATGTTAAGGTTTTGATCTTTAATTTCTTTTTCTTGTGTTTTTTTGTCAAAAAAAAATGTATAGCATTTTTGGTTTCATTTTTTATCTATTCATCCAAATTTGATACAAGTTACATTTTTACAAATTCTAGAATCTATTATACACATTCAAAAAATATTAACTTTTGATTAGTTTCCAAAAAAAAAAGGGGGAGGGGCACCCTCAAATTTTCAATATTTAGGATGTTTCCACTATCAAAATTAGTAAAAAAATATATATTCATTAAAAAATTAGAAGAAAAATTAGGCATAAATTATATGGTGTTAGCTAATTTTTTATTGAAGACATTTTTGAAATACTAGAAAAAGTTAGCATTTAGGGGGAGCACACTTGATGCTATGTTATGTTTTTCTAAAAAAATAGAATCACTTTGTGTGCTCCCCCTATTTGAACCCCTTAATCTCCACCATTTAAAAATATTTTTTTTATATAAATTAGATTCAAAGCACTATGAATCTTGTTCTTGTCACATTTTCAAATTTTGTCTGTAACTATCTTCAATTTCCTATCCAGGATAAGCTTTTATTGATTTCAAAAATAATGTGACCACTTAAGACCCCATTTTAGTCCCCAATTTCCATGTACATACCCTTGTTTCTATACTCAATTAAATTGGTAATGACATGTTGTACTTTCACCTCCAACTTTTTTCATTTGACAAATTCTTTTCATACACTCCCTTTATTTATCTTTGTTCACTTTTATTTGTGTGATCCTTCCTACTTATTTCTTCCCATTATAATTTTCAACTCTTTCTTTCTACATAAAATTATCATTATAGCTTGATTCAAATTATTAGTTAAATAAAATATATATAATAATCATTCAAATGAACATAATGATTACAAGTAGACTTTGAGAATAAAAGTAAATTATTTTTATTAACAAACTCTTATAAATTATCAATTTTATTCTAATATTAAAAAAAATTGACAATCAAAACTCCTAAGCAATTAAAAAATATACAGTGGTTGATCAATTATTAATATAGAATACAAATAAATGCTTGTAATGATATAAAATTTAAAATATCATAGAATGTCATAAAAGCATCTATAAATCATGTGTAAACTATATTGTTGGACCATATCATGATTATCATGCTTCTTTTCCCCATCTGTGACCTATTTTGTGCCCTACATAACACAATCACAATATGTAACACACTTATGTTACTCATTCAAATTTTCATTCCATCCATTTTTCATATGTTCTCAAGATTGGATAATGAGAATAAGGTTTGGTTGTTTTTTCTATCTCTAAGAGATGTGTTTTTCTTATTAAATGGGATTTTGAACTTCAAAATTAGAAAATTTACCCATTTGATAATAATTTCGATGAAATATGTTAAGTTTCTTCTTAGCCTTTTAGACATAATTTTTTATATTTTCAATTTATTAAATTATTTGTTTTTTTTTTTGATAAGGAAAAATAGGTTTTGAAGGGGCCCTGAAACCCTTTGCAATGACGACAAGATGGAAGAAAATATAAGCAACTAAAACCAATAGCCCAAAAAACCAAAATGTTAACAGATGATAAAACAATAGAAAGCCATCAACAAACCAACAACAAAAAAATCAGCAACGAGGCTGATCAAGCAAAAGAGTTAGGAAAAACTACAACATTTGTTCCAAGACATTCACTAAGGCCATATTCTCCTCAATGACCCCCTCATGCATCTCAACAACATCTTTAAGCTCATCAAAAGAAACAACAACCCTCTTCTTAGTCTTACTCCTCATCCTAAGACACGGTTTGACATGCATATCCTTTTCCAATGTTGGAGCAGAATCCACATTTTCCTCCACTGGGTTCAAGAAATTAACATCTTCAATTTCTTTCTCCATTTCCCCAAGCTCTAGAGGCTTACCTATCCATTTCAAGGCTTTCTCGTTTAAAAGAATAGATCCTTAGCAGTTTTCTTCAAATAGTTGTTGTTGATGCTAACCATAGTTTTCAAATCCTCTGACAGTTTACCAATTCTATCCTCAATACTAAAAACACTATCCTCTAAAATATTATTGAACATAATTTCCAAAGAGGAAATCCTCTCCTCATGAGAAACCCCCAGGCGATCAACATCAACAACTAATTTAACCAACATTACATTCATAGTTTTCACCTTACCTTTTATTGCCCATTCCTTCTAATTACCTCAGATCATAGCCACATAGATATCCTACCAATTTTTAACCTGGATATTGAGCTCCTTCACCTCTAAAAATAGCCATTTCACTAGAGAAATAAAATTCTATGTCCCATCCTTAGCCATCTCGTAGAACATACCCATATTGACATCATCCTAGTTGATAGGAGGTGGATCATTTGGCTCCAGGTTATGATCAAGTGTATTTCTATGCTCCTTTTTATGCTCCTCATTCTCTTCACTAGGGAGTCCTTGACCTTGGCCACTTCCACCTTAATTCTCTCCTTTTCTAGGAAAATTAGTGAAATCAGCCAACACTTCCAACCACTCCATCTTCACAACCCTCTCTATAGGAGATACATGATGATCCAAAATAGGGTCAAAATTCTAAGAGTTCTTGATTATCTCAATCCTCTGCCCCTGAACCTCCATAGGCACGAACCTGGGAAACATCTCACACATACCAGAACTAATATCCCTAATAGGGGCACTCTTAAGCACACCCACATCATCAAGAACCTTGACACCCAATGTAGGGGAGTTATCCACCACATCGACCTTTCCAAGAGTAAATTCCCTAATAGGGGCATTCTTCTCAATGTCCACAGCTGAAGGAACCTCAACACCAATCACAGGAGAGCTATCCACCACACCACCCTTGCCAGGACACAAAGAGGGATTCACACTCGAACCAGGAGCATCCACCTCTATCACCAACTCAATCTTTCTCTTAGTAGAAGATTTATCTTTCTTGGGGCCTTTAGATTTCCCCTTAGAAGTATTCCTCATAGACTTCGCTAGGGCTTCCCTCAATTCCACATCCATCTCATAGCCCTTGTTCCATTCTTTAGAATCATCAACCCCTTCCTTGGACACACCTTCATCCACAAACATAACATCATAATTTGAGTCTTCTTCCTCAAAACTACCTTCCCATTCTACAACAGAGTCCCTAGTATCATAACCAAAATTCTTAACCGCCTTCTTACTAGTGGTTTTAGGGGAAATTAGGATTAATTTAAGCTTAATATGAGCAAACAATAGACTCATAAGACAAGCATTAAATGGAAACTATACACAATAGAGAATCTGCCTTCGAGCATGGAATAATGCATTAAGGCTAGCATGAGCTCCCTCCATAATGGTTTTAGAGACTTACAAGAATAGAAACCACTCCGAACTTCCCAAAGATTTTTCTTCTCATCAAATTTGAAAAAAATTACAGAGGATTTCTTGGAAGCACCCCTATCTCTGTAGAATTCTCCCAGAAATTGAAAGTATTGTGACCTCCATTGTAAAATCCTCATCAATTTTAACCTCCAATCCCTTATAACACAAAGTCCTTCCATTCCAACCTTTCACAAAATAATCTAAAGCATCAGGATCAAGGCCCTAAATTCTTTGTATGTACTGTGTAACCCCACCCTGCTCCAAGTGCTCCCACACAACAACATTATTTTGGAACTCCTCGCATGAGCTCAGTTCAATTATACAATGATCTCCACCCATGGCGGAATGAAAAGAGCAAGAACCCAACAACTCCAAAAATTTCTATAAAAAAATGATCTTGGCTCTTCTCAAAACCATGAAAATACCACCCACAATACATGTGGGCTTGTCCTTCAAACTACTTCCCAACCTACTCAGCCAGACCATCATTTTATGAAAACCAATGATGTAATGATGAGATGGATAGGGTGAAGGTTCGATGTGCATAAAACAACTTAAAACATAATGAAGAACCTTTCCCCAATATCAACCACCTTAGAAGAAAGCCACCTGATCATCATTGAATATAAACTTAAGATTAAGAGGTAAAGATTCAAAAGAATCCCAGTCAAATTTAGCCACCACTCTCAACTTGACAAAATTGTCAGCCAACATATTAGCTTCTCTAAAAACATGAGAGATTTTAATCTCCTCAAAAGAATTAATGATGGAGCTAGAATCATTAATAAAATGACCTATAGACCACGAAGGCAAGAATTTCTTCAAAATACAATTAATAACATTAAGTGAGTCCTCCTCCAACTAAAGTTTAGAGACCCCTTTATTCTTAGCCAAAATGAGGCCATTATTTCTTTGTTTCTTTATACTAGAGTATGTATATTCCTCTAATGAATGTGTTTCTTTTTCATAAATTTTGATTTTCTAAGCTAAATTTAGAACAAATATTATAGGATTGTTATATGCTTCATTCTATACACAATAAAAAAATATATTTTTTAATTAGTTTTATGCAAATTATGTGACATATATGTTCAGTGATATAAACTTAATGGCATGTACTCTATGAAAAATTATCAACATATATATATTATTAAGAATATAAAAATAAAAAAACTTATATTACTTAATTTTAGCTATATATCTACCAAATAGTTTTAAATAATACCTAATTCAACAAAGAATATGGTTACAAAACAAACACTATTTTATATTTTTATTAATAAAAATAGGAACACTTATATGTGTGCTCAACACATCAACCTCCTTAATCTTAACCATTTTTAAAGCAATTTAGTAGTTATGAAACTAAATTAAAGTATTGCAATTATTGTTCCTATCAAATATATCTGAATTTTGTGTGTACATATCATGAATTACTAATCCAAGTTTAGGTTTAGCTAATTTTAGGAAAAAAGTCTAATTGACACCCCTTTTTCACCCAATTTCCATGCACTTACCTACATGTGAGCAAAAGAATGACCAATACTATAGTTTTGAAATAATAACATATTGTAAAAATATAAAATTTCAATGATTACTCCTAAAGTCTATTTGAAACAAAGTAACAAAGGAAATTTTGCAAGCCTAAAAAAGATTGGAAACCAAAAAGATTTCTAAGAAAAATGATCCAAATATTTAGTAAATGACCTCAATTTGGAATGCATGAAACTTAGCAACCATTTCATTTTAAATCACATTCTTTGAGACTAAGGGAAGCAAAAAGAGAATCAAAGGAAAAAAAACTCAACAAAAACAAGAAACCATAAAGGCGGTCCACACTTTTCCAACATCTAAATGGGTTCATTTGTGCAAGGCACAACACATTCCTATAAAGAGGTAGTTTGGTTATAGATATTTTATTTATGAGTTTTTTTTATTTTTATAATGAGGTGGTTTAGGTTAGATGTAATAATCATAGTACTATTTTTTATTGAGAATTCTATGTACCATGCACATATAGAGAAGTATTGTTGTTTATTATAACTTTATATATGAGATGGTAGAGAGTGGTAAGGTCATGATTCAAAAATGTTAAAAATTGGGATAATGTTATAGAATTCATATGACACTAATTAGCAAAAACAAGTTTTCTTAGTGCTAAGAACCCAGTTGTTTTATATCCCATAAGTAATTCATTTTATGTTTCGTATTTATGTTATTACAATGTATAATATCAAGTGAAAGAAAGTTAAGATGGTGTGATATCAAATAGTAATTCTAATGTATAATATGTGTCTCCAACATCTTAGGAATAAGTACTTGGATTCCCATGTAGGTGGTTATGGGATTAATTAATTATTATTATTCTCCCTATACTTCGAATATTAGTTTTAATGAAAATTTTAAGGGGATTTATAGTCATAATTGTGATAAGATGTAATTTTCCATCCTATAATTTAGAGAAACATTGTGATTGTGGAGCATCTTTGTAGGTCCTATATGAATTGGCCGCTCCATTTTAGAATGCTATAGTTTCATATGTCTTCTCATTATGGATTACTAGTTTAAAGATGTTAATGAATTATGGGGTGTGATTACATTTTATTTCTAAAATTTTCTCTTGATGAATGACACGTTGGATGTTTCTCCATGGTTTTACATCCGTTATTTTGTAAGAAACTTTTGGTTTCTTGTTTCCCATAATTTTATAAATTAGAGCCATGGGATAATTTTTTCACATGCTCATTTTCAAGTACCTTCACACTACCAAAATTCTATTATATTGAAGGAAGATAGTTGGATGTAACACTATTATTATATTAGTATAGACTTATCTTGTCTTTAATGTTGGATATCTTCCTAAAAAGGGTTTTCCATATGCATCTAGTGTTATGATTTTTACTTTAGATGTTTGATGATTTCTAATATTTTGAATTAAATTACATCACACTTATCTTATGGTTAATCACATGATACATTAAGTGGTAATTTTAATTTATATAATAAATGAATTATTTTTATTATAGTAGTTTACCCAATTTTTAACACTATCCATAATCTACAATGGCCTCAATTTAGTCTAAAAATATTAACATTAGAGATTGACATTTCAATTTTCAATCCAATGTATCATCACTATAATATTTATTAAATCCTAGGTAATGTAGATTTGTGTGGTAGAAGAATCCTTTATTGAAGGAATAAATTTAACTTGAAATAGATGCCTTACCAATAACTATGAAATCTAACTAAATTTTTGATGAAAATTTGTAGTAGATTACTAAAACTTGTTGATAATTGATAAGAATATTTTAAAATTTTGTTACTTTGAATTATGATTTCCACCTTATTAACTATTATAGTAGCCTTGCTAATTAGAGATGGAGTTCAATGACAGCTAAAAAAGTATTATTATTTTTCTCTTTTCACATTTTGTTCTTTCCATATTCTACTATTATGACTTGTCAAATACTAATGCACATTGTTGTTGTTTGGCATGAATATTGCTTGTAAAAATTAGAATTTAGAGGTATTAATTAAATATAAATTACTTCTAATTTAGCAATCTATTCCTATATATATGTGTGTCTTGTGTGTGTGTGCATGCATATTTATTTTACTCTAACTTTAAATCTCCTATTTATAACAAAATTTCTCCTTAAATGTTCAAATTCCTATAAATAACATCACTCGTTTATTTGAAAGGATGTTGAGAGGACATGATATTCTATTAATAGCAACACTATTCTTGAATTAGTCATGGCTTTTTAGATAAAATCAGTTAGTCTATATGAGGTGTGCACATGATAAGGTAAATTTATCTTTCAAAAAATCCAACTCAATATTCTTTATGCATGTTCGCAACCTACAATAGAAAATTATCTTATGAAAAGCATGTGATATTTTTATTTACAAAGACCTATGCATACTCTATAATGCAAATCTATTTCTAGGTTTGGAAATAAAATCCCCTTAGAGGTGTAGACCTAGAAATATAGGAAAATTATCTTTGAAAAGTGAATGTGTCTCTTATTTATATAGGTGTTCCTTTTGCATCATCAGTTGCACACTTCATAGTCAAACTTGTTCTTCATAAATTTTTCCTCATTGTTCTTTATCAAGGGCACTACTCATAATGAAATTTTGAACATTGAAATTCAAAGTTTATTTCATTCACAAAGGTGTGCCTGTAACAATGGGATTTTATTTTCTATTTATAAGTGTACATCTAATCTCCTATAATGTCAAATTTATTTAATGTAGTATAGGAAAAAGTATCCCTTTTTCAAACTTAATTTGGAAATAATTAATAATAAAATGAGCTTAATTATGCCTTGATTTAGTGTCGTAATATTTTTTTCATATTCACATTAAGTCTAGGGCCCCTTTAATAAAATGGACTTAATTGTGCCTTTTTTTTGGTGTTGTAAGGCGTATCTTTACACTTTCACACTAATCTAGGGCTTTATTAATTAATTGAGGTTAATTTTCTTTATTTGGCCCCTTTGATTCAAATTTAAGCCTAATTAATTGAAATTTTTGAGGGATAAAACCTGACATTCATAAGTGCCATTTCACAAAACTTAACTTTGGAAAATGTGTGTCCTAGGGAAGTCACCTAGGACCCATTTTCCATAGGGTGAATGGGTTCTCACTTAGATCTAGGACCATAATTTAACATAATGTTCAACCTTGAGTAATGCATGTCCTAGATAAGTGACCTAGGACCCATTTTCCTTATGGTGAATGGGTCTTGACTTAGACCTAGTACCGCCCTTTAAAATATGTTTTTGGTGGTATTTTAAGGTTCAAAATTCAAATATCATATGTCAAATTTTAGGATCTAATAATTGAAAATTAGAGAGGGAAGCCTATAAATCTAAGTTTCACATCCATTTTTCATTGGCAAGAAAAGAGTTTCATATGAGATCACAAGTATTCATATTCAAGAGAAAGGAGCAAGCAAAATTGAATTCTTGGAGCAACATTTTTGTGTTTTTATAGGTCTTCAAGCTCATTTTGTCATCAAATATCAAGCATTATTGAAGAATTGGTGATAGATGTCTATAGAGAATCGTGATGGATTCTAGGTTTTGGGAGAAGTACCATGAGATTCAACCAAGCCTAATGACTTGTTTCCTAATTAATTCCATCTTCTATGATCATTCTATTTTCAACTTAAAGAGAGGTGTATTTAGATTTATGACTTCTTAAGGGGATATGAGGTCTCCTAAAGTAGGCCTTCTTCATTGTTCATGTTTCATTTAGGATCCTATTCTAACACAGTTGAGTAGAGTTTCTTTGCATTATTTGAAATCTTAATGTTAGAAACACTTAATATTAGGATCACACACATATTTCATGTTTCTTATTTCTATTTATCATCAAGGTTTAATTACCAAATTTGGGGTTTGATCGAGGAAAACCCCATCCACCAAAAAGAAACCAATTTTTTTTTGTAGATTTTTTATAGAGATAGATCTGAGAATGGTTATTTCAAGTTATAGGAAGGAATTGTAAGTATGGAGTTTCAATTTTAGATTTAGATTTTTCTAGAAAATCCTACTAGGACCATTCATCATAGGGTCCAGTGCCTACACATTAACAAAAATGAACAATGAAGTGGTGATTATTAGCCAACACTTAAGTGGCCTCCTTTGGGTTGGCTTAACTTCACCACATTCTTTTCTCCCATGTTGTCTTAGTATCACCTAATCATCCAATGAATAATGAGAACCTGTAGGTAGTTACCTAGTTATTAGTAACTTCAATTCTATTCATTTGCAGTAGGAAATCATCATCCAACCATCAAATTCATGTTTGAAATTATTTGGCTAATAATCACGTTGATTCACAACAATGATCTGCAATCAAAAAATAACATTGTACAATGTGTCACCACCTTACTTGTTCACCTATCACCATCAATCCACTCACATCATTATCTGCTTATTGTCTATCTCTCCATTGGAGGGACTCCCAAATGAATCCTTCTAAAATGGTGAAATCTTGGTAATGAAGTTCCCATCAGAATGTCGAAGGGACACTGCAATAACTCCACTAAAATGAGAATATCTCACCGATATACTTTGTAGCCTCGATCAAGTGCTCTATACTACCTACATGTCATCCCTTCATCTTCATACAATTACATCACTAGTGCAACCTAATATATCGGTCAGTCACTCATCACCACATGTCCTGCTGACATCATCATTCACCTTTATCGACACTCTATCGAGTCCCACCTTATCGACATGTCAAAGAGGCTCACTTTCATGTTCCATCAAAATGTTCTTGTCTCTCCGATGAAAGGCTTATTGGAATGTTGAAGAGACTTGCTTTACTATCTCACTAAAAATGATGTCTCTCTTTGATGAATCCTACCAACCTTGTGAACACCTTGTCATAGTATTGAAGGAAATCATCACTAAGTCTTGCCAAAATTAGTACATCCCTTGGAATACCAATCAAGTGAAGTTCACATCTCTTAACAAATTAGGCAATCAAAAAATAATAAATTCTTGGTATCTAATGAAGAGATTAAAGGAATATCTATATCAATCAACAAGACAATAGAAAAATGATTATCATTTAGAAGAAAAATCAAACAAGGAATGTAGACTGAAGATTCTCCCTTCCCTTCATCGAGCATATTATTGATGTTTTATGTATATCTTTGTCCAAACATGTATACCATGCTATTTAAGGAGTACAATAGTGGTGATTTATTTCTCCAAGATAAGAACCTATGATGAATGTTAGATGTACGTTAAATGAAATCTACATTTATAGGAAAAAATATAATCACTATTTTTCTTTCTATATTGAAAAGTCTTACCTTTTTAAATACCAAAATTCTAAATAATATATCTTTTAGATGAAGATCTTAGAAATATGGTTTTTTTCCTTGAAAGTGTGATCTCTTTGTCACTAAAATTCCTCAAATCTATTCTTGTACTCACTCATTTCACTTATGTCTACCCTACTTTTCTCACTAATATGAAGGCTAACAGTATTGAATAATACCTTGTAAGGGTTTTTATGGTGTTGTAAGATGTGTCCTCCTAGGTCAATCCCCAGGAAATATGTAAGAGACTATTTAGAAATCAATCAAGTACCATAGAATTATGCATGAAAACTTCTTACTTCATTTAGTACTTTAAATATTTTTTTATATTCATTGTTCCTCCAATATTTTATTATGAGAGAGAACTTGTGGATTCAAAATTTGTAAATATAATTCCTTTAACTACTAGCACATAACATTATATTTTACAAAACATGTGTACTTAGTCATATTATCACAAAAAGGAAAAGGATCACACTTGGCTACAATTTAAATTCAATTTTTGAGAAGGAAATGGTCAAGTCAGTGACCATATAAACTTTCCTACATGGGAAAAAAATTGGATAGATAGGTGGATAACGACTATATTAGGATAGGTCTATGAATATGTCTAATAAATATAATACTTAGATGAATGTATCAAAGTGCATGCATATAAGGATAAGGTGGGGGATAATAATGGGAATGTGTATAAATGGGATAGGTAAAAGATAGGTGAATGAGCCCAATTGTATACAAGATTGTGTCATATATTTATATCTAGACATTTCCTCAAAATAAATAAATAAATAGCGTAAACATACTAATTTTACTATCACGCATAAACCATATATATTTTAAAATAATAAATAACTATCCAATTTCAAAAGAGAAAAATATTGAAAACCAAATGATTAAATCAATAAAAGGAAAATAACATCAAAACTTGAGGAAATTATTCCACTCATTAGATCAAAGATTATTCCTTCTATTCAATGAGTGTGTTATGGACATTAGATGGACACTTTTTTCCAAACATGTACACCATGCTAATCAAGTAATAATAGTGTTGATTCATTTCTCCAACATAGAAAAATGTGATGAGTATTATCTAATTTAAATTAATTGAAGCTTGTGTTGAAATTTTTTGCCTTATGGAATACCAATCAAGTGAAGCTTGCATCTCTTAAAAAAAAGGGCAATCAAAAGGCAATAAATTCTTGGTACCTAATGAAGGGCTTAAATGAATATCTATATCAATCAACAAGACAATAGAAAAATGATTATAATTTAGAAGAAAAATCAAACAAGGAATGTAGATTGAAAATTGTTCCTTCCCTTCATCGAGCATATTATAGATGTTTTATGGATATCTCCAAGATAAGAATGTGTGATGAATGTTATGTAAATTAAACGAAGTCCACATTCATAAAAAAAAGATAATCACTATTTTCCTTTCTATATCGAAAAGTATTACCTTTTTAGATACTAATTAAATGAAATCTACATATTTTAACAAATAATTCAATAAAAAACAATAAAATCTCAATCTCTAAAAAAATATTCAAATAAATTTACATCAATAGACAACATTATAGATAAATAATTGTTGTTCAAAAGATAAATTATACAAAAACACTTCTTCCTTCCATTATCCAATCATGTACGCCATGTTGATCATGGAATTTTGTTGCTTCAAGACCACTCTTTCCAAACAAATAATTTTCGAAGGCTTGAAGTGCATAATGAAAGCCACAAAAGACATGAATTCCTAGTCTTCAATTCTTCTTTTTGTTTGATTGGCGTACTTCCTATCGTGTTTTTCTCCAGATTCCATAATTGGTCAGTATGCAAAATATATTATAGTTGTAATTTTCTTTATATTGTATTTTTTTTTCCACCTCCATATTTATTTATTTTTGTGGGATTTTCTGTTGGGAAAAGATCCCAACTAAAGTGGGAAAAGATGAGAAAACACACACAACAAAGGAGACAACAAGGAGGCAGAATATTTTCTATTTCATTCATACACAAAAAAAAGATTACGTTAAAAAATATTTACATACAAAATCAAAGCTAAGGCTCTTTATTTCCTTCATACAATAAACTACCCAGATTCTGGTGCACTGGAGCTTTCTATGTGTTGCTACAAATATTCTAGAGTGCTAGACCTTTGCACTATGTATAATATCTTCTATTGTTGTAGGATCTTCTTCTCCTTCTACTATTTTGTTCTACTGAACATTCCTCCTTGTGCTTCTACACTCTAATTGAAAAAAATTATATTCTTCTTTTTTGTCTTTCTTTCCTTTCCCAAAAACTGCCACTCAAATGCAAAATCAACCACCACAATTAATTCACTGCCAAAAACATTAGCTAACCAACATATGTCAAAAACGACAAGGGGGTGGAAGATCCCAATGGATCTCTTTTGATGCTATATTAAATGAAGTTGGTCATTGCTGCTCAAGATTAGTAATTCCAACACTCCCCTTAATCTTGAGCCTTTCTATTTTTCATCACCATTCAAATTTTTTGAAGCACCAAAGAAAAATTTCTAGAGAAAAGTTTTTGGAGCAAACCTATTTTCAACTGTTCTATGTTTTGGAACTATCTTTCCTGGACCTGTCCATATTTTTGGTTCTTTTCTAGGTTTCTAGAACTAAAGTTTTGTAGCATTCCATCATGCCCAACCTATCTCTTAGGCATTCAAAGGAGTCTTTTGGAAATTCCTTTGTGAAAATATCAACGAGTTGGTGCTTAGATCTACAGTATTGAAGTTCAATCTCTCCATGCTCCATCGACTCCCTTATGAAATGGTAGAGGATTTCAATGTTCTTGCTTCATCCATGAAAGACGAGATTCTTATTTAAGGAAATAGAAGACACGTTGTCACAAAATATGGTTGTACCATCTTCTTGTTGCTCATTCAAATCTATAAGGATTCTTCTAAACCAAATAGCCTGACATGTTGTTGCATTTGTTGTTATGTACTCTGCTTCAACTATGGAGAGATAAACTATAGGCTACTTCTATGATGCCCATGATATTACTCTTGAACCCATGTGGAACAAATATCCTAATGTGCTCTTCCTATCATCTATATTTCCCGCCCAATCACTATCTATGTACCCAACCAACTAAAACTTATTGGAGGCAGTATACATAATGCCATGACCTTTCGTGCCATTGAAATACCTTAGAATTATTTTTCCTTCTTTCTAGTGTGCATCCTTAGGTTACTCCATGAACCTATAAATCAATCTTACTACATACATCAAATCAATTCTTGTTGCTATCAAATACATGAGGCTTCCAACTATGCTCTTGTAGAGGGTTGGGGTAGCATTATTGCTGCTATCCTCTTTGCTTAATTTTAGACCTGTGGCTATTGGGGTTGTGGTTTGTTTGTTGTCCAACATTGTAAATCACTTCAAGATTTTTTTGGCATAATTTTTTTGTGAAATAAAGATGCCATGCTCTGTTTGTTGGACCTCTATGTCTAGGAAATATTTTAGAAAACCTAGGTCTATCATTTCAAACTCATTTTTCATTTCCTCTTTGAAATCAGCAATGAAAGGATTACTATTCCCTGTGAAAATTAAACCATCTACATACAAAACAGCAACAAGAATCTCACCATTGGCTACCTTAATGTAGAGTGTGGGATCACTACTACTTTATCTAAATACATTTCTAAGAAGGTACAAATCAATTTTATTGTACCATGCCCGTGGTGCTTGCTTCAACCCATAGAGAGATTTTTGGAGCTTATAGACCTTGTCTTCTTGCCCTGGGACTTCATAGATAGGTGGCTACTCCACATACACCTCTTCTTTCAACACTCCATTCAAGAAGGCTGATTTCAAGTCCATTTGAATTACTTTTCGTTTGTGTTGGGCTGCAATTTCTAGGAATGTCTGCACTGTTTCTAGCCTTGCAACTCGTGCATATGTTTCATCATAGTCTCTTCTAGGTTGTTGTTTGTATCCATTAACAAATAGCCCTGTTTTATGCCTCTCAACCTTACCATTAGTAGTACATTTGGTCTTATAGACCCATTTAACTCCAATGACTGATTTCCCTTTGGGTAAATCACTGAGCTCCCATGTCTTGTTTCTCTCTAGAGTGTCCACCTCTTCATCCATGGCCTTACACCATTTTTTTTCTTTCACGACTTCTTCAAAATACATTGGATCACTATAGGAAAACAAACCAAAATCTAAATTCTCATCAAAATCATCATACCAGGTTGTGTTTTCATAAATTTCCCTCATGCTTCTAGTCTTTCATGGCATCAATGATGCACGCGTAGAGTCATAATTTCTAGATTTGCTTGACTAATGGACTGATGAAGAAGACTAAGCATTGAAATTTTCACTTTGTTGTAAATTTCTGGAGCATCTTCCCTACTGAAAATTTTTGGAGCAACTGTTCTGCTAAAATTTTCTAGAGATGTTGTTTTCTAAACTATTACCTTGCTGTAGATTTCTAGTGTACCTTCCTTCTAGATCTTCTTCATCCTCAAAGGGTATTGTGATAGAAATACCCATGTTGTTTTCCACCATTCCATCCCATGACTCATTTTCAATGAATTCAACATCCCTATTGATCATCACTTTCTTGGTGATGGGATTGTACAATCTGTAGGCTTTGGATTCTTCACTATAGCCTATGAAAATGCATTTTTGACCTTTGTCATCAAATTTCTGCCTTTTCTCTTTTGGCATGAGTACATATGCCCCACATCCAAATATTCTCAAATTCTCAACACTCCATTTGCATTTTGTCTGTGCTTCTTGTGGAATCCTATCACGAGCAACCTTTTTGGAGAACCTATTCAAAATGTAGACCGTTGTTGCTACAACATCACCCCAATATTCATTAGACAAACATTTTTTCTTTAGCATGCTTGCTTCCATCTCTGTGATGTTTTTTTTCTTTCTTTCATCCACTCCATTTTTCTCTAGAATATATCAAGCTATGAGTTGTTTCTGAATTCCTTGATACTTGCAAAATTCCATAAATATTTTTGAGATGTACTCTCCCCCTCTGCCTATTCTAAGAACTTTGATATAGTGGCCACTTTTCTTTTTAGCTAGGGCCTTAAGCTCCTTGAACTTCTCAAATTCTTCTAATTTGTTCTTCAAAAAATACACCCAAATTTTCTACTATAATCATCTATGAATGTCATGAAATAAACATTTCCACCTAGGGTTGGTGTCTTCATGTGACCACACAAATCTGAATGCACTAGCTCTAATGGTGCTCTTCCTCTCCTAGAATACCTAGATTGAAAGGTTTGTCTATGTTATTTACCTAGGATGCATGCTTCACACTTTCCATCAGCCTCTACAATTGTTGGTAGGCCCCTAACCATATCTTTTCTAGCTAAAATAATTAAACTAGAATAGCCTAGATTCCCATACCTCAAATGCCAAAGATTGGATGGGTCTTGGATGACTATTTTGAATACTGACTGCTGCAGGCCTATTGACTATATTGGGATTTGCATTTTTAGGGGAAACATTCAGTTATTTTTCATTTGATTTACTGCCATAACTTTCTTGCTTCCATCCTTGTCATAGATGATGCATTCCCCTTTCTATATCAGGAATCTATAACCATTTTGGACCATCTGTCCAATGCTCAAGAGATTGTGTTTCATGCCTAGGGCATAGAAGATGTTATGGATTTGTCTTTCTTCACCATGCTTGGTTTGTATGCACACTATGCCCTTGCCCATGATTGGAACCTTCTCATTGTTCCCTATTTTGATTTTAGAATTAATGTTGTCTTTGCAGGAAAATAAATTTTTGTTACCACTCATATGGTTGCTACAGTTGCTATCCAAATACCAAATTTTAGCGTTTCCTTGTTCTGTAAGATTGCATGCAATAAAAACTTGTGACTTTTTTTTATTTTTAGCCTTTTTTTCATTCTCCAAATTTGCATTTTTACTGCCTTGGTCATGTTGTTTCTTTTTACATTCACTTGCATAGTGACCATACTTGTGACAGTAGTAACACTGCACATTGTTGTTATCATTCCTTTAATTTGAGTTGCTATTCTTCTTTGTATTTTAGAAGTTTGATTGGGAGGTGTTGGTCTCCTCTTGACTATTTGAGCCTCCTCTTCTGGATTTGCTTCTACCTCTTCCCCTTTGACCTCTTCCTCTACCATTTCTTCCTCTTCCCCTACCTCTCACATTTCCTTGGGCTTTGAAATATTTCTCTAGGGAAGGAGCATATCTATTTAGCCACTACTCATGGGTTTGAAGTGAACCCATTAATTGATCAATTGCCATTTTTGAGAGGTCCTTGGCCTCTTCTATGGAAATAACCACTAGGTCAAATCTAGAGGGAAATATTTTTAGGATTTTTTCTATAATCTTCTGCTCTTCCATTGATTCTCCATTTATCCTCAACTAGTTAATCAAGGTGGGAACCTTTGTATGAAAATATAAAATGGACTCATTGTCTTTTATTTGCAGGGTCTCAAAATATCTCCTTAATAGTTAGAGTTTCACTAGTATCACCTTGCCAGTACCCTTGTAGTTGTTTTGAAGTATTTCACATGCTTCATCTGAATAACTAGCTACTACTATTTAAGGAAAAATAGCCTATGTCAAGGCTGCCTCAATCAAACTAAGGACTTTAACATCATTTTTCCTTTTCTCCTTCAACTGATTCTTTTGAGCATTGCTCAATGCTGTAAATACATTTGGGTTAGTCAAATATGTGAAGCCATTTGCTACTAACTCCCACAAATAATTTGCAACTAAAATAGTTTTCATTTTCTTTTCCCAAACATCATAGTTTTTACCATCAAACATAGGTGGTTGATGTCAACTCCTATTATCTCTTCTAGCCATTTTGCTAAATGGGGGGAAAGCTACAAATACCCAGAAACAATCTAGGGATCTTCTTCACTACCCATAAGCTAGGGATTTCTCACTACATGCCTAGGAATAAAGCTAGGGCTTTAAAAATTGAATGCCTAGAAAAATTAGGGCTCTGGTACCGATCTATTGGGAAAAGATCCCAACTAAAGTGGGCAAAGATGAAAAAACACACACAACAAAGGAGATAACAAGGAGGTAGAATATTTTCTATTTCATTTATACACAAAACAAAGATTACATAAATAAATGTTTACATACAAAATCAGAGCTAATGCTTTGTATTTCCTTCATACAATAAACTACCCAGATTCCAACGTACTGGAGCTTTCTATGTGTTGATGCAAATATTCCGGAGCACTGGACCTTTGCACTCTGTACAATATCTTTTGTTGCTATAGGATCTTTTTCTCCTTCTACTATTCTATTCTACTGAACATTCCTCCTTCTGATTCTACACTCTACCTAAAACACATTCTATTCTTCTTCTTTTTCTTTTTTTCCTTTTCCAAAAACTATGGCTCAAATTCAAAATCAACCACCATAATTAATTCACTAGAAAAAACATTAGCTAGCCAGCATATGTTAGACATGGTAAGGGAGTGGAAGATCCCAACATATTTCTTCTGAGGGTGCATTAAATACAGTTGTTCATTTCTCCTCAAGATTAATAATTCCAACGGTTTCAACATCTTTTAAAAAAGACACCTGCCATTTTCCTTGGTCTGCTTAAAAATGGAAAAGTGGTAGAATACCCAACAAATTACAACTGTAATCCATTCTGCATATATAGTAGTTGTGGAACATGGTAGGAAGTATCATTTATCAAATTGTCCACCCAATGAAAATTTCTGACAAGTTATAATAAGGCCAACAAATTGTGGGTAATATTTTAAATTATTGATGGATGTTGATTGTTAAAAAATTAATTCAAACATAAGATTTTTGAGAAAAATCTAATTTTTTGGTATTTGTTGCTTTCCCTCTATTAATTATTATCTTAAAATTATTCAATCATAATCGTAGTTATAAATATAATTCAAAAAGTGGAATTATATCTTCAATTAAAAAATAAATATCTATATATAAATGTGAATATGTACAATATCTTAACATATTAGGTATTTATTAAAACAAATCATTCAAAATTGAATGAATTTCAAAAATATGTAAGAGGTGCAAATTCAATCTAGAGAATTTAGAGTGCATTTATAATATTTCTAAAAAAATTGTGCAATTTTAGGCTATTTGTTAATAAAATCACCAAGCACACAATATAAATGATAATTAATAATATGAACTTCTATTTGAAAGGAAAGATCAGCCCTTGTAAAAGGACCACCTTTGTTATTTATGTACCATATTCATTTTTAAAAAAAAATCACAATTAAGTAGGTATGATGGATCTACAAAAAAGTAAAATTAAAATATAACTATTATGGTATAAATTTAGGACCAACTATAAAACTTAAATTATTAATGATTAAAAAATAATTATGTGATGTTTTATGGAGATTTGATTAGGTAGATTAATCTATATTTTATGAAGCATCAAAATATTCTAGGAGGTCCCATGAGTAGAAAAAGCTCTTGTTTTACCAATTCATTTCTTTGTTACATATGTCTCTCATAGATGATATCCAAAACCCCACTCCCTACAATGCATACAAAATTTATTGATGGTTTAAGCTCCTTCTAAAAGTGAAATTGATCATATATTAATTTTTTATGTTAAAAAGTGGTGTGAAAGTGAAAGGCCTAGTAGGAAGGTAGCTTGTTAGAATATATATTACACCTACCATGCAACATCAACACACACACTAGTATGGTTTTCTATGAACCACCACCTACACCACACCATATTTAAATTTGAAAAGAGAATGAGTGTTTCTATCATAGTAGTAATGCAATTTTTTTAGTTATTAAATCTTACCAAGATTAGATGCAAAAAGAATTAGATACTAAACCTTAACACAAAGGAGGTAAAAATAAAAAATGATTTTTCAAAATTTCATAGGGAAATGTCAATAGCATCCTTCACTAATGTGTAAAAAGCACATGTTCAAACCATATCCACCCACTAGAGTAGCACAAGACTTTTTTTCTTCCACTCTACCTCCCTTTGATATTGCCTTTTGTGTTTGACCTATAGTCTATTTTTCCCTTTTTCTCCAAAATAACCTTAAAGGAGGTAATTTGTGATGTTCAAAACTTACTTTTACATAGTCTTAAGACTTTATTTCCTTAAGGTTTATTTTGAAGAGTCTCCTTTATAAAAAAAGGGCATCACAAAGCCTTATTGTTTCCAAATTCACGTGCATAAGTTTTGGAGGGAATTTTTTTTGATGAAAAGTTCAAGTTATTTCACTGGCTCATCTTGCTTTAGGGTTTTGGTCATGTTGCTTCTCTTCCATAGTTTTGCAAACTGTTACAATGGATGGGATTATTGAGCTTCATGTAACATGGCTAAAAATTTATGGGAATGGTTGAAAAGTTCATGATGATTGCTATTTATCTCCCATACAAAAGCATGCAACATATGTTTTCTTGTTGTTTTAATTTCCAAGCTTTGGAGGAACTAATAGAAGGAAATTGCATGTGGAATTCTATCCGTGATGAGTGGAAGGAGTGCTAGAAAAAATATTAGTCTCTAAAGATCATATTTTATACCATACATAAGAATATAAAAGTTGTATGTGGAGTTTAGTTTTACAAAAGACAAGTCTCTCAAGTTTCAAACCCTTGCATCATCATCACTATCACTAATAATTCCTTAGTCTTCATTACATGTTACCTTTGAATGATATTTTCCTATTGGATAAGTTAGAAATGTTTCTCCATGTCAGATTTATGAAGATATCATCATAGTTAATAATGTTCTTAGTATGGTGTGTGTCTAGAAATGGAGCAATCTGTATCATTTAGTGTGTTTAAGGTTTTAAAAAGTGGATAAACAATACTCATGACATACATAGGTCTTTTGTTGGAAAATTAACCCTTCAAAAGGATAATATCCTATTGAACCCTTTTTTATTAGAAGCAACAGGGTCAAGGTTTGTGGAACTTCTTGGATCAATCACCATTTATTTCTGTAAACAAGGATTTTGGTTATTATAGATTCTCTAACCCTTCTATGGTTTTGCACCTAAAAGAGGAGAGATAGGCCAAAATTGCAATGTTCACGCTCAAGATTAGGGTAAATGTGGTTGAAAAAGGTTGAATGAGGGGTTCACCACCAATTGTAATCATGGAAAGATAGAATGTCTAAAAACACATAGAGATATGCAAAATTCCTAGAAAGATGAATAGAGATGCAAGGAGAAATAAACATAAAACCATGAAACTGAAGATGTGTGTACCTAAAATCTGTTGAAGACTGGAAAGGATTGTGGAATTTTGGAAAATTTTGATTATAAGCCTAATGGGACTAATTCGCCATTCTAGGTGATTTAGTCCTGAATTTGGAAAATGGTGTCGAAGGCCGTTTCAACCAAAAGGGTGTCTGAATCTATAGAAACTTCTAGAAAGTAGGTACAGTGGGACTAATTCACCACTAATGGATATTTAGTCCACTTAGAATTTTCTAAAAATCTGAAAGTTGAATCTAAAGCTCCTAGTCTACACTCTTTGTTTCCATAGAAATCTAAATTTGAAACCCTCATTTACAACAGTTTGAATGACTTCTTGTGTAGATTTTGACCTAGTTGACAAGGAGATTCCTTCAAGAGGTTTTGCAACCTATTCTTCAATGATCTTCAAACCCTTTAAGTACCTAAATTTGTAAACACACAAGGAAGGAGAATAAATGTTGGATGTTAGGGCATGGTGGTTTTCCTTGGTCAAACCCCTTTTAGGTAATTAAACCAAAATGATTAAATAAAGTAATGAAACATGAAACAAATGGAATAAAAATCTTTCCTTGATGATAGATCTTGATTTTTTGCAACAATGGATGAAGAATCTTCCCTTGAATACTTCAAAAATAAGCTTGAATGCCCTAGCTTGCTTGAGAAGAATAATGAATGATGAGAAAATTTGGAAGATGAAGTTGTTGAATGTGTGAAATGAGAAGGAAAACCCCATATTTATACACAATTATGCCCTAATTCCTAAAAAATACCTCATCACAGGCCGACCTTAGGTCTTAAGAAATAAAAAATTGAAATCAATTTGAAATTATCTTGATTTGGTGCCAAGGGGGACAAATTCACCCCTAATGGTGAATTGGTCCCACTCAAGGCTTTTGAGTGGTTGTTATAAATTATGTTATTTTATGTAATATTTGTCGGGTTCTTCTTCAAGAAAACACTTAAGGCTTGTAAGAGCATAAAGGGGCCATTTAAAGCATAAGAAAGGCATCAATATGGGTGTCAAGCGTAGAAAAGCATGAAGATTTGTTACAAGACCTTACAACACTTTGAAATAGGACCTGGTGAAGGTTATTTAGGTGAATTATAATGACAAGATCCTAGAAAAGTTTGGAAGTATGTTGCAACACTTTACAACAATTTTACTAGGCATCATAATATTTTATTGATTCTCAAGGGCCCAAGACCTAATGTGAATGTGTTTGACCACATTACTACATTAAATCAAGGAAAAATCAAGCCAAAATCAAAAGGAGGGCCTAAACAAGGGGAAAAGTAAAAGGGATACTTTTTTCGTGTCCAAAATTTCTTCAGGGTCATGTTTTTTGTTTCACTATTAATGTCATATTGTTTTGCTATATTTTGAAAGCATTGTGCCATTAAGAATAGACCTACAATGGAAAAGTAATAGTATTTTTTGGACCTTAAGATCACTATCCAAGTTTGAATACATGTATGTGTCATGCATGTGTTTGTGAAAGGAGCAAAGTTTTGTAGAAATGGTGAAATACTAACCCTTACCACATAATTTGTGTGAATGGAGACTAAGGAGTATCCTAAATATTGTAAAACCTAAGTTTCCATAGTGCCAAACGTCTGCATTAAAAATATTTGCAAGATACTTAAATCCTTGAGAACCTTAAATGAAAGGACAAGAAGACACTTTATGCTATGTTCAGCAAAATGAACTTACATTTTATTGTGATGGAACATAATCATTATGATTTAGTGTCCTAGAATGTTGAGATATTAAATTTTTCTATTTTGATTCTTCTCATGATGCATGTATAAGAGTAGAGTGATATTGATTGGGAAAGAAAATAATGATTATTGAAACCCTTATTATTATTAAAACCATCATTCCTACCCAGGAATGGATTGTCTTCAACACTTTCTATGAATTATTAATACCCTAGAATATTGGTAAATACTTTATAAAGTACATGATAACCTAGATGACAATTAAAAGGTCAATAAAATAGTGACAATTCTTGTAAGGATAGTGGAAGATGAAAAAGTTTTAAAAGTAAGTTGTCATCACAAAAGGGGAGGACAGTCTAAAAGGTATACCTACTATCTAAACCATATACACAAATCCATTCATGGTTAGTAGAAGGACAAAATATTATATTATAAAATTATTTTCTAGGATTATTTTTATGTTTCACTTGAGTGGATAGTGAATAAAGAGAGCACTCCAAACATGGGAATATTATTTTTCCAAAACTAGTGATATTAGTAATATATGATAGTGAGGAATGAAAATAGAGGGTCATGAAGAGTGTGATTATAGTGACTAGAGGTTGAAGACCTGAGGCACCAAGTCAAGACAAAGTGAGAAAAGGAAGAAGACAATTGGTAGGACAATCCTTCTATGGTAATGGAAAGGCATCTTAAAGATCAAGTGATAGTTCACAAGAAAAAAGTGACAGTGATCTTTATGGTGACCTAATGCAAGGACATTCATGATAGCATCCTATAGCCCTAAAAAAGAAGTAATCATAGTAAAAGAGTAGAGATATGGTTGAAGCAAATTTATAGATATATTCACATAGATCTTTGTAGAGATGCATGACCAAGGTGAAGATGTGCCTTGATAAAAATTGTCAAATATCCAAAGCTCTCGTTAGAACCTTTCTAGAATAACTATGTATTGCTAAGCTTTAAATCATAAAGGTTTATAACCCTACAAGTGCTTCATGTATATGTTAAAATGTAAAGAAATACAATATTGTTGTTTCAATGACGAGTAGAAGTGATAATGTAGAATATAAAATCCATTAAGTTATCACAAGGTGCATGAAATAGTACAAGATCAAGGAGGATGATAGGAACTATCTATAAAGACATATTTTTAAAAATAAGTAGTGGTGACCATATCATGAAACCCTTGTAATGGGTTGTTGTAACAAATGATAGTTATATGGTTACTGTCCTTTGTTTTTCTATATTGAAAACATTGAATATGAGTACATGGCATGGTAAAGTCATAGTAGGGTTGTTAGGGAGTCATTAATAGATCCATTATAATCTTTTTGAGAGGTTCATGTCATTGCCAAAGCCATATAGGAATGAATGAGGCATAGTTTCAAAATTTTTTATGTTCAACCCTTGTTGTCAAAGCTCACAAAGTCTCAAAATAATAATCACTATAAAATGTTAAAACCCCTTGGAAAAGCCTTGCACTTGTCCATGAAGGAGTAGTGGAGATATTACAACAATAATGATCTAAAAAAACCTATGAGAGTTGTCATAGTCGCAAGGATAGTGTGTCTTGGCAAAGGGAGGATAGGAATAAAACAAAAATGGTGAGAATTCTAGAAGAAATATCACAATGATAAAAGCATATTTAAAGTTACAAACATCTGCAAGGATGAAGATTCAATTCTAGTCATGATTATACAAAATAATGGATAAAGTGACATAAATCTTGACTATTGAGGACAACTACAGACCTACCAATTGAGGATAAGGAAATAGTGGTCAAATAATTGCATGTGAATGTGAAAGGTAAATAAAGATAGTTTGAAGAGATAAAAGAGAAAGACAATCATAGGAAAACATACTTGAAGATTATAGTGACAAGTAGGTGAGAATATCAAATTCCTTAAGATCATTGGTGAAAAGATATATGATCAAGTGTATGAAGGTTCAAGAACATTGGGAAAATGAAGTAGGTAGTGACAAGAACCTAGAACCAAGGAATGGTGATAGAGCACATGAGAAACATGATAATACAATCTTATATATGTGATAGTCCCTTTGGATGTATAATTTATAGAGATGAAGTTATAGTTTATAGGTCATGATGCATCAAATCATAGACTTTAATGTAGGGTTTATGGAAGTTATTAAATTCTATGCACATAAAAAAGGAGACCTTCAAGATAGTGACACCAAATGATAGTCAAGGGATTTTTTTGAAATTTCATGATCTTTCTTAGAGTTTCAAGAAACTCAAAACTTATTGAGATCATGTTAAGAGTGATAGTTAGAAGAACATATGTAGGTTTTGAAGCAAAGCAGGGGTAAAATACATTAAGTATGATAGTTAAGAGAAAAAAAATGATAGTGGGAGAAGGATTTCCACCCATAGTCCCAAATGATATTCCAAAAGATAGTGAAGACCTCTATGAGATAAAGGCATGCCAAAAAGATGTAGACGATAGAATTATTCGATAAGGTTTAGTCTAATTTTAAATGATAGTCATGTGAATAATCTTATAAGAATGGAGTAAAATGAAGAAGTTTCTATCAAACAATTTTGTAAGCACAAAATTTGTTTTCTCATGATTGTGTGTTCTAGGTGGGTCATTCATAACTATTAGGGATTATAGAATCTATTTTTTAAACTTAGTGATTAGGGTATAAAATAATTTTTTCCACATGAGATGATGGTATTCTTATTGTAGGTGACAATGTAGTATTGAGCCAAGGTCGAAGATAGTGAACACCAAAATATAGATAGGAGATATAAAGAAGTAGGTTTTGAATGGTAAGAAGATAATAATGGATATCATGAGACAAACCACATGAAAATCGATGGAGTTAATTCAAAAGAATAGTCTCAAGGTGATAAAAAATACTAAAAAAGAGGTATGATAGTCCTAACATAAAATAATAATATAGTGATAGAGTATACAAACTAGAAAAGAAAACATACCTACTATAATGACAAGATATAGTGAAAAAATGATGAATTTTAGACAATTATCTGATTATATGATGAGAATGTAGGGATAAAGAAGAATTTATGATGATATGAAGTGTTAGAAAATTTCCCTTGAATAACTCCCACGCCATTGTGAGGATTTAACCATTTTTAACCCTTTTCCAGATTATTTATGAATCAATTTAAGGAAAGTTACTTTATTTGTAGGAAGTAATGATAGTGGTTAGTAATTGCATGAGCATAGGGATCAATTTACAAGTCAAAAAGAAAATTTGGTGTAGGTCAACTCATTTATGCAGTAGGATCATTTTCAAGTTATTCTTCTACTCGTTTTCTCATCAATACAATAGTTTAAAGTCCAATTTAGGTGATTGCAATAGCGGATCCAACCCTCTCTAAAGGTTGACTTCAACTCACAAAATCCCACACTTTGAGATATATTTTAGTAGGTAGATGAGTTAATGAGTTGATAGCTCAACAAGGGTGCATACTTCATTGATAAGATTTTTTGGCATGCTTCGTAGGATTGAGAAACTAGTTTTAGTTCATTATAGTCTTCTTTTGATTATTCTTGGTATGTAAAGTAGTGATTTAATCCTTTGGAGGTGTTACAATACATACCTATTGACTATAGATCTTTGGTTGTATAAAAGATAGTACACAACTTGAATGAGAAGGATCCAGAAAAGAGGAAGCTCAAAATCATTTGATTACCTACAACTTTCTCCAACTAGAAGAAGAGGGAGAAAAAATAAGAAGAAAGCAAGTCAAGTAGTAAGGAAACTCTCCAAAACCCCTTACAATGGGAAATTCAATCATACATTCATAAATCTAAATCCTTTGATTCATATGGTTGCACTTAGGAATCAACTATTTGTAATTTTCAATGGTGGTATTCCACTTAATTTGTAGCAGCATTATGATATTCCAATGATTGACCTTAAAAGTCTTCCATTTTTAATAGGTAGGATCAAACCACCCCCATTGAACACATCAGAGATGTAGCTTCATTATGTGTAATCGATAATATAACAATAGAAAATGTTTGCATTAGAATTTTGGTTTCCTCATTGAAGGGAAAAGCATTGTAATGATTTATGGTCTTGGTAGTAAATTCTATCACCACTTGGGATTAGTTGGGCGATGTCTTGTGTTTGAAGTTCAAGGATAAATCAAACCATCTCTCATTGTTAGAAAAATTGATCACCATTAAAAGGTCTCCTCATGAACATATGAGGAATTTCAACTTTTGTTTCTTGAAGACATGGGATAGGATTCCCCAAATGACAAGACCTTCTTTTGATTATGCATTTCTATAATATTTAATGGTTTTAAATAATGAATTATCAATCATGATTCAATATATGGGTGGGAGAACACTCCCAAATTCAATGAAATTACAATAAGGGAATGAAACCACCTGATGTAAGCTGGGAAAATTACACCAAGACCCCCAATTCCCATTTTCCTTGAAAAACAACCATCGATGATGCTAATTCAAATATCCCCAATAGTTGTTGTACCTACTATGCCAGTAATAAATAATCATCATTGGATAAATAAAATACCCTTCTAGCACCATCATTTGAGTTCCAAGATATATAAGGCTTCCTACAAACATTTGGCAATGAAATAGAGAACCTAATGTGGCATACAAAATAAAAATTTCAGACCATACCAACCTCCATATCAACCCTAATATTAGTGAAATTATTCAAACATGCTTCCATATCATCCAAACAATAAATATCAAAGGAAATAAAATATTCCAAGGCCTTACCACACTTATAATCCCTATGCTCCTAGCTCTTCAAAATATTTTGTACCTATTTAAAACAATATGGCACAAGATTATGAGTGTGTTTTCCATGTAACCTGCCTCATAATAAAAAAATGATAAAATATATTGATAAAACAAGCTCTAATGGTGTAAGAAAATTAAAATTTGTACCCAAATGTAGCCCCAAAGGCACCATTGGAGCAAGGTGAATCCAAAGAACAAGAAAAAAATGACACAACTTGGATGAATTGGAAAGGAGAAGAGTTTTGTAGGATGAATCAACCTTATTCATCCATTGTAGTCAACACAAGGGATAAGAAAAGGGTTGTAGATTTGGGACAATAAGCATGTAATGGGTCTATTTAAGTTCCTCAAATGAACTAAGGAGTTTCTAGTCCATCTTATGGATCGCATGTGAAAATTTTTCCATGAAATGAGACCATGGAAAGCAAGGAACAACCAAGAACCCAACCACCAAAAATACAAGCTATATGAGACATTATTATTTTTAAAGGATAGAAAAAGATTAGTGTAGTTCCTTTCAATATTCTAGAGCATTTTAAGAAGGAAAACATTAGTATTTCAATGTGAGATTCATTGTCCATTCCTTGCAAAATGTATCTTTGGCAAGTTGCTTTTTCAAATCTAAGTGTGTCAAGTGAACCTTCTAAGGACCAACAAAAAATTGTACTCACAAATACATCCCAAGAAAAGTGTGAACAAAAAGCCAAAGAGGTAAATCCACCACCTTTCTATGCTTGTTTAATCATTAGAAAGCATTTAGTCTATAATTATATGATAGACTTAGGTGCTAGCAGTTTAATCATGCCAAAATAAATTGTGGAGTTGGGTCTTCAATAAGAGCCACTTGCAAAATGGGTTCTATAGCTATATGGGATAGCCATTGATATTCTATGGGTTATTAAAGGCTTGATTATTACCTTACATGCTTATAAAAAAAATTCTATTCCTCAAGAAGTTTATGTAATAGACATACCACCCTACTTTTCCTTGTTCTTTTCCAAATACTTTCCTACAAATTTATGTAGTTATTTTTCCTTGGTTTGGTCTCATATGTTGTTTAGGAAAAGGCAATGCACTAAAGTGACTATAAAATAAGAACCAATAGCCAAAGATCACATAGATCCATATTTACTTAGTGTTGTTAATGCAGACCTAGTTGTCAATGAATAATATAAGCACCTTGATGTCCAAGAGAATCTTACACAAACAAAGAGTATCCATGGTATATTTCTTGATGAATGTGTAGTTGAAAACCGTGTGGTTGATCCATATCAACAAGTTGAAGAGGCTAGTTTGGGTGTGTATTTAATGCACAAGGTTGATTTAGTAATTCCTAACCTTTTTAAAAGTGATGAGCATCAATGGAAATAGTAGTCCAATGAAGTTTGGTAGTTGTATTTTGATGGATAAAGGAGAAAGAAAGATGTAAATCGACAAATATTTCAATAAAGTGCATAATGTACTATTTAGCTTGAGTACCTTCAAAAGAAGGTTAGGGGTTTCATGTGAAGGGGACTTCATTAAAATCCTTTTTAAGACATGTTTTTTTGAATGAAGCCCATTCATTTGAAGGGGTTTCCTTCGTTCAAAGTCTTTTTGTGAGTGGTTCTAATTTTTCTTCTTGCAAAAACTTGTCACCCATTATTATGGGTTCACCCTGAAGTTTGATAGAACTTGGGGAATTAGTATACCATAATTTGTTGATGAGAAGTACATAAATGCATGAATTATGGCTTTAAATCCTTCAAAAGAGCTAATAGATCAAATCCACTTCACACATAAATGTTCCTAGGAAGTAGAATATGGAATAAAGTGAGGAAATGTTAACAAAAGGTGTTTTAAGTTTGTGTTTTTGAAAAGAAAAGTGAATTTAAATTCTTTAAAATTTTCTAAGGTAAATATATAATATTTGCAAATGTTCATAAGGTATTCAAATATAATGCCTTAAAAAATTAAATCAGATTTGAAATTATGCAATTAAAATTAGAAGATCTTCAAAATGTAAGAAAGGTCAAGCTCACCAAAATGTTAGGTGTAAAATGAGGTCCTAGATCTATCTAGTAGACTAACTTGGATCAATCCCTCATTTGGTTAACATTAGAACATAAACCAACAAAGGTATTATGATTGGCTAACTTCCTAAAAGGAGAGGCAATTTTTTCGGGTTCTATTATTTTGTTGCAAAGAGGGTAGATTGATTGAATGTGATTTAGTTAACCTAATTAATATTAAACCCTAATCCAAAAATATGGATAATATACAAAAATGTAAATAGAAATTGACAAAATAATTTCAGATCTAAAAAAGGTAGACAAAGTGACACCTATCACTAAAAGTAGGACCTAAAATAAATGGACATGTGTGTGGGACACCCTAGTCCTAGGGTTTTGAGCAATTTGAATCATATTTGGAAATTATAGGTATGCACTAATCATTTTTGTTTTGATATCCTCCATCTTCACATTTCAACCTACAAAATATAGAGAAAGAGAGAGGAGAGGTGGCTATACATGGTTTTTTCCTAGTAAAACCCCCATTTTGGTGTTTCTACCTCCATAAATAACTGATTTGGTAATAGATAAAAGTATGTACTTTTAACTTTAAGTGTGTTTAATGTTGTGGCAAGTAGCGACATGAAAAATAAGTGATAAAAATTGTACTTAACTATATTAGAATGGAATCATATATGTGACTATCAAGGAGATGGAAGATCCAACCTAGGAGAAACTCAAATACTCAAGGGAAATCAAACACAAAAAAATACCTCACTAAGGATAGAAAGGTAATCAAAATATAAAGGTGAGAACCCATTGAAATTAGGTCCTAATGTGCTTGAGAGATTCCAATGAAATTCATAAACCCTATTTTCCAACTTGTTCTTCAATTTTATTCAACCTTCAATCATCATAATAACATCAACATAAATATGAAAACTTGTTCATAAATATATAAACATGGATATTGATTTTGGCAAAGCTTTGTTGTAATAATTGTTCACATCTTTGTGTAATAATTTTTCATATTAAATAGGGAAATAGAAGAATAACCATAGGTGTGTTGACACATTTTAATTTCAATTTTGGAAATATTTTACTACCCAAATATCAAATTTGAGATCATATCGTGCAAGAAAAAGGTTGACCCTGACATGTGACCTACTTTTCTAGGGAAAATGGAAGAAATAGGGTGTCTAGAGCCTCGATCCATGTGTTTGGAACTTGTTAAAGTGGGGATCACAAGTTCAAAGTCCCTTGACTTAGGACCTGACTTAAATTTGAGCATTTGGTGGAGTTTTAAAGGAATAATATTGTAAATAAGATATTTTAGTGTAGTATTAGCACATTCTCTTGAGTTGGAAGGTGAGTTCAAGGCTAGAAGTGGTCGTAAATGAACTAAGGGAGTGGACACTAAAGCAAGCACCAAATAGAGCGTGAAATTGTGCTTTCACCCATAGGGAGCACAATTTATGACACTTCATTAAAATTAGAAACTTGATTACCTTCACATAAGTTTACCCCTAACAATGTAATTTTGAACATGTTCCTTGAAATTTATTTTACATTTATATGTACACACATAATCTCCTATTGTCATTTTTCTTAACAAAAATGATCTTTCTTATTCATTGGTATGTGTTGGTGTGAAAGTCCTTAACTTTTTTTTGGCATGGAACTATATGACTTCTGGATCTACTAAGATATGAAAAGGGACAACAAATATGATAATTGCACAAAATATGAAGAAAAGAAGACAAGGTATGAAACATGAATTTTTCTTGGGAAAACAACAATTTTCTCATCTCAAACTTGACACATAATGAAAATTTATATGGGTACAAAAATATTGAACCAAAATAGCCCATAATCATAAAAGAAAATCCAAATTGATTACTATACTTGCAAGAAATAACTAATTTTTTCATTTTCATTATTAGAAATTATTGCCCCGAAAGTAAAAAAATATATTTATTTTCACACATTTCCCCCAAAAGTTCTTTCTTATCAACATTATGGATTACAAATCTTAAAATATTTAATAAGATGAATCAATTTTTCTAATTTTATATTTACTTATAGCTAAAGTTAAAATGCAATTACATCCCAAAATATATTGTTATCATGATATTAGAAACCTATATTTAGGCTTTCAATTTCAACTTCCTACTAGTAGTTATTGAATATGCATTGCAATTACTATCCAACAAGTTACCTACTATAGTATTTGTGATCTTAAATGTTATTCCAATTCTAAATATGCAAAATAACTAAAATGCAATGAGGAAAAAGCACAAAGGGACACCTGAAGATTAGCCTAAGGAATAATAAAGCAAAGAAACAAGATAAAATAAAGATTGTAACTTGCTTATACCTTCTTTTCTACTAAAAAAAATCCTTAGTTGGCCCTTGATTTTGATTGCTTTGTGTGCTCCTTAGATGGCTCTTGATGCAAGATTGACAATAAGACTAGATGATAATGCAAATGACTAAAATGGCTTGGCTACATGAATGAAATGCTTGTGAATTGAGTGTTCAAAATGACATCATTTAGTTGCAAATGACTAAGTGTTCTCTTTTTGCCTTAGAGGAGGGGGTATTTATAGAGGAATTTGAATTCTATAGAGAATTCAATGGTTGAGATTAAGCCACCAAGGTCAAGATGTAGGGCTATGGTGAGTTGAGGACTCACAAGCCCTCACATCTTGACATGTAGAATGTGAGATGGGCAAGGATAAGATGATGTGGACGTTAGGTGGAAGGGAGGACAAGTGATCTGTAAGGACATGTACCTTGGAAGTACATTGGGAGATGAGAAGATTCCTTGGAGGAATAAATATGAATTAAAAATTCACATGCTTGGGAGAATCTAATGGATAAGAGAGGGTCTCCAAAAAGGTGGGAGTTTTTCACATGTGACTTGATGTGACAAGTCAAAGATTCTATAAGATGCATGGGAAAAGGGGATTCTAGAAGGAATAAAATGTGAATTAAAAATTCACATGGGGAAGAGGGGAACCTAGGGTGAATAAAAAGGAATTAAATATTACTTGGGGGATGGGGAGAGTTGACCAAGGTACTGATTAGGCTTAACTAATTAGTAATTAGAGGATAATTAGGGGTTAATGAGGATTAAAAGCCAACTTGCAAAATTTGGAGGATGTGACACATCCTAATCAAGGATTAGGCATGTGCACATCCCTAATGAAGAGATTAAGAGATGAATTAGATGAAAATGACATGTGAGGGATTTAAATAAATGTAATATTTATTTAATTCATTTGATGAAAAGGGGATTAAGGAGGGTAAGGTATTTAATTAAATACCTTAGGGATTTCTAAGATATTAATTAAATAATAGTAATATTACTTAATTAACTTGGATAAGAGAATGTTTAGATGAAAGGTGATAAATTTGGATAAATTAAGTGTCCAAACTTGGATGTCTACAATATTAATTGACTAACATAGTAGTACATAGTGACAAAATTTTATGATTCCAACTAAAAGTTCTAGTGATCAATTTAGAATTTAGTGGATTACCATGAGAAATATTTAAAGGTAATACAATTAATCCAAGACTTTGTTTAGTCTCTACTCTTTAAGGGGTTTTACTTGTTATCTAAAGAATGTATGCATTTGATAAATATCATTTAAATATCACTAAAATGACTCAAAGGTAGCTCTAAAACTATGCTTACTCTAGGATCTAGTTTGCAGTTTCTAGTTTGTAGTCCTAGATTCATCCTTAGATTTTTAATTCAACCCTATTTAATGTCTACCTTTACTCTTATACTTTCTTAGTTCACTTATGTCTACTCTACCTTCTTCATTGATATGAAGACTAGAAATTTTTAGCAATGCCTTGTAAGGGTTGTCATGGTGTTGTATGGAGATGCATTCTCTTCTAGGTCAACCAAAAAAAATATGTGTAAAAGACTACTCCTAGAAATAAATCAAGTTCCTTAGAATTATGCATGCATATGTGTTGCTTCATTTAATTGTATTATATCCAAATTTTTTTCTATATGTTGCTCATTTAATGTTTAGAATGAGAGAGGGCTTGTGGATTCTAAGTTTGTGAAATGAAAGATAATGAATTCCTATAAATATTGACTTATAACATTAAATTTTTCAAACCTTGTGTACTTAGTCATCTTAGCATAGAAACATAATGGGTCATAGTTGATTAGAATTAGAATTTAGATTTTGAAAAGAAAGGGATCAAAATCATAAAAATGACCCTATATGGGAAAACAACTAGATCTAGGTGGATAACAACTATATATTAGGTTAGTTGTATGAATAGATATAATAAATATAATTCTCAGTTGAATGCATGAAATTACATGCATATAAAGAAAAGGTGGGGCTAAATTCATGAGAATGTATATAAATGGAGTAGGTAAAAGCTAGATGGATGAGCCCAACTACACACACACACATAGCGAGCGCGCGTGAGAGAGAGAGAGAGAGAGAGAGAGAGAGAGAGAGATCCTCAAAATAAAAAAATGTTAAATAAAAGTTAACATAAACATACTGATTTTGTTGTTACACATAAACTATAATTATTTGAAATAATAAATAATAATCCTATTTTAATAAAGGAAAATATTGTAAACTAAATGGTTAAAATAGAAAAGACAAATAACATATAAAATTTAGGAAAGTATCGCCCTCATTAGATAAAAAAATTTCTTGTATCCATTGAAGGTATCATGTGGATGTTAGAGGAACACTTTTGTCCAAAAATGTATACATGCTAGTGAAGGAATATAATAGTGTTGATTTATTTCTCCAACATACAAACATGTGATAAGTGTTATTTAAGTTAAATGAAGTGAAGTCCATGTTGAAATTTTTTCCTTCCAAAATACTGATCAAGTGAAGTTTGCATCTCTTAGCAAAGAAGACAAACAAAATATAATAAAATCTTGGTCCATGGCAGATGAATTAAAGGAAATCTACATCAATCAACAAAATAATGAAAACATGATTGTCGTTTAGAACACTCCTCATTAGATTGAAGATTCTTCCTTATCTTCATTGACCATATTATGAACATTATAGGGACATTTTTGTCTAAACATGTACATCGTGCTAATCAAATAATACAATAGTGTTGATTTATTTCTTCAACAAAGAAATATATGATGAGGGTTAGGTAATTTAAATGAAGTCTATATTCATAGATAAAGAAGATAATCAGTACTTCATTTTTCATGTTTAAAAGTCTTGTCTTGTGGAATATCAATTAAATGAAGTCCACATATCTTAACAAAGTCGCAATCAAAAGACAAAAACATCTTGAAATATCAATTAAGTAAAGTCCACATATCTTAACAAAGTGGGCAATCAAAAAACAAAACCATCTTTGTCTTAAAAAAAAATCAAAATAAATCTACACCGATTGCCATACAAAAGAGAAATTATACAATCAATGCCCCTCACTAAATTGAAGATTCTTCCTTTAGTTTGAGGGACAGTTTTGTCCAAATATGTTTGCCGTGTTGATCATGGAATTGTATTTAAACAGGTGTTCCGCATTGATGTATTTGTTGAAGACTACAAGTGGGTAATGAAAGCGCTACCTACGGTTGGTGAATGCCAGTGGCCATGAAAACATATTATCAAAATGAGGGAAACATCATGGAAGACTAAAAGTCATGATAATTCCAAAATGGCGGCCATCGAAAATTTCTGAGGGGTCATAATCAGGCCAACAAATTGTTGATTGTTTAACGATTAATTCCAAAACGTAAATTTGGCGGTATTTTGAGTAAAAACTGGTTCTTTATTATTTGTAAAGTTTTTATATATCAATTGACGTGGAGAGGAATTTTACAACGGTATTAAGAGAAAGGGTAAGTAAAAAAGATGTCAGTGTATTTTGATAAAAAATATTTTTATTTATTTTAAATTTGATAATCATTTTTGTCTCAAAATATTAATATTTAATAATAAATATATTAATATTTAATAATAAATATATTATTTTTAAAATAAATAGTGCATAAAAATAAAAATAAAAGATACATTTTATACACAATTCTTTTTTTAAGTGTATCACTGGAAAATTAAAGTATACAATGTAAATATAATTAAATTAGTGTGTTTTTGTATGTAGCAAATAAAATAATTTTAAAATAAAATAAAATAAATTTTAATCTATAAAATAATTTCAAATTGACATCTCTCATTTTTTAGATAGATGTATTTATGATATCTATACTAGTTAATATTGTAAGAAAAATATTTAATACTAATAGCCAATTTAATTCCTATGTGTTGTTAAAAATATGAAATTATTATCTGTAATTAAAAATAATATATCTCTATATCTAATTAAAAAATATAAATGTATATTGCACAATATTTTACTATACTAGGCATCTATTAAG
Source organism: Sequoia sempervirens (assembly GCA_007258455.2). Classification (NCBI taxonomy): domain Eukaryota; kingdom Viridiplantae; phylum Streptophyta; class Pinopsida; order Cupressales; family Cupressaceae; genus Sequoia; species Sequoia sempervirens. The sequence goes on along the minus strand of VDFB02358134.1, from coordinate 18,924,144 downwards.
AAGCATTCACTAAAATTGCCCAAATCTCAAATGTGAAAGGTGCAAATTAAATCTAGTACAGAGCTTGGAGTTGAAGTGTTTTCCATAGAGATCAAAGTGAATTATGTACAATATTTCTAATAGGAAATTTGTTTAATTTTAGAGAATTCTTTAGTAAAATCAGCAAACACATAGCATGAAGGATAATCACTAATTTAGGAAATTCTATTTCAAAGGGAAGATCAATCATTGTGAAAGAATCACCTCTATTATCCATGTACCAAAATTATTTCTTTTTTAATTATCAACTAAGTAGGTATGGAAAATCTCCAAAAAGTAAATTTAAAATAAAAATATTATGGGAAATTTAAAGGGACCAAAAATAAACTATTAAATTATTAATGATTAGGAAAAAATAATATGATATTTTTCTCAGATTTAATTATGTAGTTGTGAGATAATCTTTATAATTTTATATTTTATGAGAAGTTGTTCATAAGGATCTATTTTTCATGAGAATGAATGTTCTACTTAGGATTCATTACATCTAAGTGATGCTTCCCATATATAGGTGCAAGTTCAAATCTCCTAGGAGGCCTTATGAGTAGAATGAATTATTGCCTTATCAATTCATTTATTTGTGACATGTGTTTCTCACAAATGATATTCAATACCCCACTCTATGTAATGCATAGAAATAATTTTCCAATACTTTAAGCTCCATCGAAGAGTAAAATTAATTATATATATTAAATGTGTATGTTAAATAATGGTGTAAATGTGAAAGGCCTAGTGAGAGGGTAGCTTGTTAGGATATATATTCCACCTACCACACAACACCAACATACACACTTATATTAGGATATCTATGTGTGAGAAAATATGTGAATTATAGTAATCAATAACACGTGCAACAAATACAATGTATTACATTAAGGAAATCTAAATTAACAACACAATTTGATAAAATGATTCCTTAAAGACATTTCATCTTCCTTTATTCCTAAGGATCCTATATTAGTGCTCTCAGATCTTAATTATGCACTGAATTACTGGGATGACACTTAAGAAATGAGGAGCCATTCAACTAGAATGCAAAAATTGTGTCTACACCTACATGATCTGATGATTTGGCTAAACTATAAACTAAATGATATGCTGGATGATGAGTTGTTGTATACATAATGCTAATGGAATGATGCAATGTTGAATTAAACTAATGGAGATGCTCTGAAAATTATTCCAAATGCTATAAGTAAGCTAAGACCCATCTACCAAAGAAGCCATGATTCTAATTTACTTGCTAAACTATTCTAACTATTAAGCTATAATGTAAACTAAGCTCTCAAATGCTAAAATGATTTCTGCAAAGTAATTTATGCAATGTTCTCTTATGCAAAAGCTGTAAATGAGCCTCTATTTATAGATTTCACCAAGGCATCAGGTGATTTTGCAGCAATGGATGACCAGAATTAAGTCTGGAGAGATTGATAGTGAGAAATGAGGAGGTTAGAGAGAAATAAGGAAATTGTCCCCTTTAATAAAACAATCTTGCCAAGTGTAGAAAATAATAAATGGGAAGGAGAAGCCATGTGTCCCTAAGTTTGTTGAGATTGTTGATGGTAAATACCCATTTTAGAAATTAGGAATAATTATTTTCATGTGACACATGGTGAGATGGAAGATGATGTGGAAGGAGGTTAGAAGAATATGGAGAAATGTGCCAAAATTCAAATTAAAAATTTAAATTTAATGAAAGGGAAATAATCAAATAAAAAAAATTAGTTAATTTTTTTAATTTAATTAAATCATAAAGAAAGTGGTTTAGATAGGAGGAATTAAGAAATACGAACTATATAAATAAACTTTGCAATTTATTTATACAGTAGAAGAAATAAAGTTTTTTATTAATTAAATAACCAATATTTAATTAATATTCTCCAGACCAATTTTGGATGTATACATTTGGCCCCCCTTTGAAGTGATGTGTTTATGCATTACTTCAAAGAAAAATTTACTAGTGCTGTAAAAATTTTGACGATGCCCCAAACGACAATTTCAGAAGATAACAAATGTATGCCCCCTCAGGAGATAAATCGAGGAATTTTTTATGATTAAAATATTTTTTTGATGATTTTTTGGAAATTTTTGATGATTTGTGATGATGTCAATGATGAAGTCCTAATTTTATGATGTTCTAGTGATTTATCTCTTGATATGGAAGAAATGAGCTACCCTAATTAATTGATCCTTAAAAAAAGTAAAAAAAGTAAATATCCCACCAAAATCACACTCTTAATTACTCTTATTAATAGTTAAAAAGTGAAAAGAGGATTCATTTTTGCATTGGTGATTTTGAAATTTGTGGAGTGAGAGAGCATTTGAAAAAAATGGTGATACCCTATAAGACTCATTGATTCGAGCAAGTGCGACAACATAACTAGCCAGCAGAATACATACCTCCAGTATGAATTTCATAAACTTTTCTTGTGAATTTTGAATCAATTTTCCTACATTTTTTATTTCGAATTTTTTAGTTTTCATTCTTTCGGTGCATACAAATTTTTTTGTGGTGCATAGGTTAGATTCTTTAGCGCATCTGCCTAGGGTTTTAGCACATAGGCTAGATTTAGCGACGCATTCACTATTTGTAATGGTGCATCCACATTTGCGCACATAGACAACCTGTAATGGTGCATTAGAGTATTAGGTAGTGCATCCACTAGAAATGACACATCAAATTGTAGTTTTAGTACATATGAGGGATTCTCTGGTGCATTTGATTAAATGGCGCATCAAAGAGATTCTGCAGTGCATCTAACAAATTCTCTGGCGCATTGACATACTATAATAGTGCATCTAGTGAATTTGGTGGTGCATTTGCCCTTTTGATGCAATGAAGCATTGTTATGGTGCATCTAAGTCAGAATTGAAGATTTTTTAATTTTTCTCCTTGAATTTGATGATGTTTTATCGTGTCAGCCAATGATTTGTTTTTTATTAAAGATTAGATGATTTATTGATCTCATGATAGGTGAGATGCAATAATGATGACGTTGTTTTGACCTCATGATAGGAGAGGATCAAAAATAGACATTCGTGAGATTTGATGAAAATCTCACTAGAACTGATAGGATAAGTGATTGGTTGATGTTTGATTGCTTTGTTGATTTGATTGATTTATTGATGTGCTAATTGCAATGTTTTATAATGATAGGAGATGGATTTAGATAATCTTCAGTCTCGAGATCTAGATTCCCATAGACTTGGGAGTTGATCCCACATATATAATAGGCTGATACAGATATCATTGAGCAATGCAGATTATCTTCACTGCTTGAGATGCTTTAGATTAGAATTAATTGGGGATTATTGACTGCACTGGCAAAGAGGTAGCATAGCGACCACAACACTTTTCATCTGGCCACTAGAGAGATGGCTATGATGTTAGAGGATGTCTATAGGATTTTTTGGATTCCCGTGATGGGTGACATTGTTACATATGACCACACCGAGCAAGGAGATATAGATGCCTTGCACCAGATATTCCATGATGACCATATTAGCGGGTATGAGATGCCTTGGCAGGAGATATTTGAGAGGTATGCTCCTTTTCCTTCTATGCTTGTAGGATTTTTCAGTGGCTTCTAATGTCTTGACAAGAGGGCAAAGGGATTGTCCATTAGTTGGGGTCAGACACTGGAGTAGATGATTCCGTTTGGGACCCATTTCACCTGGGGTTCATGCATGCTCACACAATTATATCATGATTTCCATTAGGTAGTTTACCTCAGAGGAGTTGGTCTATATGCCAATGTGACCTTATTACAAACATGGGCTTGGGAGCATATAGCAGTGACACGTCCAGAGACAAATAGATTTCAACCATTTGGGAGACCCTACATCTATGGTTATGTAGGCCCAGTTGTCCAACATAAGCTAGGAAAACTGGGGTATTGGAGATGTATATTGGATGACTTGGATTCTGTTACATGGCGACTATATATGTAGATTGCGAGAAGTGGGTCGAGGATCATTTGGAGATGCCTTATTTTGCCACAGCTAGGTATCTTATTGGATGAATACACTACATTATCGAGAATTCTTATTGATGAGGGTGCTCAAACAATATGATAGAGTTCATGGGATACCACAAGGATTGGCCATTATGCACAAAGACAATAGGATGTAACTGAGTGGGATCCCACTTTATCTTACAATGCCGCATGTGATGAGTATCATAGACTACAACCAATGATTTGGGATTACCATCCAAAGATCGTTGGGGGATACATGAATAAGGAGTACTCACAATACTTTAGTGGGCATCCATTTCTGAGGATCTCCAAGCCTGATGAGCCAATTCCAACATTAGAGGATGATGAGGACAAACCACCTAGATGGAGTAGGGGTAGAGGTGGTGGACATGAGGAGGAGGGAGATGGTGGGGATGGTGATGGAGGAGGCGATGATGATTGTGGGGGTGATGGCAGCGATGGTGGATGAAGTGGTGGTAGAGGAGGGGGTGCCCATCTAGTACTAGATGTCAGAGTTCCTTATAGGAGGTGATGCTTAGTAGTAGCAACACAACATCGTGTATAGATATGGTTGACTTCCCAATAGTAGTAGTCACAGATTGCAACACTACATGCTCAGGTCTAGACAATTTGGGGACAATTGACACAGGTTCAAGGGAAGTTGCAAGCACAGGAAAAGTTGTTGTCATAGGTACAGGTACAACTCTCTCAGGCCCAGGGACAAATATAGACTTTGACGGCTGAGAGGGATGCTACTAGGAAACAACTTGCAGAGGTGGAGGGCTAGGGACAAGTGCAGGTTCAGGTTGCTGTGTTGATTGCATTGAGACAACGGGCAGAGTAGGTAGAGGCTATTACTAAGAGATTAAAACATGCTGTGACAGTTGTTGGGACTTCAAATTATTTTAGGGAGATATGTTGTACTTCTTATGAGGTTGAGTTCTATAGAGGTCGGTATCATGAGTTGGTCCCTCTAGAGTGGCGAGAGAGCTTTGCTCAGTCTTGGTCTGGCAAGTCATAGTCTCAGACGATTAGTGTGGGCATTACACAATAGTTTTCTAGAGATCATAGAGATCCTAGTGTGGGTCCGTCAGGTGTAGGGGGAGGTACCAGTCCAAGGATTCCAACACTATCTAGGGGGAGCACTCCATAGCTTCGACACTTGATTTTTTATTATGATTTGGACATGTATACATTGCTACTTAATGAGTTACTACCATTTTTGATGATGTATCTCTTCATATTATGATATCCTTGTATAGTTCACATTATTTGGAGATATATATGCAGCGATGATGATGATTGACCTATGAGCTTATGTGTTGATCATGATGGATGCATTGAATTTCCTACTATGTATGCTATGTGATGTTTTATATGATGGTGATATGATATTTCAAAGATGCAACATGTGTTATGATCCTATGATGCTTTTATGAATGATTTCTATATGCCCTATGTGATGAATCTAACTATGTGAATGGAATGTGCTCAATGCTATGTTTTTGTACTTTTTGATGCAAATATGTATGATACAATAGATGAATTAGATGTGTGAGATGGATGAATGGAAATGTTTCATTGTGGATGTTTTTGTGATACACATGGATGAAAATGATATGATCAATTCTTTGTTTTTATATTTTTCATAATGCAAATATATATGACCTAATTTAAAATGAATGACAAAATGATATGATAATGCTTTATTTTTTTTTAAAAAAATTCATGATGTAAATAAATGATCTAATAACTAGATGAATGGCGAAATGATATGAGAATATATGAATGATGTCCTAATGCTTATGCGACTAAAATGTGAATGATCTTTTTGGTAATTTGTCAAATGTACTCAATCTGTTAATGATAGAAATAAAATCACTCGTAATATTGTACTAGCCTTGGAGAAATCTATAAATACCACCGCAACACCTAATATGAATGCAGCCTAAACATGCAAACTTAACAATGCAATGTTGTCATCCCAATAACTAATTTATTGTGCTTGGTATCATCATTGAGCTTTTAAATTGTTGAAAGTGAGTACAAACATCAATGATATAATTAGACCATGATGACTTGAGTACTACTTTCATTATGTTTGATAGTGCAAGTTAACATAGGAATCTAGGTATAATTGGACTGAGATGACCTAAGCATTTCTTGCATAAACAGACAAGAGTTAACTGTTTTCCTATGTGAATCCATAACATCATTAGTGATACTTTGTAGAGCACATCCCATGATGATTTGCATAGTATTAATGACCAAATCACAATCAACAGAAAAAGAAAAATATCATTCTTGATCATAGCTTCTCTAGTTCTTCACATCCTTGAGTTGCTCCTGAGAAACGGTAACAACAATTTCACAATGCAAATAGTTTGAACATTTGTGTTAAGGTGATAAAACTGTGATGAGCATCACCACCAAATGATTTTTTTTTTTGATTGATCTTCTTGTTGTTGGTTCAGATGGTTGGTTTTGGTGAGTCTAATTGATGTTCAAAGTTGTAGCCCACTTGATTACTATGTTTTTACCATGTTGTCATATTGTTGTTTGTCTATTGTTTTCAAGCTCAAAGATGGATTTCCCCTAGTAAGTTCAGGATTTTTCCCCCAATGGAAACTAACCAATTTTATTATGGATATGTACAATGATCGACAAGCCAAAGTGAGACACGACCAACACAACAAAATATGCACATGAGGCTCAAATGAAAGATGCAGGTAGTGATAGCAAAGAACCAATGTGGTCGACACATGTTCCAATAGAGGAAGAAGCCAACTTGTCACAAATAGCACCCATTGCCAAGTTTTCACTACTTGCTTTTATTGCACTTTTTTTTTTCAAATTTTATGATTTTTTTTTTTTCTCTTTTTTCTTTTTGGTTTTTTTTTAAATTTTTTTTTTTTTCTTTTTTGATTTTTTTTGTATTTTTGATTTTTTTGTTGTCACCAAGATGCCTGTTTGCTAGGTTTTCACAAAGGTGGCCATTTTTTTAGGACATTTTCTAATGTTTTTGGATTTTTTCAGGACTTTTACCGATGTAGTAAATGAATCATGTGTAGAATTTCTTGAGATGGAGTCTGTTCATGGGCTCTTCGAATAGGTCTCCTTCTAGCGTGGATATCTGGTATGCTCCTAATCCATAGACTAACACAATGAATAAGGGGCCCAACCAATTTGGCTCAAACTTTCATTTCTTCTCCCTATCCTGCTAGTTGCCTAAGCTCTCCTTCAATACCAGGTCACCAACTTGAAATGTTTTGGTTTTGACTTTATGATTGTAACTTCTGGATATCTGTTGTTGGTATGCTTTTAGGTGGTTCACTACATTTTTGTGTCATTCATCCAATAGTTCTAGTTCCTGCAATCTAGATACCTGATAGTCCTCATCAGAGATGATACCCTTCAATGAAACTCAAAGTTATGGTAATTCAATTTCAATGGGTACAATGGCCTCATATCCATACACCAAAGCATATGGTGTGGCTCCTATTAGTGCGTGAATACTAGTGCGGTACTCCCATGGAGTAGGGTTTAATTGGATGTTCCAATCGCGTCTAGAGTCATTGACTGTTTTCTTCAAGATTTTTAGAATGGTTTTGTTGGAAGCCTCAGCTTGATCATTTCCCTGAGGATAGTATGGTGTAGAGAAGCGATGCTAAATGTTGAACTTCTCACACAATTCTTGCATGTCTTGATTTTTGAATGGTCTTTCATTGTTAGTGGCAATGGATTGAGGGATGTCGTACTAACAAATGATATAATTGAGGATGAATGATGAAATTTTCTTTCCTGTGATGGTGATTAGAGGAACAACTTCAATCCACTTCGTGAAGTATTTTGTAGTTTTGATGATAAAATTGTGTCCATTGGACGAAGATGGATGGATTTTACCAACAAGATCTAGTCCCCAATGACAAAAGGCCCATGTTGATGCAAAAGGTTGAAGTTCTTACGCTGGTGTGTGGATGAGGTTACCATGAATCTAACACTTTTGACATTTCTTGATGAATTGAAAAGACTCCTTCTCCATGTTTGGCCAGTAATATCCTAAATGAAGGAGTTTCTTGGCTAAGGTTAAACCACTTGAATGAGTTCTGCAAACACACTCATGAACTTCCTATAAATCTATTTTAGACTTATCACGTTCCAGACATTGGAGGAGAGTTCCATCAAGACCTCATCAGTATAGTACATCCACAATAAGAGTATGTCGATTAGCTCGGTGAATGAAATTTCATTTTTGATTTCTAGACAGGTCAGGTAGAAGGGTGTTATATTTTAGGTAGGTATAAATTTCACCATAGATTGAGGCATTGGTATCAACTAGGTGACATATAACTTGGGACTCGGTATTGTCATAAGCAGGGGAAAATAGTTGTTCCACCAAGAACTCATAATGAATTCTCTTCTTTGGAATTTATAACAAGGAAGCAATAGTGGGCACAATGTCAGCAACTTTATTGTCCACTCTTGAAATCTATTCAAATTTGATATCCATAAAATGTTTCTTAAAATCATAAATCTTTTTTTTGTAGGGCATCAATTTTTTGTCCTTTGTTTGATAATCATCATTGACTTGATTAATGACCAACTGAGAATCTCCAGATACTCGCATTTATGGAATTTTCCATTCTATAGTTGTTTTAATGTTGATGATTAATGCTTCATACTCTTCCATGTTATTAGTACAAGGGAACATCAATCTGTATGATTTTGGTATGGTATGTCCTTATGCAGTGACAAATAGGATTCTGGCACCTGATCCATGTTGGGTGTGTGATCCATCAAAGTATAATGTCCATTATTTTGTAGCCAAGGTAAGGACATCAACATATGGAAATTCAATGTGCAAAGGATGATCATCTGGTAGAGGTGCTTGTCCTTTTATTGCTTTCATATCCACATATTGGATGTCAAATTCACTGAGTATCATAACCCACTTTTCTAGTCTTCAAGTTAGGTTAGCTTTACTGAGGAGGTATTTTAGTGGATCTATTTTTTCTATTAACTTGATGGTGTGAGTTAGCATGTAGTGTCGTAGTTGTTGGGTGACAAACACTACTGCCAAGCAAGCCTTTTCAATGGATGTATAATTGATCTCATAGCCATTTAGCATCCCGCTAAGGTAGTAAATTTCCCTCTCTTTTCCTGCTGAATCCTCTTGTGCTAACAGGGCTCCCAATGATACCTTAGTTGTTCCAATGTATAACAAGAGTGGTTCTCCTTCTGATGGTGGTACTAAGATAGGTGGACTTATTAAGTATTTTTTCAATTGGTTGAAGGATCCTTCACATTTCGCATCCCATCGGAAATAAACATTTTTGTGTAGCAAGGGAGTAAAAGGATGAGTCTTGTCTGCCAGTTGTGAAATAAATCTTTGGATTGATTGGAATATTCCTTGCAAAGATCATCACTGATTGATGTTTTCGGGTAGTGGAATTTACATGATGCTCTAACTTTTGTTGGGTCTACCTCAATGCCTTTTTTGAAACTATGTATCCAAGGAGTTTGGTTGAAGTCACCCCAAACACACATTTCTTTGGATTCAGTCATACATTGAATTTCTCCAATCTAGTGAAGATTTTTTCTAAGATATCTAACTGTCCCTCTCTCGTATATGATTTAGCTAATAGATCATCCACATAGTCTTCCATGAAAGTATGCATCCTATCAATAAAAATTGTTTTCATGGTGCGCTAATACGTAGCTCTTGCATTCTTCAATCTGAATGGCATGACGTTCTAATAGAATGTCCCCCATGGAAATATAAAGGTTGTCTTATCTTGATCTTTTGTAGCTATCTTGATTTGATTATAACTGAAAAAACCATCCATAAGAGACAACATTCCATGTCCTACCATTAAGTCCACTATGATGGTCTATGTTAGGTAGAGGAAAATCATCTTTGGGACAAGCCTTATTGAGATCTCAAAAATATGTGCAAATACGGATGTTGTTATCAAGCTTTGAGATTGGTATGATATTGGAGATCCACTTGGCATAGTCAATGGGTCTGATGAATCTTATGTCTAACAACTTCTTCAGCTTCTCTTTTACCAATAGGGCAATATGTGGATGCATTTTCCTCAGTTTCTACTTGACTGGTTTTACTCCTGGTGGTAAGGAGAGATGATGCATGACGAGTTCTGGATCAATCCCTGACATGTCATGCATATGAAGAAAAAATGACTTGTTTTTCTGTGAAAAATTTGAGGAAGCTTGGTTTTTCTTGGTTTGTTAAAGATGCCACTAGATGTAGGGTAATCCCACAATAGTTGTTTACAATTTTTGGCCAAACTGGACACTGAAATAATTTTTTTAACTAAATCTTCACTTTTGGGCATCTGTAGTGGCTAAACCGCAAGGAATTTGAAGATGATGTAAACTAGAGTTTAGTGACATTTTGTCTGTAGATTATAAATATATTTTTTTCATTTTTTTGGAATCAGATTGCAGTTCTTTTTCCATCTCCCTCAAAAACTAGTTTTTTTTAGAAAACAACATTTTTAAAAGTGGTGCTCATCGTATAACACATAACCATTTTTCTATGAAGGATAAAATTCTAATTCTTTCAATTTTAGATTTTTAACTCTGATATCTAGTGCTTCCACTTGGTTAGATAGATTTTTATTGAATATTATTTCTTTAGTCAAGTTTCAAAGTCAAACCAATTACAATTCAGACATAGCACGACCATATAACGTGTAAATATTTTTGTATGTATTGAAACTGATTGTTTTTTTGTTGGATTAAGGACTTCAATATATACTGCACTCATATTTTTCAAATTTTTTTATAATCTTCTATTTTTCCACATGTGCAAAATAGACAACTTGATTTTCAGAGAAAAACCTACATTCACAAGAAATAAAAAATAAATATAATAATAAAATTAAAATTATTTAAAATTATACTTTTTGGGAAGCTTATAATAAGGAATACATACTTACAAAAAAGAAATTTTAAATGAATTCATTTGATCCCCCAAAAGGTAAATAAAAAGTGGTTTTTTATCAGCATATTGATAAGTGTAAATGAGACTCCATTATAGGTATGGTTTAGAACTAGCGGGGTTCTATCCAAGGGGGTTTGATCTGAGGTAGTTTGATCAAACCCTCTTCAATTGTAATGCTTTAAATGGAAATTTTTAAGGCTTAAATCATTATATTTTATAAAAATATGTGATTTCAACAAAAATCAAAATCTCCCAGAAATTGAAAACTAGCTTTGTCAAATCACCCTGACATATAGTCTTCACTATCTCTTTATTGTCGATATTTACAGACTGTGTGGGTTCAATAAATGCCTTTGATATTTCCTGAAAGTGCTCTAGGAGAGTATCAAATCTTCCATCATTCGATGCCTCAAAGAAGTTTTCACCATTGGACGCGCTCTTTGTCTTTACTTTTTCTGGATCTGATACTACCATTGAATGGTTTTCACCATCAGATCTATTTCCTATATTATTCATTTTGCAACTGGAAGATTTGATACTCCCCTGTTTGGAAGATTCGTTGCGATGTTTAATAGTGAAATATGTTTCAAGATTGTTGGCATAGAGGAAATTAACAGTGACATCATCATTTTAAAATGTAGGGATATCAAATGGCTTAGTTTAGTCCCAGTCTATGAGTTCAGGATGTACTAGGGGTAAGAAGTCACCAGACTAGTTAAAGTTAGAGATGGTAAGAGTCCTAATGGTGGTATCTTCATTTTTTCCAATAGAAAAATTGAGGTCTATAAGGTAACTTTCCTTTGAATTATTTGTTTCACTCTAAGTCGAATCATCTTCGCTGGAATCATCAATGTGTTGCAATCCTAATTCAAGCGGTCTAGAACCTAAACCTTGTCCCTCATTAAGTAGGGGTGCATAATTGTGTACCACATCAATGTCCTTGTCATGAAAAGACTCTTCTGATAGCGAATCCCACTCATATTCATTAGAATTAGTTTCATGATCATCACTAGCTTGTAACTACAAGATTCTTTCAACCACCCTATCAGTCAGCTCTTCTTTTGTCTCCTCTTTATAACACAGCCTAGTCTTATATTTTGGATTGATTAAGAGGGTTTGAATCGGTTCTACAATTCCTTCTTTTCTTTTTCCTACAAGGCATTTTCCCTCGTATCTCATATTTTCCAAGATAGTGAAGCCTTTTCCATATTGTGTTGTTTGTACATTTGTTGTTGTTGCTTGAGATTCTTCTCCATCCTTATAAAGCCAATTTAGAACATCTTTGTCTTCTGCTTCATCAACCCTAGTGCTTGATTTTACAAACCGACAATCAAAGAGAGTAATTGGTTGTGATCTGTGTTGTGTTGATGTTGAGGGTTTCCCATATGACTTTGGCGAAGATAATAGTGAAAGACATAGGGATAGTTCAATGAAATATTCATCAATACCTTTATCTTTGACTTGGAATTTTTTCTCAAAATGTTTCGATAGAGCATTTAATTGGGCTTCATGATTTGAGGATGTGGCAGGAGAAACTTCTTCTTTCTTCTCATACTGTTTAGACATAGAATTGGATTGACCTTCATGATTTGAGGAAATGACCAACGGTTTGGATGAAGAACTTGATTGGATTTGATCATTGGAAGGGATGGAAGTGGAAGCTTCTCTCTTATGAGGCACAAAGATATCTTGGACAGATTTTAGGGTGTTGCAATACTGAGGGCTATTTGAATTGGTTGAAATGGTGATTTCTTAGCCACCACAAGGGAATTTCAAGCATTGGTGGTATGTTTATAGGACCGCTTGCATTTCATGGATCCATGGGCGACCTAGTAACTTATGTTGTAGGTCAAATCCTTGTCTAAGAATTGGAATATTACGTCTTTTTGAATTTATCCTACCTGAATAGGTAAGACAATCAATCCCTATGAAGATCTTTCCTCATTATCATATGATTTTATTGTAATCTTTTTCTTTGAATTAATTGCATTCTCAGAGAATCCCAAGTCATGAACAAGCTTTAAAGTACATATATTCAAGCCAACTCCTCCATCTATTAGGATGTGTTTGACATGATGTTTATGAATTAGGACTTTGATATGGAGAGAGGAATTGTGGGAATGAGAAATAGATGCATCATCATTTTCTGAGAAGGATAAGCAATGTGGTGCAGTCAAATGTCCCACCATGGCTTTGAATTTATAAACTTCTAGATTTTTTGGTATTGTTGTGTCCACTATGGATTTTCCAAAATCTATTTGTGGGTGGGTGAAATCTTGAGCAATTCCAATATCAATATTTGTGCAAGGATCTTTTGTAATTGGTCCACTATGTTGTATTGATTGAATGAGGCAACGGGTGTTTTAGATGAACTTCGTTTTAAGACCTATATGGCTTGTGCTCTTGTGGTTGCATTCACTGGTATGTTTTCTTGTTTCCCATTGATTTTAGTGACATTTAATTGAGTATCAATTGCATCTATATCTAGTTTGATGTCATTAATTTGATTTTCAAGGATAATGATGTCTTGTTCTTGTTCAATGGGAGTTTCATAGAATGGATTATTAGCTGCAATAATGTCTTGATTTTTATTGGTTTCAATGGTATTCATTTGATCCTCTTCTGTTGAGATATGATTTATGACAATATCATGGACATAGTTTATGTTCTTTCCCTTGATGTTTTTTGTAGAGAACTCCCCTTTTTCATAATTCGGTAAAGGATTTTTAAATGCTATGTGATCGACATTTGTTTGGGGTCGCTCTATTCGTATGACCTTGTCATCTATTAAATTTTGTATCTTATGTTTCAATTGCATGCAACTATTTATTTGATGACCTTTGCACCAATGAAATTCATAGTAATAGGCATCATTCCACCATGACAATTTTACTTTTGGTTCAAACCCTCAAGTGTCAAGTAGTGTTATGAGGTTATTTTCAAGAAGTTCCCTCAATGTAATTTCGTGTGATTGACCCAAAGGTGTAATTTTTTTGTGGCTTGATTGTGTTTGATAGGGTGGAGGTTTAGACATGGTGTTACTTTGATTATGGTTGTTCTGATTATTGGGTTGGTTGACATTTTGATTAGTGCCTTGATTGATGTTTTGATTGGTCTTGGTTGTGGTTCTTGATAGATTAAAGACCGGTTTAGCATTATATATTTTGGTGGCTCGTCATTGGAATTCTTCTTCCTTGTCAAAAAATTGGGTTTCTCATTGTTGTGATGGTTGGAAGAGCTAGCATTGTTTAATCCTTCATTGTGAATCTTCAATACCCATCTTTTGACTAAAGCTTCTTCAATTTTGACACCATTTTCTACCATCTTCTCAAAGCTAGGGGGACATTGTAATTGCAGCCTATAACTCATTTCACTATTAAGGTTATCAATAAAAATCTCCATCTTTTCTTGTTTGGGTATGGGATGAGTGTATCGAGTGAAGAACCTTCTGCACCTTTGTAATAATATGAGAAAATATTCTACTTGTTTCTATTTGGTATTAAAAAGATCCTTCCTGGTTATCTCATGTGCAATGTTATATGAATATTGAGTGATAAATTTGTTGAAAATTTCTTCAAAGGATTTTATGCCTAGCTGTAGTTTTGAAAACCATTCCATACAATGGCCTCCCAAAATGTGAGGAAAAATTCTCATCAAGTATGTGTCCTCATGAGAAAACTCAAGACTCATGGTTCAAAACTCTCTCACATGATCTATGGGGTCAGATTTTCCATTGTATTTGTCATATTTTTGGAGGTCACAATTTGGGGGAAATAGTATCATGTTTAAATTTCTATCAAAGGGGTAGGGACAAATATATTACAACAAGTATCTTTTGGTAGTCCCTCCTTTCATGTCTTGCAATTGTTGTTGAAGGTTCTTCATTTTATGTGTTAGGGCAGGCATTTGATCTATATCTTTGGTGTTTCAATTTCAGTTTTCTTTGGGGTTCCCTTCAATTTATTGACATCAAAATCACTTGGTAATTTGACCCCTTGGTTTGCTAACATTACAAAGTATTTTTCTCCATCCTTTTCAAAGATTCTTTAGAGGAATTTGTGAAATTTGGGATCTTGGTTTGCTTGCTCTATTTCCTTCTCTGTTATTTCTTCTATCTCATTTTGAGGAATTTTGTGAAAGGGATTTTCTTCTAGTTCACCCATGGTATTTTAAGGTTCAAGTTCCTTATCTTTAAGTTTTTTCTTTTGGGACCTTGTTAAAATGGGCATGCAAGTGTTGAAGGTTTTCTAAATTTTGATCGTTATTTAGGAGTGCCAAAGAGATACCTAGGTTGAATAGAATAATAAATCCTATTGATGGGTCTAAGGTAATAAAGTACTTTGGAAAACACAATCAAGCATGTACAATCCTAAGGCTAGGTAAGGTTGTATTCTTTTGGATTCCACGGAGATTTTACTCCAACCACACTTATTCTTAGCAAATGAATTCAGAAGAATTGACACATGGGCTCCCCCTTACAGTGCACTCACTTCTTAGGTCAACCAAGCTTCCAACCTCCATAAAACTCCCATGGCAGGCTGATCATCGGGTGATCCCACAATAATGTGTTACAATTTTTGGCCAAACTTGACATTAAAATTAGGATTTTTCACCAGACATTCACTTTCTTACACCTATAGCAGCTAAACCATTAAGGTTTTGAAGATGAATCAAACTAGTTATTTGTTAGATATTTTTTGTAGATTCTAATTATATATTTTTAAAAAATTAAAAAATAAATTGTGAATCATTTTATGTAATTTTTAATAACTTATTTTTTCTACTAATCTACATTTTTAAAAAGTGATGTTCACTTCAGCGCACATAACTTTTTTTATAGATAGGGTACAATTATGATTTTTAAAATTCAATTTTTTCACACCAATATCTAGGGGATGGATATTTTTTCATAATTTTTTGTTACATATTTTTTTTTAATTAATTTTCCAAGTCATCATAATTATAATTTGGACAGAGGTGTACTTCGACATGCACAACTTTTTTTGTATTCATTTGAATTAACTTATTCTTTTTTTTGTTGGAATAAGGACATCAATACCTAGGGCACATGTATTTTTTAGATTTTTTTTCTCTATTTTTCTATTTTTTCGTATGTGTGAAATAAAGAACTTGATGTTCATTGAAAATCCTACATTCACAAGAAATAAGAAATAAATATAATAATCAAATTAAACATATTTAAAATTATACTTTTTAGGAAGCTTATAATAAGGGCTATAGGCTTACAAAGCATAAGTTTTAAATGAATTCATTTGATCACTCAAAAGTTAAATCAAAAGTGGTTTTTTATCAACATTTTGATAGGTGTAGAGGAGACTTGATTATAGGTATGGTTTACATCTAACAAGGTTCTATCCAAGGGGGTTTGATCTAAAGGGGTTTCATCAATCCCTCTTTAATTAAAATAATTTAAATGGAACCTTTAAATTCATAAATCATTGTATTTTCTAAAAATATGTGATTTCAGGAAAAAATTAGGATGTCCCAAAAAGTGTAACCCATTATTGTGGCAGCACCCCATCTCTACTAAAATCTATGAGAATGTGGATGCCTTTCCAATGACTATTGTTGCACCAAAGAATAGATAATTTTTTTGGCCTAATATAACAAGGGCTCTCTTATGGACATTTCATTCATGTGGGACCATCCATGTGGTGAGAGACCATTGCTACCCTTCTCATCAGAATAATCCTTGTGATACTTTCCTTTCCTCAAGTACCCACACTTATATATCGGTTGGAAGTTGCTTGGATTTAGAATGTTACCAGTTGGGTTGCTCCCTTGGGTGATTACTTTTTTCCACAAGGTAGACCTTCTAAGATAAAATAGAAGCAAGCAAGTATTTCCGTAGTTCAATCAATCTTTGTTTCACATGAACAAAGAGATAACACACATGATATACTCAATTCACACTCACAAATAAACACGAATGGGTCTGGCTTTTTGGTCACCCAGTTAAGTGGAGAGCATATGCCTACCATTCAACACACACAGTAGACATGGTGTTTGTTCCTTCCCAATTAGTCTAGATTCCTAAATTAAGAAAAAAAGGAAATAAATCACTTTAGCCGCTACATCAAATTTATCAGTAGTTTTCAATAAATTTTTCTTTGACAACATTCAAGAGTTTTAATAGAGTCTTTGATAGCATTTATAAATCTTGTACGATAGAAAAACATTCATTAGTTTTTAGACTCGGGAGAAATTTGCAAAGAAAATCAAATGCGCGATTATAGTAAGCTGATGCGCTGAAAAGGTAAATGCACTACAAAAAATAATGAATGCACTTCAAAAAGAAATAAATACGCTTTGGAAAATGGTGAATGCACTATAGAAACCCTTGATGCACCACATAATGGCGTGGATGCACTGGAGAAACACATTGTTGCACCAGAACATTCAGTGAATGCATTAGACATTTTTTCGGGTGCGCTAAAAGAATAAACGGTTGCACTAGAGAAATTCACATTCAAACTTGTAAAGCATAATTTCCAAAAAAAAATTAAAATAATAGGGGCTAGGCCCCACGGTGGGCGCCAATTTATGTGTGTGAGAAAATATGGGAAATATAGTAATCAATAACACACAACAAATGCAATGTATTACAATAAGGAAATCTAGATTAACAACACAATTTGATAATACAATTCCTTAAAGGAATTCCATCTTCCTTTATTCCTAAGGATCTTGTATTAGTGCTCTCAGATCTTAATTATGCACTAAATTACTGGGATGACACTTAAGAAATGAGTAGCCATTAAACTATAATGTAGAAACTGTGTCTACACGTACATGATCTAATGATTTGGTTGGATGATAAACTAAATGATATGCTGAATGATAAGTTGTTGTATACAGAATGCTAATGGAATGATGCAATGCTAAATTAAACTAATGTAGATGCTTTGAAAATGATTCCAAATGCTACAAGTAAGCTAATACCCAGCTAACAAAGAAGCCATGATTCTAATTTACTTGCTAAACTATTCTAACTACTAAGATATAATGTAAACTAAGTTCTTAAGTGATAAAATGGTTTCTGTAGAGTAATTATATGCAATGTTCTCTTATGCAAAAGCTGTAAATGAGCCTCTATTTATAGATTTCACCAAGGTATCAAGTGAGTTGGCAGCAATGGACGATCAGGATTAATTCTGGTGAGATTGACAGTGAGAAATGAGGAGGTTAGAGAGAAATAAGGAAGTTTTCCCCTTTAATAGAACCATCTTGCCAAGTGTAGAAAAGAATAAATGGGAAGGAGAAGCCATGTGTCCCTAAGTTTGCTGATATTATTGAGCGTAAATGCCCATTTTAGAAATTAGGAACAATTATTTTCATGTGACACATGTTGATATGGAAGATGATGTGGGAGGTTAGAAGAATATGGAGAAATGTGACAAAATTTGAATTAAAAATTAAAATTTAATGAAAGGGAATTAATCAAATAAAATAAATTAGTTAAATTTGTTTATTTAAATAAATCATGAAGAAAGTGGTTTAGATATGAGGAATTAAGAAATACAAACTATATAAATAAAATTTTCAATTTATTTATACAGTAGAAGAAATAGAGTTTTTTATTAATTAAATAACCAATATTTAATTAATATTATTTAGGCCAATTTTGGATGTATACAATATCTAATTAAATAATCTAGGTGAGCCACTACCTTCACTACATTATATTTAAAGTGGGAAGGGTATGTGTAGGATCATCATGGAAAAAAAGGCCCTTAAGTGGCAAAAAAATCAGAAAATTCAGAGTTAGGAAACTTGACGTAAAAATTTGAATAAGTTATTTATATTATTTCAAAAATAAATAACAATAGAATCTGTAGAAAATTGAATGTAGTTTCTAAACTATTAAGTTTTTTTTAAAAAAAAGAAATCTATTTGGTGAAAATTTGAAATTTCAATGCAGTAGTACTTAAATTTCAAGGAAAAAATAATAAGTGTATGTCTGACCACCCTAACCACAATAAAATGATAATATTTTTGTATAATATTTTAGATATAAGTAGAGGACTAATGTCCCGATGTGATGCATATTTTTTTGTAATTTTTTCTAAGTAAATAATTAACTATAAATTTTTTACTACAACTTTTAGAAAATATGAAAAACTCGTATGTCTGACCACCTTAACTTGGTCAAAATTTCATGAAATTCAATTTTTCTTTTTTTAATCCTATAGTATGTGAATCATAAAATGTGACGCATGCTTTGGATTCAAAAAATATGATATCGTTTGAAAGCTATAGATGTTTATCAATCAGTCTATCAATCAGGACTTTAGTCATAATTTGAATAGAAAATGAATAATAATTACAATTAATTTCAAAGTAAAGCATAATTTATATTGGTGGAAAGCTGAAAATATCCTTTAAAAACCCTTTTCATTTCATCAATTTTGGGTAAAAATAAAGTCGTCAGCCACATACCCATCATATTGCCACTTTTTGGCCCACCATGATCCTACACATACCCAGAAAGAGAATGAGTTTTACTATCATAACAATAATGCAATTGCTATTTGATAGTAAGTTTTAACAAGATTAGATGTAAGAAATTAGATATTAAATTTTAACCAAAGGAGGTTGAAATAATAAGGGGTTTTAAAAATGTAACAAAAAAATGGTTATTTCAATTATAAGGTTAAATAGGGGTCATTTTAAAATTAGAAGTGTATTTGGGGGGGTGTGTTAATAATAGAATATTAGGAGGAAGAATTGGAAATAGAGGTATTATTGAATATATCAAAGAAAAAAATATTCCATATACCTGCATAGTGAATCCCTAGAAAAACTACAAGACACAGATTACATGATTTGGAGCTTTTCATCTTAAATAAGTAAGCACAATATTTGCGACATTCTTAGCTTTCCAAAAAATCTTACATGACCTTGATTGGTGTATTATGCCTTCCTCCCTTGTCTATGCTTTAACCAAGATGAGTTTAAGCTCATAAACAATTATCATATCATACTATATTATTTGGTTTTTTTTTGTGCCTTCCTTTTTAATTACCTAAATACTATATCACACTGTTGGAGAATACAAAGATCAGAGAGCTCAAATTTGATAACCTTCCACAAATGAAACTATGAAAACAAAAATATGTATATCAAATAAAATATGAATTGTATAATACACTGGTCAAGCCTTGCTTATATAGGCAAGGATGAGGAGTTGAAAAGGTAGGAGTGAAACTCTGACTGCGGATATGTGTAAGATCATCATGGAAAAAACAAGCCCTTAAGTGGCAAAAAATTTAGAAAAATTAGAATTATGCAACTTGACGTAAAAATTTGAATAAGTTATCTGTATTAATTTAAAAATATGTAAGAATGGATTCTATAGAAAATTGAATGTAGTTTCTAAACTACTAGGTTTATTTTATTTTTTAAAAATCTATTTGGTGAAAATTTGAAATTTCAATGCAGTAGTACTTAAATTTCAGGGAAAAAATAATTAGGTTTCTATCTGACCACCCTAACCACAATAAAATGATAATATTTTTTTATAAGATTTTAGACATAAGTAGAGGACTCATGTCTAGATGTGATGCATATTTTTTTGTAATTTTTTCCAAGTAAATAATTAATTATGATTTTTTATTACAACTTTTTAAAAATATAAAAACTCGTATGTTGACCACCTTTAACTTGGTCAAAACTTCATGAAATTCAATTTTTTCTTTTTTAATCCTAGATTATGCAAAGCATAGAATGTGATGTATGTTTTGGATTCCAAAAATGTGATACAGTTTGAAAGCTATAGATGTTTTTCAATCATCCTATCAATCAGGACTTTAGCTGTAATTCAAATAGAAAATGAATAATAATAATTTATTAAATTCAAAGTAAACCATAATTTATAATGGTGGAAAGTTGAGAATATCCTTTAAAAACCCTTTTTTCATTTCATCAATTTTGGGTTAAAAAAAAGTCGTCAACTATATACCCTACAAATACCCATCATATTGTCACTTTTTGGCCCATCATGATCCTGCACATACCCCTAACCCTCCAAAGATGGAATGCTTGTGAGCTTAGTTGAAAAGTGTGAGAAATTTTCAATTACTATCTCAAGTCATGAGGACACATATTGTCATTTCCCTTTTTGAAAATTTTCCAAAAATAACCATTTACTGAAAATAGAAAGTTGATAGGTTCAAAATAGCAAATCAAGAGCACTCAATAGATTTGAAAATAAAATTATATTTGGTGACTTGGCCATGATTAGAGTATTATTTTATAACCAAATATATTTTATATTAATATTTATCACTACTTGGGTGTGGGATCTTCTTCTTGCTTGTTTTTGGCATTTAGTGGCTTATGACAAGCCATGACAAGTGGCAACTTCCATTGGAATGGAGGAAATCAATGTAAACCTGGCACTAGAGGTTACATGCACTAAATGCAAGAGGAATCTCTCTTTGGTCATGAATTTTAGGTCCCTAATTTAGAAATTGAATATTTTGCAATAAAACATGAATGTGGGCTTCATTTTAGGTGATTCTTGTTGCAAATTTTGGCTGGGTGTTTGGTCTACTTGTAAAGACTAATAAACCATTATTGGAATAATATCTAAGGCTGGAAAATCAAGGAGATTTGGACTCAAGGACATACGCTCTAAGGGTTTTGTAGTGTAAAAAAATAATTCCTTTTCACACTTAATTTGAGAATAATTGATATATAATCATCTTAATTTTGCCTTGGGTTAGTGTTGTAATGTGTTGTACACATTCACATTAATCTAGGCCCCTTTTAAACTAAGTGAACTTAACTTGTACCTTATTTATGTGTCTTAAAGTATTATAACACACTTTCACACTTATCTAGGGTCCTCTTAATTAATTGTGGTTAATTAGAGTTAATTAGCCCCTTTAATTTAAATTTAAGCCTTATTTATGACACCTTTTGAGGATCCATCCCAACACCCATCATTCAAATTATAAAATATTTAATTGGAAAAATTTGAGCTCCTAGAAAATGGTGCTATGACCCTATCACCCTAGGTGGTGAATGGTCCTCCCTCTATAGGATCCCCCTTTCTTTGCATATCTAACATGGGTTTTTGATGTTCTTTCACCCCTCAAAGGCAAGGTCCTGGAAACTTGTGGCAGGACCCATTTTCCCTAGGTGGAAAATGGGTCCTCCCTTAATAAGGAACCCCTGTTTGAATTTAATTATGGTGGGATTTTAATAATTTTCATTTCTAGATCTGGTGTCGGCTTGAATTATTTGAATTTCGAGGTTAATTCTCAAATTATATATAAATACATGGTTATTTTACATAATTTTGCCTAGAAGAAGATTTCAAGCAAGCTAAGAGACAAAGAACTTCCATGAGATCAAGAATTCATTCTTAAGAAGCAAGTAAAAGTGAAGTTTGGAGCAGCATTGTAGGTCTTCAAGTTTATTTTGTGTCCAAGATCAAGCATTAGTGAAGGTTGATGATAGATTCCTATGGAGAATTACGAACGATTCTAGGTGTTGGGAGATGCAAAAGATATACAACCAAGCCTAACGACATATTCCCATGTGATTCCATCTTCTATACTCTTCCTATTTTCATCCTATAAGAGGTATATTCAAATTTGTGGCTTATAAAAGGGATTAAACATCTTCTTTAGTGAGTCATTTTTATTGTTCATGTTACATTTAGGGTTCTATTCTAACACAATTAGATAGAATTTTCTATACATTCTCATAGATCTTAGTCTTAGACATCAACAAGCTACCACTAGCAAGCTACCAAGTTTTTATTGTAGGTTATTAGAAGATCCAGATCCAGAAACAAGAATTTCAAAGTGCAAAGAAAAGGAGCAGACCTAGAAGTTGTAGATCAAATTCAGAGATTTTTGGAAGGACCTAGTAAGAACCATTCTCCTTTAGTGGCAAATGAGTCCCTTTTAGGGATTGAAGGGAAATAGTTTTTACATTGTACAAGCTTTTGTTTCAGGTTAAGAGCTCCCCGAACAAGCCTACCAAGACCCATTCGCCTTTGGTGGTGAATGAGTCACTGCTAGCACTAGAAAAAAGTCAAATTTGGCTAGCTGAATAGTATTATCTCCTACTTGTTTTTCCAAAAAAATTATATTTTCATTCTTATTTGTGTTAGATTTATGCATTATGTGTGTTAGATTTAGAATTTGGGTTTGCATGTTGGTTTAATTCCTTCTCCTCAAGTTGTGATTTAGTTCACCACCCCGTCCTTGCATAAAGGAAAGAGTGCAAGATCCCTAAATCTTGACTTGACTCACCTCTTGGGTTGATAGTTTCAAGATTCTTGGATCTCATCTTTTCAATGAAACCCTATCTAGAAAAAGGGGGTTAGACTTCATAGCCTTCTCCCTTTCTCTATGTTTCATTTTGGTGAACCCAACCCCTTTTTGAACATCTTAGTTTCTGATTTGGAGTGTATTCAAGCCCTAGATCCTAGCTTGCATTAAGTTTGCATTAAATTTTAGGGTGTTCTTCATTATACATTAGTAAACATTGCATTTAGAGTAAAATTGCATATTTAAATTGCTTATATTCACTAAAAATCTGAAAAAGTTCTTTAAATCAGATTTAGTTTTCCATCTTGTTCACATTGAGATCATCATTCAAGCATTTAGATTCAAATTTAATTATAGATTTATTCATCTTAGTCATCATTTCATCACAGTTAAAGGTGGATTTAGAGGCCTCATCTCTAGAAAATCTATTACAAAATTCACTATTACAGATATGAGACAACATATACATAGAAAAATCTTAGAAAAGCTGAAATCAAACTTAAAAAACCCTAGAACTAGGACCCATTCACCTTTAGTGGCGAATGAGCCCCTGGACACCCTAATCAACAAGACTTTTGGGTATGTTCTGGTGTTTTAGGTGCCTTCCTAATCTCTGCAAATACCTAGACTAGGACCCATTCGCCTATGGTGGGGAATGAGTCATTGTTCAACTTTTTCCAACCAAAATTATGAGTAGTTTTTGGTTTCTAATAAGTATTTCTATCTCTATTTTGAAATATGAGAAGTAATAGTCTGAAATATATTGTTTTTCCATTCAAACTCTTGTTTATTTAATCAATTTAACAACATTGTAAAATGAATCTATTGCATATTTTAGTTATAAGTAACATTAAAATTTTGCATTTTCAACATTCTTGCATCAGTAGAAAAATTATATTACATTTTGCATTCATTAGAAAATAAAAACAAAAGTCAAAAACAACAAAAACATCAAATGAGACCCTTAAGGAAAGAAAAGTTATGTCAAGTTTCCTTTTAAAGGTTAACCTATCCCTCAAGCCTTTTAGTAGTTATGACTTTGGCATGTTGGATGAGGCCCATGAGAACTTCATCTCGCAAGGTTCATCCTCTAAGGTTTATCATGAAAAAATAAAAATACAATGACATTAATACCATGACATCACAACTCATAATTTTCCCTCCGCAAAAACCACAAGTTCAAAACAAACCTGTGCTCATCCTTGAACCACCAAAAAACAAGACTTCACTTGACAATGGTAATGCTTCACAACAAATGAGTTATAATATCATTTCTCATACGTACAATACAAGGAACAATAGGAAACAACAAACAACTCCTATTTCACTACCCTTGCCTAATCCTATCTTACCTAGTGCTCCTTGACCGTAAACAATGGAAAGGAATATAATCTTGTTGAACAACTTAAGAATACTCATACTAAGATTTCCCTATGGGAACTACTTCAAGCATAACCTAGTTATTATAGCATGCTTCAAGAGGCTTTGCAACAAGCTACAATTCCTTCTAAAACTAGTCAAGCAATGTAGTAGTACTAATTCAAGGAATGAATGAAATGAACTTGGACATAGTTTTTCACTAGAGTGAGTTACCTCCCTTAGAAATTCAGAAGAAATGTGAAGCTTTTAGCTCATAATAGTCTATATCAATCAAAGTTCAATAAAATGAACCCTTGTTGACAATGGGTCGGCCTTGAATGTGTGTAGTTTGAGCCTTTTGGAAAAGATCAAAATGAGTAAAAATGATATTAAACCTGATTCTTTATCTATTTACGGTTTTAATAACATAGGTAAACAACCCCTCAAAGTCATTACATTACCTATCAGAGTGGGGAAAGTAACATTACAAACTCCAGTACACATTATGCCTGATGATCTTTCTTACAATCTCCTTTTAGGGAGACCTTGGTTTCATGAAATGAATGGTTTTCCTTCTACTTTGCATCATGTCATGAAGTAGTCTATAACAACAAAGTCTACACACTAAAAGCCCATCTTGAACCTGAAAGTTGCTTGATGGATGAGAGAGAGAGAGATGATATGCTTTAGAAGTATTGGAATCTAGTACACCACAAGAAGTTACAAAAGAATAAAAAAAATGTGAAAGGGACATTAATGAACTTACTAAGTTGTTAGAAGATGATTGGGGTTCCTTGGATTTCATGCCAACATTCATGGGAGAATATTAGATCACAACCAAAGACACTAAAAGGAAAAAGAAACCAATGGTAATGTGAACACAAAATTCAAAGGACATCTCACAACCATCTACCTCATCTACTTTTGAAGAAGACACAAGCTTTGTAACTTCATAGGACAATTTAAGTCTGCAAAAGCTTTTGTTTGGTTAAGCCATCAACATGCTAGACACAACACCAATTTTTTGTGGAATTTTTATGAGAGTGGACATGGAAAAGGAGAGCACAATGGAGCAAGAGCATGTCTAAAGCTTGCACTTCATCAACATGAACTTGTTGGTAGTTCACCATATATTTATTAAACTAAATTAAATTCTTAAGTTCCTTGAAAGAAACAGGTTACAAATTTTTCCAACATGTCTACTTACAGGTAATGCCATACAGAATGCAAATGAAATTGTTGATTGGTACAAAAGTTATTTTTTTGCTCATGACTCAACATACAACACATATATTTTCAGGAATTTATAGGTACATCTAGTAAAAATTTGTTTAAAATTTAAATTTCAAAGTGTGTGTACATGATTTAATTGAATTTTCAAATTTGAATTATATATATATTCACTTAAATTAATCACTAGTGGATGTTTTTAATTTATAGATATCGATTGATCAAATCCTTATAATTCTCAAAAAATTCATGGTATTAGAAGTTTGCATCAAATCATGACATGGGAAGTAGTAGGCCTTATGCAAATAATGTGAGACAAAAATCATGGTTTTTGTTGATTAAATTGAGGACAATGCAAATATTTTTCAATGTGGGAATATTAGAGATGGGTATTTTTCACGATGGGAAGTGAAACAATTAATATCAATGCCTTCTTTCTATGAAAATGACAATGTCGATGTCTACGATCTTCTATATTTAGCTAATTATGAATGTGTATCTAATTTAGTTATCACAAGTATGGAAATTTATTAACTTAAAATTGATTTAAATATATTGTATGTAAGTAAGTTTCAAGCATGTTTATATATAAATTTATATATTAGAAATATATTTTGAACTTTTGTAAAAACTTTACATGGTGTGTGTACAAGAGATATTTTCATTGTTGTTGTAGATCTTGACAATGCAAAAGGTGTAGATCACTATCTACTAAGATGTACACAACCAAAAAAGAAAATTAGTGGAATGGATGATAGATGGTGATGGACAAGAGTATCCCATTGGATCATTCATTATTGAAGGCACAAATTATCAACAAATAAACATAGATAAAAATGGTATTATATTTGTTGATTATATGCCAAGACAAAAGGTTTTGCATTATAGTCACTTAGTTATAGAAAAATAAATAAATTTAGAAAATTTACCTAAAAGGGGATGTGCCAAACAAAAGTGGAGGTTGCCTATTGAAGACCTTGAAAATATTTTAGAGATAATTAAAGATAGAGAGGATCCAAATTATATGTACCAGGAGCTTTGAGTTGTTTTTTGGATATATGTATATGTATGACTGGATATATATATGCTCAAACTTTTTATAGATCTATCTATATCTATATTGATTGGACATGTGACATGATTTAGAATGGGGTTTCTTCAAAGGCTTGGAAATTTATTTTTAGAATTGTATTTAAATTTGTTCTATGTGGAATTCTTAATTTAGTTCAAGAATCTTTGATTTCATAATTTACATTTGGAACTCCACTTAAATATGTATGTTAGATCATATATGCTTGATACAAAACCTAGTGACTTTAAAAATGTTTTCAATTTTTTTTCTAAATTCCTTCAAATCATCTATTTCCAACTGAATTTTTATATTGGACATGGAATTCATTTAAGTTCACTTGAATCTTTTATTTCTTTTGATGAATCTTAGATCATATATATATGCAATTTACAAAACCTAGTGAATTTTGGCATCAATAGTTGTTTACCATGTATAGCTTGAGACCACATGTAATGGGAACTTTGGTAATTATGTGGATTGATCACTTTTTAATATATATAGTTGTTATGGGAAGATCTAGATACTTATATTATGTGCATAGTGAGATTTAATCAATTTCTAGTTGCATAAATGTTCCATGGAATTCTTAAGTTCAAGAATAGATTTGATCATTTACATTCAACTAGACACAAGTACATCTCATCATCTAGTTTTAATTATTTGCATGGACAATCAAATTCAAGTGTATTAGATTATATGGAATTCTTAAGTTCATATAGCATCATATATGCAAAAATTATATTTAACCTACAGTGACTTTAAAAATGAACATTTAGAGCTAAGAATTCCTTACCATCTATTTCTAATTGCATTTTTATGTTCCACTTAAATAACATTGAATCTCTTAGGAATTGACCTAGAACTTACATATTTGCATTCAAATTATTTCTATTTCTTGACCTATTTAAAGACTTGTTCATTTTTATAATTAATAATACATCCATCTTTTTAAATTTACAAATAGCAACCATTAGATAGTCCAACATTTTTATTTCACGATGTAAATATATGTACAACAAGTTTTCAAACCATAATAAATTTAAATAAAGGTACAACCTTGCTAAATAAATAAAACCATAATAATGCATGATGTAAAT
>VDFB02358134.1:18856829-18895995 GCA_007258455.2 Sequoia sempervirens | reverse complement strand
GAAAAATCCTACAAGCATAGAAGGAAAAGGAGCATACCTCTCAAATATCTCCTGCCAAGGCATCTCATACCCGCTAATATGGTCATCATGGAATATCTGGTGCAAGGCATCTATATCTCCTTGCTCGGTGTGGTCATATGTAACAATGTCACCCATCACGGGAATCCAAAAAATCCTATAGACATCCTCTAACATCATAGCCATCTCTCTAGTGGCCAGATGAAAAGTGTTGTGGTCGCTATGCTACCTCTTTGCCAGTGCAGTCAATAATCCCCAATTAATTCTAATCTAAAGCATCTCAAGCAGTGAAGATAATCTGCATTGCTCAATGATATCTGTATCAGCCTATTATATATGTGGGATCAACTCCCAAGTCTATGGGAATCTAGATCTCGAGACTGAAGATTATCTAAATCCATCTCCTATCATTATAAAACATTGCAATTAGCACATCAATAAATCAATCAAATCAACAAAGCAATCAAACATCAACCAATCACTTATCCTATCAGTTCTAGTGAGATTTTCATCAAATCTCACGAATGTCTATTTTTGATCCTCTCCTATCATGAGGTCAAAACAACGTCATCATTATTGCATCTCACCTATCATGAGATCAATAAATCATCTAATCTTTAATAAAAAACAAATCATTGGCTGACACGATAAAACATCATCAAATTCAAGGAGAAAAATTAAAAAATCTTCAATTCTGACTTAGATGCACCATAACAATGCTTCATTGCATCAAAAGGGCAAATGCACCACCAAATTCACTAGATGCACTATTATAGTATGTCAATGCGCCAGAGAATTTGTTAGATGCACTGCAGAATCTCTTTGATGCGCCATTTAATCAAATGCACCAGAGAATCCCTCATATGTACTAAAACTACAATTTGATGTGTCATTTCTAGTGGATGCACTACCTAATACTCTAATGCACCATTACAGGTTGTCTATGTGCGCAAATGTGGATGCACCATTACAAATAGTGAATGCGTCGCTAAATCTAGCCTATGTGCTAAAACCCTAGGCAGATGCGCTAAAGAATCTAACCTATGCACCACAAAAAAATTTGTATGCACCGAAAGAATGAAAACTAAAAAATTCGAAATAAAAAATGTAGGAAAATTGATTCAAAATTCACAAGAAAAGTTTATGAAATTCATACTGGAGGTATGTATTCTGCTGGCTAGTTATGTTGTCGCACTTGCTCGAATCAATGAGTCTTATAGGGTATCACCATTTTTTTCAAATGCTCTCTCACTCCACAAATTTCAAAATCACCAATGCAAAAATGAATCCTCTTTTCACTTTTTAACTATTAATAAGAGTAATTAAGAGTGTGATTTTGGTGGGATATTTACTTTTTTTACTTTTTTTAAGGATCAATTAATTAGGGTAGCTCATTTCTTCCATATCAAGAGATAAATCACTAGAACATCATAAAATTAGGACTTCATCATTGACATCATCACAAATCATCAAAAATTTCCAAAAAATCATCAAAAAAATATTTTAATCATAAAAAATTCCTCGATTTATCTCCTGAGGGGGCATACATTTGTTATCTTCTGAAATTGTCGTTTGGGGCATCGTCAAAATTTTTACAGCACTAGTAAATTTTTCTTTGAAGTAATGCATAAACACATCACTTCAAAGGGGGGCCAAATGTATACATCCAAAATTGGTCTGGAGAATATTAATTAAATATTGGTTATTTAATTAATAAAAAACTTTATTTCTTCTACTGTATAAATAAATTGCAAAGTTTATTTATATAGTTCGTATTTCTTAATTCCTCCTATCTAAACCACTTTCTTTATGATTTAATTAAATTAAAAAAATTAACTAATTTTTTTTATTTGATTATTTCCCTTTCATTAAATTTAAATTTTTAATTTGAATTTTGGCACATTTCTCCATATTCTTCTAACCTCCTTCCACATCATCTTCCATCTCACCATGTGTCACATGAAAATAATTATTCCTAATTTCTAAAATGGGTATTTACCATCAACAATCTCAACAAACTTAGGGACACATGGCTTCTCCTTCCCATTTATTATTTTCTACACTTGGCAAGATTGTTTTATTAAAGGGGACAATTTCCTTATTTCTCTCTAACCTCCTCATTTCTCACTATCAATCTCTCCAGACTTAATTCTGGTCATCCATTGCTGCAAAATCACCTGATGCCTTGGTGAAATCTATAAATAGAGGCTCATTTACAGCTTTTGCATAAGAGAACATTGCATAAATTACTTTGCAGAAATCATTTTAGCATTTGAGAGCTTAGTTTACATTATAGCTTAATAGTTAGAATAGTTTAGCAAGTAAATTAGAATCATGGCTTCTTTGGTAGATGGGTCTTAGCTTACTTATAGCATTTGGAATAATTTTCAGAGCATCTCCATTAGTTTAATTCAACATTGCATCATTCCATTAGCATTATGTATACAACAACTCATCATCCAGCATATCATTTAGTTTATAGTTTAGCCAAATCATCAGATCATGTAGGTGTAGACACAATTTTTGCATTCTAGTTGAATGGCTCCTCATTTCTTAAGTGTCATCCCAGTAATTCAGTGCATAATTAAGATCTGAGAGCACTAATATAGGATCCTTAGGAATAAAGGAAGATGAAATGTCTTTAAGGAATCATTTTATCAAATTGTGTTGTTAATTTAGATTTCCTTAATGTAATACATTGTATTTGTTGCACGTGTTATTGATTACTATAATTCACATATTTTCTCACACATAGATATCCTAATATAAGTGTGTATGTTGGTGTTGTGTGGTAGGTGGAATATATATCCTAACAAGCTACCCTCTCACTAGGCCTTTCACATTTACACCATTATTTAACATACACATTTAATATATATAATTAATTTTACTCTTCGATGGAGCTTAAAGTATTGGAAAATTATTTCTATGCATTACATAGAGTGGGGTATTGAATATCATTTGTGAGAAACACATGTCACAAATAAATGAATTGATAAGGCAATAATTCATTCTACTCATAAGGCCTCCTAGGAGATTTGAACTTGCACCTATATATGGGAAGCATCACTTAGATGTAATGAATCCTAAGTAGAACATTCATTCTCATGAAAAATAGATCCTTATGAACAACTTCTCATAAAATATAAAATTATAAAGATTATCTCACAACTACATAATTAAATCTGAGAAAAATATCATATTATTTTTTCCTAATCATTAATAATTTAATAGTTTATTTTTGGTCCCTTTAAATTTCCCATAATATTTTTATTTTAAATTTACTTTTTGGAGATTTTCCATACCTACTTAGTTGATAATTAAAAAAGAAATAATTTTGGTACATGGATAATAGAGGTGATTCTTTCACAATGATTGATCTTCCCTTTGAAATAGAATTTCCTAAATTAGTGATTATCCTTCATGCTATGTGTTTGCTGATTTTACTAAAGAATTCTCTAAAATTAAACAAATTTCCTATTAGAAATATTGTACATAATTCACTTTGATCTCTATGGAAAACACTTCAACTCCAAGCTCTGTACTAGATTTAATTTGCACCTTTCACATTTGAGATTTGGGCAATTTTAGTGAATGCTTCTTAATAGATGCCTAGTATAGTAAAATATTGTGCAATATACATTTATATTTTTTAATTAGATATAGAGATATATTATTTATAGTTACAAATAATAATTTCATATTGTTAACAACACATAGGAATTAAAGATAGTAGGTTTCCATAATCCATATTATAGAATTTGTATTGCTTCTAGATTCGATTGTGTAAGGATTTTTTGCATCAACATTTCGAATCACACTCCGTGATCCATCATCAGGATGTAAGAGAGCCAGAGGAGAAAATGAATAATTGCAGACTCAGACTAAATAAAAAGGAAGGGTGAGGAGGGAAAGATGCACGTAATTCAAGGAAAACATTAAAGAAAAAGAAAAATATGAACATAAAACCAATTAAATAGAACCAACACAATGCAAAAGAAAGGAGGAAAACAAAAAAAAAGTAAAAAACTTTTTTAAGGGAAGGAAAAGAACAAAAATTGCTCAAAAGGAAGAAACAAAGAATAAGACGAAAAAACTTGAAAAATATAAAGTGCAAATATTGAATAAATTAAATGATTAAAGGAAGACCATGAAGAAGAAACAAAACAATATCACAGAGAAGAAAAAAGACGGAAAAAACAAATAAATAAAAAGGAAGGAAAATATGAAATGGAGCCTAAGATCAAGGAAGAAACCCAAGAAATAATATATCAAAAGCCGATAAAAATATATAAACCAAGAAGCGAAAAACAAGCAAAAGAAGAAACACTAAAAGAAAAATTAAATAAATATAAAAATGAATAAAAGTATACACCAAAAATAAGTATAAGGATTGATATATAAATAGATATAACGAGATGAAAATAATTTTAAAAGGGGAAGAACAAAATAGAAGAAGAAAGAAAACATCAAGAGACTCAAAAATAAATAAATAAATAACTAAAAATGAAAGTAGAAATATTATAGAATTAAATGAAACAAAATAAATAAAAAATAGAAGAGAAGACTAAAAAAGAACTTAATAAGAGAGTTATCTAAGATTATTTAATTAGATTTGAATGAAACAAAATAAATACAACCAAAGAAATAAATAAAAAGGCAAGAAATAATACGAGAAAAAAATAAAATATATATAAATGATGATAAAAATAGCTATAAGACACAATGAGTATACATATATATACATAAGGGACAAACGGATAGAAGTATGAAAATAAATAGGTATAAATGTATATATATATATATATATGAGTGAATACACATGCACACACTTATATATATAAGGTAAGAAACAAAAAAGAAGAGCAAAGGAAGGAGAGCCAAACAAAAAGAAGAAAGGCACAAAGCAACAAAAGCCAACGGGAAGAACAAGACACCTTAGAATGAAACCAAGGATAGACCAAAGAAGGCAAGAAGAACCATGAGGAGGGCGGACAAAAGAGACAGTTCACCACCAAGAACACCAAAAAGGAAGCAAGAAAAAGAAGCAAAAAAGGGGAAGACCAAGAGACCAGGGTGGGGGAAAGGGAGCACGACCACGCTAGGGAAGAAACTAGTTGTGAAGGTTAGAAAGCAAGGGTTGCCACACGATACTGAGACTCCAACCCTCATCACGGTTAAGGTTAGAGGGGTGGTTGTTAATGTGGATGGCTTCCTTGAGCTTCCTCTTGAAAAAATTGTCCTCTTTCCATAAGATTTGAGTGTTTTCTAAGCATATGTGGTGCTTAGTTGAAAAGGAGTGGTCTGCAAGTGTCGATTTGACAGCCCGATCATGTCTAATGTCCGCACTGTGCTCCTTAATTCTTGTGCAAAAAGAATGACCCGTTTCTCCTATGTAAGGGATGCCACAAGAACAAACAACCTTGTATACTCTTGACTCAAGTAATATGTCCCTCGAGTCCTTCAGAGAAGGGAGACAGTGTCTTACTGTCGAACAAGGTTTGAAGGCACAATGAAGCCCTTTCTTAGAGAGAATCTTGGAGATTTTTTGGGAAATGCCTTCAATGTAAGGGAGAGAAGTGACAAGGTAGAAATTTGGTTTGGGGGTAGAGGGATGAGAAAAGAACCTGTTCCTAGCATGGTTGAAGGCTCTAGAGATCTGCTTGTTGTTGTATCCATTAAGGGTGAGGACTTTACGAAGATGGGCAAGCTCTTGATCCAGGTAATCTTCATCACAAATACGAAAATCCCTCAATGCGAGGGTTTTAAGGATACCACTTTTTTGACACGGGTGATGATGGGAAGAAGAATGGAGATAGAGGTCAGTGTGGGTAGCTTTGCGAAACACTTGATGGCCGAGGGAGCCATCTGGTTTTTTAATGAGCAAGATGTCAAGGAAAGTGAGCTGGCCATTAGATTCAATCTCCTTAGTGAAGGCGATGCAATGGACCAAGCTGTTAAGGTGACCATGAAAATCTTCTAACTTGTCAAGCCCATGAGGCCAGTAGACATTGGTGTCATCAACATAATGTTTCCACTATTTTGGTTTGAGGGGGGAGGAGAAAAGGGCTGAATTTTCAAATTGCTCCATGAAGAGGTTGGCAATGACAGGAGAGAGAGGGGAACCCATGGCTACACCATCAACTTGCTCATAGATCACATTTTGGAAAGAGAAGAAGGTTGATTTTAGGCACAACTCTACAAGAGAAGCAATTTCATCATTAGTCTTGCACCTGACAATCTTAATGGCTCAGGGATGGGAACCTTAGTGAAGAGAGAAACCATGTCGAAACTCACTAAAATGTCATTATTATCAAGCTTGACGTTCTTGATAAATTCAACAAAATGGGAGGAATCATTGATATGGGATTCCGAATTACCGACCAGAGGAGCGATTAGTTTTGCAAGGAAAGACGCCAATTTGTAAGTCGGGGAGTCTATTGTATCCCCAATAGGTCTTAAAGGAATCCCCTTTTTGTGGATTTTTGGAACCCCGTAGATACGAGGCGTCACTTATTTGGAGGGAAAAAGACGCTTTTTGGTAGCATCATCAAAGGATGAGAGGGAAATGGCACGCTTGACTTTATTGAGGATTTTTGAACAAGGGTTGCGAAATAAAACTTTATAGCTATTGGTATCCGAAAGAAGATCACGCATTTTGGAGAGGTAATCAGGTTTGTTCATGATGACTGTGGCATTCCCTTTATCGGCTTTGCAAATGATTAAGTCTTTGTTGCGTAACAAATTGTTAAATGCGACAAGCTCAGCTTTAGGAATATTGCACTTGGGAGGTTTTCCATGGCGAAGGGCGACCGCACAATCCTGCTTGATTTCTTTAGCAATATTCACAGGGAGTCCGCGAACACAATTTTCAATTTCAATTAGAAAGTCTATGTGGGGAATTTTGCGTGGAGCAATGGAGAAACCATGACCACGTTTTAACAGATTGACGGCTAGAGGGTCAAGGGTGGTACTAGAGAGGTTAACCACCAATTTCGATTCCCAAT
Organism: Sequoia sempervirens; assembly: GCA_007258455.2. NCBI lineage: Eukaryota > Viridiplantae > Streptophyta > Pinopsida > Cupressales > Cupressaceae > Sequoia > Sequoia sempervirens. The sequence continues at coordinate 18,888,970 of VDFB02358134.1, read as the reverse complement.
CTTGAATGAAATTGAGATTAGGTGAGTTGGACTGAGGGGAGGACAAGGAAAGACCGTTGAGAGAAGAGAGGGAGGACGAACCATCTGACCTGACCACATTAATGGGGGAGGTAGCATGCGGCGAAAGGTTGGCTTATTCTATATTTGCACTTTATATTTTTCAAGTTTTCTCGTCTTATTCTTTGTTTCTTCCTTTTGAGCAATTTTTGTTCTTTTCCTTCCCTTAAATTTTTTTTTTACTTTTTTTTTCCTCCTTTCTTTTGCATTGTGTTGGTTCCATTTAATTGGTTTTATGTTCATCTTTTTCTTTTTCTTTAATGTTTTCCTTGAATTATGTGCATCTTTCCCTCCTCACCCTTCCTTTTTATTTAGTCTGAGTCTGCAATTATTCATTTTCTCCTCTGGCTCTCTTACACCCTGATGATGGATCACGGAGTGTGATTCGAAACGTTGATGCAAAAAATCCTTACACAATCGAATCCAGAAGCAATACAAATTCTACATAGGAATTAAATTAGCTATTAGTATTAAATAATTTTCTTACAATATTAACTAGTATAGATATCATAAATACATCTATCTAAAAAATGAGAGAGATGCCAATTTGAAATTATTTTATAGATTAAAATTTATTTTATTTTATTATAAAATTATTTTATTTGCTACATACATAAACACAATAATTTAATTATATTTACATTGTGTACTTTAATTTTCCAGTGATACACTTATAAAATGAATTGAGTATAATAACATATCTTTATTTTTATTTTTATGCATTATTTATTTTGAAAATTGTGTACTTTAATTTTCCAGTGATACACTTATAAAATGAATTGAGTATAATAACGTATCTTTATTTTTATTTTTATGCATTATTTATTGTGAAAATAATATATTTATTTTTATTTTTATGCATTATTTATTTTGAAAATAATATATTTATTATTAAATATTAATATTTTGAAAAAAAAAATATTATCAAATTTAAAATAAATAAAAATATTTTTTATCAAAATACACTGACATCTTTTTTTACTTCCCCTTTCTCTTAATACCATTGTAAAATTCCTCTCCACATCAATTGATATATAAAAACTTTACAAATAATAAAGAATCAGTTTTTACTCAAAATACCGCCAAATTTACGTTTTGGAATTAATCGTTAAACAATCAACAATTTGTTGGCCTGATTATGACCCCTCAGAAATTTTCGATGGGTGTACAATGATAGCAGGTGTGACGGCCGCCATTTTGGAATTATCATGACTTTTAGTCTTCCATGGTGTTTCCCTCATTTTGATAATAGGTATGTCTTTCATGGCCACTGGCATTCACCAACCGTCGGTAGCGCTTTCATTACGTGTGTGGGAAGAGCACCATTTTCACATTATCACGACTTTTAGTCTTGTGGATGCGCCACCGACATTCAGGAACCGTAGGTAGTGCTTTCATTACCCACTTGCAGTCTTCAACAAATACATCAACGCAGAATACCTGTTTGAACACAATTCCATGATCAACACGGCAAACATATTTGGACAAAACTGTCCCTCAAACTAAAGGACGAATCTTCAATTTAGTGAGGGGCATTGATTGTATAATTTGTCTTTTGTATGGCAATTGGTGTAGATTTATTTTGAATTTTTTTTAAGACAAAGATGGTTTTGTTTTTTGATTGCGACTTTGTTAAGATATGTGGATTTCAATTAATTGATATTTCAAGATGTTTTTGTCTTTTGATTGCCGACTGTTAAGATATGTGGACTTCATTTAATTGATATTCCACAAGACAAGACTTTTAAACATGAAAAATGAAGTACTGATTATCTTCTTTATCTATGAATATAGACTTCATTTAAATTACCTAACCCTCATCATATATTTCTTTGTTGAAGAAATAAATCAACACTATTGTATTATTTGATTAGCACGATGTACATGTTTAGACAAAAATGTCCATATTTTGTTCATAATATGGTCAATGAAGATAAGGAAGAATCTTCAATCTAATGAGGAGTGTTCTAAATGACAATCATGTTTTCATTATTTTGTTGATTGATGTAGATTTCCTTTAATTCATCTGCCATGGACCAAGATTTTATTATATTTTGTTTGTCTTCTTTGCTAAGAGATGCAAACTTCACTTGATTGGTATTTTGGAAGGCAAAAATTTCAACATGGACTTCACTTCATTTAACTTAAACAACACTTATCACATGTTTGTATGTTGGAGAAATAAATCAACACTATTATATTCCTTCACTAACATGTATACATTTTTTGACAAAAGTGTTCCTCTAACATCAATGATACCTCCAATGGATAGAAGAATTTTTTTTATCTAATGAGGGCAAGACTTTCCTAAATTTTTTATGTTATTTGTCTTTTTTATTTTAAGCATTCAGTTTACAATATTTTTCTTTATTAAAATAGGATTATTATTTATTATTTCAAATAATTATAGTTTATATGTAACAACAAAATCAGTATGTTTATGTTAACTTTTATTTAACATTTTTTTTTATTTTGAGGATCTCTCTCTCTATATGTGTGTTTGTGTGTAGTTGGGCTCATCCATCTAGCTTTTACTTACTCCATTTATATACATTCTCATGAATTTAGCCCCACCTTTTCCTTATATGCATGTAATTTCATGCATTCAGCTGAGCATTATATTTATTATATCTATTCATACAACTAACCTAATATAGTTGTTATCCACCTAGATCTAGTTGTTTTCCCATATAGGGTCATTTTTATGATTTTGATCCCTTTCTTTTCAAAATCTAAATTCAAATTCTAATCAACTATGACCCATTATGTTTCTATGCTAAGATGACTAAGTACATAAGGTTTGAAAATTTTAATGTTATAAGTCAATATTTATAGGCATTCATTATCTTTCATTTCACAAACTTAGAATCAACAAGCCCTCTCTCATTCTAAACATTAAAGGAGCAACATATACAACTAAATGAAGCAACACATATGCATGCATAATTCTAAGGAACTTGATTTCTTTCTAGGAGTAGTCCTTTACACATATTTTCATTCGTTGACCTAAGAGAACACATCTCCATACAAAACCATGACAACCCTTACAAGGCATTGCTAAAAACTGCTAGTCTTCATATCAATTCAAAAAAGGTAGAGTGGACATATGTGAACTAAGAAAGTATAAGAGTAAAGGTACACATTACATAGGGCTGAATTAAAACTCTAAGGATGAATCTAGGACTACAAACTAGATACTACAAACTAGATCCTAGAGTAAGCATAGTTTTAGAGATATCTTTGAGTCATTTTAGTGATATTTAAATGATATTTATCAAATGCATACATTATTTAGATAACAAGCCAAGCCCCTTAAAGAGTAGAGACTAAATAAAGGCATGGATTAATTGTATAACCTTTAAATATTTCTCATGGTAATCCACTAAATTCTAAATTGATCACTAGAACTTTTAGTTGGAATCATAAAATTTTGTCACTATGTACTACTATGTTAGTCAATTAATACTATAGACATCCAAATTTGGACACTTAATTTATCCAAATTTATCACTTTTCATCTTAACATTCTCTTATCCAAGTTAATTAAGTAATATTACTATTATTTAATTATTATCCTTAATTATGCCAAATCCCTAAGGTATTTAATTAATAATTAAATACATTACCCTCCTTAATCCCCTTTTCATCAAATGAATTAAATAAATATTATATTTATTTAAATCCCTCACATGTCATTTTTATCTAATCCATCTCTTAATCTCTTCATTAGGGACATGTACACATGCCTAATCCTTAATTATGATGTTTCACATCCTCCAACTTTTGCAGGTTGGATTTTAATCCTCATTAACCCCTAATTATCCTCTAATTACTGATTAGTTAAGCCTAATTAGTACCTTGGTCAACTCTCCCCATCCTCCAAGGAATTTTTAATTCCTTTTTATTCACCCTAGGTTCCCCTCTTCCCCATATGAATTTTTAATTCACATTTTATTCCTTCTAGAATCCCCTTTTCCCATGCATCTTCTAGAATCTTTGACTTGTCACATCAAGTCACATGTGACAAACTCCCACCTTTTTGGAGACTCTCTCTTATCCATTAGATTCTCCCAAGCATGTGAATTTTTAATTCACATTTATTCCTCTAAGGAATCTTCTCATCTCCCAATGTACTTCCAAGGTACATGTCCTTCTTACACATCACTTGTCCTCCCTTCCACCTCACTTCCACATCATCTTATCCTTGGTCATCTCACATTCCACATGTCAAGATGTGAGGGCTTGTGAGTTCTCAACTCACCATAGCCCTATATCTTGACCTTGGTGGCTTAATCTCAACCATTAAATTCTCTAGAGAATTGAAATTCCTCTATAAATACCCCCTCCTCTAAGGCAAAAAGAGAACACTTAGTCATTTGCAACTAAATGTTGTCATTTTGAACACTCAATTCACAAGCATTTCATTCATGTAGCCAAGCCATTTTAGTAATTTGCACTATCATCTAGTCTTATTGTCAATCTTGCATCAAGAGGCATCTAAGGAGCACACAAAGCAATTGAAATCAAGGGCCAACCAAGGAGTTTTTTAGTAGCAAAGAAGGTATAAACAAGTTACAATATTTATTTTATCTTGTTTCTTTACCTTATTATTCCTTAGGCTAATCTTAAGGTGTCCCTTTGTATTTTTTCCTCATTGCATTTCAGTTATTTTTCATATTTAGAATTGGACTAACATTTAGGATCACATTTCTGGCATGTCTGGTGGGACCCGCAAGCGGGTTCCTATATTTAACATTTGTTGTTGAGATTTTTTTCAAGAACAAGTCACAGAGGGGTGACTATGCCCTCTGGTTACTATAGAAGGGTGACTACACCCTCTGTTTTACTACAGAAAGGTGACTATGCCCTCTATTTCACTACAAAAGGGCAACTACACCCTCTATTTCACTATAGAAGGGCGACTACGCCCTCTATTTTACTACAAAAGGGTGACTACGCCCTCTGCTTTACTGTAGATGGACGATTACACCATCTATTTTACTGCAGAAAGGCGATTACGACCTCTTTTTCACTACAGAAACACTACGTTCTTGTTTGAATTTTGGCTTGCTAACATTTTACTGCAGTAGGGCAATTACACACTGTTTTGGATTTTGCTTACTAACATTTTACTGGAGAAGGGAAACTATGCCCTTGTTTGAATTTTGGCTTGCTAATGTTTTACTGCAATAAGGAAATTACACATTGTTTTGGATTTTGCTTACTAATGTTTTACTGCAGAAAGGGCAACTACACACTGTTTTGAATTTTTCTTGCTAACATTTCACTGTAGAGGGGCGACTATGCCCTCCTGGTCACTGCAAAAGGGCGACTATGCCCTCTTGGTCACTGCAAAGGGGCAACTACGCCCTCTTGTGCACTGCAGAAGGGAAACTACACCCTCCTGTGCACTGCAAAAGGGTGACTACACCTTCCTATTGTTTTGGATTTTTCTTACTAATGTTTTACTGCAGAAGGGTGACTACACCCCTGTTTGAATTTTGGCTTGCTAATGTTTTACTACAATAGGGAAATTACACACTATTTTGGATTTTGCTTACTAACGTTTTACTGTAGAAAGGGCAACTACACACTGTTTTGAATTTTTCTTGCTAACATTTCACTACAGAGGGGCGACTATGCCCTCCTGTGCACTGTAGAAAGGGCAACTACACACTGTTTTGAATTTTTCTTGCTAACATTTCACTGCAAAAGGGTGACTACGCCCTCCTGGTCACTGCAGAAGGGCGACTACACCCTCCTAGACACTGCAGAGGGGCGACTACGCCCTCTTGTGCACTACAGAAGGGCAACTACACCCTCCTATACACCACAGAAGGGTGACTATGCCCTCATATTCACTATAGAAGTGCAATTACGCCCTCTTGTTTACTACAGAAGTGCAATTATGCCCTCCTATTCACTGCAGAAGTGCAATTATGCCCTCTTGTTTGTTGCAGAAGTGTAATTACACCCTCCTATTCACTGTAGAGGGGCAACTACGCCCTCCTATGCATTGCAGAAGGGTGACTATGCCCTCCTACGCACTGTAGAAGGGTGACTACGCCCTCCTGGTCACTATAGAAGTGCAATTACACCCTCATATTCACTGTAGAAGTGTAATTACACCCTCTTGTTTACTGCAAAAGTGCAATTACACCCTCCTATTTACTGGAGAAGTGCATTTATGCCCTCCTATTTACTACAAAATTGCAATTACGCCATCATATTCACTGTAGAAGTACAATTACGCCCTCATATTCACTGTAGAAGTGCAATTATGTCCTCTTATTCACTGCATAAGTGCAATTATGACCTCTTGTTCATCACAGAAGTGAAATTACGCCCTCTGGTTCACTGTAGAAGTATAATTATGCCCTCATATTCACTGCAAAAGTGCAATTACACCTGCATATTCACTGCAGAAGTGCAATTACGCCCTCTTGTTTACTTTAGAAGTGCAATTATGCCATCCTATTCACTATAGAAGTGCAATTACGCCCTCCTATTTACTGCAGAAGTGCAATGACGCCCTCATATTCACTGCAAAACTATAATTACGCCCTCTTGTTCACTATAGAAGTGCAATTACACCCTCTTGTTCACTGTAGAAGTGCAATTACGCCCTCTGGTTCACTGCAGAAGTGGAATTATGCCCTCCTATTCACTGCAGAAGTGCAATTATGCCCTTTGGTTCACTGTAGAAGTGTAATTACACCCTTCTGCTACTGTAGAAGTTCAATTACGCCCTTTTGTTTGCTATAGAAATTCAATTGCACCCTCTTGGTTATTGCAGAGGGGTGAATACGCCCCAAAACAACACATTTTGAGAGGTAAAATGACCATTTTAGCTTATTTTTTGCTCCCATTTTTTGTTGTTTTCATATCCTAACCCCCTAACATTATTTTTTGCAAGGATATTTTTGTTTTTCATAACATTTTGCATCATATTCTTGTGTAATCAATGAAGAAAGAAGGGTAAACCAATTAACATTTGTTTGCAGGACCTTCTGTTTACACAAATTTTCAAATCTATCCTTATTATTTTCGTTAATCTAAGAACATAGTTTAATTAGGGGAAGTAATATTCATTGCTTGTTGTGTCTATCTTTTTCTATCACCCAAGGGGGCATTTTTTTTTTCACTTTCCCCTTGCACTTTGTGTGAGTCTGGAGAGTAGTTGGAAACAATTAGTGTCTTCTTTCTAGTGGGACCTGCTTGGGGATTTCATCACCCCAAGGGACGATCCCAACCACACGTACTAATTGGCAGAGCGTCGAAACTAGGGTGATAACTAGATAGACGTGAAGAGTTGGTCTGAGCCCTTCAATATCTCACTGGGGTTCTTGACTCACACTTGTGATGGGCTAGTGTTCACAGTTGTGCCTCACGTACCGAGAGTATATCGAGGACTCCCTAGACACCTTATGCAACCTAGATTAAGACCTTTATTGGCCATACCCTTAACACTAATCATAGGATTGTACTTGTGTTAAAGTTTTTTCTTGTAAGAAACTAGTAAACTTTTTGACAATTTGGCCTTATTGTTGTCCTTTCCATAGTCACTTTAATCAAAACCAAGTCCCTATTCACTGCAGAGGGGCGAATTTTCCCTTTTGGCTACTACAGAAGGGTGACTACACCCTCCTATTCACTGCAGAGGGGCGAATTTTCCCTCTTTAGCAACCAAAATCACCCTATTTAGCTCCGTTTAGCATCTAAATCATCGTCTAACCATTCCAAACCTTTATCTAATCATTCCAAGCCTCTATTTTGTCATTCTAAACCTCTGAAATATCTGTTTGATCATTCAAAAGCTCCATTTTATCATTATGAACCTTCGTTTAGCCATTCCCAACCTTCGCTTAGCCATTCCAATATTCATTTGACCAAGTAGTCTTTCATCCCTTTCGATCCTTCGTTTACTCATTTCAAGTAATCTTTCATCCATTTGAAGTATCTGTCTCCTCATTTCAAGAGTTATTCATCCTTTCTAATCAATCGTTTACTCATTTTTAGCTTTCATTTTCGTGATCTGAGAGTTGTTCATCCATTCTAATCAATCGTTTACTAGTTCCTAGTGCTTATTCATCCACTCCTATAATTTTTTTTCCCAACCCAATCATCTATTTCCTCAATCTAATTATCTAACACCCTGTTCTAATCACTTGTCTCTTCATTCTAACAAGCTTTTTACCCACTTAGAGAGTCCACAAAGAAATGGGGTGAATCTTCCCTTTAGTGGGGTGAATCTGCCCTCCAGAAGGGAAAATTCACCCCTCTGTGAGGGCATAGTCACCCCAGAAGAGAAAATTCACCCCTCTATAGCAGAAACTTGGAAAAAAGAGAATAAACATATATCCAGTTCCCAAATCTGACTGGTGGAACCAATCCCATCATATCTTTCAATCCAATCCTAATTTGAGCTTTAATCTAATCCTAATCTGAGATTTTTGTTCCATCTGTAGTCAAGATCTTTCGATATCAAAACAAATCTTAAGATCCCTCCCTCTGTCTTCTTCAAATTTTCCCTATTCATCCTTTCATCCATTCCACAAGTCAACCTCCTAATCCTAGCATTTGTTCATTCATTTCGATCAATCGTTCACTCATTTCAACCTTTCATCCATCCATTCCAAACATTCATTCCCTCTTTTTCGTTTACTCGTTCCGTGTAAACGTTCATCTATTTCAAACCTTCATCTATCATCTCAAACTCTCGTTAGCCATTCTAATCATTTGTTTACTCATTCTGAGTAAACATTCATCCATTTCACACCTCTTATCATTTCAAACTTTCGTTCAGTCATTCCGATCATCTGTTTACTCATTCTAAGTAAACATTCATCCACTTCACACCTCCTTCTACCATTTCAACTTTCGTTTAGTCATTCCAATCATCCGTTTACTTGTTCTGAGTAAACATTCATCCATTTCCAAACCTCCTTTCATCATTTCAAAATTTCGTTCAATCATTCCAATCATCCATTTACTTGTTTCAAGTAAACATTCATCCATTTCACACCCCTTTTCATCATTTTTAACTCTTGTTCTATCATCTTGGTCATTCGTTTACTCATTCCAAATAAACATGCATCCATTTCAAACCTCTTTTTCATTGTTTTGAACTCTTGTTCTATCATTCTAATCATTTGTTTACTCGCTTCACACCTCCTTCTATCATTTTGAACTCTCGTTCAACAATCTCGATCAATCATTTACTCATTCTCAGTAATCTTTCATCTATTCCAAACCTTCATCTTCTCATTCTGAGAATCATTCATCTATTGTGAGTGGTCATTTACTCATTTTGAGTAGTCATTTATCCCTCTCGATCACCTGTTTACTCATTTTGAGTAATCTTTCATCTATTCCAAACCTCCTTCTCTCATTCCGCGAAGTCATTTGTCCATTTCTATCATCCATTTCTTCAATCAAATCATCGTTTTCCCCATCCAAATCCCCTGAACTTCATCTTGGGTTATTATCTAAATTGACCTAAGTGTTTAATCTGATCGTCATCATCAACATCTTCTTAGGATTGTCATTTGTCTTGAGTCATTCAATCATTGTCATCGGCCCAATCAATCCACTTTCAATCTCAAGGTGGATTCGGTGCTGCAATCATCCATTCATCCTTTAATCCAATCAATCAGTATCCTAAGTCACCTAGGGTAATCTATGAAGAGGGTATTCCAATCCCTCTCATCATCCTATCCATCATTTGATCTTATCAATCATCGATCGATCTTATCAAATCTAATCCAATCACCTTCGACCCAATCAATCTAATTCCATGTTGAGGTAGATTCGATGTCGTAATCATCCTTTGATAATCGATCCTATCAACAGAATCAATCCCATCACATCATCCCATTATCCTAATCTGAGCTTTAATCCAATCCCAATTTGAACTTTAGTCCATTTCCATTCAAAAATTTTGGTCCATCCTATTTATCCTTTCATCATCATGAATCCTTATCCTCCATCAATAGTAGTGAAGGGAAACCCTAATTACGTCGATGACAATAACGAAAGTCTTATCGATCAAGAAGTATATGACATAAATCCCCTTGACACTATCGTCACTAGTAAGCTTTCTCCACCCACTTTCCACAATCCAGTCACCCCTTCAAACTATCCCATTATGTCTTCAGCCATGCCTAATCATGCTCCTTACGCTACCTTTGACGAGGGATGTCTAGTATCTTCCTCATCCACATATCCATCATATCCTTCATCTACACCTTCCCCTTATCCAACACCTGCATCCTCTTATCCTAATCTACCATCCTAATACTTTTATCATAATCCCACGCCCATGTCACACTATCCTAATCCTCCATACCAATCAACCCCATCAACTTACCCTAATCCAACATTTTCATCTCTCTATCTTGATCCAACATCCATGTCTTCACATCTTAATCCACTATCTCAACACCCTTACTACAATCTACCAGTTGTATCCTCTTGTCTTAATCCACCATCCACATATCTTAATTCACCATACCAATATCCTTACCTTAACCCTCCATCCAATCCTAACCCTCCATCTACTCCCTATCCTACATCCAATCCCATTCCTCCATCTCACCCTAGGCCACTAATCCTTAATCCTAGTCCTCCACCAATCCCTAATCCTCCATCTATTCCTATCATGCCATCCCAACCTAGAGTATGCAAGTTTCTCACTCTAGAAGTTCCCTAAGGACTCATAACAAAGAAGACATCACCAACTCCACCACTTGAAATCGTGGAACCATACCATCCCAATCCATCCTCCATGGTCACTAATGATGAGACCCCTCTCCATCCCACAACTATCATTGATGCTATCACCCATAACCCCACTCAAATTGTCAAAACCATCACATCCTTCGAACACACTGATCCCCCATATCCTACTCTGAGATCTATCGAGCCCATCGAAGATAACCAAATCTAATCCACTCCTCCTACACCTAGATCCTCCAAACCCATCGCAAATTCGCAAGTCCAATCCACTTCTCCTATCCCTAGTATCACTGAAATACATTTTGATGAATGCTTTGAATCCTCCATCCTTCCACCTCACCTACTTGAAGAGCCCATCCAACATGCCTCCATTTTCATGCCTCCTACACACGATGAGTCATGCCAAGAGTTTGGTCCAAAGCATACCAATATATCCTCTTCTTTAGAACAAGACCCTACCATCCCATTTAGTCTACCTCAAGATCACAATCTTCCATACGTTCCATCCCATGATCCCCTTGTCACTCAAGATTCCACTGCTCCATCTCATGAGCCCTTATCTCCATCTCCATCGCATGATCCCTTATCACCTACCGTCACAAATCCAAATCCTATCATATCCCCTAATCCCATTCTTGATCCCTTACCAATCACTCTTTATGATCAGGAAGATGCTGCTATCCCACCATCTCCATTTCTTGATCCTCCATCACTAAATATTCCATATCCCCTTGGTCCCCTCTCATTCCTCCATGGTGGTCTCCTTGCAGAAGAAAAAAAGAGCATATACACCACCCATCCTCCCCCACCTAATAATGGACTTGCATCATTCTTCCAAAATAACAAAAATCCTATCATGGATCAAATGTTTAAGAACATGAACTATCAAGGAAACTGTTTAGGCCTTCATGAGCAAGGTATTTTAGAGCCCATCCATGTCAAAGAACAACTCTGCATGCAAGGTCTTAAACTTATTTCTCAAGACTCACAATCTAAAGATGTTGGTACAACTTCTGGGCGTCTTAAATGAGCCTCTTCCACAAGAAATATAGGCTCTTCCCATCGCTCCGCCAAATCATTTGCTAGTATCCCTCCTCCTCCATCGTATAACCTCAAAGAAACTGTCCATATTCCTCCTTCATCTACTCCATCCATTTTGGGTCCTTACATCCCTCCATCCACCATCTCCCATCCTCCATCTACCCCGTCCATGTCTTCTCCAGGTCCTAAGTCCATTTTGGGCCCTTATATACCAAAATCACCTCCTCCATTTTATCCTATTCATTGTTTCATCCATCCATCACCTATCCATATCACCCATCATAAACATCCCACTCTCGTATCCCATAGTCAGGATCAAAAAAGGCACATACCTACACATCCTCTATCTACACATAATCCCCATAATCCTACCTCCATCACTTCACATCATCCATCTCCTTGCACCCCTCCCATTGCTACTAAAAGTGCTTTGGATTATAAACCAAAAATGCATAAATCCAAACATCCACATGAATCTAAAGTTCCCCATGTCCCCTCTAAAAGACACGGTGAGAAGAAGAAAAATCAAATTCAGAATCCAAATCAACTCCATAGGTCGCAAAAGCCCACCAAAGGAAAAATCAAAACCATGTGGATCCCAACTAAAAAATATTCCATGCCTTCAAATGGAAAATCTATAACAACATCCAAAGTTGCTAATATGAAACTTCCTCCATCTCCTAAATCTGTTTTGGGTCCTTATGTCCCTAAATTCACTATCCCATCTCCTCCATTATCCCTACATTCTCCATCTATTAATCCTCCTATCCTTTCACATCCACCACCACATGTGCCAATGTTGGTCCTGAACGCACCACCCTATTACCCGCCTACCCCATCATCTTATCCACACACTTTCGACTATCCCATCCATTATCCCACATATCTTCCCCATCAAATCCCTCTAATTCATCCTCTTGCATAATCCATTTATCCCAATAAGGTTGTACCACCATCCAACAATCACTTCACACATGGCTCTTAATACCTCATATGGAACTTGATGCTTGTGTCCTTCATCCATATCCTTATCACATATCTTGTAAATCCACTTATCCACATCCCTTTCCTAATCCATCTCCTTTCGAATTCTATCCAAAAATCCAAAAATCCAAAAAATCCAAAAAAATTGAAAAAATCAGAAAAAGCTAAAAATGGTCAATAAAATAAAATCAAATAGTAAAGAGAAATCCTTCGTCCAATGGTCAAAAACTTTCCAAACAAGTGCCTTGGATAAGTACCGTGATGAAAACCTAGTAAATAGGCGTCATGCGTAAATCCCCATCCATCCTTTTCCACACTTGCGGGCAACTTCTTGATATGCATTCCCTCCATCCGCTATGCTTCCAACTATGCACCCATCTTCCTGCTATATGTCCTCTTCATTCGTCCCCTCCATCCCACCTATCTTCCTCATCCTACCATCATATCCCATTCATCTCCCATCCCTCCATCCTTCGTGTGATCTTGATCAAAATAGGGGCACCTATCTATGCATGCTTTGGACACCTCTTGGTATACATTCCCTTCATCCATGCTCTATCGTATTCCTTAGTCACCCATCCTATCCTCCTCTAGTTATCTCCTTTATCTTCTTCCATCCCTCATGCCTCATCATACATGACATATCTAGAGTGGGGGCATCTACTTCCTTTGTGACATAGTCCTTGGAGACATCATCTATCATAACATCCCTTCATCTCCCTATCCATCTATCACAACATCCCATCCATCTCCCCATCCTTATCTTCCTATCCATCTATCCTAGCATCCCTTTCATCTCCCAATCCTTATCTTCTTATCCATCCAAACAATCCCTTCCATCCCCCATCCCTATTTCTCTATCCATTCTTTCATCTTTATCCTCATCCCATCTCACAATCTCTTGTCATTGGTATTTGGCTATAGGCCTCCCTCCATGCAACCCAATGCCATTTATCTCATTGCCATCACTTCTGCTTCATTTACACATCTTTTCAATCTCCTATCATTTCTTATAATTCATCTCTCTATCATATCATCCTCCCAATTCCTTTTGATGATTTGGACCACTATCCCATTCCTGAGCTTCATGTGATCACCATCATCCTATCCAATCCAACAGGTCTATCATGTTTCATCGTATCAGTCCCATCATTTTAATCTTTTGTCAACTACATTGCCCCTATGCTTTCATGTAGGCAAGGTTGATCATTTGATCCACCCTCGAGGCTTTGTTCGTCCACTCCTTTATTGTCTATCCTTGGTATTTTCTTTTGTCTCTCTAGTCCTTGTCATCCACCATCAGTTTTCATCGTCCTCTTTCTACTTTTATCCATGGTCAGTCGACAACCTTTTATCGAACTATGAGGGCTCTGCACTTTCACATAGGCAAGGCTAATCTTTGATCAGCCCCCAAGCCCCTAGGTCTTTAGGTTGTGTCATTCTCATGTCTTGTGTTGTGTCATCAATCTATGCCCTTATCTAGCTGGTTCTTAACAAACAAGATCCACTAGTATTAGGAGATCCTATCAGTTTTGAATACCCTGTGTCATATCAATCTTTTAGTTTGATAAGCATCATTAGTCTCAACAAGATGCATCCTTCCTAATAGACCTCATCAATCCCATCCATCCCCTTGATCCTATGGGAAAGGTCATTTGAAATTGATTGCGATTTTTTGATACTTTTAGCTTTTTTTTATCATTTGAGCTCCCTATCATCACTAGTCAAGGCCACCATGATCCATCATATTATGGTGTGTTTTGATTGGTCAACATAGGAGCATATTTTGATCTTTTTATTTATATTTTTTGTCTTCATGGTTGTCCCACGTAGCACCCACCAAGATCCTTGTGGTCTTGTGTTACATTGGGGCATCCTCGTGTGCTTGTGGTTATTCCAATACCTAGTCTGACCAAAGTCATGATGACTTTAGGGTGCTGGGATAGCCTTCTTGTCTGATGTGTTTGTTTCATGCATTAGACACTAATCTGCCTTGGTTCCACATACCCTGGCACTTGGTGTCTTATGCTATAGCAAAAATCAATGCTCTAAAGATGGAAAATTGCACTAGGATTGCATTTCATTTTCCATTCTATCATCTTGCATGCATCCCCCATCCTCTCATCTATCAAAATCCCCCAATCCATTCATCCTTCATCCTCATCTCACATTTCTATCCAATCCCCATCCATCCCATTTATCCTGAATCATCTAATCACATCCTTGGTCCTATCCCCAACCTTGTTACAAGCCTTGATTCAATCATCCTCATCATCAGGATGTATTCTTCCCTATCCTTTGGTGTTGTTTTGGGATGTATCCTTCCCTCATCAACACCCCTTTTTATTGAGATGTATCCTTCCCTATCCTCATGTTGTTTTGGGATGTATCCTTCCCTCATCAACAACACTTTCATCAAGACTCATCAAAATGTATCCTTCCCTATCCTTGTGTTGTTTTGGGATATATCATTCCCTCATTGATGACACTCCATCATCCACTCATTTTCACTTGTAGCTTGACTGGGGAAACATCATCTTTTTCCTTGCATCCATTTGTGTTTGCCAACCTCTTGTCACCTTTTCATCCTTTCATATCCATCCCTTTGCATCCTCTTCCTCATCTCCCGTTTCATCATCTCATCCATTTTGAGAGCACATCCATGTTCTCTTGAACCTGCATGTCCTCTCGAGTGGGCATCCTCAATCCCTAATCTTCATCTTCACCCCTATCTTTTTTTTTTCTTCCTAGTCACTCCTTTGAATGATTGAGGCATCTTTTCCAATCTAACCATCTCCTTCTAGGTTCTATATTTTAATATTCTTTGAAATGATGCTACTTTGTAACACCATCTCAAAGAGGGGAAAAATGTAGACATCCAAATTTGGACAATTAATTTATCCAAATTTATCACTTTTCATCTAAACATCCTCTTATCCGTATTAAGTAATATTACTATTATTTAATTAATATTCTTAATTCTTAATGCCTAAGGTATTTAATTAATTAAATACCTTACCCTCCTTAATCCCCTTTTCATCAAATGAATTAAATAAATATTACATTTATTTAAATCCCTCACATGTCATTTTCATCTAATTCATCTCTTAATCTCTTCATTAGGGATGTGCACATGCCTAATCCTTGATTAGGATGTGTCACATCCTCCAAATTTTGCAAGTTGGCTTTTAATCCTCATTAACCCCTAATTATCCTCTAATTACTAATTAGTTAAGCCTAATCAGTACCTTGGTCAACTCTCCCCATCCCCCAAGTAATATTTAATTCCTTTTTATTCACCCTAGGTTCCCCTCTTCCCCATGTGAATTTTTAATTCACATTTTATTCCTTCTAGAATCCCCTTTTCCCATGCATCTTATAGAATCTTTGACTTGTCACATCAAGTCACATGTGAAAAACTCCCACCTTTTTGGAGACCCTCTCTTATCCATTAGATTCTCCCAAGCATGTGAATTTTTAATTCATATTTATTCCTCCAAGGAATCTTCTCATCTCCCAATGTACTTCCAAGGTACATGTCCTTACAGATCACTTGTCCTCCCTTCCACCTAACGTCCACATCATCTTATCCTTGCCCATCTCACATTCTACATGTCAAGATGTGAGGGCTTGTGAGTCCTCAACTCACCATAGCCCTACATCTTGACCTTGGTGGCTTAATCTCAACCATTGAATTCTCTATAGAATTCAAATTCCTCTATAAATACCCCCTCCTCTAAGGCAAAAAGAGAACACTTAGTCATTTGCAACTAAATGATGTCATTTTGAACACTCAATTCACAAGCATTTCATTCATGTAGCCAAGCCATTTTAGTCATTTGCATTATCATCTAGTCTTATTGTCAATCTTGCATCAAGAGCCATCTAAGGAGCACACAAAGCAATCAAAATCAAGGGCCAACTAAGGATTTTTTTTAGTAGAAAAGAAGGTATAAGCAAGTTACAATCTTTATTTTATCTTGTTTCTTTGCTTTATTATTCCTTAGGCTAATCTTCAGGTGTCCCTTTGTGCTTTTTCCTCATTGCATTTTAGTTATTTTGCATATTTAGAATTGGAATAACATTTAAGATCACAAATACTATAGTAGGTAACTTGTTGGATAGTAATTGCAATGCATATTCAATAACTACTAGTAGGAAGTTGAAATTGAAAGCCTAAATATAGGTTTCTAATATCATGATAACAATATATTTTGGGATGTAATTGCATTTTAACTTTAGCTATAAGTAAATATAAAATTAGAAAAATTGATTCATCTTATTAAATATTTTAAGATTTGTAATCCATAATGTTGATAAGAAAGAACTTTTGGGGGAAATGTGTGAAAATAAATATATTTTTTTACTTTCGGGGCAATAATTTCTAATAATGAAAATGAAAAAATTAGTTATTTCTTGCAAGTATAGTAATCAATTTGGATTTTCTTTTATGATTATGGGCTATTTTGGTTCAATATTTTTGTACCCATATAAATTTTCATTATGTGTCAAGTTTGAGATGAGAAAATTGTTGTTTTCCCAAGAAAAATTCATGTTTCATACCTTGTCTTCTTTTCTTCATATTTTGTGCAATTATCATATTTGTTGTCCCTTTTCATATCTTAGTAGATCCAGAAGTCATATAGTTCCATGCCAAAAAAAAGTTAAGGACTTTCACACCAACACATACCAATGAATAAGAAAGATCATTTTTGTTAAGAAAAATGACAATAGGAGATTATGTGTGTACATATAAATGTAAAATAAATTTCAAGGAACATGTTCAAAATTACATTGTTAGGGGTAAACTTATGTGAAGGTAATCAAGTTTCTAATTTTAATGAAGTGTCATAAATTGTGCTCCCTATGGGTGAAAGCACAATTTCACGCTCTATTTGGTGCTTGCTTTAGTGTCCACTCCCTTAGTTCATTTACGACCACTTCTAGCCTTGAACTCACCTTCCAACTCAAGAGAATGTGCTAATACTACACTAAAATATCTTATTTACAATATTATTCCTTTAAAACTCCACCAAATGCTCAAATTTAAGTCAGGTCCTAAGTCAAGGGACTTTGAACTTGTGATCCCCACTTTAACAAGTTCCAAACACATGGATCGAGGCTCTAGACACCCTATTTCTTCCATTTTCCCTAGAAAAGTAGGTCACATGTCAGGGTCAACCTTTTTCTTGCACGATATGATCTCAAATTTGATATTTGGGTAGTAAAATATTTCCAAAATTGAAATTAAAATGTGTCAACACACCTATGGTTATTCTTCTATTTCCCTATTTAATATGAAAAATTATTACACAAAGATGTGAACAATTATTACAACAAAGCTTTGCCAAAATCAATATCCATGTTTATATATTTATGAACAAGTTTTCATATTTATGTTGATGTTATTATGATGATTGAAGGTTGAATAAAATTGAAGAACAAGTTGGAAAATAGGGTTTATGAATTTCATTGGAATCTCTCAAGCACATTAGGACCTAATTTCAATGGGTTCTCACCTTTATATTTTGATTACCTTTCTATCCTTAGTGAGGTATTTTTTTGTGTTTGATTTCCCTTGAGTATTTGAGTTTCTCCTAGGTTGGATCTTCCATCTCCTTGATAGTCACATATATGATTCCATTCTAATATAGTTAAGTACAATTTTTATCACTTATTTTTCATGTCGCTACTTGCCACAACATTAAACACACTTAAAGTTAAAAGTACATACTTTTATCTATTACCAAATCAGTTATTTATGGAGGTAGAAACACCAAAATGGGGGTTTTACTAGGAAAAAACCATGTATAGCCACCTCTCCTCTCTCTTTCTCTATATTTTGTAGGTTGAAATGTGAAGATGGAGGATATCAAAACAAAAATGATTAGTGCATACCTATAATTTCCAAATATGATTCAAATTGCTCAAAACCCTAGGACTAGGGTGTCCCACACACATGTCCATTTATTTTAGGTCCTACTTTTAGTGATAGGTGTCACTTTGTCTACCTTTTTTAGATCTGAAATTATTTTGTCAATTTCTATTTACATTTTTGTATATTATCCATATTTTTGGATTAGGGTTTAATATTAATTAGGTTAACTAAATCACATTCAATCAATCTACCCTCTTTGCAACAAAATAATAGAACCCGAAAAAATTGCCTCTCCTTTTAGGAAGTTAGCCAATCATAATACCTTTGTTGGTTTATGTTCTAATGTTAACCAAATGAGGGATTGATCCAAGTTAGTCTACTAGATAGATCTAGGACCTCATTTTACACCTAACATTTTGGTGAGCTTGACCTTTCTTACATTTTGAAGATCTTCTAATTTTAATTGCATAATTTCAAATCTGATTTAATTTTTTAAGGCATTATATTTGAATACCTTATGAACATTTGCAAATATTATATATTTACCTTAGAAAATTTTAAAGAATTTAAATTCACTTTTCTTTTCAAAAACACAAACTTAAAACACCTTTTGTTAACATTTCCTCACTTTATTCCATATTCTACTTCCTAGGAACATTTATGTGTGAAGTGGATTTGATCTATTAGCTCTTTTGAAGGATTTAAAGCCATAATTCATGCATTTATGTACTTCTCATCAACAAATTATGGTATACTAATTCCCCAAGTTCTATCAAACTTCAGGGTGAACCCATAATAATGGGTGACAAGTTTTTGCAAGAAGAAAAATTAGAACCACTCACAAAAAGACTTTGAACGAAGGAAACCCCTTCAAATGAATGGGCTTCATTCAAAAAAACATGTCTTAAAAAGGATTTTAATGAAGTCCCCTTCACATGAAACCCCTAACCTTCTTTTGAAGGTACTCAAGCTAAATAGTACATTATGCACTTTATTGAAATATTTGTCGATTTACATCTTTCTTTCTCCTTTATCCATCAAAATACAACTACCAAACTTCATTGGACTACTATTTCCATTGATGCTCATCACTTTTAAAAAGGTTAGGAATTACTAAATCAACCTTGTGCATTAAATACACACCCAAACTAGCCTCTTCAACTTGTTGATATGGATCAACCACACGGTTTTCAACTACACATTCATCAAGAAATATACCATGGATACTCTTTGTTTGTGTAAGATTCTCTTGGACATCAAGGTGCTTATATTATTCATTGACAACTAGGTCTGCATTAACAACACTAAGTAAATATGGATCTATGTGATCTTTGGCTATTGGTTCTTATTTTATAGTCACTTTAGTGCATTGCCTTTTCCTAAACAACATATGAGACCAAACCAAGGAAAAATAACTACATAAATTTGTAGGAAAGTATTTGGAAAAGAACAAGGAAAAGTAGGGTGGTATGTCTATTACATAAACTTCTTGAGGAATAGAATTTTTTTTATAAGCATGTAAGGTAATAATCAAGCCTTTAATAACCCATAGAATATCAATGGCTATCCCATATAGCTATAGAACCCATTTTGCAAGTGGCTCTTATTGAAGACCCAACTCCACAATTTATTTTGGCATGATTAAACTGCTAGCACCTAAGTCTATCATATAATTATAGACTAAATGCTTTCTAATGATTAAACAAGCATAGAAAGGTGGTGGATTTACCTCTTTGGCTTTTTGTTCACACTTTTCTTGGGATGTATTTGTGAGTACAATTTTTTGTTGGTCCTTAGAAGGTTCACTTGACACACTTAGATTTGAAAAAGCAACTTGCCAAAGATACATTTTGCAAGGAATGGACAATGAATCTCACATTGAAATACTAATGTTTTCCTTCTTAAAATGCTCTAGAATATTGAAAGGAACTACACTAATCTTTTTCTATCCTTTAAAAATAATAATGTCTCATATAGCTTGTATTTTTGGTGGTTGGGTTCTTGGTTGTTCCTTGCTTTCCATGGTCTCATTTCATGGAAAAATTTTCACATGCGATCCATAAGATGGACTAGAAACTCCTTAGTTCATTTGAGGAACTTAAATAGACCCATTACATGCTTATTGTCCCAAATCTACAACCCTTTTCTTATCCCTTGTGTTGACTACAATGGATGAATAAGGTTGATTCATCCTACAAAACTCTTCTCCTTTCCAATTCATCCAAGTTGTGTCATTTTTTTCTTGTTCTTTGGATTCACCTTGCTCCAATGGTGCCTTTGGGGCTACATTTGGGTACAAATTTTAATTTTCTTACACCATTAGAGCTTGTTTTATCAATATATTTTATCATTTTTTTATTATGAGGCAGGTTACATGGAAAACACACTCATAATCTTGTGCCATATTGTTTTAAATAGGTACAAAATATTTTGAAGAGCTAGGAGCATAGGGATTATAAGTGTGGTAAGGCCTTGGAATATTTTATTTCCTTTGATATTTATTGTTTGGATGATATGGAAGCATGTTTGAATAATTTCACTAATATTAGGGTTGATATGGAGGTTGGTATGGTCTGAAATTTTTATTTTGTATGCCACATTAGGTTCTCTATTTCATTGCCAAATGTTTGTAGGAAGCCTTATATATCTTGGAACTCAAATGATGGTGCTAGAAGGGTATTTTATTTATCCAATGATGATTATTTATTACTGGCATAGTAGGTACAACAACTATTGGGGATATTTGAATTAGCATCATCGATGGTTGTTTTTCAAGGAAAATGGGAATTGGGGGTCTTGGTGTAATTTTCCCAGCTTACATCAGGTGGTTTCATTCCCTTATTGTAATTTCATTGAATTTGGGAGTGTTCTCCCACCCATATATTGAATCATGATTGATAATTCATTATTTAAAACCATTAAATATTATAGAAATGCATAATCAAAAGAAGGTCTTGTCATTTGGGGAATCCTATCCCATGTCTTCAAGAAACAAAAGTTGAAATTCCTCATATGTTCATGAGGAGACCTTTTAATGGTGATCAATTTTTCTAACAATGAGAGATGGTTTGATTTATCCTTGAACTTCAAACACAAGACATCGCCCAACTAATCCCAAGTGGTGATAGAATTTACTACCAAGACCATAAATCATTACAATGCTTTTCCCTTCAATGAGGAAACCAAAATTCTAATGCAAACATTTTCTATTGTTATATTATCGATTACACATAATGAAGCTACATCTCTGATGTGTTCAATGGGGGTGGTTTGATCCTACCTATTAAAAATGGAAGACTTTTAAGGTCAATCATTGGAATATCATAATGCTGCTACAAATTAAGTGGAATACCACCATTGAAAATTACAAATAGTTGATTCCTAAGTGCAACCATATGAATCAAAGGATTTAGATTTATGAATGTATGATTGAATTTCCCATTGTAAGGGGTTTTGGAGAGTTTCCTTACTACTTGACTTGCTTTCTTCTTATTTTTTCTCCCTCTTCTTCTAGTTGGAGAAAGTTGTAGGTAATCAAATGATTTTGAGCTTCCTCTTTTCTGGATCCTTCTCATTCAAGTTGTGTACTATCTTTTATACAACCAAAGATCTATAGTCAATAGGTATGTATTGTAACACCTCCAAAGGATTAAATCACTACTTTACATACCAAGAATAATCAAAAGAAGACTATAATGAACTAAAACTAGTTTCTCAATCCTACGAAGCATGCCAAAAAATCTTATCAATGAAGTATGCACCCTTGTTGAGCTATCAACTCATTAACTCATCTACCTACTAAAATATATCTCAAAGTGTGGGATTTTGTGAGTTGAAGTCAACCTTTAGAGAGGGTTGGATCCGCTATTGCAATCACCTAAATTGGACTTTAAACTATTGTATTGATGAGAAAACGAGTAGAAGAATAACTTGAAAATGATCCTACTGCATAAATGAGTTGACCTACACCAAATTTTCTTTTTGACTTGTAAATTGATCCCTATGCTCATGCAATTACTAACCACTATCATTACTTCCTACAAATAAAGTAACTTTCCTTAAATTGATTCATAAATAATCTGGAAAAGGGTTAAAAATGGTTAAATCCTCACAATGGCGTGGGAGTTATTCAAGGGAAATTTTCTAACACTTCATATCATCATAAATTCTTCTTTATCCCTACATTCTCATCATATAATCAGATAATTGTCTAAAATTCATCATTTTTTCACTATATCTTGTCATTATAGTAGGTATGTTTTCTTTTCTAGTTTGTATACTCTATCACTATATTATTATTTTATGTTAGGACTATCATACCTCTTTTTTAGTATTTTTTATCACCTTGAGACTATTCTTTTGAATTAACTCCATCGATTTTCATGTGGTTTGTCTCATGATATCCATTATTATCTTCTTACCATTCAAAACCTACTTCTTTATATCTCCTATCTATATTTTGGTGTTCACTATCTTCGACCTTGGCTCAATACTACATTGTCACCTACAATAAGAATACCATCATCTCATGTGGAAAAAATTATTTTATACCCTAATCACTAAGTTTAAAAAATAGATTCTATAATCCCTAATAGTTATGAATGACCCACCTAGAACACACAATCATGAGAAAACAAATTTTGTGCTTACAAAATTGTTTGATAGAAACTTCTTCATTTTACTCCATTCTTATAAGATTATTCACATGACTATCATTTAAAATTAGACTAAACCTTATCGAATAATTCTATCGTCTACATCTTTTTGGCATGCCTTTATCTCATAGAGGTCTTCACTATCTTTTGGAATATCATTTGGGACTATGGGTGGAAATCCTTCTCCCACTATCATTTTTTTTCTCTTAACTATCATACTTAATGTATTTTACCCCTGCTTTGCTTCAAAACCTACATATGTTCTTCTAACTATCACTCTTAACATGATCTCAATAAGTTTTGAGTTTCTTGAAACTCTAAGAAAGATCATGAAATTTCAAAAAAATCCCTTGACTATCATTTGGTGTCACTATCTTGAAGGTCTCCTTTTTTATGTGCATAGAATTTAATAACTTCCATAAACCCTACATTAAAGTCTATGATTTGATGCATCATGACCTATAAACTATAACTTCATCTCTATAAATTATACATCCAAAGGGACTATCACATATATAAGATTGTATTATCATGTTTCTCATGTGCTCTATCACCATTCCTTGGTTCTAGGTTCTTGTCACTACCTACTTCATTTTCCCAATGTTCTTGAACCTTCATACACTTGATCATATATCTTTTCACCAATGATCTTAAGGAATTTGATATTCTCACCTACTTGTCACTATAATCTTCAAGTATGTTTTCCTATGATTGTCTTTCTCTTTTATCTCTTCAAACTATCTTTATTTACCTTTCACATTCACATGCAATTATTTGACCACTATTTCCTTATCCTCAATTGGTAGGTCTGTAGTTGTCCTCAATAGTCAAGATTTATGTCACTTTATCCATTATTTTGTATAATCATGACTAGAATTGAATCTTCATCCTTGCAGATGTTTGTAACTTTAAATATGCTTTTATCATTGTGATATTTCTTCTAGAATTCTCACCATTTTTGTTTTATTCCTATCCTCCCTTTGCCAAGACACACTATCCTTGCGACTATGACAACTCTCATAGGTTTTTTTAGATCATTATTGTTGTAATATCTCCACTACTCCTTCATGGACAAGTGCAAGGCTTTTCCAAGGGGTTTTAACATTTTATAGTGATTATTATTTTGAGACTTTGTGAGCTTTGACAACAAGGGTTGAACATAAAAAATTTTGAAACTATGCCTCATTCATTCCTATATGGCTTTGGCAATGACATGAACCTCTCAAAAAGATTATAATGGATCTATTAATGACTCCCTAACAACCCTACTATGACTTTACCATGCCATGTACTCATATTCAATGTTTTCAATATAGAAAAACAAAGGACAGTAACCATATAACTATCATTTGTTACAACAACCCATTACAAGGGTTTCATGATATGGTCACCACTACTTATTTTTAAAAATATGTCTTTATAGATAGTTCCTATCATCCTCCTTGATCTTGTACTATTTCATGCACCTTGTGATAACTTAATGGATTTTATATTCTACATTATCACTTCTACTCGTCATTGAAACAACAATATTGTATTTCTTTACATTTTAACATATACATGAAGCACTTGTAGGGTTATAAACCTTTATGATTTAAAGCTTAGCAATACATAGTTATTCTAGAAAGGTTCTAACGAGAGCTTTGGATATTTGACAATTTTTATCAAGGCACATCTTCACCTTGGTCATGCATCTCTACAAAGATCTATGTGAATATATCTATAAATTTGCTTCAACCATATCTCTACTCTTTTACTATGATTACTTCTTTTTTAGGGCTATAGGATGCTATCATGAATGTCCTTGCATTAGGTCACCATAAAGATCACTGTCACTTTTTTCTTGTGAACTATCACTTGATCTTTAAGATGCCTTTCCATTACCATAGAAGGATTGTCCTACCAATTGTCTTCTTCCTTTTCTCACTTTGTCTTGACTTGGTGCCTCAGGTCTTCAACCTCTAGTCACTATAATCACACTCTTCATGACCCTCTATTTTCATTCCTCACTATCATATATTACTAATATCACTAGTTTTGGAAAAATAATATTCCCATGTTTGGAGTGCTCTCTTTATTCACTATCCACTCAAGTGAAACATAAAAATAATCCTAGAAAATAATTTTATAATATAATATTTTGTCCTTCTACTAACCATGAATGGATTTGTGTATATGGTTTAGATAGTAGGTATACCTTTTAGACTGTCCTCCCCTTTTGTGATGACAACTTACTTTTAAAACTTTTTCATCTTCCACTATCCTTACAAGAATTGTCACTATTTTATTGACCTTTTAATTGTCATCTAGGTTATCATGTACTTTATAAAGTATTTACCAATATTCTAGGGTATTAATAATTCATAGAAAGTGTTGAAGACAATCCATTCCTGGGTAGGAATGATGGTTTTAATAATAATAAGGGTTTCAATAATCATTATTTTCTTTCCCAATCAATATCACTCTACTCTTATACATGCATCATGAGAAGAATCAAAATAGAAAAATTTAATATCTCAACATTCTAGGACACTAAATCATAATGATTATGTTCCATCACAATAAAATGTAAGTTCATTTTGCTGAACATAGCATAAAGTGTCTTCTTGTCCTTTCATTTAAGGTTCTCAAGGATTTAAGTATCTTGCAAATATTTTTAATGCAGACGTTTGGCACTATGGAAACTTAGGTTTTACAATATTTAGGATACTCCTTAGTCTCCATTCACACAAATTATGTGGTAAGGGTTAGTATTTCACCATTTCTACAAAACTTTGCTCCTTTCACAAACACATGCATGACACATACATGTATTCAAACTTGGATAGTGATCTTAAGGTCCAAAAAATACTATTACTTTTCCATTGTAGGTCTATTCTTAATGGCACAATGCTTTCAAAATATAGCAAAACAATATGACATTAATAGTGAAACAAAAAACATGACCCTGAAGAAATTTTGGACACGAAAAAAGTATCCCTTTTACTTTTCCCCTTGTTTAGGCCCTCCTTTTGATTTTGGCTTGATTTTTCCTTGATTTAATGTAGTAATGTGGTCAAACACATTCACATTAGGTCTTGGGCCCTTGAGAATCAATAAAATATTATGATGCCTAGTAAAATTGTTGTAAAGTGTTGCAACATACTTCCAAACTTTTCTAGGATCTTGTCATTATAATTCACCTAAATAACCTTCACCAGGTCCTATTTCAAAGTGTTGTAAGGTCTTGTAACAAATCTTCATGCTTTTCTACGCTTGACACCCATATTGATGCCTTTCTTATGCTTTAAATGGCCCCTTTATGCTCTTACAAGCCTTAAGTGTTTTCTTGAAGAAGAACCCGACAAATATTACATAAAATAACATAATTTATAACAACCACTCAAAAGCCTTGAGTGGGACCAATTCACCATTAGGGGTGAATTTGTCCCCCTTGGCACCAAATCAAGATAATTTCAAATTGATTTCAATTTTTTATTTCTTAAGACCTAAGGTCGGCCTGTGATGAGGTATTTTTTAGGAATTAGGGCATAATTGTGTATAAATATGGGGTTTTCCTTCTCATTTCACACATTCAACAACTTCATCTTCCAAATTTTCTCATCATTCATTATTCTTCTCAAGCAAGCTAGGGCATTCAAGCTTATTTTTGAAGTATTCAAGGGAAGATTCTTCATCCATTGTTGCAAAAAATCAAGATCTATCATCAAGGAAAGATTTTTATTCCATTTGTTTCATGTTTCATTACTTTATTTAATCATTTTGGTTTAATTACCTAAAAGGGGTTTGACCAAGGAAAACCACCATGCCCTAACATCCAACATTTATTCTCCTTCCTTGTGTGTTTACAAATTTAGGTACTTAAAGGGTTTGAAGATCATTGAAGAATAGGTTGCAAAACCTCTTGAAGGAATCTCCTTGTCAACTAGGTCAAAATCTACACAAGAAGTCATTCAAACTGTTGTAAATGAGGGTTTCAAATTTAGATTTCTATGGAAACAAAGAGTGTAGACTAGGAGCTTTAGATTCAACTTTCAGATTTTTAGAAAATTCTAAGTGGACTAAATATCCATTAGTGGTGAATTAGTCCCACTGTACCTACTTTCTAGAAGTTTCTATAGATTCAGACACCCTTTTGGTTGAAACGGCCTTCGACACCATTTTCCAAATTCAGGACTAAATCACCTAGAATGGCGAATTAGTCCCATTAGGCTTATAATCAAAATTTTCCAAAATTCCACAATCCTTTCCAGTCTTCAACAGATTTTAGGTACACACATCTTCAGTTTCATGGTTTTATGTTTATTTCTCCTTGCATCTCTATTCATCTTTCTAGGAATTTTGCATATCTCTATGTGTTTTTAGACATTCTATCTTTCCATGATTACAATTGGTGGTGAACCCCTCATTCAACCTTTTTCAACCACATTTACCCTAATCTTGAGCGTGAACATTGCAATTTTGGCCTATCTCTCCTCTTTTAGGTGCAAAACCATAGAAGGGTTAGAGAATCTATAATAACCAAAATCCTTGTTTACAGAAATAAATGGTGATTGATCCAAGAAGTTCCACAAACCTTGACCCTGTTGCTTCTAATAAAAAAGGGTTCAATAGGATATTATCCTTTTGAAGGGTTAATTTTCCAACAAAAGACCTATGTATGTCATGAGTATTGTTTATCCACTTTTTAAAACCTTAAACACACTAAATGATACAGATTGCTCCATTTCTAGACACACACCATACTAAGAACATTATTAACTATGATGATATCTTCATAAATCTGACATGGAGAAACATTTCTAACTTATCCAATAGGAAAATATCATTCAAAGGTAACATGTAATGAAGACTAAGGAATTATTAGTGATAGTGATGATGATGCAAGGGTTTGAAACTTGAGAGACTTGTCTTTTGTAAAACTAAACTCCACATACAACTTTTATATTCTTATGTATGGTATAAAATATGATCTTTAGAGACTAATATTTTTTCTAGCACTCCTTCCACTCATCACGGATAGAATTCCACATGCAATTTCCTTCTATTAGTTCCTCCAAAGCTTGGAAATTAAAACAACAAGAAAACATATGTTGCATGCTTTTGTATGGGAGATAAATAGCAATCATCATGAACTTTTCAACCATTCCCATAAATTTTTAGCCATGTTACATGAAGCTCAATAATCCCATCCATTGTAACAGTTTGCAAAACTATGGAAGAGAAGCAACATGACCAAAACCCTAAAGCAAGATGAGCCAGTGAAATAACTTGAACTTTTCATCAAAAAAAATTCCCTCCAAAACTTATGCACGTGAATTTGGAAACAATAAGGCTTTGTGATGCCCTTTTTTTATAAAGGAGACTCTTCAAAATAAACCTTAAGGAAATAAAGTCTTAAGACTATGTAAAAGTAAGTTTTGAACATCACAAATTACCTCCTTTAAGGTTATTTTGGAGAAAAAGGGAAAAATAGACTATAGGTCAAACACAAAAGGCAATATCAAAGGGAGGTAGAGTGGAAGAAAAAAAGTCTTGTGCTACTCTAGTGGGTGGATATGGTTTGAACATGTGCTTTTTACACATTAGTGAAGGATGCTATTGACATTTCCCTATGAAATTTTGAAAAATCATTTTTTATTTTTACCTCCTTTGTGTTAAGGTTTAGTATCTAATTCTTTTTGCATCTAATCTTGGTAAGATTTAATAACTAAAAAAATTGCATTACTACTATGATAGAAACACTCATTCTCTTTTCAAATTTAAATATGGTGTGGTGTAGGTGGTGGTTCATAGAAAACCATACTAGTGTGTGTGTTGATGTTGCATGGTAGGTGTAATATATATTCTAACAAGCTACCTTCCTACTAGGCCTTTCACTTTCACACCACTTTTTAACATAAAAAATTAATATATGATCAATTTCACTTTTAGAAGGAGCTTAAACCATCAATAAATTTTGTATGCATTGTAGGGAGTGGGGTTTTGGATATCATCTATGAGAGACATATGTAACAAAGAAATGAATTGGTAAAACAAGAGCTTTTTCTACTCATGGGACCTCCTAGAATATTTTGATGCTTCATAAAATATAGATTAATCTACCTAATCAAATCTCCATAAAACATCACATAATTATTTTTTAATCATTAATAATTTAAGTTTTATAGTTGGTCCTAAATTTATACCATAATAGTTATATTTTAATTTTACTTTTTTGTAGATCCATCATACCTACTTAATTGTGATTTTTTTTTAAAAATGAATATGGTACATAAATAACAAAGGTGGTCCTTTTACAAGGGCTGATCTTTCCTTTCAAATAGAAGTTCATATTATTAATTATCATTTATATTGTGTGCTTGGTGATTTTATTAACAAATAGCCTAAAATTGCACAATTTTTTTAGAAATATTATAAATGCACTCTAAATTCTCTAGATTGAATTTGCACCTCTTACATATTTTTGAAATTCATTCAATTTTGAATGATTTGTTTTAATAAATACCTAATATGTTAAGATATTGTACATATTCACATTTATATATAGATATTTATTTTTTAATTGAAGATATAATTCCACTTTTTGAATTATATTTATAACTACGATTATGATTGAATAATTTTAAGATAATAATTAATAGAGGGAAAGCAACAAATACCAAAAAATTAGATTTTTCTCAAAAATCTTATGTTTGAATTAATTTTTTAACAATCAACATCCATCAATAATTTAAAATATTACCCACAATTTGTTGGCCTTATTATAACTTGTCAGAAATTTTCATTGGGTGGACAATTTGATAAATGATACTTCCTACCATGTTCCACAACTACTATATATGCAGAATGGATTACAGTTGTAATTTGTTGGGTATTCTACCACTTTTCCATTTTTAAGCAGACCAAGGAAAATGGCAGGTGTCTTTTTTAAAAGATGTTGAAACCGTTGGAATTATTAATCTTGAGGAGAAATGAACAACTGTATTTAATGCACCCTCAGAAGAAATATGTTGGGATCTTCCACTCCCTTACCATGTCTAACATATGCTGGCTAGCTAATGTTTTTTCTAGTGAATTAATTATGGTGGTTGATTTTGAATTTGAGCCATAGTTTTTGGAAAAGGAAAAAAAGAAAAAGAAGAAGAATAGAATGTGTTTTAGGTAGAGTGTAGAATCAGAAGGAGGAATGTTCAGTAGAATAGAATAGTAGAAGGAGAAAAAGATCCTATAGCAACAAAAGATATTGTACAGAGTGCAAAGGTCCAGTGCTCCGGAATATTTGCATCAACACATAGAAAGCTCCAGTACGTTGGAATCTGGGTAGTTTATTGTATGAAGGAAATACAAAGCATTAGCTCTGATTTTGTATGTAAACATTTATTTATGTAATCTTTGTTTTGTGTATAAATGAAATAGAAAATATTCTACCTCCTTGTTATCTCCTTTGTTGTGTGTGTTTTTTCATCTTTGCCCACTTTAGTTGGGATCTTTTCCCAATAGATCGGTACCAGAGCCCTAATTTTTCTAGGCATTCAATTTTTAAAGCCCTAGCTTTATTCCTAGGCATGTAGTGAGAAATCCCTAGCTTATGGGTAGTGAAGAAGATCCCTAGATTGTTTCTGGGTATTTGTAGCTTTCCCCCCATTTAGCAAAATGGCTAGAAGAGATAATAGGAGTTGACATCAACCACCTATGTTTGATGGTAAAAACTATGATGTTTGGGAAAAGAAAATGAAAACTATTTTAGTTGCAAATTATTTGTGGGAGTTAGTAGCAAATGGCTTCACATATTTGACTAACCCAAATGTATTTACAGCATTGAGCAATGCTCAAAAGAATCAGTTGAAGGAGAAAAGGAAAAATGATGTTAAAGTCCTTAGTTTGATTGAGGCAGCCTTGACATAGGCTATTTTTCCTTAAATAGTAGTAGCTAGTTATTCAGATGAAGCATGTGAAATACTTCAAAACAACTACAAGGGTACTGGCAAGGTGATACTAGTGAAACTCTAACTATTAAGGAGATATTTTGAGACCCTGCAAATAAAAGACAATGAGTCCATTTTATATTTTCATACAAAGGTTCCCACCTTGATTAACTAGTTGAGGATAAATGGAGAATCAATGGAAGAGCAGAAGATTATAGAAAAAATCCTAAAAATATTTCCCTCTAGATTTGACCTAGTGGTTATTTCCATAGAAGAGGCCAAGGACCTCTCAAAAATGGCAATTGATCAATTAATGGGTTCACTTCAAACCCATGAGTAGTGGCTAAATAGATATGCTCCTTCCCTAGAGAAATATTTCAAAGCCCAAGGAAATGTGAGAGGTAGGGGAAGAGGAAGAAATGGTAGAGGAAGAGGTCAAAGGGGAAGAGGTAGAAGCAAATCCAGAAGAGGAGGCTCAAATAGTCAAGAGGAGACCAACACCTCCCAATCAAACTTCTAAAATACAAAGAAGAATAGCAACTCAAATTAAAGGAATGATAACAACAATGTGCAGTGTTACTACTGTCACAAGTATGGTCACTATGCAAGTGAATGTAAAAAGAAACAACATGACCAAGGCAGTAAAAATGCAAATTTGGAGAATGAAAAAAAGGCTAAAAATAAAAAAAAGTCACAAGTTTTTATTGCATGCAATCTTACAGAACAAGGAAACGCTAAAATTTGGTATTTGGATAGCAACTGTAGCAACCATATGAGTGGTAACAAAAATTTATTTTCCTGCAAAGACAACATTAATTCTAAAATCAAAATAGGGAACAATGAGAAGGTTCCAATCATGGG
>VDFB02358134.1:18645023-18856729 GCA_007258455.2 Sequoia sempervirens | reverse complement strand
TGAACAAGCAAAAGAGTCAACAACAACTACAACATTTTTTCCAAGACATTCACTGAGGCCATATTCTCCTCAATGACCTCCTCATGCATCTCCACAACATCTTTGAGCTCATTAAAAGATACAACAACCCTCTTCTTTGTCTTACTCCTCATCCTGAGACACAGTCCGACCTGCACATCCTTTTCCAACGCTGGAGCAGAATCCACATTTTTCTCCACCTGGTTCGAGCAATTAACATCTTCAATTTCTTTCTCCATTTCCCCCAACTCCAGAGATTTACCTGTCCATTTCAAGGCTTTCTCATTTAAAATGGAAAAACCCTTAGCAGTTGTCTTCAAAGAATTATTGTTGATGTTAACCACAGTTTTCAAATCCTCTGACAACTTACCAATTCTATCCTCAATACTAACCACTCTATCCTCTAAAATTTTATTGACCATCATTTTGAAAGAGGAAATCCTCTCCTCATGAGAAACCCCCAGGCAATCAACATCAACAACTAATTTATCCAACATTACATTCATAGTTTTCACCTTACCTTTTATTGCCCATTCCTTCTTATTGCCTCAAATCATTGCCACACAGATATCCTGCTAATTTTTAACAAGGATATTGAGCTCCTTCACCTTCAAAAACAACCATTTCACAAAAGAAAGAAAATTCTACATTCCATCCTCAGCCATCTTGCAGAACATACCCATATTGACCTCATCCCAATTGACAGGAGGCACATCATTCGGCTCTAGGTTATGACCAGGGGTATATCTACACTGCTCTTTCTGTTGTTAATTCTCTTCAACAAGGGAGTCCTCAACCTTGACCACATCCACCTTAATCCTCTCCTTGTCAGGAAAATTAGCCAAATCAGCCAACACTTCCAACTGCTCCATCTTCACAACCCTCTCAACAAGAGATATAAGATAATCCAAGATAGGGTCTAAATCCTGAGTGTGCTTGATCATCTCAATCCCCTGAACCTCCATAGGCACGGACCCAGGCAACAACTCATCCACACTAGGACTAATATCCCCAACATGGGCACTCTTAAGCACCCCCACATTCTTAGGAATCTTGACACCAATCACAGGGGAGTTCTCCACCACACTGACTTTCCTGGGACTAAAGTTCCCAACAGGGGAATTCTTCATAATGTCCATAGTTGAAGGAACCTCAACATCAGTCACAGGTGAGTTTTCCACCACA
The DNA here is from genome assembly GCA_007258455.2 of Sequoia sempervirens. Taxonomy (NCBI): domain Eukaryota; kingdom Viridiplantae; phylum Streptophyta; class Pinopsida; order Cupressales; family Cupressaceae; genus Sequoia; species Sequoia sempervirens. Next base: position 18,855,526 of record VDFB02358134.1, on the reverse strand, counting down.
CCACCCTTCCCAGGACACAAAGAGGGCTTCACACTCGAATCAGGATGATCCACCTCTTTCACCAACTCAATATTTCTCTTAGCAGAAGATTTATCTTTCCTAGGGCCTTTAGATTTCCCCTTAGAAGTATTCCTCATAGACTTCACCATGGCTTCCCTCAATTCCACATATGTTTCATAGCCCTTGGTCCACTCTTCAGAATCATCAACCCCTTCCTCGGACACACCTTCATCCACAGACATATCATCATAATCTGAGTCTTCTTCCTCAAAACTACCTTCTCATTCTGCAACAAAGTCCCCAGTATCATAACCAAAATTCTTAACCCCCTTCTTACCAGGGGCTTTAGGGGAAACAAGGATTAATTTGAGCTTAATATGAGCAAACAACAGACTCATAAGACAAGCATGAAATGGTAACTGCACACAACATAGAATATACCTTCGAGTGTGAAATAATGCATTAAGGCTATCACGAGATCCCTCCACAATGGTTTCAGAGACATACGAGCATATCCACCGCTTTGAACTTCCCAGAGTTTTTTCTTCTCATTGAATTTGAAAAAAATTGCAAAGGCTTTCTTGGTAGCACCCCTATCTCTCTAGAATTTTCTCCCATAAATCGAAAGTCTTATGACCTCTACTATAAAATCCTCATCAATTTTAACCTCCACTCCCTTATAACGTAGAGTCCTTCCATCCCAAACTTTCACAAAAAACTCTGAAGCATCAAGATCAGGGCCTTGAATTCTTTACATGTACTGTGTAACCCCACCTTGCTCCAAGTCTCCCACACAACAACATTATTTTGGAACTCCTCCGAGCTCATTTCAATTATATAGTGATCTCCACCCATGGCGGCATGAAAAGAGTAAGAACCCAAAAACACCAAAAAGTTTTGTAAAAAGAAAAAGAACCTGGCTCTTCTCAAAACCATGCAAATACCACCCATAATACATGTGGGCTTGTCCTTCAAAGTACTTCCCAGCCTACTCAACCAGGCTATCATTCTACGAAAACCAATGATGTAATGATGAGATAGACAAGGCAAAGGTTCGATGTGCATAAACCAACTTAAAAACATAATAAATAACCTTTCCCCAATATCAACCAGCTTAGAAGCAAGCCACCTAATCATCATTGAAAATAAATTTAAGATTAAGAGGTAAAGATTCAAAATAATTCCAGTCAAATTTAGCCACCACTCCCAACTTGACAAAACCGTCAGCCAACATGTTAGCTTCTCTAAAAACATGAGAGATTTTAATCTCCTCAAAAGATTAATGATGGAGCTAGAATCATTAATAAGATGACCTATAGACCACGAAGGAAAGAATTTCTTCAAAAGACAATTAATAACATTATGTGAGTCCCCCTCCAACCAGAGTTTAGAGACCCCTTTATTCTTAGCCAAAATGAGGTCATGATTTATTTTTGTTTCTTTATACTAGAGTATGTATATTCCTCTAATGAATGTGTTTCTTTTTTATAAATTTTGATTTTCTAAGCTAAATTTAAAACAATTATGTATAGGATTGTTCTATGCTTCATTCTATACACAATAAAAAATTATATTTTTTTATTAGTTTTATGCAAATTATGTGACATATATGTTTAGTGATATAATTTTAATGGCATGTCCTCTATGCAAAATTATCAACATATATATATATATATATTATTAAGAATATAAAAAATAAAAAACTTATATTACTTACTTTTAGCTATATATCTACCAAATAGTTTTAAATAATACCTAATTCAACAAAGAATATGGTTACAAAATAAACACTATTTTATATTTTTATTAATAAAAATAGGAACACTTATATGTGTGCTCAACACATCAACCTCCTTAATCTTAACCATTTTTTAAAACTATTTAGTAGTTTTGAAACTAAATTAAAGTATTGCAATTCTTGTTCTTGTCAAATATATCTGAATTTTGTGTATACATATCATGAATTACTCATCCAAGTTTAGGTTTAGCTACTTTTAGGAAAAATGTCTAATTGATAGCCTTTTTTCACCCAATTTCCATGCACTTACCTGCATGTGAGCAAAAGAATGACCAATACTATAATTTTGAAATAATAGCATATTGTAAAAATATAAAATTTCAATGATTACTCCTAAAGTCTATTTAAAACAAAGTAATAAATAAATTTGCAAGCCTAAAAAATATTGGAAACCTAAAATTTTTCTAAGAAAAATGATCCAAATATTTAGTAAATGACCTCAATTTGGAATGCATGAAACTTAGCAACCATTTCATTTTAAATCACATTCTTTGAGACTAAGGGAAGCAAAAAGAGAATCAAAGGAAAAAAAAACTTAACAAAAAGAAGAAACCGTAAAGGGGGTCCACACTTTTCCAACATCTAAATGGGTTCATTTGTGCAAGGCACAACACATTCCTATAAAGAGGTAGTTTGGTTATAGATATTTTATTTATGAGTTTTTTATTTTTATTATGGGGTGGTTTAGTGAGATGTGATAATCATAGTGCTATTTTTTATTGAGAATTCCATGTACCATGCTCATACAGAGAATATTGTTGTTTATTATCACTTTATTCATGAGATTTTAGAGAGTGGTAAGGCCATGATTCAAAAAGGTTAAAAATTGGGATAATGTTATAGACTTCATATGACACTAATTATCAAAAACAAGTTTTCTTAGTGCTAACAATCCATTTGTTTTATATCCCACAAGTAATTCATTTTATGTTTCGTATTTATGTTATTACAATGTATAATATCAAGTGAAAGAAAGTTAAGATGGTGTGATATCAAATAGTAATTCTAATGTATAATATGTGTCTCCAACATCTTGGGAATAAGTACTTGGATTCCCATGTAGGTGGTTATGGGATTAATTAATTATTATTATTCTCCCTATACTTCGAATATTAGTTTTGATGAAATTTTTAAGGGGATTTATAGTCATAATTGTGATAAGATGTAATTTTCCATCCTAGAATTTATTGAAACTTTGTGATTGTGGAGAATCTCTATGGGTCCTATATGAATTGACCACTCCATTTTAGAGTGTTATAGTTTCATATGTCTTCTCATTATGGATTAATAGTTCAAAGATGTTAATGACTTATGGGATGTTATTATATTTTATTTGTAAAATTTTCTCTTAATGAATGACACATTGGATGTTTATCCATGGTTTTGTATCCATTATTTTGTAAGAAACATGTGGTTTCTTGCTTCCCATAATTTTATAAATTAGAGGCATGGGATAATTTTTTCACATGTTCATTTTTGAGTACCTTCACACTACTAAAATTCTATTATATTGAGGGGAGATAGTTGGATGTAACACTATTATTACATTAGTATAGACTTATCTTGTCTTTAATGTTGGATATTTTCCTAAAAGGGGTTTTCCATATACATCTTGTGTTATGATTTTTACTTTAAATGTTCAACGATTTCTAATATTTTGAATTAAATTACATCACACTTATCTTATGGTTAATAGCATGATCCATTAAGTGGTAATTTTAATTTATATAATAAGTGAATATTTTTTTATTATAGTAGTTTACCCTATTTTTTAACACTATCCATAATCTACAATATCCTCAATTTAGTCTAAAAAATATTAACATTAGAGACTGACATGTCAATTTTCAATCCTATGTATCATCACTATAATATTTATTAAATCCTAGGTAATGTAGATTTGTGTGGTAGAAGAAGCCTTTATTGAAGGAATAAATTTAACTTGAAATAGATGCCTTACCAACAACTATGAAATCTACCTAAATTTTTGATGAAAATTTGTAGTAGATTACTAAAACTTGTTGATAATTGATAAGAATCTTTTAAAATTTTGTTACTTTGAATTATGATTTCCACCCTATTAACTATTATAGTAGCCTTGCTAATCAGATATGGAGTTCAATGCCAAATAAAAAAAGTATTATTATTTGTCTCTTTTCACATTTTTTCTTTCCATATTCTACTATTATGACTTGTCAAATACTGATGCACATTGTTGTTGTTTGGCGTGAATATTGCTTGTAAAAAATAGAATTTAGAGCTATTACTTAAATATAAATTACTTCTGCCGGTATTGGCATGGTGTAATGGTTTAACAGTGGCATTGTTGTTCTTGCCACCAAGGTTCAAACCCCATTGGGGTCGTATTGTTGAATGGTTGTATTCCGGTTCATAGCTCCTGTCAAAAGTGTTTATCCCTTTATATATATATATATATATATATATAAATTACTTCTAATTTAGCACTCTGGTCCTATATATATGTGTGTCTATATGTGTGTGTGCATGCATATTTATTTTACTCTAACTTTGAATTTCCTATTTATAACAAAATTTCTCCTTGAATGTTCAAATTCCTATAAATAACATCACTCAATTATTTGAAAGGATGCTGAGAGGAGATGATATTCTATTAATAGCAGCATTGTTCTTGAATTAGTCATGGCTTTTTAGATATAATCAATTGGTCTATATGAGTTGTGCACATGATAAAGTAAATTTATCTTTCAAAAAATCCAACTCAATATTCTTTATACATGTATGCAACCTACAATAGAAAATTCTCTTGTGAAAAGCATGTGATATTTTTTTTTACAAAGACCTATGCATACTCTATAATGCAAATCTATTTCTATATTTGGAAGTAAAATCACCTTAGAGGTGTAGACCTAGAAATATAGGAAAATTATCTTTGAAAAGTGAATGTGTGTCTTATTTATATAGGTGTTCCTTTTGCATTATCAGTTGCACACTTCATAGTCAAACTTGTTCTTCATAAATTTTTCCTCATTGTGCTTTATCAAGGGCAGTACTCATAATGAAATTTTGAACATTGAAATTCAAAAGTTTATTTCATTCACAAAGGTATGCCTATAACAATTGGATTTTATTTTCCATTTATAAGTGTACATCTAATCTCCTATAATTTCAAATTTATTTAATGTAGTGTAGGAAAAAGTATCCCTTTTTCAAACTTAAGTTGGAAATGATTAATAATAAAATGAGCATAATTATGCCTTGATTTAGTATCGTAATATTTTTTTCATATTCACATTAAGTCTAGGGCACTTTTAATAAAATGGACTTAAATGTGCCTTGCTTTTGGTGTTGTAAGGTGTATATTTAAAATTTCACAGTAATCTAGGGCTTTATTAATTAATTGAGGTTAATTTTCCTAATTTGGCCCCTTTGATTCAAATTTAAGCCTAATTAATTGCAATTTTGTAGGGATAAAACCCGATATTCATAAGTGTCATTTCACAAAACTTAACTTTGGAAAATGTGTATCCTAGGGAAGTGACCTAGGACCCATTTTCCATAGGGAGAATGGGTCCTCACTTAGATCTAGGACCCTAATTTAACATAATGTTCAACCTTGAGTAATGCGTGTCCTAGATAAGTGACCTAGGACCCATTTTCCTTATGGCGAATGGGTCCTCACTTAGACCTAGTATGCCCCTTTAAAATATGTTTTTGGTGGTATTTTCAGGTTCAAAATTCATATCTCACATGTCAACTTTTAGGATCTAATAATTAAAAATTAAAGGGGGAAGCCTATAAATCTAAGTTTCACATCCATTTTTCACTAGAAAGAAAGGAGTTTCATATGAGATCACAAGTATTAATATTCAAGAGTAAGGAGAAAGGAAAAGTGAAGTCTTGGAGCAACATTTTAGTGTTTTAATAGGTCTTCAAGCTCATTTTGTCATCAAATATCAAGCAATATTGAAGAATTGGTGATAGATGTCTATAGAGAATCATGATGGATTATAGGTTTTGGGAGAAGTACCATGAGATTCAACCAAGCCTAATGACTTGTTTCATAATTGATTCCATCTTCTATGATCATTCTATTTTCAGCCTAAAGAGATGTGTATTTAGATTTATGACTTCTTAAGGGGATATGAGGTCTCCTAAAGTAAGGCTTCTTCATTGTTCATGTTTCATTTAGGATCCTATTCTAACACACTTGAGTAGGGTTTATTTGCATTATTTGAAATCTTAATGTTAGAAACACTTAATATTAGGATCACACACATATTTCATGTTTCATATTTCTATTTATCATCAAGGTTTAATTACCAAACTTAGGGTTTGACCGAGGAAAATCCCTATCCACCAAAAAGAAACCAAATTTTTTTTGCAGATTTTTGATAGATATAGATCTGAGAGTGGTTATTTCAAGTTACATGAAGGAATTGCAGGTATGGAGTTTCAATTTCAAATTTAGAGTTTTCTAGAAAATCCTACCAGGACCCTTCATCATAGGGTCTGGTGCCTACACATTAACAAAAATGAACAATAAAGTGGTGATTATTAGCCAACACTTAAGTGGCCTCCTTTAGGATAGCTTAACTTCACCACATTCTTTTCCCCCATGTTGTCTTAGTATCACCTCGGTCACGTCCAATGAACAATGAAAACCCACAGGCAGTTACCTAGTTATTAGTAACTTCAATTCTATTCATTTGCACTAGGAAATCATCTTCCAACCATCGGCTTCATGTTTGAAATTATTTGGCTAATAATCGTGTTGATTCACAACAACGATGTGCAATCAACAAATAATAATGTGCAATGTTTCACCACCTTACTCGTTCACCTATCGCCATCGATCCACTCACATCATTATTTGCTTATCGTCTATCTCTCTATTAGAGGGACTCCCAAATGACTCCTTCTGAAATAGTGTAATCTTTCTGATAAAGTTCCCATTAGAATGTCAAAGGGATGCTGCAATAACTCCATCGAAATGAGAATATCTCACTCATATACTTTGTAGCCTCAATCAAGTGCTCTGTACTATGTACATGTCATCCTTTTCATTTTCATACAATTACATCACTAATGCAACTAGATATATCATCCAGTCACTCATCACCACATGTCTTGCTGACATCATCATTCACCTTTATCGACACTCTATCGAGTTCCACCTTATCGACATGTCAAAGAGGCTCACTTTCATGTTCCACCAAAATTTTCTTATCTCTCTGATGAAAGGATTATTGGAATGTCGACGAGACTTGCTTTACTATCCCACTGAAAATAATGTGTCCCTCCGATGAATCCTACCAACTTTGTGAACACCTTGTGAGAGTATCGAAAGGAAATCATCACTAAGTCTTCCCGAAATCAGTATCTCCCTTGGAATACCAATCAAGTGAAGTTCGTATCTCTTAACAAATAAGGAAATCAAAAGACAATATAAATTATTTGTATCTAATGAGGGGATTAAAGGAATATCTATATCAATCAACAAGACAATAGAAAAATGATTATCATTTAGAAGAAAAATCAAACAAGGAATGTAGACTGAAGATTCTCCCTTCCCTTCATCGAGCATATTATTGATGTTTTATGGATATCTATGTCCAAACATGTATACCATGCTATTCAAGGAGTATAGTAGTGGTGATTTATTTCTCCAAGATAAGAACATGTGATGAATGTTATATGTAAGTTAAATGAAATCTACATTCATAGGAAAAAATATAATCACTATTTTTCTTTCTATGTTGAAAAGTCTTACCTTTTTAAATACCAAAATTCTAAATAATTTATGTCTTTGATGAAGATCTTAGAAATATGTTTTTTTTTTCCTTGAAAGTGTGATCTCTTTATCACTAAAATTCCTCAAATATAGCACTAAAAATTTTCTCTCTAAGATCAAGTTTGTACTACTAGATTCATTCTTTGAGATTGAATTCAACCTTATGTAATGTGTACCTCTATTCTTGTACTCACTCATTTCACTTATGTCTACTCTACCTTTCTCACTAATATGAAGGCTAACAATATTGAATAATACATTGTAATGGTTTCTATGGTGTTGTAAGATGTGTCCTCCTAGGTCAAGCCCAAAGAAATATGTAAAAGACTATTTAGAAATCAATCAAGTACCATAGAATTATGCATGCAAACTTCTTTCTTCATTTAGTACTTTAAATATTTTTTTATATTCATTGTTCCTCCAATATTTTATTATGAGAGAACTTGTGGATTCCAAATTTGTAAGTAGAATTCCTTTAACTACTAGCACATAACATTATATTTTACAAAATGTGTGTACTTAGTCATATTATCACAAAAATGAAAAGGGTCACACTTGGCTACAATTTAAATTCAAATTTTGAAAAGGAAAAGGTCAATTCAATGACCATATAAACTTTCCTACATGGGAAAAAAATTAGATCTAGGTGGATAATGACTATATTAGGATAGATCTATGAATATGTATAATAAATATAATACTTAGATGAATGTATCAAAGTGCATGCTTATAAGGATAAGGTGGGGGATAAGTTCATGGGAATATGTATAAAGGGGATAGGTAAAAGATAGGTGAACGAGCCCAATTGTATACAAGATTGTGTCATATATTTAAATCTAGACATTTCCTCAAAATAAATAGATAAAATAACATAAACATACTAATTTTACTATCACACATAAACCATATATATTTAAAAATAATAAATAACTATCCAATTTCAAAAGATTAAAATATTGAAAACCAAATGATTAAATCAAAAAAAGGAAAATAACATCAAAACTTTAGGAAATTATTGCACTCATTAGATCAAAGATTATTCCTTCTATTCATTGAGCATGTTATGGACATTATATAGACACTTTTTTCCAAACATGTACACCATGCTAATCAAGTAATAATAGTGTTTATTCATTTCTCCAACATAGAAACATGTGATGAGTATTATCTAAGTTAAATGAATTGAAGCTTGTGTTGAAATTTTTTTCCTTTTGGAATACCAATCAAGTGAAGTTTGCATCTCTTAAAAAAGAAGGCAATCAAAAGGAAATAAATTCTTGGTATCCAATGAAGGGATTAAATGGATATCTATATCAATCAACAAGACAATAGAAAAATGATTATAATTTAGAAGAAAAATCAAACAAGGAATGTAGATTGAAGATTGTTCCTTCCCTTCATCCAGCATATTATTGATGTTTTATGGATATATCCAAGATAAGAACATGTGATGAATGTTATGTAAGTTAAACGAAGTCTACATTCATAAAAAAAAGATAATCACTATTTTCCTTTCTATATTGAAAAGTCTTACCTTTTTAGATACTAATTAAATGAAATCTACATATTTTAACAAAGAATTCAATAAAAAACAATAAAATATCAATCTCTAAAAAATATTCAAATAAATTTACATCAATAGACAACATTATAGATAAATAATTGTCATTCATAAGATAAATTATACAAAAACACTTCTTCCTTCCATTATCCAATCATGTACGCCATGTTGATCATGAAATTATGTTGCTTCAAGACTACACTCTCTCCAAACAAATATTTTTCAAAGGTTTGAAGTGCATAATGAAAGCCACAAAAGAATTGAATTCCCAGTCTTCAAGTCTTCTTTTTGTTTGATTGGCGTAATTCCTATCATGTTTCGCTTCAAATTCCACAATTGCTTGGTATGCAAAATAGATTATAGTTGTAATTTTCTTTATATTGTATTTGCTTTTCCACCTCCATCTCTTTTGTTTGTGGGAGTTTCTATTGGGAAAAGATCCCAACTAAAGTGGACAAAGATGAAAAAAAAACACAACAAAGGAGACGACAAGGAGGCAGAATATTTTCAATTTCATTCATACACAAAAAAATATTACATTCAAAAATATTTACATACAAAATTAGAGCTAAGGCTCTATATTTCCTTCATACAATAAAATTCCTAGATTCTGGCGCACTGGAGCTTTTTGTGTGCTACTGCAAATATTGCAGAGCACTAGACCTCTGCACTCCGTACAATATCTTCTACTACTGTAGGATATTCTTCTCCTTCTTTTGTTCTGTTCTACTGAACATTCCTTCTTGTACTTCTACACTCTCTTTTTTTTTATTCAAGGGGTAAACACTTTTGAACTAGAGCTATGAACTGAAATACAACCATTCCACAATACCACCCCAATGGGGTTTGAACCTTGGTGGAAAGAACAACAATTCCACCATTAAACCATCACACCATGCCAATACTAGCTTGTACTTATACACTCTAACTGAAAAACATTCTATTCTTTTTTTTCTTTTTTTCCTTTTCGAAAAACTGCCACTGAAATTCAAAATCAACCACCAGAATTAATTTGCTGCCAAAAACATTAACTAACCAACATATGTCAGACACGACAAGGGGGTGGAATATCCCACCAGATCTCTTATGACGATGCATTAAATGTAGTTAGTCATTTCTGCTCAAGATTAGTAATTCCAACACTCCCCTTAATCTTGAGCCTTTCTGTTTTTCATCACCATTCAAAATTTTTAGAGCACCACAGCAAAATTTTTGAAGCAAAATTTTTGGAGCAAAGTTTCTAGAGCAAACTTGTTTTCAACTGTTCTATGTTCTGGAACTATCCTTCCTAGACCTATCCATTTTTCTGGTGCTTTTCTAAGTTTCCAAAACTAAATTTTTGAACCATTCCATCATGCCCAACCTATCTCTTAGGCATTCAAAGGATTCTTTTGACAATGCCTTTTTGAAAATATCAATGAGCTACTACATAGATCGACAGTACTGCAATTCAATATCTCCATGCTCCACCAACTTCCTTATGAAATGGTAGCATATTTTAGTGTGCTTGCTTCATCCATGAAAGATAGGATTCTTAGTCAAGGCTATAGAAGACACGTTGTCACAAAATATGGTTGTACCATCTTCTTGTTGCTCATTCAAATCTGTAAGGATTCTTCTAAGCCAAATAGCTTGACATGTTGCATTTTTTGCTATGTACCCCGCTTCAACTATGGAGAGATAAACTATGGGCTACTTCTTTGATGCCCATGATATTTCTCTTGAACCCATGTGCAACAAATATCCTGATGTGCCCTTCCTATCATCTATATTTCCTTCCCAATCATTGTCTGTGTACCCAACCAGCTGAAACTCATTGTAGGGGGTATACATAATTCCATGACCTTTCATGCCATTGAAATATCTCAAAGAATTATTTTTCCCTCTTGCCAGTGTGCATCCTTAGGTTGCTCCATGAACCTATAAATCGGGCTTACCCCATACATCAAATCAATTCTTGTTTTTTTCAAATACATGAGGCTTCCAACCATGCTCTTGTAGAGGGTTGGGTTAGCATTACTACTGCTATCCTCTTTGCTTAATTTTAGACCTATGATTGTTGGGGTTGGGGCTGGTTTGTTGTCCAACATTGTAAATCACTTCAAGATTTGTTTAGCATAATTTTTTTGTGAAATGCCATGCTCTATTTGTTGGACCTCTATGCCTAGGAAATATTTTAGCAAATCTAGGTCTATCATTTCAAACTCATTTTTCATTACCTCTTTGAAATTAGAAATGAAAGGATTACTATTCCCTATGAAAATTAAATCATCTACATACAAAACAACAAGAATATCAACTACTTTTTCTAAATCCATTGCTCAGAAGGTACAAATCAATTTTGTTGTACCATGCCTATGGTGCTTGCTTCAACCCATAGAGAGCTTTCCAAAGCTTATAGACCTTGTCTTCTTGCCCTTGGACTTCATAGATAGGTGGCTACTCCATACACACCTCTTCTTTCAACACTCCATTCAAGAAGGCTGATTTCACATCCATTTGAAATACTTTCCATTTGTGTTGGGCTACATTCTCTAGGACTACCCACACTATTTCCAGCCTTGCAACTGGTGCATATGTTTCATCATAGTCTCTTCCAAGCTGTTGTTTGTATCCCTTAACAACCAACCTTGTTTTATGCCTCTCAACCTTACCATCAACAGTACATTTGGTCTTATAGACCCACTTAACTCCAATGACTAATTTCCCTTTGGGTAAATCAGTGAACTCCCATGTATTATTTCTCTCTATAGCGTACATCTCTTCATCCATGGACTTACACCATTTTTCTTCTTTCATGGATTCTTCAAAATACATTGGATCACTATAGGAAAACAAAGAAAAATCTAAATTCTCATCAAAATCATCATACCTTGTGTTGTCATAAATTTCCCTCACACTTCTAGTTTTTCATGGCATCAATGATGCAAGCGTAGAGTCAGAATTTTTGGAGTTGCTTGACTACAGGACTAATGAAGAAGACTAAGCACCAAAATTTTCACTCTGTTGTAAATTTTTGGAGCATTTGCCTTGCTAAATTTTTTTGGAGAAACTATTCTACTAAAAGTTTTTGGACTTGTTGTTTTCTGAACTATTACCTTGCTGTAGATTTCTAGTGCACCTACCTTCTACAACTTCTTCATCCTCAAAGGGTATTGTGATAGAAATACCCATGTTGTTGTCCACCATTCCATCCCATAACTCATTTTCAATGAATTCAACATCCTTGCTGATCACCACTTTCTTGGTGAAGGGATTGTACAATATGTAGGCTTTGGATTCTTCACTAGAGCCTATGAAAATGCATTTTTGACCTTTGTCATCAAATTTCTACCTTTTCTCTTTTGGCATGAGTGCATATGCCCCACATCCAAATATTCTCAAATTCTCAACACTCCATTTGCTTTTTTTCCACGCTTCATGTGGAATCCTATCACGAATGACCTTTGTGGAGCACCTATTCAAAATGTAGACCATTATTACTACAACATCACCCCAATATTCATTAGACAAACCTTTTTCCTTTAGCATGATTGCTGCCATCTTTGTGATGGTTATGTTCTTTCTTTCAGCCACTCCATTTTTCTCTGGAGTATATCGGGTTGTGATTTGTTTCTGAATGCCTTGATACTTGCAAAAATACATAAACTATTTCAAGATGTACTCTCCCCCTCTATCTATTCTAAGGAATTTGATATAGTGGCCACTTTGTTTTTCATCCAAGGCCTTAAAATCCTTGAACTTCTCAAATGCTTCTGATTTTTTCTTCAAAAAATACACCCAAATTTTTCTACTATAATCATCTATGAATGTCATAAAATAAACATTTCCACCTAAGGTTGGGGTCTTCATGGGACCACACAAATTTGAATGCACCAACTCTAATGGTGCTCTTGCTCTCCTAGAATACCCAAATTGAAAGGGTTGTCTATGTTTTTTTACCTAGGATGCATTCTTCACACCTTCCATTAGGCTCTACAATTGTTGGTAGGCCCCTAACCATATCTTTTCTAGCTAAAAGACTTAAACTAGAATAGCCTAGATTCCCATACCTCAAATGCCAAAGATTGGATGGGTCTTGGATGACTATTTTGAAGGTTGATTGTTGCAGTCCTATTGACTATATTGGGATTTTCTTTTTTAGGGGAAACATCCGGTTCTTTTTTGTTTGATGTACTACCATAACTTTCTTTCTTCCATCCTTGTCATAGATGATGCATTCCCATTTCTCCATCAGGACTCTATAACCATTTTGGATCATCTATCAAATGATCAAGAGATTGTGTTTCATGATTGGGGCATAGAAGATGTCATGGATTTTTCTTTCTTCACCATGCTTGGTTTGTATGCACACTATGCCCTTTCCCATGACTAGAACCTTCTCATTGTTCCCCATTTTGATTTTAGAATTAATGTTGTTGTCTCTGGATGAAAATAATTTTTTCTTACCACTCATGTGGTTGCTACAGTTGTTGTCCAAATACCAAATTTTAGCACTACCCTGTTCTGTAAGATTGCATGCAATAAACACTTGTGACCTTTTTTTCATTTTTAGCCTTGTTTTCATTTGCCACATTTGCATTTTGACTCCCTTGGTCATGTTGTTTCTTCATACATTCACTTGCATAGTGGCCATACTTGTGATAGTAGTAACACTGCACATTGATCTTATCATTCCTTTGATTTGAGTTGCTATTCTTCTTTGTGTTTTGGAAGTCTGATTGGGAGGTGTTGGTCTCCTCTTGACTATTTGAGCCTCCTTTTTCAATGTTGCTTCTACCTCTGCTCCTTTGACCTCTTCCTCTATCATTTCTTCCTCTTCCTCTACCTCTCACATTTCCTTGGGCATTGAAAGCTTTCTCTAAGGAAGGAGTGGATCTATTTAGCCACTGCTCATGGGTTTGAAGTGAACCCATTAACTCATCAACTGTCATATTTGAGAGGTCCCTGGCCTCTTCTATGGAAATAACCACTAGGTCCAATCTAGAGGGAAAGCTTCTTAGGATTTTTTCTATAATCCTCTACTCTTCCATTTATTCTCCATTTATCCTCAACTGGTTAATCAAGGTAGAAACCTTTGTATGAAAATATGAAATGGAGTCTTCTTTCATCTGCAGGGTCTCAAAATATCTCCTTAATAGTAGGATTTTCACTAGTAACACCTTGTTGATACCCTTGTAGTTGTTTTGAAGTATTTCACATGCTTCTTTTCAGTAACTAGCTACTGCTATTTAAGGAAAAATAGCCTTTGTGAAGGCTTCCTCAATCAAACTAAGGGCTTTAGCATCATTTTTCCTCCTCTCCTTCAACTAATTCTTTTGAGCATTGATCAATGTTGTAAATACATTTGGGTTAGTCACATATGTGAATCCATTTGCTACTAACTCCCACAAATCATTTGCAACTAAAATAGTTTTCATTTTCTTTTCCCAAACATCATAGTTTTTACCATCAAAAATAGGTGGCTAATGCCAACTCCTATTATCTCCTCCAACAATTTTGTTAAATGGGGGGAAAGCTACAAATACCCCAAAAAAATCTAGGGCTCTACTTCACTACCCAAAAGCTAGGGCTTTGTCACTGCATGCCTAGGAATAAAGGTAGGGCTTTAAAAATTGAATGCCTAGAAAACTTAGGGCTTTGGTACCAATTTGTTGGGAAAAGATTCCAACTAAAGTGGGAAAAGATGAAAAAACACACACAACAAAGGAGACAACAAGGAGGTAGAATATTTTCTATTTCATTAATACAGAAAACAAAGATTAAATTAAAAAAAATTTACATACAAAATCAGAGCTAAGGCTTTGTATTTCTGTCATACAATAAACTACCCAGATTATGATGCATTAGAGCTTTCTATGTGTTGCTACAAATATCCAGAGCACTGGACCTCTGTGCTCTATTATCTCCTCCAACCATTTTGTTAAATGGGGGGAAAGCTACAAATACCCCAAAAAAATCTAGGGCTCTACTTCACTACCCAGAAGCTAGGGCTTTGTCACTGCATGCCTAGGAATAAAGCTAGGGCTTTAAAAATTGAATGACTAGAAAACTTAGGGCTCTGGTACCAATTTGTTGGGAAAAGATGAAAAAACACACACAACAAAGGAGACAACAAGGAGGTAGAATATTTTCTATTTCATTAATACACAAAATAAAGATTACATTAAAAAAAATTTACATACAAAATCAGAGCTAAGGCTCTGTATTTCCATCATACAATAAACTACCCAGATTCTGATGCATTAGAGCTTTCTATGTGTTGCTACAAATATCCAGAGCACTGGACCTCTGCACTCTATTATCTCCTCCAACCATTTTGTTAAATGGGGGGAAAGCTTCAAATACCCCAAAAAAATCTAGGGCTCTACTTCACTACCCAGAAGCTAGGGCTTTGTCACTGCATGCCTAGGAATAAGGGTAGGGCTTTAAAAACTGAATGCCTAGAAAACTTAGGGCTCTGGTACCAATTTTTTGGGAAAAGATGAAAAAACACACACAACAAAGGAGACAACAAGGAGGTAGAATATTTTCTATTTCATTAATACACAAAACAAAGATTATATTAAAAAAAATTTACATACAAAATCAGAGCTAAGGCTCTATATTTCCATCATACAATAAACTACCCAGATTCTGATGCATTAGAGCTTTCTATGTGTTGTTACAAATATCCAGAGCACTGGACCTCTGCGCTCTATACAATATATTTTGTTACTACAGGATCTTCTTCTCCTTCTATTGTTTTGTTCTACTAAACATTCCTCCCTGTGATTCTACACTCTACATGAAAAACATTCTATACTTCTTCTTTTTTCTATATTTCCTTTTCCAAAAACTACCGCTCAAATTAAAAATCAACCACCATAATTAATTGACTACCAAAAACATTAACTGGCCAGCATATGTTAGACACGATAAGGGGGTGGAAGATCCCAACAGATCTCTTCTGACAGTGCATTAAATGCAGTTGGTCATTGCTACTCAAGATTAGTAATTCCAACAGTTTCAACATCTTTGAAAAACGACACTCGCCATTTTCCCTAGTCTGCTTGAAAATGGAAAAGTGGTAGAATACCCAAAAAATTACAACTCCAATCCATTCTACATATCTAGTAGTTGTGGAACATGGCAGGAAGTATCATCTATCAAATTTCCCACCCAATGATTTTTTCTGATGGGTTATAATAAGGACAGAAAATTGTGCTTAATTTTTTAAATTACCGATGGATGTTGATTGTTAAAAAAATAATTCAAACATAAGATTTTTGAGAAAAATCTATTTCTTTGGTATTTGAATCTTTCCCTCTATTAATTATTATCTTAAAATTATTCAATCATAATCGTAGTTATAAATATAATTCAAAAAGTGGAATTATATCTTCAATTAAAAAATAAATATCTATATATAAATGTGTATATGTACAATATCTTAACATATTAGGCATTTATTAAAACAAATCATTCAAAATTGTACAAATTTTAAACATAAGAGGTGCAAATTCATTCTAGAGAATTTGGAGTGCATGTATAATATTTCTCAAAAATTTGTGCAATTTTAAGCAATTTGTTAATAAAATCACCAAACACACAATATAAATGATAATTAATAATATGAACTTCTATTTGAAAGGAAATATCAGCCCTTTTCAAAGGACTACCTTTGTTGTTTATGTACCAAATTCATTTTTAAAAAAAATCACAATTAAGTAGTTATGATGGATCTACAAAAAAGTAAAATTAAAATATAGCTATTATGGTATAAATTTAGGACCAAATATAAAAACTTAAGTTATTAATGATTAAAAAATAATTATGTGATGTTTTATGAATATTTGATTAGGTAGATTAATCTATATTTTATGAGAAGTGGTTTACAAAATCTATTTTTCATGAGAATGAATGGTCCACTTAGAACTTGTTACATCTAAGTGATGTTTCCTATAGAGATGAAGCATCAAAATTCTCTAGGAGGTCCCATGAGTAGAACAAGCTCTTATTTTACCAATTCATTTCTTTGTTACATATGTCTCTCATAGATGATATCCAAAACTCCACTCCCTATAATGCATACAAAATTTATTGCTGGTTTAAGCTCCTTCTAAAAGTGAAATTGATCATATATTAAATTTTTATGTTAAAAAGTGGTGTGAAAGTGAAAGGCCTAGTAGGAAGGTAGCTTGTTAGAATATATATTACACCTACCATGCAACATCAACACACACTACTATGGTTTTCTATGAGCCATCACCTACACCACACCATATTTAAATTGGGAAAGAGAACGAGTGTTGCTATCATAGTAGTAATGCAAGTTTTTTTAGTTATTAAATCTTACCAAGATTATATGCAAAAAGAATTAGATACTAAACCTTAACACAAAGGAGGTAAAAATAAAAAATGAATTTTTAAAATTTCATAGGGAAATGTTAATAGCATCCTTCACTAATGTGTAAACAACACATGTTCAAACCATATCCACCCACTGGAGTAGCACAAGAATTTTTTTCTTCCACTCTACCTCCCTTTGATATTGCCTTTTGTGTTTGACCTATAGTCTATTTTTCCCTTTTTTCCAAAATAACCTTAAAGGGGGTAATTTTCGATGTTCAAAAATTACTCTTACATAGTCTTAAGACTTTATTTCCTTAAGGTTCATTTTGAAGTGTTATTTATAAAAAAAGAGCATCACAAAGCCTTATTGTTTCCAAATTCACATGCATAAGTTTTGGAGGGAGTATTTTTTATGAAAAGTTCAAGTTATTTCACTGGCTCATCTTGCTTTAGGGTTTTGGTCATGTTGCTTCTCTTCCACAGTTTTGTAGACTATTACAATGGATAGGATTATTGAGCTTCATGTAACACGGCTACAAATTTATCAGAATGGTTGAAAAGGTCATGAAGATTTCTATTTATCTCCTATACACAAGCATGCAACATATTTTTTCTTTCTTTTTTAGTTTCTGAGCTTACGAGCAACTGATAGAAGGACATTGCATGTGGAATTCTATCCATGATGAGTGGAGGGAGTGCTAGAAAAAATATTAGTCTCTAAAGATCATATTTTTTACCATACATAAGAATAGAAAAGTTGTATTTGGAGATTAGTTTTACAAAAGACAAGTCTCTCAAGTTGTAAACCCTTGCATCATCATCATTATCACTAATAATTACTTAGTCTTCATTACATATTACCTTTGAATGATATTTTCCTATTGAATAAGTTATAAATGTTTCTCCATGTCATATTTATGAAGATATCATCATAGTTAATAAGGTTCTTAGTATGGTGTGTATCTAGAAATGGAGCAACGTGTATCATTTAGTGTGTTTAAGGTTTTAAAGAGTGGATAAAAAATACTCCTGACATACATAGGTCTTATGTTGGAAAATTAACCCTTCACAAGGATAATATCTTATTGAACCCTTTTTTATTAGAAGCAAAAGGTTTAAGGTTTGTGAAACTTCTTAGATCAATCACCATTTATTTTTGTAAACAAGGATTTTGGCTATTATAGACTCTCTAACCCTTCTAGGGTTTTGCACCTAAAAGAGGAGAGATAGGCCAAAAGTACAATGTTCACACTCAAGATTAGGGTAAATTTGGTTGAAAAAGGTTGAATGAGGGGTTCACCACCAATTGTAAACTTGGTAAAGATAGAATGAATGAAAACACATAGAGATATGCAAAATTCCCAGAAAGATGAATAGAGATGCAAGGAGAATAAAACATAAAACTATGAAACTGAAGATGTGTGTACCTAAAATTTGTTGAAGACTGGAAAGGGTTGTGGAATTTTGGAAAATATTGATTATAAGCCTGATGGGACTAATTCACCATTTTGGGTGATTTAGTCCTGAATCTAGAAAATGGTGTTGAAGGTTGTTTCAACCAAAAGGGTGTCTGAATTTGCAGAAAATTCTAGAAAGTAGGTACAGTGGGACTAATTTTCCACTAATGGGGATTTAGTCCACTCTAAATTTTCTAAAAATATGAAAGTTGAATCTGAAGCTCTCAGTCTGCACTCTCTATTTCCACAGAAATTCAGATCCAAAACCCTCATTTACAATAGTTTGAATGACTTCTTGTGTAGATTTTGACCTAGTTGACAAGGAGATGCCTTCAAGATGTTTTTCAACCTATTCTTCAATGATCTTCAAACCCTTGATGTACCTAAATCTGCAAACACACAAGGAAGGAGAAAAATTGTTGGATACATTAGTGCATGGTGATTTTCCTTGGGAAAAACTGTTTTAAGTAATTAAACCAAAATGATGAAATAAATTGATGAAGCATGAAACAAATGTAATAAAAATATTTCCTTGATGATAGATCTTGAGTTGCCACAACAATGGATGAACAATATTCCCTTGAATGCTTCAGAAATAAGCTTGAATGCCCTAGCTTGCTTGAGAAGAATAATGAATGATGAGAGAATTAGGAAGATGAAGTTGTTGAATGCATGAAATGAAAGGGAAAACCTCATATTTATACACAGTTATGCCCTAATTCCTATGTAAGCACTAAAAAATCTGCAAGATAGCTTAAACTTCAACACATGTTAATATGGGTTAGTTCAAACTATCCAAATACAATAGTGCTCCTATGAAATAATCCAACATGCTTCATGGTGCAATCAAAATAACAAAATAAACTAATTGAGAGCATAAAAAACATAGTGGATACTTATTCCATAGTGGATTGGTGTCACTTTGATATGAAAAGTAGCCCTTTCCCAACCCTTGACAAGCTAAATGATGAAGATGTTATGAAAATGCTATGAATTCAAATGACCATAATGAACTTGTGCATAAGATGGTGGATTCAAAATGCATAACTTTTTTGATCCAAAATGAGAAGAAAAGCCTCTTATTTATAGATGAGATTGAGAGAAGAAGAGGCAAAATGGAGGAATGTGGGACTAATCTTCAACCAATGGCCAAATGCCACTTGTCAAGATGTTAGAGGATGAAGAATGAGCACATTTTGATGAATGTGCACAATAAATTATATTAGGTGGAATCTAAAAAATTGAAAGTTGGCTTGTTGGAGGGAGAAAGGAATGGATTAAATGCCACTTGACTCAATGCACAAGGACATGTAAGAGGAGTTAAATGCTTTGTTGGAAGGAAAAATCCCATTTGGAGGGATTTTAAAATTTGGAGGAATATTCCCTTAAATATGCCAAGTTGAGGGAAATTAGAAGAATTAATAAGTCAAAATAAATGATTTATTGTGCAAGTTGTAAATCTAGAGAATTGGAGGATTAGGATTAGCATTAATCATGATTTGATTAATTTTAATGGAGGTTAGTTGATTGTGACATTCAACTTAAATATTTGGATTTATTTAAATTAAATGAGAAGATAAAGAACATTAGAGATTTAATTAAATAAACTTGATTTGTTTAATTAAAGAGATAACTTTAGGAGATTAACTAGATTAACTTGATTTATTTAATTAAAGAGATGAATATGATTTAATTAAATAGAATGATATATTTAATTAGATAAAGTTGATTTATCTAATTAAATAAAGATTGATTTAATTAAAAGAGGAAATATGATGATTTTAATCAAATAAAGATTATTTGATTAAAATGGTTAGGAGAGGGATAATTAAGGACGAAATTAAATTAATGATTCTGGATTAGGTGCATGTATATTTTACATGTCTACATTTCCCCCCTCTTTGAAGCAATGTACCTATTGCATTGGTTCAAAGAATAAACTGCCAAGATCAAAATTAAAAAAAAAATGATTTTTTTGGATGCCCTAGCGGAGAGAAGTATACTGGTACATTGCCCCCTCGAGAGATTGAGCAAAAAAAATTGATTTGAGGGTCAATCACATGAAAAAGAGGTTCAAGATGGGCATATGGATGGTTATGATGATGATGCAAATGAGATGGTTTTAAGATTCTTAGAATAACCAATCTATATTATCCTAAACAACTTAAAATGATGATGCACTGCATGTGAGATGGATGAGATGGATGATGCCTATATGCTTATGCAATGGATGTTTTATGCAAATGTATGGTTTATGATATGCTTAGACTAATCGATCTATATTATGCAATGATGAAAATTCATATGAGATGATTAGTGTTTCTTATATGATATGATATGATATGCAGTATGCTGATGGTTTTCAGATGCTTAGAGTAACCAATCTATATTATCCTAATAAACTTAAATGATAATGCAATGCATGTGAGATGGATGAGATGGATGATGTGATATGCTATGATTACGAGATTTACATATTCTAATGATTTGTAGATGCAAGATGGATGCATTGGCGATGATGATTTATGATTAACTGTTAGCACGGAGAGAAGAAAGAAGAAATGAGATGATGACAAGAGGATTCAACAAGCCAAATTTATTAGGGATGATGATGAGAGATAGATGATTTTCTTATCAATAATTGGGACTTTAAAAGGGCTACTTACCTTATGTTTGATAACACACATAGGCAAGATGCATCAAGGTATAAAGAACGAAGATGGTGTTGCACCTAGTGTGATGGAATTTGACTCGACAATCAGATAGGAGTGTTCCTATTCACACCTGGCATACAAAACCTTATTTAAAATTTAATTCAAATGTTTCAAACATCTTAGACCAAAACATAGAAAGGAAAGCCTTCATATGTGGTCAACAAGACACCTAAAATATCCTCTCGACACCCAAACAAAGCACGCATGACCAAGGTTATATTACAAGAATATCCAACAAGCACAACAAATAAAAAGATAATGATTCTTGCCCCATTCCTTTCTATCTAAATCCCTTCGTTTGGGACATCATCGAGAGGTCATTGAAATGAGTGCAATAAGATAAGCCAAAAGACAAAGATAAAGAAAACAAACAAGCCAATGTTCTTCAATACCGCTAGCCAAGACTAAACTATGGCGATCCCTAATGTTGATGTCCATTGTAGGAAGGATGCATCCTAGGAAATGATGTTATTAGATGATTGATTTGGGACTGATTGGATGATAGGCTATGGACACAAAAAGTTGACCAACTTGTTCACTTATTGACCTAGAATTGAGACTTTGACGTTTGAGTTTTCGCTTTTAAGTTGCTAGACTTGTTTCCGGTTGCCTTACCAAAGGTTGAGGGTGACAATTGTTAATTATGAGTGATGTGTATTGCGAGTGAACGCGAGATGGTAAAAATGGATTTTTTCAAATATTTGGATGTTTTTGGTGTTTTCGAAATGTTTTGAGGCTATTTTTGGTATTTTCAAGATTTTACAAATGATTTGATTTTCCAATATTTTGACCAAGAGACTAATCTAAAGACCTATCCTAAGGGCCTTGGGGGCTGATCAACCAGATTAGCCTTTCCCACATTATATACCCAAAGACCACGTAGTTCAATTGACATAGACTTGATTATTGATGAGATATGAACAAATGGATTGCCAGTTTATTATGACAGACTCCTAAAGGACTAACCTAAGTGTCTCAAGGGATGATCCAAGATCAACCTTGCCTACGTTCAGAGCTCAGAGACCCGTAGTTCAACAAGACAACTCTGTTTTTGAATTTTTTGACTTTTTGACCTATTTTTTGATTTTTGATATGTTTTGAATGTTTTTGGATTTTCTAATTTTATGATTGTTTTTGGATTTTTGGATTTTTTGATGTTTTATATTTTCTGATTTAGGGAATTCAAGAACATACAAAAATCTGATCTGATGTGAATGTTCCCCTAGTACGATGCAATGAACTACTTCGATATAGGTAGGAAAAACTAACCTTGAGAATGGGCCAAGTAGTACTAGGAGAGATTATGGGGCGAACATAGGACCAAGCTATGATGCATACGCAGATAGATGATGGATGGAGATATGGAATGTGATGGGTGATAGAAGAGTGAAGGATGAGTGATGCAGAACAAGCCATGAAGATCCCGGTGGATGGAAAGTGCTTATTAACACAAGGCGCCTATTTTCCAGGTTTTCACCAAGGTACTTGTCTAAAGCGCCACCAAAGTGGTTTTCACTAGAGGGCAATTTTTTTCTCGTTACTATTTTCAACACATTTTCTAATTTTTTTGGATTTTTGTATTTTTATATTTTTTTGCTGTCACCAAGATGCTTATTTGCTAGGTTTTTCATTAGGGTGACCATTTTTTAGGACATTTTCTAATTTTTTGTATTATTTGGTTTTACACCTTGGAAGATTAGGCATAAATTTTTTTGAGATGGGAGTTGTTCATGGGATCCTATAGAGGTTCCCCTTTAGGTGTTGACAACCGATATGCCCCTAAATTGTAACTTGTTGTGATGATGAATGGTCCCAACTAGTTGGATTCAAAATTACATTTGTTTTCTGGATTTGGAACATTCTTTTGATTCTCTTTTAGCACCAGTTCTCCTACCTAGAAGGTCCAACTCCTAATCTTCTTGTTATAACTCTTCTTGAGTCAATTCTGATACACTTGTAAGTGGTTTAAGGCATCCATTCACCATTCATCCAGCAATTCCAACTCATTTAGTCATGACACCTGATATTCCTCATCCGTTATGAGATTTGGCAATGATATTCTTAGTGACAGGACCTCGATCTTGATGGGTAATATGGCCTTTGATCCATAGACCAGGGAAAAGGGAGTGGCACCTATGGGTGTGTGGATGCTAGTTTGATAGGCCCATAGGGTGGGATTTAATTGCAAGTGCTAGTCACGGCTAGCTTCATTGACTGTCTTTTTGAGGATTTTTAGGATGGTCTTATTTGTAGCCTCAACTTGGCTATTTCCTTGGGGGTAGTACGAAGTGGAAAAGTGATGTTTGATTTTGAATTTGTAGCATAGGTCATGAAAATCCTAATTTTTGAAGGGTGTCCCATTATCTGAGATAATGGCTTGTGGGACATTGTAGCGACAAATTAAATAATTCAGGATAAACTCTGATATCTTCTTCCAGTGATGTAAGTCATTGGTATGGCTTCCACCCACTTTGTGAAGTACTTCGTGGTAGTAAAGATAAACTTGTGGCCACTAGATGAGGTGGGGGTTATCTTTCCAATGAGATCAAGCCCCCACTACGAAAAGGGCCACTGTGTGACAATCAGATGGAGATCTTGATCTGACACATTGATGAGGTCCCCATGTTGCTGACAGTGTGGACATTTCATGACATATTCATGTGATTCTCTTTCCATAGTAGGCCAATAATACCCCATCCTCAACAATTTATTGGCCAAGGTCATACCGCTCGAATGCAAACCAAAAATATCATTATGTACCTTGATTAAGGCAGTCAATTCCTCCTTAGCATTCAGACACCGTAACAAGGTTCCTTCTATGCTCCTATGGTATAGGATGTGTCCTAGGATAACAAAGTGAGAGGACTTTTTTACAAAGGTTCTTTTTAGGCTCGAGGGTAAGTCATTAGGTAGGACCCCTATTTGTAAGTAGGTGTATATATCGTGATACCATGGATCACTGGGACCAATGATTTTGCACACAAATTTGGACTCTGGTACCTCAAATGTAGGCACAAGAAGTGGCTCTACTAGGAATTCATGCTTTGGGACATTGCAAGGGATGTCCAATAGGGATCCAATTATTTCCATGACATCTACTGCTTTATTTTTTTCTCTAGGTATCTACTCAAATGCGATCTCAATGGACTCCTTAAGACTTTTAACCAAGTTCTTGTATGGAGTTACCTTGTCGTTATTAGTTTGATATTCATCATTTACTTGATTTATTATCATCTCTGAATCCCCATATACCTTGAGAGCCATGATATGCCACTCTACCACTATTATGAGTCCTATGGTTAGAGCCTCATATTCTGCTATATTTTTTGTGTAGGGAAATGCCAATTTGTAAGATCTTGGGATGTAGTCTCCCTATGGAGTGATGAAAAGACCCCAGCTCCTAATCCATGTTGTGTGTAGGAACCATCAAAGTGCAACTTATAGTTTTATGCTATGCTCAAGTTGAAGATGGATTCATCATGGAACTCTGAAATTAGCAGACTCTTTGAATAGATTGGTGCTTTTGTCAGTTGGTCTACAATGACTTGCCCTTTGATGGCCTTCCACTCTACATACTCAATGCCATATTCTAATAGGATCATGACCCATTTAGCCATCCTTCCTGTGAGGATTGCTTTGGAAACCAGGTACTTGAGTGGGTCGATCTTGGCAATGAGTTTGATTTTATGTGTTGGGTATGTGCAGGATCATGATGAGGCAAAAAGTGGTGATATGATGGGTATGTGTAGGGTATGTGGCCGAAGACTTTTTTTAACCCAAAATTCATGAAATGAAAAGGGTTTTTAAAGGAGATTATCAGCTTTCCACCAATATAAATTATGCTTTAGTTTGAATTTAATAAATAATTATTATTCATTTTCTCTTTGAATTATGGATAAAGTCCCGATTGATAGGTTGCTTGAAAAATATCTATAGGTTTCAAATGGCCTCACATTTTTTAATCCAAAACATGCTTCACATTCTATGCTTCGCATACTATAAGATTAAAAAAAAAATGAATTTCATGAAGTTTTTCCCAAGTTAAGGTGGTCAGACATACACATTTTTATATTTTTTAAAAGTTGTAATAAAAAAATCATAATTAATTATTTACTTGGAAAAAAATTAAAAAAAAAAATGCATCACATCAGGACATGAGTCCTCTACTTATATCTAAAATCTTATAAAAAAATATTATAATTGTATTGTGGTTAGGGTGGTTAGACAAACACCTACTTCTTATTTTTTCCTAAAATTTAAGTACTACTACATTGAAATTTCAAATTTTCACCAAATAGATTTTTTTTTAAATAAACCTTGTAGTTTAGAAATTACATTCAATTTTCCACAGATTCTATTCTTACATATTTTTGAAATAATATAGATAATTTATTGAAATTTTTAGGTCAAGTTGCGTAACTCTGATTTTTTGAAAATTTTCACTACTTAAGGACCTATTTTTTCCATGATGATGCTACAAATACCCTGCTAACATGTAGTGTCTAAAATTCTGTGAGGAAAACACCACTGCTAAAAAATATTTTTTGATGAATGAATAATTTAACTCATGCCCTACCATAGTTCGAATGATGAAGTAGATAGCCCTCTTTGTTCTATTTTCATCATGCTAAGCTAGGAGAGCACTGAGAGCTAATCTTGTTATTGATATGTAGAGTAATAGAGGCTTTCCTGGGATTGGCGACATAAGCACTGGAGGTGTGAGAAATACTCTTTGATCTTGTTAAAGGCCTGATCACATTTTTCATCCCACTTGTATGCTACCCCCTTGCGGAGTAGGTGAGAATATGGGATTGGCTTGTCTGCTAATTGGGCTATGAATTGGAAAATTGACTGGAGCCTGCATTGTAGGCCTCTAAGTTCTTTCAATGTTTTGGGTGCCTCGATCTCAAGAATTTCATTCACCTTAGCAGGATCTATTTCAATCCCTCTCATAGGAACGATGTATCCCAACAATTTCCCTGATTGTACGCCGAAGACACACTTCTTTGGATTAAGATAAACTTTGTATTCATCTAGTCTATCAAAGATGGCACTCAATGCTGCTATGTAATCCTGCCTCTTTTTGGATTTTTACTATATGTCGTCGACATATTCTTCCATAGTTTTATGGATCATGTCATGAAAGATTAAGGTCATGGCCCTTTGATATGTTGCTCCAACATTCTTTAGGCAAAATGGCATCATATTCTAGCAATATGTCCCCCATGGACAAGTAAAAGTTGTTTTGTGTTGGTCCTCTTTGGTTATACCCAGAGAATCCATCCATTAGTGAGAGAATCTCATGTCCCACAGTCATATCAACAATCATATCAATGTTGGGTAGCGGGAAGTCATCCTTGGGACATGCCTTGTTCAGGTCTCTAAAATTTGTGCATATACAACATTCCAGATAGTTGATCGGTCATATGAACCGTACGTCAAGTAGCTTTTGTAATTCCATCTTAACCAACAATGCAATTTGAGGATGCATTTTTCTTAAGTTTTGTTTCACAAGCTTGGCTTTAAGGTAAACTGCTAGATGGTGGACCAAAATCTCTGGATCAAGCCTAGACATGTTGGCATAGGTCCATGCAAAGTTGACCTTTCTCTCCCTTAAGAAGCCAACTAGGAGCTCCTATTCTTCTAACATCAATAATTCAGAATAAAATGTGATATGCAGAGTTTCCTTTGTTCCCAAGTTGACAGGGTTGCATTTCTCGGCTAGAACCGCTGACTTTTCCTGATGTAGAGCACTAAGAGGGAGATTGAATCCTTCATCCTCAAGTGCCTCAGAGAGGTTTTTACCATTGGATATGTCCTTTATTTTTACCTTTTTTTTGGGTCAGAGAGTGCCACAATGTGGTTTTCACTCAAAGACCTTGAGATTATTCTCAATTTTTTTCTTTTGTGATTAAAGGATTCAATCATCTCCCTATAGCAAGCTTGTGTGTCCAATATGATATCAAAGCTATCCTTGTGATCTCCATGTGGTATCATGTCTCATAGTCCCATGAATTTTGAGTGCCTCATCATTTTCGAAAGTGTCTAGAATTGGTGGTCCTTATTGGTTATAATCAATGAGCTGGGGGTAGGCTAGGTTTATTTCATGGGTTTGATGGTCATTTGTCTCAAAAGACAAGGTACTAATCATGAGTAGGGAGGTGTATTTCAAAAGCATAGGAAAATTAGTTATGGGTTCCTCATCACTACTACACACATCAGTTATGTCAAAGGTGAAGTTGTCTATGACTCGACTTGTGGATATGGGTAATCGAAGGGTGGATATAGATTGTTGAGGAGTAGTTTTGACATTCTTAACTGAGGCACCTTTTCCAAGTATTGTCACCTTCAGAGGGGTACATTCGAGACCAATATTTCTCATACGCGTCTCTGGAATGAGAGGTACTAGAAGATCATTATCATTCTGATCATTTTTCTTGTTTTTTTCATAACCCATGTTGAGCATCATTTGGAGACCTTTGATTCTCTTGTCCATTGGAAGGTTAGGCACAAGCGTTTCCTCCTGATATAGGAGACTAGATACGTCTCTCTCATATACTACTTTCCAACTTAGATCTCCTCAAGACCTAAATCTAGAGGGATCTTCTTTGAAGGTATGGGATGATGTTTCTACCAGTTGGGGTTGCCCATGAGTCCTAGGAGATTGAGGTAACTCCCATATGATGAAAGAAATTTTTTTCATTCTTTAATCTCCACACCCATTGTCTTGGATAACGACTTTGATTTTGGATATATCAGGGATGGTGGGTATCTTTGTCTCATAAGTGGAGGCCAATGTAGCTAAGTCTACATACAGAGTGGTGGGGCCTTCATCATTCTTTGGAACTTGGGGGATTTTGTAATATTTTGCTTCTAAGCTCTTGCAGTAGACAAAGGGTTTAGAATCACCATGAATTGTGACCTCTTGGTTTTGATATGGGAATTTAATGCATGGGTGGAAGGTGGAAGTGACAACTTGCATTCCATGGATCCACATACGTCTTAGGAGGATGTTCTAAGGTAAATCAAGGTCAAGGACCTAACATGTGGTTTCCATAATGGTGGGCCCTACTTGAATAGGGAGCTGAATTGTGCCCTGAGATACTCTTTCCTGATCATCTTATACTCTTATTGTGATGCCTTTATCCTTCTTGATAGCATATTTAGAAATTCCCAAATTCTTTATTAGTTTGAGAGAATAGATGTTTAGACTTGCACCCCTATCCACCAAGACCCTTTTGAATTTTTTTTTATGACCTAGGACTTCAAGGTGGAGAGCACAATTGTGAGATAGTTGGATGGGGAAGTCCTAATTAGAGAATGCTAGGAGACTTAGTGTGGTGATATTTTTGACCATAGCTTGAAATTGATCTACATCAAGATCAATGGGGATGTTGGATGAAGCCAACACTTCCTCTAAGATTTTTTTGTGAGCAGGTGATATCTTCAACAACTTCATGATGGAGATCTAAGCCGGGGTTATTTTCAGCTGGTCTATGACATTGTAGCCATGAGGAACGGATTTTGGATTTGGTGCAGATGGCCTAGATGGTTGCGATGGTCTAGCAAAGGTGACTTTACCACCATGTGTGGTGACTCCAAAATCAGCTTTGGCTCCTTTGATGCTAACAACAGTGACTACTAATGAGCCTAGTTTTTGGTCTAGGTTTGGTGAGAATCTATAGTCCATTTGTTCATAGATTTCATGGAATTTAATGCTTAACTATTGGTATTGGCATAATGTTTCCCTCAAACCATTGAAATTTGATATTATCCTATCTCTACAAGCTTTAATGATATTTGGCATAATATGTGAACTATCTATATTGATTTTGCACGTGGTTATAGATGTGTAGTTATTATGTGTATTGACCTTGCCATGCAGATTTAATGTGCTGAGCTGAGGAAGACACCACCAGCTGAGCATGCACCATAATGCCTAGCAAACGAATCGCTACAAGTCAAAGAAGACCAGCGGCAGAAGATTCTCCATGCAACTGAGCGTAACTACCTTGATGAAGTGGACTTTAATGATCGAGAATGCATGGGTGTTACTATTGTGTTAAGTCTACGTCTGACTAGATTCCATGCATGCATAACCGCCATCACCCCACTTTCCCTGTTTTCCTTAATTGGCATCCTCTTAGTCGTGGAATTGACTGCCTTGTTTATCTGTTAGCATAAATAATAATTTGATGCTCCTTCCTCAGAGTTAGTCAATGGATTAGTGAGAATAGAGGAAGAGGTTGCACGATTTGATATTGTACTCTAGTTTTGATACATTACTCTTTGTATACATGACTTATAGTGAATGAAATAAGGTTCTGAGTTTGAGCATCTGAGTTCTTGTTAGTCTAAAAGATACTTATCCAAGGGGGGCCACTTGGTGAGTAATCTATTTTATTAGTTTAGCATTAGTTTAGTATTACTTATTTTTTAGTACTTAGTTAGAAACTTGGCACCTACTGTTCCTGCAACCACTAGAAGTCCATTATGTGTCTATTCTTGCAACCAAAGCTGATAGAGTAGTTTCTTGTTTGCTGGTCAGATCTTTTATTCCTATTATGCATTTCAGTTCAACATAGTTGTTGGTTGATGCTCAACATTTGCTTTATTTCCTATCAAGCAATTTATTTCTAGTATTGTGTGTTTCTTAGCTGTAGATTAGGAATGGCTACTTAAGAGTTCCTAGTACTCATATTGTGCTAGCTCATTTCAAGTTCATGTCCTTGGGTTGACAATTTAAATGCACCTTCATGATGATTAAAGTAGAGCTATTCAAGTTAGATGTCCAATCTCTGAATCATGGCTGTAAAGGTTGAGTTATGAAATAATTGTAGGAGGCCCACATTTTTGGTAGCATTTTTGAGGATGGTGTCAAGCTATGAAGTTTTTTGGAGTCATTGTTAGTTTCTTGTTGTACTATTTATGAGGTTTTTCTTAGGATATCCTCATTTAGGAAGTAATGACCCCCTTATTCATTACCAATTCTTTGTGTGAACTAACTGATAGTGAGTAATACCACATGCATAGAGGAAGGAGAAGGGACACTTATAGGATATTCCTTCCTAACAATCCTAATGCATTCCAACTAGTTGAATATCATAATTTATTGAATATAAGAATTTACCAGAAGAAGAAGATCCACACCCCTTTGTAGACGCATATCCTGATCTGACTAGTTCTAAAGTCTCCTTTGAAGATCAAAATCAGCTTGAGAACCCCCTTGTAGTGGAATCACATCAAGTAGGCATGGGTGATGCAAATGGGAATAGACCTAACCCACCAACTTTTCCTTTTCCCATTTCCCATCAAAATAAAGTTGACAACATCAAGAAAATTCCTACTTTAGTACTCCCAAAGTTTTATGGACTTGTCACAGAAGATCATGATACCTTTTTATTTGAGTTTGACATACTCTGCAGGAGTTACAATTATACTATTGATGCCCATCAACTTAAGATATTTCCTACCACTATGAAGGAAGATGCATTAAGATGGTTCATGAGCCTAGGCAGAGATACCATGGAAACTTGGGAGGAAATGAAGAAAAAATTCCTTTAGAAGTACAAGGAATACTGCAGGGGTAGTGACATGAGAAGAGACATTTTTCAAGATGTAGCAGAAGGAAGATGAGATCCTGGAAGACTACATTGCTAGATTTATGTTTTCCTACAAAAATCTCTACACCATGCACTTAATGAGGATTCACAAAAAAAAAAATCCTGAGAGGAATCAATGACAACTACACTGATGCCTTAGAGTCCCTCATGGTAGGAGGAGATATCTCCCAAGTTCCTTGGGAGGATATCAAGAAAAAATGCTTGAATTATTCTAGTGCAGCTTGAAAGAAAGGGAGAGCTTATCAATCTTCCATGGGTAAGTCAACCACTAGTGGAGTTTCAAGAATGGAGATCAATCATTTGCTGGCAGATTTCAAGCAAGAAATTATCAACAATATAGCTAATTAGTTAGATACACTTCAGGCCAAGAAAAGGAAAGAGGAGGTAGAGACGATTTTGATAGAGTATTGCCCCCACTGTAGACAAAAGAAGAAGGACTGAAGATGTAAGATGGTAGCTAACTTGGAAAGAAAGTATATGTCAACTAAGTTCAATCCAATTCAGATTGAAGAAGACCAAGTCTACTATGTTGCACAACGGAATCCTTTAGCTCCAAGACAAGGTATGCCACCAGATCCACTATCCTATGCTAGGCCATATTTTAACTCTTATTCATCTAGTAACCAATGGCAGCCCCAATATCCACACAATTATGGAGGATATCCACCACAACCTTGGTGTAACCATCCAAATGCTTAGCCAAGTCGTCAGAGTTCTCAACCTCAATGGCAACAACCTCAAGAGAATTGGTAGCAATTTCAAGGGCACTGGAAACCACCTCTAGGAAATTGGTAACAAACAAATAAATGGAGAGGAGAACAACAATGGCCTACTCAGACAACCAATTAAATGCATCCACCTTCTCAGTCCCAACAACTTGCTCTAATGCCTCCACCTGCTAATCCAAGCTCAAATGCACTTAAACCAACTCATCTAGTAGCTTAGCCCACACTCAATCCTAATAATAAACCACAATAGAAGCCTGTATACTTTGCTAATTCAAATCAATTCCCTGCATATGTTGTGAGTGTATGTGATATCCATCTACATTCAAGAACCACTCTACCAGGCCCTTCCAAGCCCATCATAACTGAACTTCCTATGGAAGAGGAGGAGGATCCTTTGAATGATCCCATTCAACCAAACACACCTAAAAATCCTAAACCAATCCAAGTCAAGAAGACTGAACAAGAACCACCATTTCCTCAGAGATTGGAAGTTTCCAAGAAGAAAGAAGAAAAGGAGGTTACCACTTTTGATATCTTGGATTAGCTAAAGCATATATGTGTTTAGATATCCCTATTTTAGGCCATAAAGGATGTTCCAATCTATGGAAATGCTATCATGGAAGATTTTCTTAAGAAGCTAGGAAGAAGGAAGAAAGACCCAACTATAGTTCATGTGGTGGGCTAGCTAGCTGATATCATGTTGGGAAAATTGACTATTCCCAAGTATAATGACCCAGACAGTCATGTGTTAGCAGTTGTCATAAACAGGATCAAAGTGAAGAATGCCCTAATTGATTTAGGGGAAAAAATCAATGTAATGACCAAAGACATCCTGTAACAACTAAATATTGCAAGTATGAGATCTACTCATACTATCCTGCAACTTGTTGATAGCTTTATTGTTGAGCCTAATGGTGTAGTTGAGGATCTTGTGGTAGTTCTAGACTCCTGGGAGTACCCAGTAGAATTTTTGATTCTTTCTTGTAAGGCAACACTAGGTAGGTATCCCATCATTCTTAAAAGACCTTGGTTGGCAACTGCAGATGCATATATTGGATGTGATTCTAGTGACATGACCATTTCGGATGGGAGGAGCACTAAAAATTTTGTTCTCTATCCACCTGCTCAGCCATCTCATGATGAAGATAATTCTATTTGGCCACAAGTTGGTGAAGAGACCGAGGATGTTAACTCTGTGGTGTAGCTTATGATGCTAGGAAGAAGCTCTTTCATGCAACTCCAAGATGAGGATGAAGTGATGGCTAATATCATTCAAAATCATTATGAAGTGGAGGATGCATCATCTTCTACTTTGGTCAGGACACTTCTACTTGCTCTTCTTGCAACCACTCTTCCTACAACAACTGTTCCTGCACACATTCTTCCTACAGCAAGAGGTATGTTCCATACAATGCTATCATGTGAACTAAAGGTACCATGTATTAATGAAGTAGCCATGATAGAATTAACTACACAAATTCAGGTGTTTGAAGGAAAATATCTAAATGTTAATAGTAAGTTGAATAGAGAGCAACAACTGTTATTGGAAAACCTATTAAGGACCCATCAACATGCATTTGCATGGGATTATCATGACATGAAGGGACTAGATCCTAAAAATATTGTACCCACAAAACTTATATAAGAGATAATTGTACTCCAGTAAGACAACCACAAAGAAGAATCAACCATGCACTAATAGAGATTGTGAAAGGAGAATTGCAAAAATTACTAGATGCGGGATTTATATACCCCATTTCAGATAGTCAGTGGGTGTCTCCATTAGTGATTGTGCCCAAGAAAGGAGAGAAATGGTGAGTTTACATTGATTATAGAGAGCTTAATGCTGCCACCAAGAAGGATCACTTTCCTTTACCCTTCATTGATCAAGTTTTGGATACACTTGCAGGAAAGCAATATTTCTGTTTTCTAGATAGATTCAGCAGCTACAACCAGATCCAAATTGTACTAGAAGACCAAGAGAATACCACATTTACTTTTCCATGGGGAACCTATACCTATTTGGTGCTTCCATTTGGCTTGTGCAACGTGCCTACAACTTTTTAGAGGGTAGTCATTAGCATCTTCTCAAACATTTCTAATAATTGCATGGAGATTTATATGGATGGCTTCACCACTTATGGTGATGATTTTAATCAAGCATTAGAGAATCTCAAGAGAATTCTATAGAGATGCGAGGATAAAAATTTGTCCTTGAATAATGAAAAGTGTTTCATGATGATGCAAGAAGGTGTAGTTCTTGGCCACTAAATCTCCCACAAAGGAATTCAAGTAGATCCTGCAAAAATTGAGGTAATCACAAATCTACCTACACATGCAAAACAAAAGGATGTTAGGAGTTTCTTGGGCCATGTAGGATATTATAGGTGATTCATCAAAGATTTCAGCATGGTAACAACCCCATTGTATACTCTTCTCACTAAAGATGCTAAATTTTAGTGGACTGAAGCTTGTGACAAGGCATTTTTTTGACTTGAAGGTAGCGTTGACTCATGCTCCTATACTCAAACTGCCAAATTGGGAGCTTCCCTTCCACATACACACTAATGCATTAGACTATGCCATAGGATCAGTCTTAGGATAGAAAGAGGGAGTGTTGAAAATTCTATTTACTTTGTTAGCAAAAATTTGCAAGGAGCTAAATTAAATTATATAGTGACAAAGAAAGAGATGTTGGCAGTAATCTATGCACTGAACAAATTCATACATTACATAACAGGCTACCAAATCTTGGTACACACTAATCATGTTGCCATTAGATATCTCATAAATAAACCTTTGATTACAAGTAAATTGGAAAGATGGTTATTATTGATGCAAGAGTTTGATATAACCATTGTGGATAAGCCAAGGAAGGCTAATGTTGTTGTAGATTTTCTCTCAAGGCTAACTACATCAGAAGATAATCAGCCTATAGATGACTCTTTTCCTAATGAGCATCTATTCTCTCTCAATGTACAAATACCCTGCTATGCTGACATAGCCAATTACTTGGTTACAAGTAGAATTCCTTCTCACTTCTCTCCAAAAGAGAAAATGGCACTCATTGAAAAATATTTTCCTTTCTCTTGGATTGTTGGATGCTTATTTATACTAGACCTAACCATGTCATGAGAAGATGTGTGAGAGAAGATGAGGCATATGACATTTTACAAGAAATTTCACAATGAACCATGTGGAGGACACTTTGTAGCCAAGATGACAACAATGAAGATTTTGAACACAAGATATTACTGGCCAACACTCCATAAGGATGCAGGAAGGTATACTAGAAAATGTGATAGATGTCAAAGAATGGGTAGAACAACTAGATTTGATGAGATGCCAATTTTCCCTTAGATAGTAATCACTCCCTTCAACAAGTGGGGATTGGATTTTTTGGGACTAGTTGACCCTCCATCAAATGGTAAGTCTTATACACTAGTATGCATTGATTATGTAACTAAATGGGTAGAAGTTAAGGCCATGAAACATGCAAGAGATAACAAGGTTGCTGATTTTCTTTATGAGGAGATTTTCACAAGATATGGAGTCCCAAGAGAAATAGTGACTGATCAAGGGCCACAATTCACATCAATTCTTGTTGCATCACTAGTAAATGAGTATAATATAAGGAACAAAAAGTCTAGTCCTTATCACCCCCAGGCTAATGGCCAAGTTGAGGTGACCAATAGAGAAATTGAAGCCATTTTGACTAAAATAGTAGTTGTTCATAGAAAGGATTGGGAAAATAGATTACTAGAAGTTGTTTGGGCCTATAGGACAACTTGGAAAACTACTACAGGATTCACCCCATTCGAATTGTTGTATGGAAAGAAAACTATGATGCTAGTAGAATTTGAATGTAAGACTCTATGAACTGCAATAAATTTAGGGATGGATATTTTTGAAGCACATAGAGAAAGAATCATATAGCTAAATGCCTTGGATGAGATAAGAAGAGCAGCCCTACAACATAGAGAAGTAATGCAGAATCAGAGAATCAAGTGGCATGACAAATTTATCAAGGACAAGAAGTTCAAACTAGGAGATTGGGCCTTGCTCTATGATTCAAGATACCTGGACAATGCAGGAAAATTGTAGACAAGGTGGCTAGGACCATATGAATTTGTTGAGGTCTTTCCTAATGGAGCTGTTTGGCTCACCACCATTGACCCTGTTAGATTAAAATTACTTGTCAATGGCCATTGCCTAAGATTATACCACAAGCCAGCTTCTAAAGAAGAGTTCCTGCAGCAATTCACCAAGCACTTAGAGCTTCCTGCCTCTGAAGGCGATTGACCTAGTGTCCCTCCTTCAGCCTAATGGAGGTACATACTTTCCATAATAAAGACTTTCACTTACATGGAAGTCCATTTCTTCTTCATCGACCCATCCATCACCACCTTTCTCTCTCTTCCACCTCACTTCATTCCACCACCTCATTCCACCTCATCTTCATTTATTGCTCAATTCATTTTTCAACAAGTCCAACATTACTTTAACTGTGATCTTTGTAGAAAATATTCCACACACTTAGGTATGTGCGCATTAATTGCTATCTTTAATCATTTTTAAGTACGTTCATTTAATCACTATATGTTAGTATAGACATTTGCATAAAATGCCATCATTCCCTATCGCGTCACCACTCCCATCTTGCATGTGTGGACACATGTCCAAATTTAGGTTGGGGGGAGGGGAACAAAAAAGATGCAAATATTTTATTGTCCATGTGTCAAATAATATTAGGTTGCACTAGAAATTTAAAAATGAGCCAATTTGAAATCCAAGGAAGGATGGCTTGCATGTGTGAAGTGGCAATAGTTGTAGCCACCATTTCTTCCTATCATAATTTCCCTTTATAACTCCTTTTCTTGTCATTATTACCCTGTCGTAATCTTGAGTTGCAAGCAAAAAGAAAGGAAATTCACTCAACACTGGCACTATAAATTTAGCAGACACTGCAGGGAAGTGCATTTGATTTTTAGAAGGGGAATTGTAGGAAAAGAAGTTGTAGATCATTTGTTTGATTGTAGACAATGGGAGGTGGGTTATTTTGAAACAAACCCACAGTGCATGATACTTTACCGTAGGATGCACAATGCTTGGACAAATTTCAAAATTGTGGATGGATAGATTACTTTTTGAAGTTGGACAATTTTGATGAAGGCATTTCCCTTGAATTTTCCCAGACATTTTCAGAAGGAAAAGCCATAGTAAGAGGGTTAGAAGTTCTAGCAATAGAGGAAAGAATTACATAGGTTACAAGGTTACCTACTGATGGTGAAAATTACCTTACTTCTAGAGATGCTAAGTCAGCTAGGGCTAAATTCACAGAGCCAAACAACCCTCCATTGAGCATAGATAAATAGGGTGACAACAGAATGTCTCTGCCAGAGTTGTGGAAGTAGTTAGATATGTATGTTATCAAATACATCACTTGTGAGGATCGCCCATCAAATTTGCATTCTGTTCACTTCAAGATTTTGAATCACATGAGGCATGGAAGGAGGATGAATGTGCCCAACATGTTGTGCAATCTTCTCTCAATCATGGTGGCCAAGACCCAAAAAGGTAGGGATAATTCTATTTCCCGCCATTGCTTGATTAAAATTCTAGTTGAAATGTCTTTGCACGATGTATCTGGAATGACTTGGGAAGAGTTTGTCAATGTTGAGCATTTTCCACCTAGGGCTATACCTTAATCTAGTAGGTCTAGTAGGAGAGTAAGCATGGCTGAAGCCATTCCTAGTGCTTCAACCTCTAGTGTTGGCTCTAGTATGAATCCTCCTACAACAAAGGAAACCATAGAAATTAGTTCTTCTGAAACAGAGCACTTAGAAAAAGAAATCTCTTCCTTAGATTCTAATGATGAAGTTCCACTTGAAACCCTCATAAAAAGTAGGGAACAGTAGAGAGAGGTAGAAATGAGAAACGAGAAGGATAAAACACAACCTATAGAAAGAAAAGTTCCAAGTTCTAAGAAGAGGAAATTGATATTGTTCAATATCCTACATCCAAAGGAAGACATGAGAGACCTCCCAGGAAATCAAAACCAGTTGAGCCTATGACTGGTACACCTTTTCTAGGAAGCCCTAAACCTAGTGAGGCCTCACAGGGGGACCTTGAAGCTCCAACAGAGCAGGGGATTGTTGAAGAAGGAGAATAAATATTGAAGAGAGTAGCAAATATAAAACAAGCCAATCTTGCTAACATTGTAGAAGAATTGGAAGGAAATCAGGACTTTCTATAGTATGAGCAAGAGGTTTTGTAGCATGAGCAAGAGGTCCTATAGCATGAAGTCCTACAACAACAACCAAAATTAGAGTATGAGTTCCTATAGTCATAACAAGAACAAGAGTCCCTGCAACAAAAGGAAGAAGAAACAGCACTCTTATAGTTGGAGATAACTGGACAGCCTAAGCCTATGTAAATAGTGCCATATGAGGAGCCATCATCAACAAAAAGATTGGTAGGCATTCATAATCCTCCTGATTTTCTAGTACATGTAGAAATTTTGAATTTATGGAGAGAAATGCAAAGAACGGAGGAAGAATGGAAAAAGGAAAAATGGAAATTGAAGGAGGAAATTCAAAGGAAGGATAAAGAAATTGAGGATAAAGATGTAGAAATTTCCACCCTGAAGAAAAGGGTAGATGATATGGCAGCTCTGACGCCAAATATTATAGAATGTAGAGATCCTCCAAGGGTCTATGCTCTGCTCCTGAAAGAGAAATATCTCTCTTTTAAGATGTCAATACTTGCCTTAGGTTTGAATCCATCTATTGATACCACTATGGAATTTTTCAATGCTTATAGGATTGCCTCCTCTGAAATGAAGAATTTTTTATTTGAATTTTATTTACATAGTTATGCTATCACAAAAGACCATGATTGGAATCCACTGTTGTATGTTGGGGATGTTCAATTGAGAGTGTTCATGTCTTGGGTGCAAAATGAGATCAATTGGGGACAACAACATGATACTTATAAATAATTGGAGACTGATATCCCTCTACCCGTTAGGGCTAAGTCAAGCAACCCAAGGGATATTTATAGAGAATGGCACAGAATGCTACTTAGACAGAGTTATGGCAACAAGATTATCCCCTGGATTGAGCTAGTTTACACTAAGTATGAGGTAAAGATAGAAGAAAAAGAGGAAACCGTGAGGAGATACCTATCACAAAGATATAATAGTTTGACTAATGAGCTAAAGTAGGATAAGCCCCATTCCATCCAAAATTATGTTGCAGCATTGAAAAGAATCAAGAGGCATATTCGGATTGGAAGAACTTAGGCACAATATTGGCTTCCCCTGAATTTTCAGCCACCCATGCTCATGTGGCCCATGCTAAATTTTAGATTCTACCAGGATGAAATTACTGTAGAGAGGCAGAGATGGGACATGTTTGACATATTGGGAGGATTCTATTGGGATCCTAATTCACACACTACAACCACTAGTGTTGGACAACTATCAGTTGCAAAATTTAGAGCTTTGAGCAAGCAGAAGAACAATTCTTCCCCTGCTGGAGGACCAACAAAACATTAGGTTGGGGGGAGTGATGAGCCTTGTTTTTGGTCTAGTTTTGGGGAGAATATATGGTCTATTTGATCATAGATGTCATGGAATTTAATGCTTAACTATTGGTATTGGCATAATGCTTCCCTCAAACCATTGACATTTGATATTATCCTATCTCTACAAGCCTTAATGATATTTGGCATAATATGTGAACTATCTATATTGATTTTGCATGTGGTTATTGAATGTTTCTTAATGTGGTTATAGATGTGTAGTTATTATGTGTACTAACCTTTCCATGTAGATTTAATGTGCTAAACTGAGGGAGACACTACCAACTGAGCATGCATCATAACACCTAGCAAAGGAATTGCTCCAAGTCAAAGAAGACCAGTGACAAAAGATTCTCCATGTAGTTGAGCATAACCACCTTGATGAAGTGGACTTTAATGATCGAGCATGAATGGGAATTACTATTGTGCTAAGTCTATGTCTGACTTGCATGTTTGATCAGATTACATGCATGCATAACCCCCATCACTACGCTTTCCCTATTTTCCCTAATTGGCGTCCTCCCAATTGTGGAATTGGCTGCCTTGTTTAGTTGTTATCATAAATAATAATTTGATGCTCCTTCCTTAGAGTTAGTCAGTGGATTAGTGAGAATAGAGGAAGAGGTTGCATGATTTGATATTGTACTTCAGTTTCAATACATTACTCTTTGTATACATGACTTACAGTGAATGAAATAATGTTTTTAGTTCAAGCATCTGAGTTCTTGTTAGTCTAGAGGATACTTATCCAAGGGGGGACACTTGGTGAGTAATCTTTTTTATTAGTTTAGCATTACTTTTTGTTTAGTACTTAGTTAGAAATTTGGCACTGGCTATTCTTGTAGCCACTA
The DNA here is from genome assembly GCA_007258455.2 of Sequoia sempervirens. Taxonomy (NCBI): domain Eukaryota; kingdom Viridiplantae; phylum Streptophyta; class Pinopsida; order Cupressales; family Cupressaceae; genus Sequoia; species Sequoia sempervirens. The sequence goes on along the minus strand of VDFB02358134.1, from coordinate 18,815,103 downwards.
GAAGTCTATTCTGTGTCTGTTCTTGCAACCAAAGAAAACAAAGTAGTTTCCTATTTGCTTCTTAGATCTTTTATTCCTATTATGCATTTCAGTTCAGCATAGTTGTTGGTTGATGCTCTACATTTGCTTTATTTCCTTTCAAGCAATTTATTTCCAATATTGTGTGTTTCTTAGTTGTAGACTAGGAATGGCTAATTAAGAATTCCTAGTGTACATACTGTGCTAGCCCATTTCAAGTTCATGTCCCTAGGTTGACAATTTAAATGCACCTTCATGATGATTAAAGTAGCCATTCAGGTTAGATGTCTAATCTCTGAATCATGGCTGTAAAGGTTGAGTTATGAAACCATTATAGGAGGCCAACAACTACCTCATCAAAGGTTGCAACAACATGCTTGTAAACATGGTTGACATTGCCATATTTAGTTTTTCCCTTGTTATTTCCTTGGTTATGATATGGAATCAGATTCGTGTATATTTTTAAGTCTTGGTTTCTAGCTGGTTGCTCAACATTTATGATTTTGTCATCAATGAGGTCTTGGATGAGATTTTTCAACCTCATACAACTATTAGTTGTGTGTCCCTTGATCTTTTGGAAATCGTAAAGGTGATTCTCATTGTACCACGGTGGTTTCACTTGGGGTTCCTGATAATTCTCATAAGTGGGAATTTTGATGGGATTTTTGTTTATCAGTTTCTTCATGATGACTTCAATGGGTTCCCCAAGGGTGGTGTACTTTCATTTCGGGGGATTTTTGTTTCATGGGGGTGGTTCCCCTTGATTTTTAAGGTTATTGATTTGATTGTTGGTTGGTTGTTGTTGTGATACTGTGCTATTTTGCATGTTGTTTTGATTGTTGTTTTGCAGTTGTTGGTACATTTGGATGTTCTATTTTTGAGCACTGATGATAACCTTGGCATCCACTATACCATCATTTGTGACATTCTTATTTCTTGCCCATGTGTGAGGTTTCTCATTATAACTAGTGGAAGGATAGTTATCCTCATGTTCTGGATATGTAGGTGCATTCCCTTGTGCCATAAGGGCTCGTTCGATGCTGAGCACCTTGGGGATCAGTTGGTCATAAGTGGTGATACATTGCACCTTGAGATGAAATGCCAAGGTTTTTTCAAGGTTAGCTCGATGGTAAAATTTTTTTGTTCTTTAGGCATGGCCCATTTGGCCTTGTTGGCCTTGGATCACCATCGTTGCAAGAATTAACCAAATGATTCCCCCTTTGCCTATTTAAAAGCTGATAGTTCCTCTAGACTGACATCCATACCGATATTGAAGGCGTAATTTTTTATGAATGCATCAATGATCTCTTGGAACTTTTTGATGCTAGGAGGTAGGCGAGAGAACCACTCCATGGCAAGGCTAGCCAAACTTCTAGGAAATAGCCACATCAAATATGTAGTGTCATATGCGACCTACATGCAATGTACTTGGAATTCCCTGATGTGATCTTCAAGGTTTCCTGTCCCATGATATTTTTCAAACTTGGGGATTTCAAATCCCTTGGGGAATGGTACCATTGCAAGGCTTCTGTCGAATGGATATGGACATAAGTTGTTGGGTGTCTTCGTTGTTTTACCTGATTAGAGATCGAGCACTTGTTGTGAGAGCAACTTGATTTGTGTCGACACATTGTCTTGTAGATCAGGAGGTGGAGTGAATGTTTTTTGAAGTGGTTGAGGTTTTTGATTGATAGGGGGAGTGTTGGGTATGTGGGTGGTGATTTGTTGCAAGCTTTACTGATACGCATGCATTTGCTGCTATGCCAACAACACTTATTGTTGGTCTTACTATTGTTGTGCCAACAATACCTATTTTTGGTCTTGTTGTTTGTTGTTGGGTGTGTTGTTGTTGTACCAACAATGCTCGTTGTTGGGCTAGTAATGCTACTTCTTTTTGTGCTTGATACTATTATAAGGCTTGCTAATATGCTTGTTGTCGGGCTACTTGTAGTTGTGTTTGGTATAGAGCTTGCGCTTGCACTTGCTGAGCTTGGTAGTGCGCTTGAGCTTGTGATTGTGCTTGTTCTTGTGCTTGGGCTTGTTCCTGTTGGGAAGCTTGTGCAATATGTGTAACTTGTACAACTTGAGAGGCTTGCACGACTTGAGATACTTACGCAGCTTGTGTAGCTTGGGTGGCTTGGGCGGCTTGTTGTTGTTGTAATAGGGCTTGGGCTTGAGCAGCCTGTTGTGCTTGTTGTGCAGCTTGAGCAGCTTGAGCGGTTTGCACTTGCTGAGTAGCTTGTAGTACAACTTGTGAGTTTTGTGCTTGTTGCACTTGGAATTATTGAAGTTCCTTTTGATATGACTATTGCACTACTTGCAACATGATGCTATATTGATTGGCTATGTTTGTTCTTGGTGGCAGTGGTGGTGGTGGATTTGGAATGGTGTTCATTGTTGTGATGAGAGGCACCATTGTATTGATGGTGGGGATTTGTGTGGTGGATGATGCATTTGATGTGCTTGGTACAATTGATATGCTTGGTGTAATTGATGTGTTTGGTCCTTGAGAGACTATTGTTGTAGATATTTGGGGTGCGGTTGATGGTGTGATGATTGCTTGGGTTGCTTGAATGGTTACCATCTGTTGCGATATTGATGACATGTTCAAAGGATTTGATGTGATGACTTGATTCATGATTGGGGGGTTGCTTTGATTTTGATTGAGTGGTGGTAATGGAGGTAACCCAAAGTTGAGGAGTGATGCAGATGTTAATGGTAAAGGTAGAAATAGTGGGAAGATAGGTGGTGTAATGTTCCCTTGATCAAATGATGATGATGAAGAGGGATCGAAGATGCCCCATGGTCCAAATTTCCCACCTCCTCATTTCAAAGTCATGGGGAGAGAGGTTTGCATATTTAACAGATATGCTGGTGTTGCGTGAAAAGATGATGATGGTTCATTAGGATCCTTGAAGGTGAGCAAAACGTATGGGTGTGATGGATTTTGGGGGGACAGATTAACCCAATATGGTGTTTGCATCCAAATCCTGGTTGTTCACTTGGGGGTATGTTTTTAGTACATTAAGAAATGAGCTCCCCTTGTTTACAATGGGTGGAGTTGGAGCAATGGATGATGTGTTTTGCAGGATTTTTTGGATGACATTTTGGAATGAAGATGGTGTGGATGAGATCGATGGAATGTTCCCAAGGGGTTGCTCCATGATAGTGTTGAAATCAAATTCAAAAGGGAGTTTATCCCCTTGTTTTTCCAATTCCAGCATGTATTGGGAGGGATTGAGCTTCATCATGGTATTGAAAATTTTGTGTCTCTAGATTTTGAACCATTTGAATGATTTCATCTTGTTCCTTCCCTAGCACGTTGTTGGTGACATCCTCTACTTGGACACCTTCCTCTTCATGATCTTGTGGAAGTGGGGGAAGATTGAAAGTGGGATTGCTAGACCCACCGGGATTCATTCTGGGAGCAGTTTGACTATACTCACTTGAAGTTGATATTTCTTTGTTTGTTTCCATATCCTTCTTGTGTTGAGATCTAGTTTGAACCATAAAATAGGGATCAATTTTTAAGAATGTAAGAGATGAACCTCTAATTCTTTAGGAACAAAAAGAAAGTCTAAGAGAATGAGGATCAAAAGGATGATGATGGTGATAATAAAGGATGGAGGATTGGTGGATGATAAAGAACTCTTATGAAACCTTGAGGGGGACACTAAACTTTAGGACTTTGGATTTGATGTTTGATGTTTGATTCTTGATTTTGGATTTTGGATTTTGGATTTGGTTTGATTTCAATTGGGTTTGGTTTTGGTTTTGATTTTGAACTAATACACTCTAGGAGGTTGGATGTTGTCCTTGAGTAAATTTGTCTATAAGATGATAGTTGAACTAAGTGTGCAAAGAAGGATTCATCTACACACACCTAGCTGACAAGATGATTTGTATTTGTTTTGGTTTTGATGTCAAGAGGCTTTTCCCAAAGTTTAGCATAAAATATTTTTTCAAGATTGACAAGAGCTGTTTGTGAGGTGATTTTTTATTTTGATATTATGGAGGATTGATGAGAGTGTTTTGATTTTGATCCCAAAAATACTTAGAGAGACTTTGTTTACTAGACCAATGTGTTCAAGAACATGCTAGTACTTCTAAGGAATTTTCAACCAAGAAGTGGTTCGAATTGAGCATACATATCCAGATTGTTCAAGGGGATGGGTCTATAGAACCTTGTGAACTTTTTACTTATCTTGAAATATTTCTTTTGATTGCACTTCCTAAAGTACTTCTTGATGGTCTTTTGAGTATGACTCCTAAATTTGGAACTTTTGCATGAAGACTTTTGTTTTGGGATCTTGATCTTTTTGGAAATCATGAGAGCAAGTAGATATGAGGTTCAATTTTTCTTTTATCTTGATTTAGTAAGTTCCTTTTACCACAAACAATTCTTGATTAAATTTTCAAACTAGATGTCTAATGTCCTAACTTCTTCTCATCCAACAAAGTCCATTATGTCAAAATCAAGGAAATCAAGGCAAAAGTTCCCTATTGTTGACTTTAGTGTGAAAATTGAGATATAAAATCAAATGTTTTGAAGTCTCTAAGGATAGAATCCCTAGGACAAGCAATAACACTCAAATTTTTTCAATGGTATTTGCTTCCTAAAGGGTTTGAAATTTGATGATGATGTTGAATGCTTTTTTCCAATGTTAAAGATCAAGCAAAGTTTTTTTGATTCTAGGAACATACACAACTCTATGGATATGAAAGACAATATTTCTTGAGTTCCCACTTGGATAAATCCATCTACGCCCACTCTTAGCGGATGACTAGATGCTTGACCACACAGGCTCCCCCTTACAGTGCACTGGCTTCTTGCATTAGCCAAGCATCAGTATCCATGAAATTCCCATGACATATTTCTCATCTCTGCTAAGAGTCGTAAAAATGTGGGATAGCTTCAAAATGACTATTCTTGCACGAAAAAATAGATCAAGTATTTTGGCCTTTCTAAACAAAGGTTCTAGTAGGGGCATTCCGTTCATGGGGGATCATCCATGCAGCAAAAGACCATTGTTGCCCTTCTCGTTGGAACAATCCTCGTGATACTTGCCTTTCCTCAAGTACCCACACTTATATACTGATTGGAAGTCGCTTGGATTTAGCGTGTTCTTAGTTGGGTTGTTCCCTTGGGTGATTACTTTTTCCCACAAGGCAGGCCCTCTAAGATAAAACAAAAGTGAGCAAACATATCCATAGTTCAATCGATCTTCATTGAGAAACAAAGAGAGAACACACACGATATGTTCCACTCACACTCACAATATTTGTTCAATTTTAGAATCTAAATTGAAGTGTGGAGGAAATCACTTACACAACTTAATATCATAAAAATCGTTTTGATTCTCGAGATCCTTGTGAGGCATGAGAGAAGCGCATACCTCTTCTAGATGATATTACTTTAGGCAATTGATTACAAAACATAGATGCACATGTTCATTTTAAATCTTCAAAGCAATGATTGGATTCTTTTTAAAGCACCAAAAGGAAAGATGAAAGTTGTTTGTTCAATTTTTAACCTTAAACAAAATCTAGTAAGTTTTCCTAAAGTTCTTTTTAAACCTTTTTTTAGCAAAAACGAAAGATTTTGTAGTGTTCTTTTTAGAATCCAAAAAGACGTGAGTTGGCCTAAAACAGAAAATGAAAAGCATAAAATGGAAGCTCTAAGCATTTAAAAATGCTTTGTCAACTTCAAATTCAATGCTCATTTCTCTTTAACTCCAAGTTCTTCAAATATCGCTTCTTATCTTTCAATGTTGCAAGTCCCTTGTGCAAATGAAATCCCTCTTCCTTCCTATAAACATTACAAATAATAGTTATGCATGTATTGAAAAATGATAAAAATGTGCACAAGACATGTCAACTATTTTAGGAAACCTTTTAAAGAGAGGAATAAAATAAAATTGGATTGACAAGGCACATGAGTTCTTTATGATGAATTCAAATCAATAATAAATGTGAATACATTTAAAATTTACATCCGCTTTCATAGAAGGACAATTGATTTCAAAACCTCATGCACCCAACATCTTTAAGTTAGCAACAAAATTAATCATACATCCACAACCTTATTTAAATTTCAATAGAAAACAAATGGATGCTATCGAACCTTCAAAATTCTTAAATTAAAACATAAAATAATATAAACATGTTTTCAAATAAAGTTATATCATATGTATTTAATCATGTTTTATGTGTTTTACAGGTGAAGACAAAATGACGGAACTTTACAGCTTCAACTTAGCAACCACAAAAATCTAATCTTGGAAGAATCAAGGAAAATTGGTGCTTCTCTTAGATTTATCTTGCTCAAATTCTCAACTTTTAGAAATGAAGAAAGCATGTTTTAGAAAGCACGTTAGTTTTAGAAAGCATGTTTTCAGCTGAAAATAAAAAAGAAATTAGAAATGAAGAAAGTAGCTTGTTCTCAAATTTAGTGGCTTTTAATGCATTAAATGCTTGTTTCCTTGGGCGACGCCTTCCTGGACTGCCTGTGAAACCGCTAGCAATACCTTTGAAACCTGCATATCTTGTACCAACATTTTTTACTCCTTCAACAAACTTGCTAGATAACAAAATCTACTCAAAGACAGACATATATATTTCAAAAACAAACAAAGAGACTTTAATAATCTAACACTCAAATTGAGATCACATCAATCCACTATTGGAGGAATAAATTCAATTCTTAAGCAAGTACCAAATTATCACCACCTGGTCAATTCCGCAAAATATTCCTCAAACAAATTGCGTATGCTATCTTCTTAGCTTTAGTTTTTTTTTTTTAATGAATAAAGTAGAGACAAGCTGTATTACAAGAAAAAAATGAAAGCTCACACAAGCAATATAAGTATGAGATAACTATGCACACTAGTACTATCAACCAATTTTATGAAACTATACACATTCCTACCTACCATAAAATTCTCATACAAGACAAGAAGATGACGTTATGACAAGTTAATAATAGCAACAAGGAGCAAGCATCTTTCTGAAGAAAAAAAATGTGGCATGGTGGAATTGTTTGACAGAATGCCTCAAAGAAATGCATTCTCATGGAGTGTCGTGATTGCAACATAAACACAAAAACTCTTCAAAAAATTCCAAGCCAAAGCAATTGGCGGGTGTAAAGACAGACTCTTTATTAGCGTCCTCACTGCCCGCCCCTAGCATTGGAGACTTGAAATGGGGTATGCACATCCATGAAAAGCATAAAACATAGATAAATTTCGTCAGATGTTATAGTTGGAAATGCTTTGGCAGACATGTAAGCAAAAAAGGACGAGGCTAGCAGATTGTTAGATAGAATGCGTGGGTATAAAGAAGGTGTGGGATTGTAAGACACTTTCGAGCAAATGTAATTGGTACGTGCGAAAGAAAAGCCAATGATTTCAAGCTAATGCACTCATCATTACAAACCACGCATGAAGACTAAATGTGAGGCCGACTCTGCCTGTCAAAGACTTGACATTTTATTGATCGTACAAGACTCTGTAAGATAGTAATAAAGACATAGAAGTAAAGATTTGTTCATTCCAGTCTATGCATTAACAAAGACTTGACATGGTAGCATTTAAGATTCACATTGCAAGGCCTGTGATGGATTACAAATACCACTTCTACTAGAATAGACCTACACCTTTTGTTGGAATAAACTTGTAGATAGCAATTAAAATAAACTTCACAAAATAATCAACCAACAGATTTGAGCTCCTTTTTCTAATTGTGACTATTGCACTGTTGTAACATAAACAAATAATGAGAAGGATATCCATGACTTGATCAAATGGCAGAGCATTAAATAAACATACACAAGCATAGATAGTGGGTGCCCAATAAGAGATTTCTCGTGATTAAATAATCTTAAACTATTAGTCGAGTTTCAAGTGCAAAATTAGTGTGAATAGCTATTAACAAGGGCAGAATCAATATAAATAATAAATAACTAGTAATGTATTTAGAACAAAGGAATATATTATCCACAACTTTCATTTGGTTCTTATTAAAGCCATCTACAAATATAAAAAATCCAATGATATTTGGGACACAAAACACATTCTAAGAGAGCTGACCCAAAGCATAAGGAATAAAGTTGCTTTCATAGAAAATGTAAAAAAGGAGCCAACCTTCTAGCGCCATATGTAAGCACTAAAAAATATGCAAGATAGCTTAAACTTCAACATATGTTAGTATGGGTTACTTTAAACTATGCAAATACAATAGTGCTCTTATGAAATAATCCAACATGCTTCATGGTGCAAACAAAATAACAAAATAAACTAATTGAGAGCATAAAAAGTATAGTGGATACCTATTCCATAGTGGATTGGTGCCACTTTGATATAAAAAGTAACCCTTTTCCAAACCTTGACAAGCTAAATGATGAAGATGATATGAAAATGCTATGAATTCAAATGATCATAGTGAACTTGTGTATAAGATGATGGATTCAAAATGCATAACTTTTTGGATCCAAAATGAGAAGAAAAGCCTCTTATTTATAGATGAGATTGAGAGAAGAAGAGGAAAAATGGAGGAATGTGGGACTAATATTCAACCAATGGCCAAATGCCACTTGCCAATATGTTAGAGGATGAAGGATGAGCACATTTTGATGAATGTGCACAATAAATGATATTAGGTGGAATTTGAAAATTTGAAAGTTGGCTTGTTGGAGGGAGAAAGGAATGGATTAAATGCCACTTGGCTCAATGCACAAGGACATGTAAGAGGAGTTAAAATATTTGTAGGAAGGAAAAATCCCATTTGCAGGGATTTTCAAATTTGGAGGAATATTCCCTTAAATATGCCAAGTTGAGGGAAATTAGAAGAATTAATAAATCAAAATAAATGATTTATTGTGCAAGCTGTAAAATCTAGAGAATTGGAGGATTAGGATTAGCATTAATCATGATTTGATTAATTTTAATGGAGGTTAGTTGATTGCGACATTCAACTTAAATATTTGGACTTATTTAAATTAAATGAGAAGATAAAGAACATTAGAGATTTAATTAAATATTTGGATTTATTCAATTAAATGAAGGAACTTTAGGAGATTAATTAAATAAACTTGGCTTATTTAATTAAAGAGACAAATATGATTTAATTAAATAGAATGATATATTTAATTAGATAAAGTTGATTTATCTAATTAAATAAAGATTGATTTAATTAAAAGAGGAAATATGATGAATTTTACTCAGATAAAGATTATTTGATTAAAATGGTTAGGAGAGGGATAATTAAGGATGAAATAAAATTAGTGATTCTAGATTAGGTGCATGTATATTTTACATTTCTACATCCTAAAAATATCTCATCACAAGCCGACCTTATGTCTTAAGAAATAAAAACCCAAAAGTAATTTGAAATTATCTTGATTTTGTGCCAAGGGGAACTAATTTTCCCCTAATGGTGAATTGGTCCCACTTAAGGCTTTTGAGTGGTTGTTGGAAATTATGTTAATTTAAGTAATATTTGTTGGGTTCTTCTTCAAGAAGACACTCAAGGAATGTAAGGGAATAAAGGGGCCATTTAAAGCATAAGAAAGGCATAAATATGGGTGACAAGCCTACAAAATCATAAAGGTTTGTTACAAGACCTTACAACACTTTGAAATAGGACTTGGTGAAGGTTATTTAGGTGAATTATAATGATAAGATCCTAGAAAAGTGTGGAAGTATGTTGTAACACTTTACAAATTTTTTACAAGGCATCATAAGATTTTATTGATTCTCAGGGGCGCAAGACCTAATGTGAATGTGTTTGACCACATTACTACATTAAATCAAGGAAAAATCAAGCCAAAATCAAAAGGAGGGCATAAACAAGCGGAAAAGTAAAAGGGATACTTTTTCCATCCATAGTTTCTTTAGGGCCATGTTTGTTGTTTCACTATTAATGTCATATTGTTTTGCTATGTTATGAAAGCATTGTGTCATTAAGAACAGACCTACAATGGAAGAGTAATAGTATTTTTTAGACCTTAAGATCACTATCCAAGTTGGGATACATGTATGTGGCATGCATGTGTTTGTGAAAGGAACAATTTTTTGTAGAAATTGTGAAATACTAACCCTTGCCACATAATTTGTGTGAATGGAGACTAAGGAGTATCCTCAATCTTGTAAAACCTAAGTTTCCACAGTGCCAAAAGTCTACATTGAAAATATTTGCAAGAGACTTAAATCCTTGAGAACCTTAAATGAAAGGACAAGAAGAAACTTTTTCTATGTTTAACACAATGAACTTACATTTTATTGTGATGGAACATACTCATTATGATTTAGTGATATAGTGTCATTATGATTTAGTGATATAGTGTCCTAGAATGTTGAGATGTTAAAGTTTTTTGTTTTGATTCTTTTCATGATGCATGTATAAAGGTAGAGTGATATTGATCAGGAAAGAAAATAATGATTATTGAGACCCTTATTATTATTAAAACCATCATTCCTACCCAAGAATGGGTTATCTTCAACACTTTCTACAAATTATTAATACCTTAGCATATTGGTAAATCCTTTATAAAGTACATGCTAGCCTAGATGACAATGAAAAGGTCAATAAAATAGTTACAATTCTTGTAAGGATAGTGGAAGATGAAAAGGTTTTAAAAGTAAGTTATCATCACAAAAGAGGAGGACAGTCTACAAGGTATACCTACTATCTAAACCATATAGACAAATCCATTCATGGTTAGTAGGAAAAAATCTTATATTATAAACTTCTTTTCTAGTATTATTTTTATGTTTCACCTAAGTGGATAGTGAATAAAGAGAGCACTCCAAACATGGGAATATTAATTTTCCAAAACTAGTGATATTAGTAATATATGATAGTGAGGAATGAAAAAAGAGGGTCATGAAGAGTGTGATTATAGTGACTAGAGGTTGAAGACTTGAGGCACCAAGTCAAGACAAAGTGAGAAAAGGAAGAAGACACTTGGCAGGATAATCATTCTATGGTAATGGAAAGGCATCTTAAAGATCAAGTGATAGTTCACAAGAAAAAAGTTACATTGATCTTTATGGTGACCTAATGCAAGGACATTCATGATAGCATCATATAGCCCTAAACAAGAAGTAGTTATAGTAAAAGAGTGGAGATATGGTTGAAGTAAATTTATAGATCTATTCAAATAGATCTTTTGTAGAGATGCATGGCAAAGGTGAAGATGTGCCTTGATAAAAATTGTCAAATATCCAAAGCCCTCATTAGAACCTTTGTGCAATAATTGTGTATTGTTAAGATTTAAATCATAAAGGTTTAGAATCCTACAAGTGCTTCATGTAGATGTTAAAATGTAAAGAAATACAATATTGTTGTTTCAATGATGAGTGGTAGTGATAATGTAGAATATAAAAGCCATTAAGTTATCACAAGGTGCATGAAATAGTACAGGATCAAGGAGGATAATAGGAACTATCTATAAAGACATATTTTTAAAAATAAGTAGTGGCGACCTTATCATGAAACCCTTGTAATGGGTTGTTGTAACAAATGATAGTTATATGGTTGTTGTCCTTTGTTTTTCTATTTTGACAACATTGAATATGAGTACATGGCATGGTAAAGTCATAGTAGGGTTGTTAGGGAGTCATTAATATATCCCTTATAATCCTTTTGAGAGGTTCATGTCACTGCCAAAGCTATATAGGAATGAATGAGGCATAGTTTCAAAAATTTTATGTTCAATCCTTGTTGTTGTCAAAGCTCACAAAGTCTCAAAATAAGAATCACTATAAAATGTTAAAACCCCTTGGCAAAGCCTTGCACTTGTCCATGAAGGAGTAGTGGAGAGATTACAACAATAATGATCTAAAAAAACCTATTAGAGTCCTCATAGTCATGAGGATAGTGTGTCTTGACAAAATGAGGATAGGAATAAAACAAAAATGGTGAGAATTCTAGAAGAAATATCACAATGATGAAAAAATATTTAAAGTTACAAACATCTGCAAGGAGGAATTTTTAATTCTAGTATTATTATACAAAAGAATGGATAGAGTGACAAAAATCTTGAATATTGAGGACAACTATAGACCTACCAATAGAGGATAAGGAAATAGTGATCAAATAATTGCATGTGCATGTGAACGGTAAATAAAGATAGTTTCAAGAGATAAAAGAGAAAGACAATCATAGGAAAACATACTTGAAGATTATAGTGACAAGTAGGTGAAAATATCAAATTCCTTAAGATCATTGGTGAAAACATATACGAACAAGTGTATGTTGGGAAAATGAAGTAGGTAGTGACAAGAACCTAGAACCAAGGAATGGTGATAGAGCACATGAGAAACATGATAGTACAATCTTATATATGTGATAGTCCCTTTGGAGGTATAATTTATAGAGATGAAGTTATAGTTTACAGGTCACGATGCATCAAATGATAGACTTTAATGTAGTTTTTATGGAAGATATTAAATGCTATGCACATAAAAAGGGAGACCTTCAAGATAGTGACACCAAATGATAGTCAAGGGATTTTTTTTGAAATTTCACAATCTTTCTTAGAGTTTCAAGCAACTTAAAAATTATTGAGATCATGTTAAGAGTGATAGTTAGAAAAACATATGTAGGTTTTGAAGCAAAACAAGGGTAAAATACATCAACTATGATAGTTAAGAGAAAAAAATGATACTGAGAGAAGGATTTCCACCCATAGTCCGAAATGATATTCCAAAAGATAGTGAAGACCTCTATGAGATAAAGGCATGCCAAAAAGAGGTAGAGGATATAATTAATAGATAAGGTTTAGTCTAATTTTAGATGATAGTCATGTGAAGAATCTTATAAGAATGGAGGAAAATGAAGAAGTTTCCATCAAACAATTTTGTAAGCACAAAATTTGTTTTGTCATGATTGTGTGTTCTAGGTGGGTCATTCATAACTATTGGGGCTTATGGAAGCTATTGTTTAAACTTAGTTATTAGGTTATAGAATAACTTTTTCCACATGAGCTGATGGTATTCTTATTGTAGGTGACAATATAGTATTGATCCAAGGTCGAAGATAGTGAACACCAAAAGATAGATAGGAGATATAAAGAAGTAGGTTTTGAATGGTAAGAATATAATAATGGATATCATGAGATAAACCACATGAAAATCGATGGATTTAATTCAAAAGAATAGTCTCAAGGTGATAACAAATCTTGACAAAGAGGTATGATAGTCATAGTATAAAAGAATAATATAGTGATAGAGTATACAAACTAGAAAAGACAACATACTACTATAATGACAAGATATAGTGAAAAAATGATGAATTTTAGTCAATTATTTGATTATAGGATGAGAATGTAGGAAAAAATTATGATGATATGAAGTGTTAGAAAATTTCCGTTGAAGATCTCCCATTCCGTTGTGAGGATTTAACCATTTTTAACCCTTTTCCACATTATTTATGAATCATTTTAAGGAAAGTTACTTTATTTGGAGGAAGTAATGATAGTGGTTAGTAATTGCATGAACATATGGATCAATTTAGAAGTTGAAAAGAAAATTTGGTCAGATCACCTCATTAGGCAGTAGGATCATTTTCAAGTTATTCTTCTACTCTTTTCCTCAAAAATACAATAGTTTAAAGTCCAATTTAGGTGATTGCAATAGGGGATCCAACCCTCTCTAAAGGTTGATTTCAACTCACAAAAGCCCACACTTTGAGATATGTTTTAGTAGGTAGCTAAGTTAATGAGTTGATAGCTCAACAAGGGCGCATACTTAATTGATAAGAGTTTTTGGCACGCTTCGTAGGATTGAGAAACTAGTTTTAGTCCATTGTAGTCTTCTTTTGATCGTTATTTTGGTATGTAAAGTAGTGATTTAATCCTTTTGAGGTGTTACAATACATACCTAGTGACTATAGATCTTTGGTTGTAAAGAAGATAGTACACAACTTGAATGAGAAGGATCCAAAAAAGAGGAACCTCAAAATTGTTTGATTACCTACAGTTTTCTCCAACTAGAAGAAGAGGGAGAACAAATAAGAAGAAGTCAAGTCAAGTAGTAAGGAGACTCTCCAAAACCCCTTCCAATGGGAAATTCAATCATACATTCATAAATCTAAATCCATTGATTCATATGGTTGCACTTAGGAATCAACTATTTGTACTTTTCAATGGTGATATCCCACTTAATTTGTAGCAACATTATGATATTCCAATGACTGACCTTAAAAGTATTCCATTTTTAATAGTTAGGATCAAACCACCCCCATTGAACACATCAGAGATGTAGTTTCATTATGTGTAATCCATAATATAACAATAGAAAATGTTTGCATTAGAATTTTTGTTGCCTCATTGAAGGGAAAAGCATTGCAATGGTTTAGGGTCTTGGTAGTAAATTCTATCACCACTTGGGATTATTTGGGAGATGTCTTGTGTATGAATTTCAAGGATAAACAAACCACTTCTCATTGTTAGAAAATTTTATCACCATTAAAAGGTATCCTCATGAACATATAAGGGATTTCAACTTTTGTTTCTTGAAGACATGAGATAGGATTCCCCAAATGACAAGGCCTTCTATTGATTATGCATTTCTATACTATTTAATGGTTTTAAATAATGAATTATCAATCATGATTCAATATATGGGTGGGATAACTCTTCTAAATGAATATGAAATTACAATAAGGGAATGAAACCACCTTATGTAAGTTGGGAAAATTACACCGAGACCCCCAATTCCCATTTTCCCTGAAATATAACCACCAATGATGTCGATTCAAATATCCCCAATAGTTGTTGTACCTACTATACCAGTAATAAATAATCATCATTTTCTAGAGAAAATACCCTTCTAACACCATCATTTGAGTTCCAAGATATATAAGTCCTCCTACAAACATTTGGCAATGAAATAGAGAACATAATGTGGCATACAAAATCAAAATTTCAGACTATACTAGCCTCCATATCAACCCTAATATTAGTCAAATTATTCAAAAATTCTTCCATATCATCCAAACAATCAATATCAAAGGAAATAAATTATTCCAAGGCCTTACCACACATATAATTCCTATGCTCCTAGCTCTTCAAAAGAATTTGTACCTATTTAAAACAATATGGCACAAGATTATGAGTGGTGTTTTCCATGTAACCTACCTCATAATAAAAATAATGATAAAATAGAGTGATAAACCAAGCTCTAATGGTGTAAGAAAATTCAAATGTGTACCCAAATGTAACCCCAAAGGCACCATTGCAACAAGGTGAATCCAAAGAACAAGAAAAAAATAAGACAACGTGGATGAATTGGAAAGGAGAAAAGTTTTGTAGGATGAATCAACCTTATTCATCCATTGTAGTTGACAAAATGGATAATTAAATGGTTGTAGATTTGGGAAAATAATAATGTAATGGGTCTATTTATGTTCTTCAAATGAACTAAGGAGTTTCTAGTCCATCTTGTGGATCACATGCGCAAATTTTTCCATGAAATGAGACCATGGAAAGCAAGGAACAACCAAGAACCCAACCACCAAAAATATGATACATTATTATTTTTAAAGGATAGAAAAAGATTAGTGTAGTTCCTTTAAATATTATAGAGAATTTGAAGAAGGAAAACATTAGTATGTCAATGTGAGATTTATTGTCCATTCCTAGAAAAATGTATCTCTAACAAGTTGCTTTTTCAAATCTAAGTGTGTCAAGTGAACCTTCTAAGGACGAACAAAAAATTTGACTCACCAATACATCCCAAGAAAAGTGTGAACAAAATCCAAAGAGGTAAATCCACCACCTTTCTATGTTTGTTTAATCATTGTAAAGCATTTAGTCTATAATTATATGATAGACTTAGGTGCTAGTAGTTTAGTCATGCCAAAATAAATTGTGGAGTTGGGTCTTCAATAAGAGCCACTTGCAAAAGGGGTTTTAGAGCTATATGGGATAGCCATTGATATTTTATGGGTTATTAAAGGCTTGATTATTACCTTACATGCTTGTCCAAACTTTTATATTCCTCAAGAAGTTTATGCAATAGACATACCACCCTACTTTTCCTTGTTCTTTTCCAAAGAATTTACTACAAATATATGTAGTTATTTGTCCTTGGTTTGGTCTCATATGTTGTTTAGGAAAAGGAAATGCACTAAAGTGACTATAAAATCAGAACCAATAGCCAAAGATCACATAGATCCATATTTCCTTAATGTTTTTAATTTAAACTTAGTTACAATCAATGAATAATATAAGCACCTTGATGTCCAAGAGAATCTTACACAAAAAAAGAGCATCCTTGGTATATATCTTGATGAATATGTAGTTGAAAACCATGTGGTTGATCAGTATCAGCAAGTTGAAGAGGCAAGTTTGGGTGTGTATTTAATGCACAAGGTTGATTTAGTGATTCCTAACCTTTTTAAAAGTGATGAGCATCAATGAAAATAGTATTCCAATGAAGTGTGGTAGTTGTATTTTGATGGATAAAGGAGAAAGAAAGATGTAAATCGAAAAATGTTTCAATAAAGTGCATAATGTACTATTTAGCTTGAGTACCTTCAAAAGAAGGTTAGGGGGTTCATGTGAAGGGGGCTTCATTCAAATAATTTTTAAGACATGCATGTTTTTGGATGAAGCCCCTTCATTTGAAGGGGTCACCTTCATTCAAAGCCTTTTTATGAGTGGTTCTAATTTTTCTTCATGCAAAAACTTGTCACCCATTATTGTGGGTTCACCCTAAAGTTTGATAGAACTTAAAGGGAATTAGTATACCATAATTTGTTGATAAGAAGTACATATAAATGCATGAATTATGGCTTTAAATCCTTTAAAAGAGCTAATAGGTCAAATCCACTTCACACATGAATGTTCCGAGGAAGTAGAATATGGAATAAAGTGATGAAAAGTTAACAAAAGGTGTTTTAAGTTTATGCTTTTGCAAAGAAAAAGAAATTTAAATTATTTAAACTTTTCTAAGGTAAAAATATAATATTTGAAAATGTTCATAAGGTATTCAAATATAATGTCTTAAAAAATTAAATCAGATTTGAAGTTATGCAATTAAAATTAGAAGATCTTCAAAATGTAAGAAAGGTCAAGTTCACCAAAATGTTACATGTAAAATGAGGTCCTAGATCTATCTAGTAGACTAACTTGGATCAATCCCTCATTTGGTTAACATTAGAACATAAACAAACAAAGGTATTATGATTGGCTAACTTCCTAAAAGGAGAGGCAATTTTTTTGGGTTCTATTACTTTGTTGCAAAAGGGTAGATTGATTTTTTTCTTTAGACTATAGGAATTGGGTAGCATGACCCCCTATAAATTGCAGTGCACCAAGTAAAGTTTTTAATGTGACTGGCGGTGTTAGAACTATAAAATTATGAATAATTTCACAAGCTTTTCATATCCTTAAGTTTCCATTTGAGTCCTCACCGTATGCTAAGGGCCCCTCTTCATGATATTTTTCTCACATTCTACCCATTTTTACCCCATAAAATCCATTTGGGTCTAAGTATTTCACATAATGGTCCATACCGGCATGAGGTTATCAAGGTCTTCCTAATCCATATTGAATTTTTTGTTGATATACGTATGTGTTTCCTATCGACAAGACCTCAGGGATTTCACAGCGATCATAAATCATATGCATGCACCTTTTGGCAAGACATACACATTGTTTCAGTGGCAGAGGAAAATTCATATCGGCGAGAGTGATACCGCCAGGGTGACATCTCACCAAATGGGTCATGTCTCACCGACTAGTGTGGAACGAGCAAACACTTTGGCCCAACAAAGGGATTTTCGAGATGAGGTCTTGGCAAGTTTGAATTGTCTTACTGACCGACAAAAAAGAACATCTTGGTAAGACGAAAGGGTATTTGGAGTAAATTCTTGGTGAGTGCATCGAGTCTCGCTGACATTTCACAATTGGACTCTACCAAGGGTTATCAGCATAAGGTCTTGAAGTCTTTTCGTTGTGTTTTGTCACACCGAATTTTTGTTGCATTGGTGTAAGAATGATATTGTCACGATGATCAAATATGAACTTAAGGAGATTTCTCGGTAAGACACAAGGTGTTCTATGAAACCTCCTCCCGACTCAGAATTGTCTTAGCAACCAAAAAATACACAAAAGAGCATATCTCGGTAAGATGAAGTATCATCTGTGGGACGTCTCCCTGACAATAGAGGTCACAGTGAAACATAAGGGATGCAGGATGAATGTTGGCGAGACATTGGTCATCGATATGACTATAGAATGTCTCGGAAAGTCTTTAGTGAATGTTAATAAAAGTCCAAATACTGTTGGCTGACATGGAATGCGAAACAATGTGTCTCTTCAGATGCAAATGTATAAATGTTCATTTTCGATTGTAAATGAAGGGAATTAGATTTTAGATTAGATATTCGATATACAATAGATAGATTAGAAATGGATACAGTAAGATAAAATTTTCAGATCAAAGACTATGATGCATGATTTCAAATGGAGATTTCAATGAAAATTAGTTGATGTGGCGGTTCATTTCTAGTGTCAATTGTCTATTGTGCTTATTGAAAGTATTATTAAAGTTGTCTCTAGGGTTGGCTTTTCTGGTTATTTAAATTGGTATAACAAGTTTATATTCATTTTATTAGTGCACATTTGATGTATCTGTGTGATTAATTAGCTGGTTCTTTCAAGGAGGGATTAAATACTTTTGATTAATAATAGTAATAAGGTAAATTCATCTTGATCATTAAGAAGAGCTTAGTAATCACATTTTTGCATGTTTATACAAGTTATAAACAAAACATATGCCAAACAATTTGAGTGTTCTCTAGAAATAAGTTACCCATTGCTATTTCATTTGACTCTGCATACCCAATAAGGCACTAGTCTCTACATTTCTCACCATTTAGATTCATTCATTTTCTTTGCATCTGTTAACTGAACATATTAGGATTTAGTTTTGAATATTGCTATACAATTTATACCAAATTTGGTTTCATTTGTCCACTCCCATCTGCGATTGTGGGAAAAACATTTCAAGAGAGATAAGTACATTAAGTCTGCTTCATTCATATAGGTTCACCCACCTAGGTCTAGCAACACCTAAAGAGTAGAAAGCTTAAATCATTTGGCTTTGTTTGTTACCCTAAAGCGTACCAAGAGATTGGTAGCCTCTTGAGGCATCCCGCCTGCATTTTTGAGAGCTAACAAATTGGCGACTCCGCTGGGGACAAACATAAGAAAATCTAGTTGAAGACCATCATATAGAGTCATTGAAGAAAAAATTGTAATTTGAGAATTTTTAGAAAAAATGATTCCGTTGGGGAGAAGATCAAAAAGAATCATTTTCCTACTTTTGGAAAAGTAGGTGGCGACTCTAGACAAAACTTGATGAAGAATTGAATTTGTGTATGGAACAAAAGAATATTTTGAGAAGCAGTAGTTGATAAGAGGAATTGAAGAATTGAAAAATAAAAAGTTGCTATTGGACCAACAACTGTTACAATTAGGAGAATTCTGCAATAAGGATGAATACAAAAATGCAGGAAGGTATTGGGCCCCTCAAATTCCTGATAATACAATTGGAAACTTCTACAATCGAGGAGATACATATCATGCACAATAGAACATTTATTCATCATAGCCATCAAAGCAAGTAAATGCTTATCCAATCCCTCCTAGACAAAGATTGGCAAGTTATCAAGATTGTGAATGTGATCAATGTCAAGTGCAGCACAATTCTAGTCCACTTGGAGATATCAATCAAAATTTGCAACAAGGTACATATCGGAGCCAACAATCTAGAGATGATGAATATTTCAAAAATCTTTTGGATACCTTTCTTGACATAAGGAGATATAGAGGAGAATCTGGGCGCTTTTTGCTCTACAGAATGCCAGATATCTATAGGAAAATACCTATTAAATTCCCACCTAGTAGGTCTGAGATCATTTAATAGTTCATGAAAGTGTATGAGCCAAACCCAATTTATTGGCCTGAATCATGGATACTAGTTTCTCTTGATCAACTAGATAAATGGACTGATATTGTAGATAAGAAAAAGTATGAAGACAATGTTAACATCATTCATGAAGATGGAGACATTGATCAAATTATGCAGCCAATAGAAGATGAGACATGTGCAAGTCAATATGATTCATATGATAGCTTGAATGAGGAAGATGAAGATACAAGAGATCTCTCTTGCATAACAGATTGTGACAATGAAAGTAGTGTATGTTATGAGGGATCTAATGATTGTTCAGATTACGAAGATGAAGCTATGGATTCTGATTTATAGCAAGGTGATTCTTGTAGTTCTTGGGGTAATCAAGAGGAAGAAGCAGTGGAAAATGTGGATCCATTTGACAGTGAACAAGTAAACCCTTTGGCTGTAGCTCATAACCATGAGGACATGATTGATGAAGAAGAAGATTGCACATTTGAAAATAGTTTTATTTTTTGTTCAAAAATATTGTATGATCAAATAACAGAGGAATCTCAAGTGACATCTGACCAAGGTGTGCTATAGGATGATTTCTTTTTTATTCCACCCCATGATGATGATATAACGTGCTCAAATGAAGAGGAGAGTACATCAACATGTGAAGAGAACAACTATAATGATCTTGAAAATTTCCATGTTGATGAATTGGAAAATGAAATGGAAGGGGATTGTGTATCATGTCACAATGAGGAAGAGTTTGAGGGCAATCATGTGAATCTTGATTTATAACAAGGAGATATTTCTAGCTCTTTTGGACATCAAGAAGAGGGAGAAATAATAGAAGATATGGAAGAAGAAACATGTTCACTTAGCAGTGAGCAAATTTCAGATTTGCTAACTCTTGAATATTAGAGATGTGCACACAAGGATGATTCTGAAGTTTTCTATCCAGCTTACATTTGTTTTGATAGTGAAAGTTCTTTGTGCAATGATTCTTATGACTCCCAGTGCATTTCTTGAAATGATGAAGAGACCTTTAAAGTTGACCAAGAATCTTTGTCCATTCATGAAGAGGTATGTGATTTTGAAATTTCTAATTCATGTAGAGAAAACATTTATTTACATACCGAGGAGGATAGAAGTCCAACATTGATTGGTTCATATATGCATGATATTGATGATATGAGTCATATTCCAATGTCATTTCCAAATGGTGATATGGAAGAGGTGCAAAAGGTTTCAGATATGTTTGTTTTAGACAGTGTTGATATGACAAAACTTTTTGTTTCTCAAGAGAAGCACTTTGATGGTGAATTTTCAATACAGCTGGGAGAATGTTTTATAATTCATAACAGTGGGAAAGATAATGAGAAATTTTGCATTGAATATGTATGTACTTTGTATGTTAAGGATAACAGAAATTTGTCCCATAATGATGGAGAATTTGAATTACAGAATGATGAAGGGAATTTGGGCCAAGCTAAGCATGGTGATTCTCTAAACAATTGTGACAGGGAAGATTGCATGAATATCTTCAAGAAGAATCTGATGAACTTAAGGCCAAACCAGGTGTTTGATAGAGGAAAGTATGGGCCTTTCTTTTTGGATGGCCTTGAGCCATCATTTATGGTTTGAATTTTAGACCATAACAGCTTAAAACAGATCAAGTTAAAACATAGAGGATTAAGGATTTCGAGTGCATGGACAATTCTTGATAATCCTCTTAAAATTATTTTCCATGCACAATAGTTTAGGGTTTTGTTCATCTCCATTTTGCATTCATTTCTGTTTCCATTTTGCTCATTGATTCATCATCTTGTATCTGGTCTACTCACCCAAAGATCTAGATCCTTGCAATGATTTCACAATCATTCATCCCCAGACAGAGCCATTGTTAGAACTATAAAATTTTGAATAATTTCACAAGCTTTTCATATACCTAAGTTTCCATTCGAGTCCTCACCGTATGCTCAAGGTCCCTCTTCATGATATTTTGCTCACATTCTGCCCATTTTTACCCCATAAAATCCATTTGGGTCTGAGTATTTTACATAATGGTCCATACTCCCATAAGGTTATCAAGGTCTTCCTGATCCATATTGCATTTTCTACTGATATACGTCTGTGTTGCCTATTGGCAAGACCTCAAGGATGTCACAACGATCAAAAATCATATGCATGCACCTTTCCGCAGGACATACACATTTTTTTAGGGATAGAGGAAAATTCATATCGGCGAGAGTGATACCGCCAGGGTGACGTCTCACCGAATGGGTCGTGTCTCACCAACTAGTGTAGAACGAGCAAACACTTCGGCCCAACAAAGGGATTTTTGGGATGAGGTCTTGGCGAGTTTGAATTGTCTTACCGACTGATGAAAAAGAACATCTTGGTAAGACTAAAGGGTATTTAGAGTAAAGTCTTGGTGAGTGCATTGGGTCTCACTGACATTTCACAATGGGACTCTACCAAGGGTTATTGGCATAAGGTCTTGCAGTCTTGCCGACCCGTTTTGTCACACTGACTTTTTGTTGCATCAATGTAAGAATGATATTGTCACGATGATCAAATATGAACTTAAGGAGATTTCTTGGTAAGACACAAGGTGTTCTATGAAACCTCCTCCTGACTCAGAATTGTCATAGTGACTAGAAAATACATTAAAGAGCATATCTCGGTAAGATGAAGTATCATCTGTGGGACGTCTCCCCAACAATAGAGGTCACAACGAAACATAAGGGATGCAGGATGAATGTCGGCGAGACATTGGCCATCAGTATGACTACAAAATGTCTTGGTGAGTATTCAGTGAATGTTAACAAAAGATCAAATACTGTTGGCTGACATGGAATGTGAAACGATGTGTCTCTTCAGATGCAAATGTATAAATTTTCATTTTCAATTGTAAATGAAAGGAATCAGATTTTAGATTAGATATTCGATATATAGTAGATAGATTAGAAATGGATACAATAGGATAAAATTTTCAGATCAGAGACTATGATGCATGATTTCAAATGGAGATTTCAATGAAAATCAGTTGATGTGGTGGTTCATTTATGGTGTCAATTGTCTTTTGTGCTTATTGAAAGTATTATTAAAGTTGTCTGTAGGGTTGACTTTTCTGGTTATTTAAATTGGTATAACAAGTTTATATTCATTTTATTAGTGCACATTTGTTGTATTTGTGTGAGTAATTAACTGGTTCTTTCAACGAGGGATTAAATCCTTTTGATTAATCACAGTAATCAGGGAAATTCATCTGGATCATTAAGAAGAGCTTAATAATCACAATTTTACATGTTTATACAAGTTATAAACAAAACATATGCTAAACAATTTGAGTGTTCTCTAGAAATAAGTTTCCCATTGCTATTTCATTTGACTCTACATACCCAATAAGGAACTATTCTTTGCATTTCTCACCATTTAGATTCATTCATTTTCTTTACATTTGTTAACTAAACATATTAGGATTTAGTTTTGAATATTGCTATACAATTTATACCAAATTTGATTTCATTTGTCCACTCCCATCTGCCATTGTCAGAAAAGCATTTCAAGAGAGATAAGTACATTAATTTTGCTTCATTCATATAGGTTCACCTGCCTAGGTCTAGCAACACCTAAAGAGTAGAAAGCTTAAATCATTTGGCTTTGTCTATTACCCTAAAGCATACCAAGAGATTGGCAGCCTCTTGAGGCATCCCGCCTACGTTTTTGAGAGCTAACAGGTGACACTGGCACGACACACCATCCAGTACCACAAGGGTGGGGGAGACTAGACCTCATGACCAACCTCCTACAATAGGAAAGATTTAGCCAACCGAGCTAGGGCCCCAACCCCAAAAGGGTAGATTGATTGAATGTGATTTAGTTAACCTAATTAATATTAAACCCTAATCTTAAAGTATGGATAATATACACAAATGTAAATAGAAATTGAAAAAATAATTGCAGATCTAAAAAAGGTAGACAAAGTAACACCTATCACTAAAACTAGGACCTGAAATAAATGGACATGTGTGTGGGACACCCTAGTCTTAGGGTTTTGAGCAATTTGAATCATATTTTGGAAATTATAGGTATGTGTAATGTCCAGAAAGTGCAGAAGAAAATAGATTAGAGCAAACATGCATTCTAAATCTAAATGCAATCTAAGTTAAGCAACAAGGAACAAAGGAAAGTAAAAACGTAATAAAACTTAACAATCTCACCCAATATGTACGTATTTCCATGTATCATCTCGATTGCCCTTCTCCATTTTTCTTGTAGTATTATAATTGCCCTCATATTTTTAAGAGTTCATGCAAGTATAGCCTATGATAGTGATTTAGCAAAACATCGAAGATTCAAGATAGGTGCTCAAAAAAAGTCATAAGATTTCGAGAGAGATTTGAATGATGAAGAACAGATCAATTTATAGAAAATTGATTATTCGAATGATAGGCTAGGATTGAAAGATCAACAAATGGTTGAGATTGACTGATTAGTCATGCATTCTGATAACAATTAGTAATGACATGAGTGATATAAATTAGAAATAGAATTAAAGATTAAATAAATGATTTAATCTTCTAGTTTGGTATTCAAAAATAGAAGAATTATCTTTGCATGACAAAGATGAAGATGGATTAAAGCAACTCTTGTTCGAATGCAAGCACAAGGTTTAATTAATTAAATAGGAATATTTAATTAATCCGCATGTACACGCAAATTAGTTAGAACTGGACGATTGAATGATTTGATGAAGAGATTACTCAAGAACACCACTCATACATTAAATCAAGAGTTAACCGAGCGATTTGAATAGATCTTTGAGTCGAGTAAAAGTGAATACTTAGATAACTCACACAATTATCTAAATATAGAGGAATGCGTTAAAATAGAATTCATGAATTAAATAATTCATTTAATTCAAGATTTGATATTTGAAGAATAATTAAATAAATAGGATTTATTTAATTAAGTGATGAAGGGATTTAAATAAATAATTAAATAAATAAATAATTTATTTAATTATTGTTGAAGTATGATAAAGAGTAAATTAAATAAGAATTTATTTAATTTGACAAGAAGGATAAGGTTAATTAGTAACATAATTAAATAAAAAGTGCTTATTTAATTAATTAGATAGATTTAAGAAAAGTGTGAATTAATTAAATAATTAAGATTATTTAATTAATAGATGAAATGAATACTTTAGAAAATAATTAAATAATTGACATTATTTAATCATGACTATAGAAATATGAATTATGAAGAAATGCTGAAGTCGCAAGCTTAAACCAGATTTCAGTGTCTACATTACCCCTCTTTGATACAATGTCATTATGGCGTTGTGTCAAAGAAAATCGATAAGAAATATGCCCTAGTAATGCCCTTGTGTAAAACAGTCTAAGGTATACCCCCTTGGGAAAATTGACAAATTTTGGAAAAATGTCAAAAAAAATTTGGAAATAATCCTGATTAGTCCATTGGATAGCCAAAAATGCAGTGGAGTTGACAGAATTGAATTTGGAAGTGGTATGGATGGATACGGGTTGATTGAAATCGGATGTTGACATGACCAGTAGAAAAGAATGTGACCAAAACCCTAGGTATAAATAGAAATTGGGGTAAAAACCAAATCATTTTCACCCACCTAGCTTTGAGAATTGAGATTTTTCTTTGCACCCATAGCGACGATGTATTCTATTCTGAACACCCACCATCGAGCACACAAGATCCCAACCTTCAGGCGGCCAGCTTACGTGGACCCCCCGGTATGTACCTCAAACTTGACTTTTGAAATTTTCAATTTGTGCATGTTTTTATGCATTTAATTTAAATTTTAATTATGTGTCATTTTATTAAAACACCACATGTGAATGTGCAAATGATGCATTTGCATACAAATCAACGCATTTGAAACATCACATAGATAGGTTAGCATAGTTTTTATGTGGTTCATTGCATTTGTAGTTTAGTTGAATGTGTGTGTTATAAAACATAGCAAATATAATTTATTTAGCCGCATTTGTTTATTGTTCAATGAATTTGCATTAATTTCGACCCATTTACATTAATTTCAACGCATTTGCATTAATTCCAACACATTTGTTTGTTCATTTACGTAGTTGCAAATAATAATTATTTTCGTTGATGCATTTGTTATCATGCACGCATATGCATTTTAAAGTTACGTATTTGACAAATAGTGATGCATATGTGTAATTGAATGACGCATTTGATTTTTCTACACTGCAAATGTAAAATAACAATGAATGCGCAAAAGAATGACACATTTGTAAAACAATGACACATTTGAATATCAATTAATTGAGTCATTTTGCACTAGGGTAGATGTTTGATGCTGACATGAGGCATGTATAATGCCATTGCAGGTGGTGTTAGACATCGTATATACATGAGAGTCGAGACTGACAAATTTTTTGCTTCAGAGAAAACTTGCGAAGTGCAGAGCGACGGTTCTATGGCACCTAGGTTTTCCTCATGTTATAGACATGCCCTAGATTCGGGCAAACTGGGGTTTATTCATAGCATTGTTTGAGCAGTGGCACTCAGAGACGTCTTCCTTTCACCTGCCTACTAGAGAGGCTACAGTTACTTTGGAGGATGTGTACAAGATCCTCAGACTTCCTATCAAAGGCACACAGGTGAGGTACAATACCCATAGGGGTATTTCTGAGATGTGTCGATATTACCCACATGCAGATGTCAGTCAATTAGGGCTGGATCATTATGAGATTAGATGGCATGTATTAGCGTAGAGGTATAGGTAGTTGGATTGTCTATTGTGTAGCTTGATAGGTGGCATAGTGCTTCCTGACTTGCGAGGCCATGGTTTTCCTATGGGTTGGGGGGAGATGCTAGTAGGTATGCTAGAGTGGTGGGTGGTTTATGCGTGGGGTCCTTGTCTGCTTGGGATGTTATATTTTCACTTACATGATATAGCCTACCGAGAGGCTCAGTCCATGAGTTGTGGTACCATGCTTCTGATGGTATGGGTGTGGGAACACATTGCAATCTTTTAGCCACCAATGATAGTAGATGTACCGCAGAGAGCTTCTTATGCCTTCCATTATGCGGGGGTCAACACTCAGCACTATGTAGGAGATACAAGATTCTTTAGGCATGCCATAGATACTATGGTTTAGTTTACATAGAGACCCTACCTGGGATGTATAGAGTGGTCAGATGAGGATGAGAACTTGCCTTTTTTTCTGATAGACATCGTACTTGATTGGAAAAATTGTTTCTCATATCCACATTATAGAGCGTCATTTTCC
Source organism: Sequoia sempervirens (assembly GCA_007258455.2). NCBI lineage: Eukaryota > Viridiplantae > Streptophyta > Pinopsida > Cupressales > Cupressaceae > Sequoia > Sequoia sempervirens. Next base: position 18,787,868 of record VDFB02358134.1, on the reverse strand, counting down.
AGATCGTGTATTGTGGAAGTTCGAAGAGGTGCAGGATGTGCTGAGAGGATAGGCAGAGTTCATGAGGTCTTCACAAGAGATCCCTCTGTGGGGTCGAAATATTCCAGTGGCCACTACAGAGGCATACATTGATGCATTGCAAGTAGTTCCTTGGGGATGGAGAGATGGTCTGGCATACCCAGGTACCACAAAGGATTATGATAAGTGGTGGGTTGTGCACAAGCTGATTCCCTTGATAGATCTAGATCAGCTGGCGCAGATAGAGCACTGAGGGACAGGGACGCATGGTAGGCATGGTAGAGGCAGAGGGCATGGAGGTGGAGGAGGTTGTGGTGATGGTGGAGATGATGGTGGAGGTGGTTGATGAGGTGGTAGGAGAGGGAGACATGGACAGAGGGGATGAGGGCCACCATTGTCACTGATACGTGAGGAGGCATGGGGAGAAGGGGATGTGGCCATGCCAGATATTGGCAGAGGAGGGGAGGAGGTGGATGCTAAGATCGGTAGAGAGGAGGAGCAACCCATAGAGGAGGCCATTCCAGATATCCCTGCAGAGGAGGAGGCAGACAGAGAGGAGGCAGTGATTGATGCCTTGGGCTTATTGGGTGCTTATCAGGAGGATGATGAGGAGGATGATGATCATGAGAGAGATTCAGGACAGGATTCTGGAGGAGTTGGATGAGGGGGAGGATGGTGTACCGAGGACCAGACAGGATGACATAGGGGCAGTTGATCCCAATACGACTAGATTGCGTGCCTAGATTGCATCCTTGGAGGAGAAAATGAGGGTCTAGATGTCCAAGAGAGATTTGTCATAGATGGAGAGAGACAGAGCCATCATGGATAGAGATCAGGCCATAGCTCAGAGACAAGAGACTAAGCAGATATTCATAGAGCTCAGAGGGTTATGTACTCGACCAGCAGTCACATTTTCCAAAGAGCTAGTTAGAGTTGGAGAGTGGGAGACTTAATATCGTGATTTATATGAGGTAGAGGTTCCTCTAGAGAGATGGGCTCCCAGCTTCTTGCAATCACGTAGCAGCAGGTCACGGACCAGGACCCACACCAGGATAGTTAGCACAGAGGGTGTGGAGCAGCCACACAGATCAGGTCCATATGACAGGCCTCCCTCAGCACACAGGTCATCAGATTCCTAGCATTAGTCATCTACACACTCTAGCCATGATAGCAGTGGTAGTTCAAGATAGGGATACCTTCTTGCTATGTATCGGGGCATTGTGTTATGATTCTATAGCTTGCAGGCTTCCATGTTTATTGATACATTATGACATTATGATGTGACACTATTGAGCGATCTATATATTTATATATGATTTTGGCGGTGATTCTCATGATATGCATTTATATTTATTGATTATGTAGTCATTTATTTATACATGTGATCTTTATATGCTATGCCTATCTGATGGATGATCATGTCTATTTTATGATGTGTTTATGCAACTAATGATATAATGTTGATTTTATTTGATGTATGTAGTTTATAGTTATGAGATGTAATATAATGTTATATGTACAATGCATGCTACATGTGATGCTATACAAATGTAATTTGATGCATGTATTTACATTTATTTTGTACATGGAATGCTTATGATATGTATTGTATGATGATGAATGTCTATTATGCCATGATATCCTAGATATGATAAATGCCTATATGTATGCATTTTTCTAACATGCATGTGTATGAAGGTTGACTTATATTGTTGTGTGTCATAGGACTCCATCATAATGCAAGAATGAAGAACTGTTAGTGTGGAAAGAAATATTGAGAAATATTTGAAAGAGATGCGATGGATGTTAGTATTAGCAATCTTCAATGTTTCGTTGTATCACAAAAGGTATTGCACATTATCATAATTGGGTGGGACTAATACAAATGGAGAAAACCACCATGATATGACATAGATCAAGGTGTGCAAGGTCATCCACTTGCTTACAACAAACAGTTGCAGACAAGGATTGTCGTTAACTCATACTAAGGGCACAAGTTGCCCCAATTTTTTTGTCAAGGAAAACCACAAACAACAAACAAAGTAAAAGATGGGTCATGAAACATCATAGATCCTCTAAATCCTTCATGGGAGATCCTTGAGGAAACTAGTAACATGACCCAAAATCCAAATTTAAAAGATAGTTGACAGACATCCGTCAAAGAAAACAGAATTGTGATACATCGTGGCTTCTCTAAATCCTTCATGGGACATCCTGGAGAAAGCTAGTAACATAATTCCCATCATAAAGCCAAATGAAAAGATAAGATAAATAAGTCAAAAAGTCAAAAATCTAGTAAAAGATTTTCCAAAACTTGATCTATTTTTTTTATTTGTTTTGATTGATAGAAGGAATGATTGATAGAGCCTAATTTCAGGAAATACACATACCGAATAAGACTTTGAGTCTGGTTTCGATGTTATGACTATCTGTATAAGGCTGAGAAAGCCTGGTTTCAGAAAGACATGTATTGTATAAGATGTTGAGTCAGATGTTGTTGATGTGATAACCTGTCTAAGGCTATGTTTGATTGTTTGACAATGTCGATTGTGTAGGAAGGACTCATCCTGTATAAGACATAGATTGTTTTACTGATATCAGTATTCATGAAGGACTCATCCTGAATAAGACACATGTTGATTGCTTTGATGATGTCTATTTCCAAGGACACATCCTGTAGTAGACATTAGTTGATTTGTTTTGATTGTTTCATTTGGAAATTTGTTTGATATGACTTAGTGACATTGCAAACTTGTTCACCAGATTGATGCATGACTTGATATGATGTATGGACAATTGACTATGTATGATGAAAAACCCTAAAGAACTGCCCTAGTGCAGCCTCAGGGGCTCACCAATTGATGGCCCTACCTACGTTATACACGTAGAGAACTCATAATTTAAAAAATGACAAAGACTAACAAGTGTGACTGACTTTGACTCTATTTTTGGATTTTTGATTTTTTTTTATTTTTTTGTCTTTTTGAAGTTTTCTGATGTTTTTGTGTTTTCTGAATTCATTTTGTGATTGTGGATTTTTCTATGGCTTTCGTCTTCAACATAGCCAATGGAAGAATCAATATGACATGCATCAAGTGTTTTCCCCCAGTCGAGTATAAGACCAATTGATTATGAATAGGGTAAAATGGGGGATATGAAATGCACTCGATGTCAATCGTTCTAGGTTATGGGAAAGACAACCACTTATTATGAATGGTATATACAAGCGATGGATAGGAAAGATAAGGGATATGTATAGGGATAGGTAGTATGTATAGGGATAATGACTATGTACAAGGTAGTGGAATATGTACAGGGAAGTGGACTATGTACAAGGTAGTGGAATATGTACAGGGAAGTGGACTATGTACAAGGTAGTGGAATATGTACAAGGAAGGCTAGATTAGAATAATAGTAGGCAAAGGAGCAAAGTCAAGTACACATGGCCCCTGTTTGCTAGGTTTTCACCATGGTACCTATCCAAAGCGCCACCGAAGTGGTTTTCACTATTGGACGAATTATTTATCTTTACTATTTTTTTGATTATCTAATTTTTTTTTTATGTTACCAAAATGCCTATTTTCTAGGTTTTCACCTTGGTAACAATTTGAGTGATTTTCTAATTTTTTATATATATATATTTTTGACTAATGAAGACAAGGCCCTCAGAAGCTATGCATAGAACTTCTTTAGATGAAGACTATTAATTGGAGAGGACAATGGCTCCTCTTCAGGAGTAGAGAGTTGGTACTCTCCTGATCCAAAAGCTTCTGTAACAATATACGGTCCTAACCAGTTAGGTTCAAACTTTCCTGGTTTGTCTCTTTCTACTTGATTCTTTGGGTTCTCCATTAAAACCAGGTCACCAATGTCAAAGTTTATGTTCAAGACCTTCCTATTATAGCTACTACGAAGGTGATTCTAATATGCTTGGAGATGGTCTAGTTCCTTCCGTCTTCGCTCATCCGAGAATTCTAGCTCATGGAGTCTCGATACTCGGCACTCTTCATCATCAATGTGGCCTTTCAAGGATACCCTTAGGGAAGGAATCTTGACCTCAATAGGAAGAATAGCTTCAAAACCAAATACAAATGAATAGGGAGTGGCACTAGTGGGAGTACGAATACTTGTGCGATAAGCCCATAAGGCAGGATTAAGCTATAAATGCCAGTCATGACTAGCATCATTGATAGTCTTCTTGAGGATTCTAATGATGGTTTTGTTAGATGCCTCTGCTTGGCCATTACCTTGTGGGTAGTATGGAGTGGAAAAATGATGTTGAATATGAAATTCATCACATAGGCGGTGGACTTCTTGATTCTTTAATGGGTGGCCATTATCGGTAATAATGGACTAAGGGACACCATACCGAAAGATGATACAGTTCAGGATAAATTTAGAAATCTGTGTGCGAGTAATGTATGTCATAGGAATGGCTTCAATCCACTTCGTAAAATACTCAATGGTAGTGATAATGAATTTGTGTCCATTAGATGAGGTGGGGTGGATCTTACCTATGAGGTCAAGTCCCCATTGGGCGAAGGGCCATGGTGACATTATAGGACGGAGTTCCTATGCTGGTGCATGTATCAAGTCTCCATGAACTTGGCATTGGTGGCATTTCTTTACAAAGACATATGAGTCTTTTTCCATAGTAGGCCAATAATAACCTAGTCTCATAATATTTTTGGCTAAGGTAGGACCGCTAGAATGGGAAGCACATATGCCCTCATGCACTCCACACAAGGTTTCTTGTGCTTCAGTAGAATCAAGACATCTCAGTAAGGTATTATCTAAGGCACGTCTATATAGGGTGTCTCCGATGATGGTGTATTTGGCTAACTTGCGGAGGAATTTCCTACATTGGTTATTTGATTGGCCAGTGGGTATGACTTCGGCATGAAGGTAGTCATAGATTTCTTTGTACCATGGGGAATCAGGACCAACAATGTCACACACCATTTCAAAATCTGGGATATCGTAGGTTGGGACCAAAAGTTGTTCTACCAAGAACTCAAACTTAGGCACGTTGTTAGGAATGTCGAGAAGTGATGCAATTGTAGCCATAGCATTTGTTGCCCTATTTAAAACATGAGGTATCTGATGAAATTAAACTTTGTCAAAGTACTCTTTAAAGATATCAGCCATGCGTTTGTAGGGATAAAACTTCTCATCCTTAGTCTCATAATCATCATTTACCTGTCTGATTACTAGTTGAGAATCACCATATACCTGTAGATTCTTAATTTTCCACTTGACTGCCATGAGTAACCCTGTCAGTAGAGTTTCATACTCTGCTATGCTGTTAGTACATGGGAATGCAATCTTGAATGACTTAGGGATGGAATTACCCTATGGTGTGATAAACAATATACCAGCCCCTAAGCCATGATTTGTATGTGAGCCATCAAAGTACAGTTTCCATGCTATGTTTGTGTCAATTTTAAATATAAACTCATCAGGAAAGCCTACAACTAATGGGTGATCTGCTTGTATTAGTGCGTCAGCTAACTGATCAGCAATGACTTGTCCTTTAATAGCCTTTCTTTCTACATACTGGATATCATACTCACTAAGTATCATAACCCATTTGGCCAGTCACCCAGTTAATGTTGCCTTACTGAGAAGATATTTCAAAGGATCTATTTTAGCAATCAGAATTGTTTGGTGGTTTAGCATATAATGCCTCAGTTTTTGGGTAGCAAATACTACTACAAGACAAGCACGTTCAATGGTACTTGTTGATCGCTATTCTCTACACAACAACAACATAGACAAGATGCAATATCCTATCTCTCTTAAAAGGTAAATCTCTATCAGCAAGCCTCAAGAGATAACCTCAAGGTATTCATGTCAGGTCTTGACAATGCATAAACAACTTAGTGATAAATGTGAAATTGTTGGTAATCACAATGGGACCTTACTACAAGTAAACTATTGACTCGATTTTTGTTAGGTTTAGCAAACTAGTGACACTTCAATCTTAGATTTAACCCAATAATCAAAGAAATAGCAAAAGAGTGAGGGTTTCAAAGAGATTTCTAAATCTAAATTTACTCCTAAGATTAATAATGAAAGTAGCCAATACCCACAACAGACCAATCCTTCAAAACTGATTTCTGCTTGACCCAGATAAATCTGCTACCTTACAGAAAATAGTGTAATCTTCTAAGACTCTTAAGATTTTCAAACCATGAACATGCATTCAAATAACCCTATTGCAGTTGAAATGAACAACATTCATGATTGAACTAAGCACAAGGAATATCAAGTCCAAGCTAACTTTGCAAAGGGGTGATCCCGTAATAGTGGTTTACAATTTTTGGCCAAACTGGACATTGAAATTATTATTTTTAACTAAATCTTCACATTCGGGCACCTATAGCAACTAAACTGTGAGGAATTTGAAGATGGTGCAAACTAGAATCTCATCAAATTTTGTCCGCAGATTCTAAAAATATTTTTTTCAAAATTTTTTGAATCAAATTGCACTTATTTTTCTATCTCCCACAAAAATAGATTTTTTTTAGAAAACAACATTGTTAAAAAGTGACGCACACCGTATAACGCATAACTTTTTTTCCATGAAGGATAAAATTATAATTCTTTCAAATTTAGATTTTTAACTCTGATATCTAGTGCTTCCACTTGGTTAGATAGTTTTTTATTGAAATTTTTTCCTTAATCAAGTTTCAAAGTCAAATGAATTACAATTCAGACATAGCACGAATGTATAATGTGTAGCTTTTTTTTGTATATGTCAAAATTTAATTTAATTTTTTTTGTTGGATCAAGGACTTCAATATCTGGTGCACTCATATTTTTCAAATTTTTTTTTGATAGTCTTCTATTTTTCCACATGTGAAGAACAAAGAAATTCATTTTCGATGAAAAACCTATGTTTAATAAAACTTTTAAAAAAAATACATTAGAAAACCAAAACATATTAAAGTTATATTCATTGGATAGCTTGTTCTGAGGAATACCATTATCATTTGAAATAAATTTTAAATGAATTCATTTGATCCCCCAAAATCTAAATCAAAAGTGATTTTTTATCAACATTTTGATAGGTGTAAAGGGGACGCATTTATAGGTATGGTTTAAAACTAGCGAGGTTCTATCCAAGGGGGTTTAATCTAAGGTGATTTGATCAAACCATCTTCAATTGGAATCCTTAAAATGGAACTTGTTAAGGCTTAAATCACATATTTTCTAAAAATATGTGATTTCAGCTAAAATTCGTTCCTCTCAGGAATTGTAAACCACTATTATGACAGCACCTTAGCAACTAACAATCAATTGGTTGCAAAAAGTACAGACTGAAGGACTGTTGCAACATTTGAGTATCAAACTACCAACATTATTAAATCAAATTTAAGCTAACTACTAACCTCCTCAAAGCAATTTTCAAGATAGAAGAAGAGAACCATGCAAGACAAGAGAATACCAGTATGACACCAAATCACAATGACATTACTTATATTTGAATTATCCATTGTAGCAACAACTCTGATTTTCTATTACAATATTTGCTTGAGAGCAACTACCTGCTAATTTACCTTACCTCTAATTGGCTAACTTCTACTTTCTAGCTACAAATTCTGACCTTCTGACTATTTTTTCTAACTTTCTAACCATTTACAAAGAGGCCAAATGTCCAATATATAGAAACTCCAGAGAAAATCCGTCAGCCAGGCAAGGGTTTTGTAGCAATAACTCTTCGCAACCACCCGGCCAAGAGCATCCTCGAAATGGGTCAAACTGATAATAAATGTGCATCCCGTCAAGGTCAGCCCAGGATCCATGATGCAGCCCAAAAGATGCGTGGGAAGATAATGGGGAAGCACAAATCATGCTGCCACCCATCATCAGCTCTTGTCTCTATTGTCCTTGCACTGATCTGACTCTTCCTGTAGCCTCAAGAATTCCGCATCTAAGTTGGCCACAGGTGGTACTAGTAGAACCCTAAGTCACCTCTCAATGGATGTAATCTCCTCCCTTGAGTGTTTGACTAACCTATCCTAGGCTTCTTTGTATGTCACATGCTTATCAATAACTATGATGTAGGTGGCCGCATCATCTAGTTGGTGCTCAGAGACAGATCCATCATCGAGTGGTGCATAGACATCATGCCACCATTCTTTCAACTATTCAAAATTCAAATACCTGGTCGTGATTTTCCTTCATCCTATCATAATTTCAAAAAAAGCAATGGAGCCATCATAGATGCCAGCTAGGGTGTCATCAATATGCTTTCTCTATTTGTAAATTTTCCTCAACACTTTCTACTAGATTTGCAACATTTCAAACCATTCCCATCACTTGGTAGCTCTGGAAGAAGGAAGAATCCCGTCACTCACCAACTTGTCCTGGGTGTATTCCATTAGGGTCCTGGTTTTCTATAGCAAGAGGTCGGTATCCTCTTTATCCTGTGCCATTGCCTGTTTTAACTATTCAGTGGTCATGACAGCATCCTTATCAACTGATAAAATCTCCTTGATAGCTTCATCACCCTTAATTTGTACTCTTTTCAACCAATTCACAATGGAAAGGGTGGAGGCCTTCATATTTTCAAACTTAGTTATAGTCTCTTGAGGCAGAGGATTGGTGGCAGAGGAAGAGGGATTGATTGACTGTAGTGGCTTCATTAATTCCTCCAAGCACTTCTTGAGATTCTCATTTTCTCTCTTTAGTTCCTGCTTGGTTTTTACTTTCCTTCTCAACCTATCCACAATGATTGCGCTGGAGCCCTCATAATCCTCAATGTCCTGCTCAACCAATGTAGGCCCAAGATTGAAAGTCTGTATATTGTAATCACTTCTAGCCACATCGTCTCTATTTTTATCTGAGACAGGGGTAGCAACATGAACAACCTTATTATGTGCCTCTTCCCTTTCAACTCTTGAGATCACTCTAGATTTCTTTTTACCTTTATCTTTTCCAACTTTGGCTAGCAGTGCATCCCAATTCGGCGGGCTATCCTCCACAACCACCTATTTTCTCTTTATTTCCCTGTCAAGCCATTCAGGGATAGCAAAATCCAATTGTTCCTCGACCTGTTTCTGTTCATCTTGTCGACCTTTAGGTACCTCCTCATTCAAATTCTACTCATCAGGAGTTTCATTGACTCTACTTTCCTCTTCTTCAACATGTTCTTCCTCCTGTTCAGTGATGGATCTTTCACTACTCCAACTTCCCTTGGAGGAGATTCAACTATTTCAGTTTTGATCGGAGAGTCTGCATGTGCAACCATAGGGGACTGCATTATCTTTTCAATTTTTGCCTCTGCATTGTGGAGTTCCCCTTCATGAAATTCTTCCTCTCTAGTATCTGGATCCTGATCAACCTCCTTTGTCCCACCTAGTTCATTTTGAATTTCATGAGTGGAAGGACCATCATCATGTTGTTCCTCATGAGAAAACACTGGTGGTAGGTCCACTTTAGGAACACTATCCTTAGGAGAAGGAGTCCCAAAATTCCTTGTATACACTTTGGATTTTAACATCTATCATAGGTGGGGCAACTTTTCCACCAACCTTGGAGCTAGCCTTCTTTGAAAAATTCATAATTCTTCTTCTCTTTAGCACAAGAGCATCAGCCTTAGGATTTTTCTTTTCAACCTCCTTATTCTCAGACCCTACAATCCTTGTCCTTCTCTTGGCCTTCAGCCTCCTTTGTTTTACGGTTCCCTGGGTCTCTTCTTGTTGAACACCTTTTGTTTTTATCTTGGATGGGGAATCCAAATTACCTTTTCCCTTAGGATCGTGTTCGGTCGATTCCTCAGAAGTAGAATGAGGATCCAAATCTCCCATCAGGTTGTGAGTTCACCGTGCACCCTTATTCTCCAACTCCCACAAAGTGTGCTTGAGCCACATCTTGGTAAACTTGAGAACTGGTTCCATCAGTTGTTTCAATTCTGTTTGTTCCTTTTCTAACCAATCCACATCACCAATCGGCCTATCCTTCATTGCTTCATAGGCATGATCTTGGATCAGGTTCCCATCATCCTCCAACTGATCAGGGACTACCCTCACATTGTACAATCGGACCGCATCAACTGAAAGCCGAGAGAATTTCTTCTTTCAGACCTCATATTCATCACTACAGTTGGCCTAATAGTCCTCTAAGTTTACTTTATGGGAATATTCCCTGCTGGCTCTCTTTTGAGCCTCCCCTGTGATATCAAATATGGATCTTTGGGAGTGGAGAGATAGGCCAAGAGTATTCAATTCTTCCTCTGAGGCTTGGGCAGAACCAATGGAAGGACATACTTCCCCAGTGCCAATCCTTAATGGGAACTCTCCACCAAATCCAGTCTTATGCTTATCCTTCTTGACAATTGCTTCAAAATCACAAATCTACCTTGTTACTTCTAGCAATATAATGTGGTAAGTGGGGTACCTTGGAAGTCTGTATGGAGCCTTCTAATAGCCATCAATCTAAAAGTAGGAGAAGGTTGGAAATTGGATAAACCAAGCTCCATATTTCTTGATAAGTTCCTTGGCTTGATTTGAAATCCTGACATGCTCTGCTTCCTGAAGCATTCAGGTGATATGCATGGTAAATGCATCGTTTTCTCTCCTATAATTTGAACCTCCCTAATGTAACTCAAGGAAAACTTCATAAATAATATCTTGTCCAAAGGTGCCTCTTGTATCCAATCCTCTGTAGGGGTGGACCCTAGCAAGTGCATAGACCAAATATGAGGTCATTGTGAAGGTCTTCGTCTGCAACACCTCAAACAATTGCTTGTGAATCACTTGGTTGATGACCCCTGCCCAATGGTAGTCAATGTTTTCTCGTTCCATCCTTACAATGGAATGGCACATCCAATTTTTAAATGTACCAACACTCCTCAATCCAACCACCCAGCTAAGAAAGGTGATGTCATCATAGTACTCTTTCTTGAATTTGGCTATAAATAGTTGTTTGGGCAGTTTGGAATAATGGGACTTGGGATCCTGCAGCTAGGAGTTGATTAGCTACTGTGACTTCACAATCTGGTCATCGTAAGACTCCTGAGCTGCCTGAATGGTGAATCCCACCACATGAGATTGTTCTGGCATATTGAAGGTCTGGGCAATGGAGACCAGGTTGAGATTTGCAATAATTCTCCCTTGAGGACCAATTATCCTCTGTGTGTCCTGATCATAGTGCCTGGCACACTCAAGGACCAACTCATAGCATTGCACTATTGAAGGGAAACTGGCTACATGGGTCAAACCTGACTCTTTCATTCTTCTAGTCACCAAAGGAGGATCCTCAGCTGACGTCCTTGCTTTAAATTCCTCATAGTCCCAGAGGCCAACATTGGTATCAGTGACTTCTAACACAAACAAAAGTGATTTTACTCTTTAGGACCTTGCTCTTAATGTCCAACTTGATCCTCTCCACGTCAGACAACGAAGAACCAGCTGTAGCCTTGCTTGATTCAGCCTGCATTCAACATGAAAACATAATAAGAATCATAGGAAAGCAAGGTTAATCCATCAAAACACCATTATAATGCATCTCAAATAAACAAGGTGTTGTTAAAATTCCTATAAAATGTCTACAACAAATTTTGGGTTTCAAGGCCACCCGCGGAATCTGGGCCAAAGAGGAATTTTAGAAAACTCCAGTTTGCTCGGATTCCAATAGAGTAACCAAGAAACACCTACTTAATCACTAGACTCGATCATTTTTCATCAGTAGATGACATGAGAGATCCAAATATAGCCTGAATAAACTAGCAAATGCACTGAAAATCACCAACATGTCACGTTACTCAACATTCCTTTGCATTTCATTAGATTTTGAGGAAATCCGTGAGGGATGGATTTCCATAGAAAACAAGCCAAATGGGGATACGCGAAATCTAGGAGACAGTGTATTTCAGAGAAATCCAGACCTGGTGGACATTTGCGGTAGCACAAAGTTCTGAACCACAGGAGAATCGAGAGTGAGGGCTTCGACACGAGTTGGAGATCTCACAGAGAAGTCTTAGCGAAAGACGGATGTCATGCTGAAAGGTCATCAGAAAAGCAAGTCTCGCCAAGACACGATAGCTTTGGTGTGAGGTCCCAGTGAAGGGGGACATAGCATTCAAATCGAAATGAGCCCGGGGTGGTTGGGGTAAGGTCTTAGCAAAGGTTACATGTCTCACCGACCGGCAGGACCAAGCAAACACCTCGGTTAGACTAATACTTCATCGATAGGAGGTCCCAGTGAGGTGACGGTGCTATGCCGACTAAGGCACAGTTTGAATTCGGTAGAGGTCCCAATGAAAAGGTCTGGGATCACTAAGAACAGAGGGCTTCACCACAATGTCCTGGTGAACTGCGATAGTCACAGTGAAGGGAAGGCATCGACAGTAGCTTAGAATCTAGTGGAGAGGTCTCAGCGAAAGATGGATGTCTCAATGATAGACAAACTTCGGTGAAGGCGGTAGTGCTCGGTGAAAGGTCTCGCTGAAGATGAAAGTTACAGCGATAGAACAGGGATCAGCAAGGCCCTTTGGACCTACTATGACATCTCAGCAACTTGGTTTATCTTGCCGACAGGAAGACTTTGGCGAAAGTGTGACTTTGTTTGGGCAACCAAATACAAACCTAAGAAGGCTTCTTCAGTGAATTGCAGGGTGATCAGCATGAGGTTTCCCAGAACTTGAAGGGTTACGACGACTTGGAAAGAATACAGTGTAGTGAAAGCAAACACGGTCGGTGAGAGGTCTCGCCAAAGGATGGATGTCCTGGCGAAAAGTGAATATCAGTAGAGTTCAAATGGATCTCACCATGACCTCTTGGCGACCAGGGTCGGTCCTGCCTAAAGTGAAGGTGAAAAAACATGTCAGTAAGAGATTTGTTTGCATGGTGAGGTCTTGGCGAAAGTGAAAGGTTTCACCGACTGATGAGCATACAAGATCCTATCGGTGTAAGAAGGAAAATATCATGGCGACCCGACATGAATGAAGGAAGACCACTTCAGAAAATGCCAAGGTGATTGATATGATGTCTCAGTGAGCCCGAACGGTTATAGCGATGGGAATCAAGAAGAGATGGAGAGTCCTGAACTGTGACCCTAAGACATGATTTCACCCAGACAGAGGATCAACCACAGATTTTGACAAGACTAAACCAAGGCAAGCTAGGGATGGGATTTTCATGAATTCCCTGATATTCCAGGTCAATCCTAAGATGAAATCTTCTGATATGGCATTTCCCTAGGTTCAAACCCCATTCACCTACCATTAGCACACAAGCTAGCCCAGAATTTAGTTATTTCAACAGTTAAGTCACCGTTAGGGCTTACGAATTACTCTCAGGAAAGATGCATTAGAATGCAAATGGACATGTGAACTCGAAACTCACCCAGGAGAAAACAAGGATGAAACACCAAATAACCCTAGCACAAAACACATAGGAAACCAAATCCAACAAGCCCAATCATGCCATTCATAAATCAAATCAAAGCAGAGCACTCAGGCACATACCATTATGAAGCAAAAATTGGTCATAGAAGCAACAAACGTGAAACTCAACGATGCCCACAACAAACACAGGAGAGGATGCACCAGAAACCACCACCAAATCAATCAAGCCAAAGCCAAATGCCTCAAAATGAAGTCAAACAATCACATGAAAGAACTTCTTAGCTCAAACGATGGCAAAAAGTGGATATAATGGCGTAGAATATCTCAGAAATCAAGTTAAATACATTTCTCAAAGCCTGCACAGAGCCATTAATGCACTTGACAAGACAGACAAGAAACCTGAGAAAACAACACCAGGGAGGAATCCAGGAAAATCCGGTCCTTGCAGAAATCCGCGAAGACCCAACATCCCCGAACACCAACGCTCAATCCGGAAACCAAGTAGGATTCAAGAAAATATGACTAGGGCGAAAAATCCCAGATCAGGGAAAAAGCCTGAAATTCAATCAGAACTCAATATTTTCAATGAATAACCTGGGGAAAACACTTAGGCAACAAAAATAAACATTCAAGCATTGTGCCCAAGTAAGACAAAATCTCAAAATAAAGGGCCAAAACACCAAAACCGAAGTGAAAGAGGGTCCCTACTTACAGTGGGGCATGTGTGCGAAAAACTGCACAATAGTACTATAGTTGACCTCATAACCTACCAAAGTCCAACTGATATAATAGACTTCCCTTTCATGACCATCATCATTTTTTGCAAGAAATGCTCTAAGTGATGAATGGGTTGTTGTAATATAAAGAATCAATGGTCTTCCTTCAATAGGTGGCATTAAGACCGGTGGTGTGAGTAAATATTCCTTAATCAGTTGAAAAGCCTCTCCACACCTAGTTGTCCATGCAAACAATACCCCTTTCTTCAGTAGATGTTGAAGAGGTGGTGTCTTATTTGCTAACTGCACTATAAATCTTCTGATGGATTGTAGTCTTCCTTGTAGTGTCCTTAGTTGACTGAGATTATTGGGTGGAGGCATGTCTATGATTGCTTTTACCTTAATCAGATCCACTTCAATGCCTCGTCTAGAAATGATATAGCCTAATAACTTTCCTGACTTGAATCCAAACACACATTTCTTGGGATTGAGTCTCACTTTATACTTCTCTAGCCTTTGAAATATCTTGTCTAAAACTTGTAAATGTTTTTCCCTTGTCTTGGATTTAACAATAAGGTCATCAACATAATCCTCCATAAGAGTGTGTACTAGATCATGAAAGATGGTGGTCATGACACGTTGATAGGTTGCTCTAGCATTTTTGAGTCCAAAGGGCATAACATTCCAGCAATACGTTCCCCAAGGACAAGTGAAAGTCATCTTAGGTTGTTCTTTAGTTGCAATTCTGATTTGGTTATATCTTGAAAATCCATCCATAAGGGACAACATCTCATATCCTGCTGTCATGTCCACTATCATGTCTATGTTAGGAAAAGGGAAGTCATCCTTAGGAAAAGCCTTGTTGATATCTCTAAAATCAGTGTAGATGCTGATGCCCCTTGTTGGTTTAGTGATTGGTACAAGATTGGAAATCCAATTTGCATAGTCGATTTATCTAATGAAACCAACGTCTAACAATTTCTTGAGTTCTGCCTTGACTAGTAAAGCAATCTGTGGATGCATTTTCCTCAATTTTTGTTTCATTGGTTTGATACCTGGTTGTAAGGGTAAGTGATGTAGAACAAGTTCAGGATCCAACCCAAGCATGTCTGCATATGACAAGGAAAAATTTATCTATTTTTGTGCAAAGAAGTGGAATTTTGGCTACTCTTCTATTGTCAATGATGCTGCAAAATAAATCAGTCGAGGATTCTCTTTTGTACCTATGTTGACTTCTATTGATTCTTCAATGAGCATGGGTGACTTTTCCTGTGCAATGGGGAGAATGTTCAAACCTCCATCCTTAGGTGCCTCAAAGAGGTTTTCACCTTTGGATGCGTCCTTTCTTTTTACTTCTTCATTGTCTAAAGGTGCCTTTTGGTTTTCACCTAGAGACTCGTCCTTTTTATCTTGTTTATTCTTTTTCTCATTTTTGTGACTGGAGGGTTGAACAGATTCCCCAAAATATGCTTTCTTTTCCAAGTCAATGGTAAAAGAAACCTTATGATCACCGTTAGGTATGCCTTCTCGTAATCCCAAGAACTCAGTAATAGCTTCGTCATTCTCAAAAATGTCTAAGACAGGTGTGTCTTGTTGGTCCCAATCAATGAATTGGGGATAAACTAAGGGCATGTCATCGTCAGAGTTATCAATTTTTAATGGGGTCAAGGTAAGGACTGAATTATTCATATGGTCACAACAGTCTTGTACTAAGTCATGTTTGCTCTTAGGTTTAGGTCTAGGCGGATTACTAGGTGGGCCTAATGCCAAGGTTTGGTTATTTGAAACAAATGTATCAGGTTGCCAAGAGGTAGGATCAAGTGATTCCCAATAATAGTGTTTAGACCACTCCTCCTTTGTCATTTTCTTTGGTGGATAGGAATTCAATGGATTTGGTGAGGATCAGAACATTAAGTCAAGTTCTCCAAATAACTTGTTAAGGTCCATGGAAGAGGTAGAGGATAGGGAATCCCAATCATAGTCGTTGGAGTCAGGGGAGTCACAGTGGTATTGGTCAGATGGTTCATGAGATGTCTTAATATCTTCTAAAGCACTTACTTCCTTGATTGAGTGTGATGTGGTACTAGGAACGCCAATCTGAATCGGTTGAAACCCAAGCCCTAAGCCTTTTAGCCACTGAGAGACAAATATTGGTTCAATCCTCCCATCTTGGTTTAAGCCTAAACCACTCTGTCCATTATACCCCTTGCTCTTCATGATTGTAAAACCCTTTCCATATAGATCTGTAGGAATGTGAGCAAGTGAGGAAGGTTCTTCATTATCTTCCTTGTACAACTAGGAAGTGACATCTTCTATATTTACAACTTCTTTGCTTAATTCTCCCCATTTAGTGAAAGTTGTTGTGGGAGGAACATGTATAGTGACCATAAACTATCCCCTATCTGATGTAGGTAAACCATATGACTTAGGAGGAATCAAATGGCTAACACAATAAGATGTCATCATGTAATACTCTCCACAACCCTTGTCTTGGATCTCAACCCTAGGAGTGGTAGGAATTGAGGGTGAAATAAATGTTCAAGTCAGTGTGGATGGATTAACATAGGAAGATGGATTGGATGATGAAGCCTCTTGGTTTACTAGCACTTGGCATTGAGGGATCTCTTTTAGATTGGTGCAATATTGGAATGGGTCTGGGTCACCACCTATAGTTATTTTTGTGCCATGTTGTAAGGGAATTTAAGACACTGATGATATGTGGAAGGGACTGCCTTCATGGCATGAATCCATGGTCTACCTAGTAGAAGGTTATAAGGAAGGGTGAGATCCAAGACCTGGAACTTTGTCTCCATTACCGTAGGACCAATTCTAATAGTAAGTGTTACCACCCCCTTTGATTTTTGTTCCTCATCATCATAAGATTTAATGACAATACTTTTGGTTGTTTCTACACATGCTTCTGAGAAACCTAATGCATTAATTAGTTTTAAAGTGCATAGATTTAACCCTGCTCCTCCGTCTACCAAAACTTGTCTAACTTTGGTGTCATCAACAAGGACTTCTAGATGTAAAGGATCGTTAGGATTCATCTTTTCAGTTGCCTAGTCTTGTTCAAAAAACCTGGCATGATGATTATTGGTCAAATAGCTGACCATTTCCTCCAAACAATTGACATCAAGATCATTGGGGACCGTGGTGTTTTGTAAAGCTTTATCTAAGATAGATCGATGCTCGGGAGAGATACACAACAGTTCCAAGATTGAAATTTGGGCTGGGGTCTTCCCCAACTGGTCAAGTAGGTTATATTGTGACTTGGAAGATTGTGGTGTTTGTTGCAATGGAGGGCCTTGGATAGTGATCTTAGTATGACAAGTATTGACTGCGCACTTGGGATCTATATGGATAGTAATGGTATTGATATTCTCATCAGCAGCGCGAAGGTAATGAATGGTTTTTCCACTATCATAATCATGCTTGATGCTTGCATAGTTGGCTGACATATTGGTCTTGGTACTCGAACTGGGAGCAGTTCCTTTCCCATGGTCATGTAATGGATTAGAAAAGACTTGATGATCAGTGTTTGATGACTTTGGTTTTTGTCCACCAACTTCAATTATTCTCCTTTTGACAAGATCATGTATGATATTCTTCATTTGTTGACAGTTTTGTAGGTTATGTCCCTTAGTTCTATAATAATCACAAAAGGAATTTTCATCCCACCAAACAGGTTTAAATTGTCCTGGATCGTATTGTCTTGGTTCCTGTAGCTGTATAAGATTATGTTGTAACAGTTGAACTTGAATACAGACTCAATGGATTCCCCTAAAGGAGTGAACTCACTGTTTTGAAACCTCCTTTGTTGTTGTGGATGTTGAGTATTTTGGACCATGTTGGGAGGTTGATTGATAGCATTAAGCATGTTGGAAAAAGTGTGAGGTCCTTGTAATGTGATGAGTGGTCCTACTTGCACCGTTATAGCATCAAATACCCTATCATTGGTGACATTTCTGTTGCCAGACCAAAATCTATTTCTGTCAGTGGAGGTGTTTTGCACAATTGGATTTCTATTGGATGTTGATGTCTTAAGTTTTCCTTTTCCAATGAGATCCTTCTCTATTATAACCCCTTTTTCCACTAGTTTCAAAAAATATGTACAACAATGTACCCTTAAGTTACTCCTTAGTTTTGCATGAAGGTTTTCTTGGAACATAGTAACTTTTTATTTTTCAAGTATCTCAATAGGACACCAGCTAGCTATAGTCCTCCATCTCTGGAAGAAAGTGATGAATGTTTCACCTAGTCTTGTGTTGTGTGACACAAGGTTGTGATATTTATCTCATGGTCTATGTTGAAGGATAATTTCTCAACAAAATTGTCATCCAGTTCACCCCAAGATCTGATGCCATAGTCTAGCCCTAAAAACCATTCTAGTGCAATCCCTACAAGACTTCTAGGAAATAGTCTCATAAGATACGTGGGGTCATAAGCGACATCTATGCATATGGTAGAAAATTCCCTTATATGTTCTATTGGATTCCATTTTCCATTGTACTTAGGGAGATTCGGTATGACATACCCATGAGGGAAAGGGGTCATGTACAATGATCTGTCAAAGGGAAATGGGCATATGTCCTTTATTGAAAAGGTTTTCTTAGTTGACAATGCCATGTTGTCCATATGCGCTCGTAGTGCCTGCATTTGTGTTTTTAAGACGTCAACCTGGGTCAATTATGTGTTGGGTGGATTATGTGGATCCATGTATGTATTCTAAAATCCAAGGTCTCATGATGGGTTTCGATTGAACGTTGGTATTTGAGGTGGGTTTGGATTCAAAATTTTGGTAAACATGTTCTAGTCTAGAATCTGCATAAATTGGTTTTGACTTGGGATTTGTGTGAACGGGTTTTGATTCAGAATATGTGTGAAGGGATTCTGATTTAGAATTTGTATGAAGGGATTATGACTGCCAATCTGGGAGAATGGATTTTGATTACCATATTGGAATGAGGGAATGCCTCATGTTTGTGTAATTCGTGGTATAGTACTAGTGACCTGAACACTAGGTATGGTTGTTGATTGTGGTATGGTACTGACATGAGGTATGGCCGTTGATTGTGGTATGGTATTCATGACAGTGACATTTAGTGTAGAAGCTAATGTTTTAGATCTTTTACTCCCAACAAGAGGACCATAGGGAGTGGACGATGGTGCCCCTACAGTGAAGTTAAATTCCAATGTCATGCCAGATGTACCAAATGGAGACGTATGGACTGTCGTACTCTATGTAGGTATGAGAGATGGTATGGTTGTATTTACTTAAGGTATAGTAGTACTGGTAGTCATTGTGTTTGTCCCTTGTGTAGGTTGAGTTTGTAAGGTGCTAATATCAAGTCCTATGGGTAAGGTAGCGCCTTTAGCTAGCAATTTGGCTAAGTATCGTTGACAATCATTTGCTAGGTACTCATCCACAAAAGAGGCAAATTCAGGGTCTTGTGCGGAAGCCTCTATGTCTTCCATTGTAATGTGTCCTTGAGTGTTTCTAGTGGTGAATTTGTCTAATAAAGTCCTGCGAGGTCTAGTGGAGAATGGATTGATGAATTCGTTTGGGTTTGACTTCTTTTCTCTCTTTTCTCTTAGACCTAGTTTCAACCATGTAAGATGAGCTCAATATGCAAGGAATGCAAAACTACGTCTATGGACAGTATGACTCTAGTCTATGTTTTTGGGATATTTTGAATGAAAAATAAGGAATGTTCTAGGATGACACTAGTCTAAAATCTCAAGATGCAAAGTCTAAGTAAGGCTCTAAAGTAATCAATTTTGTAAACCTAAGACGGAGGGACCAACTATCTAATGTCTAACCAAGGCATCAATTTAGTGAAGTCAAGGAACCAATGTAGGTTGAGAATCAAAGACAAGTTGAGTTTCCTAACTAGACTGATGAGCTAGGAGGACTCTCTATAGGACAAAGGGTAAGATGATAGGACTAGGTTCAATGATAGATTTCATTGACGCTATGATTTTTCTAGAGTGTAGATGGTGGACGTATCCTAAAGTTTGTAAAACTGATCTTCCTAGAAGTTTAAATCTAAAACAAAATGTACTCAAAGATGAAAGTAAAACTCAGAATTAGAATGAGTATAGTAATGACCAAATGATACCTAAAGGATGAAAATTTGAGAAAATCATTTTAGATTTCAGTTCAAGGTTTTCTTTTGGAAAGACAATTGAAACTGGTATAACTGTGTTGACTGGATAGTGACTATGAATTTTGGTTTTCTAATAATCAAGCAAATGCATTGGAGGATTTCACAAATACAGTTCAGTTCAACAGTTGCGGTTAAGTTTCACAGTTGTGGTTTTTTGATGATCAATTGCATGTCCCTGATAAAGTTCAATGTCTAACTATGACAAATGCAATTAACTTTCTAATAGATACGACTCGTAATGACAGTTGGAACTCAAAATATAACATATGCAATTTTTCACAAATTAGATGCGAGCTAATCTAGCAAATGTGACTCTACGCCTAACAGATGCGACTCTAAAAATTATTAATTGTGACCTTCTGGTGAATAGGTGTGACTCTCTCTGTATTTTTAGTGATTTTAGATTTAAAACTAACTCTATTTTTCATGATCAATTTTTTGGAAAACAAGGACAATCATAAGAAAAAGTTGTTTTCAATTTGATCTAGGCTCAAAGAACGTGTAATTTGACAATAGACAAGCATATCCTAATAGGAAAAAAGGCCAAGGGTTTGTATACTTGGTATAGCCCACCAAAATACCCCGGATTGGTGATGAACACCTTTCCTTCTCGAGAGCGGATAGCTTAGAAATTTGGTGGCATTGGCTCCCCTCCATGGCTCATTAATGTCATTCAAGCACACCAATTTTGAATTCTATGGGAAATGACCTCCCAAGAACTACTATCTCTACTCAAGGGGATCAGTAGTCAGTGTCTGCGGGCATGATACTGTACCCTGCACTATACCGAGCAATGGCCAAGAATGGTTGGTCTCTAAAAAAAAGGTGTTTGATACTGGAATTCCATTCGTAGGGCATGATCCATGCAGTGAGAGTCCCCTTTCAGATCCATCTCATCAGAACCATACATGTGATTCTTGGGCTTTCCCCAAGAATCCACTTTTATATACTGGCTGGAAGTCCCTCGGGTTGAAGGTGCTACTGGTCTAAGTCATCCTAGGGTGAGTACTTTTTCCCACCAGAATAGGCCCAAGTTCTAGAGTTGGTAACCATTTCTCTTACACCCAAGATCACACAGATGTGTAAGGGGAGAGGATACTTCGATGTACCAAATCATGAGGGTAATTACACAATCATTCTTTTGCACCAAACACAGTAGACACTTGTTAATTTAAATCCAAATGAAATATTTGCTACACTACCAAACAATCTGTTTCAAAAATTTAACTAGGGTCTTTGACATGTGTTCTGTAGAAAGATACGTTAGTAGTTTGATTTTGATCTTCAACTATCGATCTACAAAATCTTCATTAAATCCTCAAGACACACGTTGAAAATAGAAGATTACCGAAAAGAAACTATAAATTGAAAATCTAACTCTAAAATATACCAGTCGGATGCATCATTTTCTCTGTCAGATGCGTTGTGGTATTTTACCAGTCAGTTGCGGTTCAGGAATTGACAGATGCATCAGAATATTTCAGATACATCATTTCTAATGTCAGTTGTGATTGAGAAAGTCAATTGCGTCGCTTCGTCACACTAATGCGTCTTCAAATTTCAATTGCAGCATTTCATCAAACTAATGCATCTTCAAATGTCAATTGCGGCATTTCGTCAAGCTCATGCGTCGTTCCGTACAAAAATCCTACAAAAATCAAAATAAAAGTCTATGGATACACGAAGATGGTGTCTTCACATCGCATTCACCAAAATGTAACATCCAAAAAGTACAGAAGAAAATAGATTAGAGCAAACATGCAATCTAAATCTAAATGCAATCTAAGTTAAGCAACAAAGAACAAAGGAAGATAAAAACGTAATAAAACTAAACAATCTCACCCAATATGTACGTATTTCCATGTATCATCTCGATTGCCCTTCTCCATTTTGCTTGTAGTAGTATAATTTCCCTCAGATTTTCAAGAGTTCATGCAAGTATAGCCTATGATAGTGATTTAGCAAAACATTGAAGATTCAAGATAGGTGCTCACAAAAAGTCATAAGATTTCGAGAGAGATTGGAATGATGAAGACCAAATCAATTTATAGAAAATTGATTATTCGAACGACAGGCCAGGATTGAAAGATCAACGGACGGTTGAGATTGACCGATTAGTCATGCGTTCTGATAATAATTAGTAATGACATGAGTGATATAAATTAGAAATAGAATTAAAGATTAAATAAATGATTTAATCTTCTAGTTTAGTATTCAAAAATAGAAGAATTATCTTTGCATGACAAAGATGAAGATGGATTTAAGCAACTCTTGTTTGAATGCATGCACAAGGTTTAATTAATTAAATAGGAATATTTAATTAATCCGCATGTACATGCAAATTAGTTAGAACTAGATGATTGAATGATTTGACGAAGAGATTACTTGAGAACGCCACTCAAACATTAAATCAAGAGTTAACTAAGTGATTTGAATAGATCTTTGAGTCGAGTAAAAGTGAATACTTAGATAACTCACACAATTATCTAAATATAGAGGAATGCATTAAAATAGAATTCATGAATTAAATAATTCATTTAATTCAAGATTTGATATTTGAAGAATAATTAAATAAATAAGATTTATTTAATTAAGTGATGAAGGGATTTAAATGAATAATTAAATAAATAAATAATTTATTTAATTATAGTTGAAGTATGATAAAGAGTAAATTAAATAAGAATTTATTCATTTTGACAAGAAGGATAAGGTTAATTAGTAACATAATTAAATAAAAACATTTATTTAATTAATCAGATAGATTTAAGAAAAGTGTGAATTAATTAAATAATTAAGATTATTTAATTAATAGATTAAATGAATACTTTAGAAAATAATTAAATAATTGTCATTATTTAATCATTACCATAGAAATACGAATTATGAAGAAATGTTGAAGTCGTAGGCTTAAACCAGATTTCGATGTCTACAATATGCACTACTCATTTGTTTCTTGATATCCTCCATCTACACATTTCAACCTACAAAATACAAAGAAAGAGAGAGGAGGGCTGGCTAAATATGATTTTTCCTTGGTCAAACCCCCATTTTGTTATTTCTACCTCCATGAATAACATTTTTGGTAATAGATAAAAGTGTGTGCTTTGAACTTTAAGTGTGTTTAACATTGTGGCAAGTAGTGACATGCAAAAAAAATGATAAAAACCGTACTTAACTATATTAGAGTGGAGTCCTATATGTGATTATCAAGGAGATGCAAGATCTAACCCAGGAGAAACTCAAATACTCAAGGGAAATCAAATACAAAAAAATACCTCACTAAGGATAGTAAGGTGATGAAAATATGAAGGTGAGAACCCATTGGAATTGGGTCCTAATGTGCTTAAGAGATTCCAATGAAATTCATAAACCCTAGATTCCAACTTTTTCTTCAATTTTCTTCAAGCTTCAATCATCATAATAACATCAACATAAACATTAAAACTTGTTCATAAATATATAAACCTGGATATCAATTTTGGCAAAGCTTTGTTGTAATAATTGGTCACATCTTTGTGTAATAATTTTTCATATTAAATAGGGAAATAGAAGAATAACCTTAGGTGTGTTGACATATCTAAATTTGAATTTTGGGAATACTTTACCACCCAAATATCAAATTTGAGATCATATCATGCAAAAAATAGGTTGACCCTGACATGTGACCTACTTTTCTAGGGAAAATGGTAGAACTAGGGTGTCTAGCGCCTCTATCCATGTGTTTGACACTCGTCAAAGTGGGGATCACAAGTCCAGAGTCCCTTGACTTAGGACCTGTAGAATCCCAATCCTAGACCTACACAAACACAATATTAGATCAATATGCAAGTGAGAATCAAGATTCCCCATGAAAGCCATTTAAATTGCAAAGAACAAGAAATGAGATGAAGAACATGAGCAAACATAAACAAAAGCTATCAAATCCTATTTAATGTAAAAGAAACTCTTGATCCCATCGGGGAATTGGTGCCAATTTGATGTGAAAATTGGCCCTTTCCTGACTCCCTTGATGCAATGTTGATGAGTGATCCGCTTTGTTGAAGATTTGATTGAGCTCCATGATGAAAAATCTGCATAACCTAGCTAATACCTTGATAAAATTGATGGAAATAGATATTCTTGAGGATGAAATTGAGTATAGTAGACTTGCTCAAATTGTGGATGATCAAAATGAGGAGGGAAGCCTCTTATTTATAGAAAGACAAGATGGAAGAATGAGCAAAATGGAGCAATGTGGGATCATTCAATAGCCAATGGGAAAGTGCCACTTGTCAAGATGTGAATGGGCAAGGGATGTGCACATTTTGATGAATGTTCCAATAAATGCAATTAGATGGAATTTCAAAATAGTGAAATGACATATAATAGGGAAAAAGAATGAATTAAATACCACTTGGCTCAATGCACAAGGACATGTAAGAGGAAATGAATATCTTGTTGGAAGGACCAATCCACTTGGAGGGATTTTCAAATTTAGAGGAATAGTCCCTTAAAGATGCCAAGTTGAGAGAAAATAGGGATTTAATAAATCAATTAAATGTATTTTCATGTGCAAGTGGCAAAATCTAGAGAAATTGGATGATTAGAATTAAATTAATGAAGGTTTAATTAATTTAATGAGGGATTAGATGATGTGACTATTTGATTTAGATTTTTGGGTTGATTTAAATCAAAGCTGAGAGGAAAAATATTTAGATTTAATTAAATAAAGGATTTGATTTATTTAATTACAGAGGGATGATGATGTTAGATTAAATCAAATAAGGTTTAATTTATTTAATTTAATAAGATGACATTTAGATATTTAATTAAATAAAATGAATTATTTAGTTAAATAAAGACCAGAGGGCTAATTAAATAAGATTGACTTATTTAATTAACATGAGATGATGAATTAATCATATAAATAATGATTTATTTAATTAAGGGACAAAGAGGTGATGATAAGATAAGAAACTGATTCAGGATGAAATTATGTTAGTAAATCAGGATCAAGTATATCGGTATATTTTCCATGTCTATAGGAGCTGACTTAAATTTGAGCATTTGGTGGAGTTTTAAAGGAATAATATTGTAAATAAGATGTTTTAGTGTAGTATTAGCACATTTTCTTGAGTTGTAAGGTAAGTTCAAGGCTAGAAGTGGTCCTAAAATGAACTAAGGGAGTGGACACTAAAGCAAGCACCAAATAGAGCATGAAATTGTGCTTTCACCCATAGGGAGCACAACTTATGACACTTCACTAAAATTAGAAACTTTATTACCTTCACATAGGTTTACCCCTAACAATGTAATTTTGAACATGTTCCTTGAAATTTATTTTACATTTATATGTACACACATAATCTCCTATTGTCAAATTTTTAACAAAAATGATATTTCTTACTCATTGGTATGTGTTAGTGTGATAGTCCTTAACATTTTTTTGGCATGTAACTATGTATGACTTCTAGATCTACTAAGATATGAAAGGGACAACAAAGATGATAATTGCACAAAATATGAAGAAAAGAAGACAAGGTATGAAACATGATTTTTTCTTGGGAAAACAACAATTTTCTTATCTCAAACTTGACACATAATGAAAATTTATATGGGTACAACAATATTGAACCAAAATAATCCATAATCATAAAAAAAAATCCAAATTGATTACTATACTTGCAAGAAATAACTTTTTTTTGCATTTTCATTATTAGAAATTGTTGCCCCAAAAGTAAAAAATATAATTATTTTCACACATTTCCCCCAAAAGTTCTTTCTTATCAACATTATGGATTACAAATATTAAAATATTTAATAAGATGAATCACTTTTTCTTATTTTAGATTTAATTATAGCTAAAGTTAAAATGCAATTACATACCAAAATATATCGTTATCATGATATTGGAAACCTATATTTAGGCTTTCAATTTCAACTTCCTACTAGTAGTTATTGAATATGAATTACAATTAATTTCCAACAAGTTACCTACTATAGTATCAATTGACTAACATAGTAGTACATAGTGACAAAATTTTATGATTCCAACTAAAAGTTCTAGTGATCAATTTAGAATTTAGTGGATTACCATGAGAAATATTTTACAGGTAATACAATTAATGCATGCCTTTGTTTATTCTCTACTCTTTAAGGGTTTTGTCTTGTTATCTAAAGAATGTATGCATTTGATACATATCATTTAAATATCACTAAAATGACTCAAAGATAGCTCTAAAACTATGCTTACTCTAGGATCTAGTTTGCAGTTTCTAATTTGTAGTCCTAGATTCATCCTTAGAGTTTTAATTCAGCCAGGTATGTAATGTGTACCTTTACTCTTATACTTTCTTAGCTCACTTATGTCTACTCTACCTTCTTCATTGATATGAAGACTAGCAATTTTTAGCAATTCCTTGCAAGGGTTGTCATGGTGTTGTATGTAGATGCGTTCTCTTAGGTCAACCAACAAAAATATTTGTAAAAGACTACTCCTAGAAAGAAATCAAGTTCCTTAGAATTATGCATGCATATGTGTTGCTTCATTTAGTTGTATTAAATCCAATTTTTTTTCTACATGTTGCTCCTCTAATGTTTAGAATGAGAGAGGGCTTGTGGATTCTAAGTTTGTGAAATGAAAGATAATGAATGCCTATAAATATTGACTTATAACATTAAAATTTTCAAACCTTATGTACTTACTCATCTTAGCATAGAAACATAATGGGTCATAGTTGATTAGAATTTGAATTTAGATTTTGAAAAGAAAGGGATCAAAATAATAAAAATGACCCTATATGGGAAAACAACTAGATCTAGGTGGATAACAACTATATTAGGAATTACTGAATAATCTAGAGTAACGTGGTGTTTGGTTTTCTGGTTTTTTTGGGTGGTCCTTTTTTTGGACCCTGCTGTCTTTTGTTGCTGTCGTTTCTTTTTTGGGACAGTTGTTCGATTGTTGGTACTTTTTCTGCTTATCTTTTGTTTGTTTGAACCTCGTGGTTTCAGGTCCCTGTAAAACCTGCTTTTTTCCTTTTCAAAAACTATATTAGGTTAGTTGTATGAATATATATAATAAATATAATGCTCAGCTGAATGCATGAAATTGCATGTGTATAAGGAAAAGGTGGGGCTAAATTCATGAGAATGTATATAAATGGAGTAGGTAAAAGCTAGATGGATAAGCCCAACTACACACAAACACACACATAGAGAGAGAGAGAGATCCTCAAAATAAAAAAAAATGTTAAATAAAAGTTAACATAAACATACTGATTTTGTTGTTACACATAAACTATAATTATAAATAATAATCCTATTTTAATAAAGAAAAATATTGTAAACTAAATGGTTAAAATAGAAAAGACAAATAACATAAAAAATTTAGGAAAGTCTTGCCCTCATTAGATAAAAAAAAATCCTTCTATCCATTGAAGGTATCATGGATGTTAGAGGAACACTTTTGTCCACAAATGTATACATGTTAGTGAAGGAATATAATAGTGTTGATTTATTTCTACAACATACAAACATGTGATAAGTGTTGTTTAAGTTAAATGAAGTGAAGTCCATGTTGAAATTTTTTCCTTCCAAAATACTAATCAAGTGAATTTTGCATCTCTTAGCAAAGAAGACAAACAAAATATAATAAAATCTTGGTCCATGGCAGATGAATTAAAGGAAATCTACATCAATCAACAAAATAATGAAGACATGATTGTCATTTAGAACACTCTTCATTAGATTGAAGATTCTTCCTTATCTTCATTGACCATATTATGAACATTATAGTGACATTTTTGTCTAAACATGTACATCCTGCTAATCAAATAATACAATAGTGTTGATTTATTTCTTCAACAAAGAAATATATAATGAGGGTTAGGAAATTTAAATGAAGTCTATATTCAAAGATAAAGAAGATAATCAGTACTTCATTTTTCATGTTTAAAAGTCTTGTCTTGTGGAATATCAATTAAATGAAGTCTACATATCTTAACAAAGTCGGCAATCAAAAGACAAAAACATCTTGAAATATCAATTAAGTAAAGTCCACATATCTTAACAAAGTCGGCAATGAAAAAACAAAACCATCTTTATCTCTAAAAAAAAAAAAAAAATCTACACCAATTGCCATACAAAAGACAAATTATACAATCAATGCCCCTCACTAAATTGAAGATTCTTCCTTTAGTTTGAGGGACAGTTTTGTCCAAATATGTTTGCCGTGTTGATCATGGAATTGTGTTCAAACAGGTATTCTGCGTTTGATGTATTTGTTGAATACTGCAAGTGGGTAATGAAAGCGCTACCTACGCTTCCTGAATGTCGGTGGCACATCCAAAAGACTAAAAGTCACGATTATGTCAAAATGGTGGCCGTCCCACACACGTAATGAAAGCGCTACCTACGGTTGGTGAATGCCAGTAGCCATGAAAGACATATTATCAAAATGAGGGAAACATCATGGAAGACTAAAAGTCATGATAATTCCAAAATGGCGGCCGTCACACCTACTATCATTGTACACCCATCGAAAATTTCTGAGGGGTCATGATCAGGCCAACAAATTGTTGATTGTTTAACGATTAATTCCAAAACGTAAATTTGGCGGTATTTTGAGTAAAAACTGATTCTTTATTATTTGTAAAGTTTTGTAAAGTTTTTATATATCAATTGATGTGGAGAGGAATTTAAAAATGGTATTAAGAGAAAGGGGAAGTAAAAAGATGTCAGTGTATTTTGATAAAAAAATATTTTTATTTATTTTAAATTTTATAATCGTTTTTTTTTCAAAATATTAATATTTAATAATAAATATATTAGTTTCAAAATAAATAGTGCATAAAAATAAAAATAAAGATACGTTATTATACACAATTCATTTTTTAAGTGTATCATTGGAAAATTAAAGTACACAATGTAAATATAATTAAATTATTGTGTTTATGTATGTAACAAATAAAATAATTTTAAAATAAAATAAAATAATTTTTAATCTATAAAATAATTTCAAATTGACATCTCTCTCATTTTTTAGATAGATGTATTTATGATATCTATACTAGTTAATATTGTAAGAAAATTATTTAATACTAATAGCAAATTTAATTCCTATTTGTTGTTAAAAACATGAAATTATTATTTGTAATTAAAAATAATATATCTCTATATCTAATTAAAAAATATAAATGTATATGGCACAATATTTTACTATACTAGGCATCTATTAAGAAGCATTCACTAAAATTGCCCAAATCTCAAATGTGAAAGGTGCAAATTAAATCTAGTACAGAGCTTGGAGTTGAAGTGGTTTCCATAGAGATCAAAATGAATTATGTACAATATTTCTAATAGGAAATTTGTTTAATTTTAGAGAATTCTTTATTAAAATCAGCAAACACATAGCATGAATGATAATCACTAATAGGAAATTCTATTTCAAAGGAAAGATCAATCATTGTCAAAGAATCACCTCTATTATCCATGTACCAAAATTATTTCTTTTTTAATTATCAACTAAGTAGGTATGGAAAATCTCCAAAAAGTAAATTTAAAATAAAATTATTATGGGAAATTCAAAGGGACCAAAAATAACCTATTAAATTATTAATGATTAGAAAAAAATAATATGATATTTTTCTTGGATTTAATTATGTAGTTGTGAGATAATCTTTATAAATTTATATTTTATGAGAAGTTGTTCATAAGGATCTATTTTTCATGAGAATGAATTTTCTACTTATGATTCATTACATCTAAGTGATGCTTCCCATAGAGGTGTAAGTTCAAATCTCCTAGGAGGCATTATGAGTAGAATGAATTATTGCCTTATCAATTCATTTATTTGTCACATGTGTTTCTCACAAATGATATTCAATAACCCACTCTATGTAATGCATAGAAATAATTTTCCAATACTTTAAGGTCCATCGAAGAGTGAAATTAATTATATATATTAAATTTGTATGTTAAATAATGGTGTAAATGTGAAAGGCCTAGTGAGAGGGTAGCTTGTTAGGATATATATTCCACCTACCACACAACACCAACATACACACTTTTATTAGGATATTTGTGTGTGAGAAAATATGTGAATTATAGTAATCAATAACACACAACAAATACAATGTATTACATTAAGGAAATCTAAATTAACAACACAATTTGATAAAACGATTCCTTAAAGACATTACATCTTCCTTTATTCCTAAGGATCCTGTATTAGTGCTCTCAGATCTTAATTATGCATTGAATTACTAGGATGACACTTAAGAAATGAGTATCCATTAAACTAGAATGCAAAAATTGTGTCTACACCTAAATGATCTGATGATTGGGTTGAATGATAAACTAAATGATATGCTGGATGATAAGCTATTGTATATAGAATGCTAATGGAATGATGCAATGTTGAATTAAACTAATGGAGATGCTTTGAAAATGATTCCAAATGCTATAAGTAAGATAAGACCCATCTAACAAAGAAGCCATGATTCAAATTTACTTGCTAAACTATTCTAGCTGTTAAGCTATAATGTAAACTAAGCTCTCAAATGCTAAAATGATTTTTGTAGAGTAATTGTATGCAATTTTCTCTTATGCGAAAGCTGTAAATGAGCCTCTATTTATAGGTTTCACCAAGGCATCAGGTGATTTGATAGCAATGGATGATCAAGATTAAGTTTGCAGAGATCGACGGTGATAAATGAGGAGGTTAGAGAGAAATAAGGAAGTTGTCCCCTTTAATAGAACAATCTTGCCAAGTGTAGAAAAGAATAAATGAGAAGGAGAAGCCATATGTTCCTGAGTTTGTTGAGATTATTGAGGGTAAAAACCCATTTTAGAAATTAGGAATAATTATTTTCATGTGACACATGGTGAGATGGGAGATGATGTGGAAGGAGGTTAGAAGAATGTGGAGAAATGTGACAAAATTCGAATTAAAAATTCTAATTTAATGAAAGGGAAATAATCAAATAAAAAAAATTAGTTAAATTTGTTTATTTAATTAAATCATTAAGAAAGTGGCTTAGATAGGAGGAATTAAGAAATACGAACTATATAAATAAACTTTGTAATTTATTTATACAGTAGAAGAAATAAAGATTTTTATTAATTAAATAACCAATATTTAATTAATATTCTCCAGACCAATTTTGGATGTATACATTTTTCCCTTCTTTGAAGTGATGCGTTTACGCATTACTTCAAAGAAAAATTTACTAGTGCTATAAAAATTTCGACGATGCCCCAAATGGCAATTTCAGAAGATATGTTCAAATGTATGCCCCCTTGAGAGATAAATCGAATAATTTTTGATGATTAAAATATTTTTTTGATGATGTTTTGGAAGTTTCTAATGATTTGTGATGATGTGAATGATGAAGTCCTGATTTGATGATAGTCCAATGATTTATCTCCCAATATGGAAGAAATGAGTTGCCTTGATTAATTGATCCTTAAAAAAATAAAAATAAAAATATCCCACCAAAATCACAATCTTAATTACTCTTATTGTAGACACCTAAAAATGACCTAGGCCTACAAGCTTCATTTTTACCACTTTCGTCCTAGCATAATTAAGACATTTAATTATGTCCTTGGTCCACATTCGACTATTGATTAAATAATTCATAATTATTTAATTAATTCATGTCCTTTGATTCTTTATGATTATTAAATAAATAAATTTTAATTTATTTATTAAATACGTCACTAATTGTCTAAGTCTTTCCTTAATTAAATAAATTTCTTAATTTATTTAATTTCCCTTTCTGCATTTAATTATCCTTGATTATTAAATAAATAAATTTTATTTATTTATTTCATACGTCACTAACTGTCTTAATTAAATAAATTGATTAATTTATTTAATTAATTAATCTTATCTCTTAAATTAAATAATTAAATTTAATTATTTAATTGCTAATTTCATATTCTTCTCATTTTAAATAAATTAAATTATTTAAAATGTCATGTCAATCCTAACTGTCAGTCCTTTTTGATAAATAATCTGAAAAAGATTATTTATTATCTCATAAAATCCATAATTTGAATTAATTTAATTCAAATTGGTAATTAATCTTCCAAAAATCAAGCAATCGGGCAGATTCTTGATTTTCCAAATCTTATCTTCACTCCACATCTTATGTCTTTGATTTTTCAAATTTCGCAAATCAAGCAATCTTATCTCTTTGATTTTTCGAATCTTGCAAATCAAGCAATCTTTATCTTATTGATTTTTCAAAAATCTTCATTTTCTAATTAATTTGTCTCATTTATTCTCCACCGTCGATCCGATTATCTGAGATATTATTTTGACCGTTCGATTAAGGATTTTGCCCTAACCCTGATTAGGGATTGTCAAATTAAATCTTTTCCTTTCATTTTAGGTTCTTGTCATCAATTAATCGCATCCGTCCACTCAAAATTGTGTTTTCTATAAAAGACAATTTTGCTCATAATTTCAGGATCCGACAATTTCATTTTTAATTTAATAGTCATTATAGTCATTTGGCATTAGAAGTAATTATTTTCATAGACATTGTCATAGTCATAGGCATTTAGACATTGCATAAATCTTTCAAAACTTGTTGTAGGTCTTAGACATTTGTAGATTGCTCACATAACGAATCTGAGGGCACAATATCATCCAGCAAGCAAGAAGGTGTAACGAAGGTCAACCATGGAAGATGGAGATTCTTGGTAATATTGTTTCTTGTATTTTCATTTCATTTCCATTGTACTTCGTTATTTCATTGGATTTTTATGTTATTTGATCTAACATGTTAACAATCTAATTTTCCATTGATTACACTTATTAATAGGTTAAAAGTGAAAAGAGGATTCATTTGTGCATTGGTGGTTTTAAAAATTGTGGAGTGAGAGAGCATCCTTGAGCATTTGAGAAAAATGGTGATCCCCTACGAGACTCATCAATTTGAGCGGGTGTGACGACATAACCACCCAGTGGAATACAGACCTCCAGTATGAATTTCATAAACTTATCTTATGAATTTTGAATCAATTTTCCCACATTTTTTATTTTTTATTTTTTAGTTTTCATTCTTTCGGTGAATACAAAATTTTCTGTGGCACATAGGTTAGATTCTTTAGCACATCTTCCTAGGGTTTTAGCGCATAGGCTAGATTTAGTGGCGCATTCATAGTCTGTAATGACACATCAATGTTTTAGTGCATAGACGGCCTATAATGGTGCATCAGAGTATTAGGTAGTGCATCCACTAGAAATGAAACATCAAATTGTAGTTTTAGCGCATATGAGGGATTCTCTAGCGCATTGGATTAAATGGCACATCAAAGAGATTCCACATTGCATCTGAGGAATTCTCTGGCACATTGAGTTAAATGGCACATTGACATACTATAGTAGTGTATCCAACCAATTTGGTGGTGCATCTTCCATTTTGGCGCAACGAAGCACTGTTATGGTGCATCTAAGTCAAAATTGAAGTTTTTTTTGTTTTTCTCCTTGAATTTGATGATGTTTAATCATGTCAACCAATGATTTATTTTTATGATAGATTCGATGATTTATTGATCTCATGATAGGTGAGATGCAATAATGATGACATTGTTTTGACCTCATGATAGGTGAGGATGAAAAATAGATGTTCGCGAGATTTGATGAAAATCTCACTAGAACTGATAGGATAAGTTATTGGTTGATGTTTGATTGCTTTGCTAATTTGATTGATTTATTGATGTGCTAATTGCGATGTTTTATAATGATAGGAGATGGATTTAGATAATCTTTAGTCCCAAGAGAGATTCCCACAGACGTGGGAGCTGATCCCACATATATCAGAGGTTGATACATATATCATTAAGCGATACAGATTATCTTCACTGCTTGACATGCCCCAAATTAGGATTAATAAGGGATTATTGACTACACTGGCAGAGAGGTAGCATAGCTACCACAACACTTTTCATGGCCACTGGAGAGATTACTGTGACATTAGAGGATGTCTATAGGATTTTTTGGATTCCTGTGATGGATGAAATTGTTACATATGACCACACCGAGTAGGGAGATATAGATCCCTTACTCCAAATATTCCATGATGACCATATTAGCGGGTATGAGATGCCTTGGTCGGAGATATTTGAGAGGTATGCCCCTTTTCCTTCCGTGCTTGTGGGATTTTCTAGTGGCTTCTTATGTCTCAACAAGAGGGAAAAGGGATTGTTCGTCGATTGGGGTTGAACACTAGAGTAGATGATTCCATTTGGGATCCATTTCACCTGGGGTTCATGCATGCTCACACAGTTATATCATGATTTGCATTAGGTATTTTAGCTCAGAGGAGCTGTTCTATTCGCTAATGTGACCTATTACAAACATGGGCTTGGGAGCATATAGTGGCGACACATCCAGAGACAAATAGATTTAGGCCATTTGGGAGACCCTACGTCTATGGTTATGCAAGCCCAATTGTCCAACATAAGCTAGGAAAATTGGGGTATTGGAGACATGTATTGGATGACCTAGATTATGTTACATGGTGACTATATGTAGATTGTGAGAAGTGGGTCAAGGATCATTTGGAGATGCCTTATTTTATCACAGCTAGGTATCTTATTGGATGAACATGCTACATTATCAAGAGATTCTTATTGATGAGGGTGCTCAAACAGTACGATAGAGTTCAGAGGATACCACAAGGATTGGCCATGTATGCGTAGAGAAAACATGATGCAACTGAGTGGGGGCCCACTTTATCTTACGATGCCTCATGTGATGAGTATCATAGACTACAAATGGTGATTTGGGATTACCATCCAGAGATCATTGGGGGATACTTGACTAAGAAGTACTCACAGTACTTTAGTAGGCATCCATTTATGAGGATCTCCAAGCTTGATGATCCAATTCTAGCATTAGAGGATGATGAGGACAAACCACCCAAATGGAGGAGGGGTAGAGGTGTTGGATATGAGGAGGAGGGAGATGGTGGGGATGGTGATGGAGGAGGCAGTGATGATTGTTGGGATGATGGTGGCGATGGTGGATGAAGTGGTGGTAGAGGGGGTGCCCATCCAGTACTAGATGTTAGAGTTCCTCGCAAGAGGCAATGCTTTGTGGTGGCAATACAATAGCGTGTATAGATATGGTTGACTTCCCAACAATAGTAGTAACATATTGCAACACTGCATGCTCAAGTCTAGATAGTTCAAAGACAACTGACATAGGTTCAGGGGTAGTTGCAGGCACAAACAAAGTTACTGTCACAAGTACAGGCACAACTCTCCTAGGCCCAGGGAAAAATATAGACTTTGACAGTTGAGAGGGATGCTGCTAGGAAACAACTTGCACAGGTGGAGGGCCAGGGACAGGTGTAGGGTCAGGTTGTTGTGTCGACTACATTGAGACAATGGGTAGAGTAGGCAAAGACTATTACTGAGAGACTACAACATGCTGCGATGGCTGTTGGGACTTCAGATTATTTCAGGGAGATACACTGCACTTCTTAGGAGGCCAAGTTCTATAGAGGTCAGGGTATGTGCAAGATCATGATGGGCCAAAAAGTGGCAATATTATGGGTATTTGTAGGGTATGTGGCTAACAACTTTTTTTTACCCAAAATTGATGAAATGAAAAGGGTTTTTAGAGGAGATTCTCAACTTTCCACCAATATAAATTATGCTTTAATTTGAATTTAATAAATAATTATTATTCATTTTCTATTAGAATTATGACTAAAGTCTTGATCAATAGGCTGATCAAAAAACATCTATAACTTTCAAATGGTATCACATTTTTTGAATCTGAAACATGTGTCATATTATATGCTTCACATACTATAGGATTAAAAAAAAATAAATCAATTTCATGAATTTCTGACCAAGTTAAGGTGGTCAAACATACGAGTTTTTTATATTTTTTAAAAGTTGTAATAAAAAAATCATACTTAATTATTTACTTAGAAAAAAATTAGAATATGCATCACATCGGGAAATGAGTCCCCTACTTATATATAAAATCTTATAAAAAAATATTATCATTTTATTATGGTTAGGGTGGTTAGACAGACACCTACTTATTTTTTCCCTAAAATTTAAGTACTACTGCATTGAAATTTCAAATTTTCACCAAATATATTTTATTTATTTTTAAATAAACCTAGTAGTTTAGAAACTACATTCAATTTTCTATAGATTCTATTCTTATATATTTTTGAAATAATAAAGATAAATTATTCAAATTTTTACATCAAGTTTCCTAACACTGATTTTCTTGAATTTTTTGCCACTTAAGGGCCTGTTTTTTCCATGATGATCCTGCACATACTCGTCAGTATCATGAGTTGGTCCCTCTAGAGCAGCGAGAGAGCTTTGCTCAGTCTCAATCTGGAAGGTCATAGTCGCAGACCATTAGTGTGGGCATTACATAGTCATTTCCTAGAGATCAGAGAGATCCTAGTGTGGGTCCGTCATGTGCAGGGGGAGGTACTAGTCCAGGGATGCCAACACCATCTGGGGGGAGCACTACATAGCTTTGACACTTGATGTTTTATTGTGATCTGGACATGTATACATTGCTACTTAATGAGTTACTACCATTTTTGATGATGTATCTCTTCATTTTCTAATATCCTTGTACACTTCACATTATTTGGATATATATATATATATATGCAGCGATGATGATGATTGACCTATGAGCTTATGTATTGATCATGATGGATGCATTTAATTTCCTATTATGTATGCTATGTGATGTTTTATATGATGGTGATATGATATGTCATGGATCCAACATGTGTTATGATCCTATGATGCTTTTATGAATGATGTCTATATGCCCTATGTGATGAATCTAATTATGTGAATGGAATGTGCTCAATGCTATGTTTTTATACTTTTCTGATGCAAATATGTATGATGCAATAGATGAAATAGATGTGTGAGATGGATGAATGGAAATGTTCATTGTGGATATTTTGTGATACACATGGATGGAAATGATATTATCAATGCTTTGTTTTTATATTTTTCACAATGCAAATATATATGACCTAATTTAAAATGAATGAAAAAATGATATGATAATGCTTTGTTTATTTATTTATTTTTCATGATGCAAATAGATGATCTAATAACTAGATGAATGATGAAATGATATGGGAATGTATGAATGCTGTCCTAATGCTTATGTGACTAAAATGTGAATGATATTTTTGGTAATGTCAAATGTACTCAATTTGTTAATGATAGAAATAACATCACTTGTAATATTGTACTAGCCTTGGAGAAATCTCTAAATACCACTGCAACATCTAATATGAACGCAGCCTAAACATGCAAACTTAATAATGTAATGTTTTCATCCTAGTAACTAATTTATTGTGCTTGGTATCATCATTAAGCTTTTAAAATGTTGAAAGTGAGTACAAACATCAATGATATAATTAGACCATGATGACCTAAGTACTACTTTCATGATGTTTGATAGTGCAAGTTAACACATGAATCTAGGTATAATTGGACCGAGATGACCTGAGCATTTCTTGTGTAAACAGACAAGAGTTAACCATTTTCCTATGTGAATCCATAATTTCATTAGTGATACTTTGTAGAGAACATCCCACAACTATTCACATAGTATTAATGACCAACTCACAATCATTAGACAAAGAAAAATATCATTCTCGATCATACCTTCTCTAGTTCTTGACATCCTTGAGTTGCTCCTGAGAAACGATAACAACAATCACAATGCAAATAGTTTGAACATTTGTGTTAAAGTGATAAAACTATGATGAGTATCACCACCAAATGAATTTTTTTTGATTGATCTTGTTGTTGTTGGTTCAGATGGTTTGTTTCAGTGATTCTGATTGATGTTCAAAGTTGTAGCTTGCTTGATTGTTGTGTTTTTACTGCATTTCCATATTGTTGTTTATCTATCATTTTTAAGCTCAAAGATTGATTTCCCCTAGTAAGTTTAGGAATTTCCCCCTAGTGAAAACTAAGCAATTTTATTATGGATATGTAAAATGATCAACAATCCAAATTGAGACATGTCCAACACAACAGAATATGCACATGAGGCTGAAATGAAAGATGTAGATAGTGATAGCAAAGAACCAATGTGGTCAACACACGTTCCAATAGAGGAAGAAGCCAACCTGTCACAAATAGCACCTGTTGCCAGGTTTTCACAAGCTTATTACACTTTTTTTTTCAAATTTTATGATTTTTTGTATTTTTCTCTTTTTTCTTTTTTTTAAAAAATTATTTATTTATTTTGATTTTTTGTATTTTTTGTATTTTTTGATTTTTTTGTTGTCACCACGATGCCTATTTGCCAGGTTTTCACCAAGGAAACCATTTTTTTAGGACATTTTCTGATGTTTTTGGATTTTTTAGGACTTTTACCAATGTAGTAGATGAATCACGTGTAGAATTTCTTGAGATAGAGACTATTCATGGGATCTTCGAATAGGTATCCTTTTGGAGTGGATAACTGGTATGCTCCTGATCCATAGACTAACACAATGACAAAGGGGCCCAACCAATTTGATTCAAACTTTCCTTTCTTCTTCCTATCTTGTTGGTTGTGTGGGTTCTCCTTCAATACCAGGTCACCAACTTGAAATGTTTTTGGTTTGACTTTATGATTGTAACTTTTGGACATCTATTGTTGGTATGCTTTCAAGTGGTTCACTACATTTTGGCATCATTCATCCAATAGTTCCAGCTCCTGCAATCTGGTTGCCTGATAGTCCTCATCAGAGATGATACCCTTCAATGAAACCCAAAGTGATGGTAATTCAACTTCAATGGGTACAATTCCCTCATATCCATACACCAGAGCGTATGGTGTGGCTCCTATTGGTGTGTGAATACTAGTACAATACTCCCATAGAGTAGGGTTTAACTGGATGTGTTAATCGCATCCAACATCATTGATTATTTTCTTCAAGATTTTTAGAATGGTTTTGTTGGAAGCCTCTTCTTGATCATTTCCTTCAGGAAAGTATGGTGTAGAGAAGCGATGCTGAATGTTGAACTTCTCACACAATTCTTGCATGTCTTGATTTTTGAACAGTCTTCCATTATCAGTGACAATGGATTAAGGGATGTCGTATTGATAGATGATGTAATTGAGGATGAATG
The DNA here is from genome assembly GCA_007258455.2 of Sequoia sempervirens. NCBI lineage: Eukaryota > Viridiplantae > Streptophyta > Pinopsida > Cupressales > Cupressaceae > Sequoia > Sequoia sempervirens. Next base: position 18,748,476 of record VDFB02358134.1, on the reverse strand, counting down.
ATGAAATTTTCTTTCCTGTGATGGTGATTAGAGGAACAACTTCAATCCACTTTGTAAAGTATTATGTAGTTGTGATGATAAACTTGTGTCCATTGGATGAAGATGGATGGATTTTACCAACAAGATCTAGTCCCCACTGACAAAAGGCTCATGTTGATACAAACAGTTGAAGTTCTTGCACTGGTGCGTGGATGAGGTTACCATGAATCTGACACTTTTGGCATTTCTTGACGAATTGGAAAGACTTATTCTCCATGTTTGGCCAGTAATATCCTATACAAAGGAGTTTCTTGGCTAAGGTTAAACTACTTGAATGAGTTCCACAAGCACCCTCATGAACTTCCTATAAATCTATTTTAGACTCATCATGTTCCAGACATCAGAGGAGACTTCCATCAAGACCTCATTGATATATTACATCTACAATAAGAGTATTTCAGGTGGCTCAGCAAATGAATTCTTTTTTTTAATTTCTAGATAGGTTAATTAGAAGGGTGTTATCTTTTAGGTAGGTATAAATTTCAACATAGATTGAGGCATTGGTATCAACTAGGTGACATATAACTTGGGACTCAGTATTGTCATAAGCAGGGGAGAACAATTGTTCCACCAAGAACTCATAATGATTTCTCTTCTCTGGAATTTGTAACAAGGAAGCAATAGTGGCCATGATGTCAACAACTTTATTGTCCACTCTTGAAATCTATTCAAATTTTATATCCATAAAATATTTCTTAAAATCATCAATTTTTTTTTTTTAGGGCATCAATTTGTCATCCTTTGTTTGATAATCATGATTGACCTGGTTAATGACCAACTGAGAATCTCCATATACTTGCAATTTTGTAATTTTCCATTCTATAGTTGTTTTAATGATGATTAATGCTTCATACTCTTCCATGTTATTGGTAGAAGGGAACATCAATCTATATGATTTCAGTATGGTATGTCCTTGTGGAGTGAAAAATAGGATTCTTGTTCCTAATCCATTTTGGGTCTATGATACATCAAACTATAATGTCCATTATTTTGCAGCCAAGGTAAGGACATCAACATATGGAAATTCAATGTACAAAGGATGATCATCTGGTAGAGGTACTTTAGCTAACTGATCAATGATTTATTGTCATTTTATTGCTTTCCTATCCACATATTGGATGTTAAATTCACTGAGTATCATAACCCACTTGTCCAGTCTTCTAATTAGGTTAGCTTTGTTGAGGAGGTATTTTAGTGGATCTATTTTGGCTATTAACTTGATGGTGTGAGTTAGAATGTAGTGTCATAGCTGTTGGGTGGCGAACACTACTGCCAAGTAAGCCTTTTCAATGGATGTATAATTGATCTCATAGCCATTTAGCATCCCACTAAGGTAGTAAATTTCCCTCTCTTTTCCTGTTGAATCCTCTTATGCTAATAGGGCTCCCAATGATACCTTAGTTGTTCCAATGTATAACAAGAGTGGTTTTCCTTCTGTTGGTGGTACTAAGACAAGTGGACTTATTAGGTATTTTTTCAATTGGCTGAAGTCTCCTTCACATTTCTCATCCCATCAGAAAGAAACTTTTTTTTGTAGGAAGGGAGTAAAAGGATGGGTCTTGTCTTCCAGTTGTGAAATAAATCTTTGGATTGATTGGAATATTCCTTACAGAGATCGTAACTGATTGATGTTTATGGGTGGTGGCATTTCCATGATAGCTTTAACTTTTGTTGGGTCTACCTCAATGCCTTTTTCTAAAACTATGTATCTTGGGAGTTTGGTTGATGTCACCCCAAACACATATTTCTTTGGATTCAGTCATACATTGAATTTCTCCAGTCTAGTGAAGATTTTTTCTAAGATATATTTGTGTCCCTCTTAGGTATATGATTTAGCTAATAGATCGTCCACATAGTCTTCCATGAAAGTATGCATCATATCATGAAAAATTGTTGTCATGGAATGCTAATAAGTATTTCTTGCATTCTTCAATCTAAATGGCATGACTTTCCAACATAATTTTCCCCATGGAAATGTAAAGGTTCTCTTATCTTGATCCTCTAGAGCTATCTTGATTTGATTATAACCAAAAAAAGCCTCCATAAGTGACAACATGCCATGTCCTACCGTTAAGTCCACTATGATGTCTATGTTAGGTAGAGGAAAATCATCTTTGGGACAAGCCTTATCGAGATCTCAGAAATACATGCAAATACGAATGTTGTTATCAAGCTTTGAGATTGGTACGATATTGGATATCCACTTGGCATAGTCAATGGGTCTGATGAATCTTGCATCTAACAACGTCTTTAGGTCTACTTTTACCAATAGGGAAATATGTGGATGCATTTTCCTTAGTTTCTGCTTGACTGGTTTTACTCATGGTGGTAAGGAGAGATGATACATGATGAGTTCTAGATCAATCCCTAACATGTCAGCATATGACCAAGCAAAGTTGACTTTTTTTTTGTGAAAAATTTGGGGAAGCTTATTTTTTCTTGGTTTGTCAAAGATGTCGCTAGATGTAGGGTGATCCCACAATAGTTGTTTACAATTTTTGGCCAAACTACACACTGAAATAATTTTTTTAACTAAATCTTCACTTTCGGGCCCCTATAGTGGCTAAACCGTGAGGAATTTGAAGATGATGCAAACTAGAGTTTCATGAAATTTTTTCTGTAGATTCTAAATATAGTTTTAAAAAAAAATTTGGTATCAAATTGTAGTTCTTTTTCCATCTCCCTCAAAAATAAGTTTTTTTTTAGAAAACAACATTTTGAAAAGTTGGGCTCACTGTATAACGCATAAATTTTTTTCTATGAAGGATAAAATTTGATTTCTTTTGAATTTAGATTTCTAACTCTGATATCTAGTGCTTCCACTTGGTTCGATATATTTTTATTGAATATTATTTCTTTAGTCAAGTTTCAAAGTCAAACCAATTACAATTCAGGCAAAGCGCGATCGTATAACGCATAACTTTTTTTGTACATGTATTGAAATTAATTTTTTTTTTGTTGGATCAAGGACTTCAATATCTGGTGCACTTATATTTTTCAATTAATTTTTGATGATCTGCTATTTTTCTACATGCACAAAATAGATAGCTTGATTTTCAGAGAAAACCCTACATTCACAAGAAATAAAAAATAAATATAATAATAAAAATAAATTTATTTAAAATTATACTTTTTGGGAAGCTTATAATAAGGACTACATACTTACAAAAAATAAATTTTAAATGAATTCATTTGATCCCCCAAAAGGTAAATAAAAATTGGTTTTTTATTAGCATTTTGATAGGTGTAATGAGACTCCATTATAGGTATGGTTTAGAACTAGCGGGGTTCTATCCAAGGGGGTTTGATCTAAGGTAGTTTGATCAAACCCTCTTCAATTGGAATGCTTTAAATGGAACCTTTTAAGGTTTAAATCATTATATTTTCTAAAAATATGTGATTTAAGTGAAAATCAAAATCTCCCAAAAATTGTAAACCAACTTTGTCGAATCACCCTCACATATAGTCTTCACCGTCTCTTCATTGCCGATATTGACAGACTGTGTGGGTTCAATCAATATCTTTGATATTTCCTGAAAGTGCTCTAGGAGAGTATCAAACCTTCTATTATTTGAGACCTTAGAGAGGTTTTCACTATTGGATGCGCTCTTTGTTTTTACTTTTTTTGGATCTAATACTACTATTGAATGGTTTTCACCATCAGATCTATTTCTTGTATTATTCATTTTGCAGCTGGAAGATTTGATACTCCCCTGTTTGGAAGCTTCGTTACGATGTTCAATAGTGGAATCTATTTTAGGATTGTTGGCATAGAGGAAATTAACAATGGCATCATTTTTTTAAAATGTAGGGATATCAAATGGTTCAGTTTAGTCCCACTCTATGAGTTCAGGATGTACTAGCATGGGTAAGAAGTCACCAAACTAGTTAAGGTCAGAGATGGTAAGAGTCCTGATGGTGGTATCTTTGATTTTTCCAATAGAAAAATTGAGGTCTATAAGGTAACTTTCCTCAGAATTATCAGTTTCACTCTGAGTCAAATCATCTTCGCTGGAATCATCAATGTGTTGTGATCATAATTCAAGCAGTCTAGAACCTATACCTTGTCCCTCCTCAAGTAGGGGTGCATACTTGTGCACCACATCAATTTCCTTGTCATGAAAAGACTATTCTAATAGTGAATCCCGCTCAAATTCATTAGAATCAGTTTCATGATTATCACTAGCTTGTAACTACAAGATTCTTTCAACCACCCTATCAGTCATCTCTTATTTTGTCTCCTCTTTATAATACGGCACAGTCTTGTCTTTTGGATTGATTAAGAGGGGTTGAATTGGTTCTACAATTCCTTCTTTTCTTTTTCCTATAGGGCCTTTTCGCTCATATCCCATCTTTTTCAAGATAGTGAAGCCTTTTTCATATTATGTTGTTTGTACATTTGCAGTTGTTGCTTGAGATTCTTCTTCATCCTTATAAAGCCAGTTTAGAACATCTTTCTCTTCTACTTCATCAACCCTAGTGCTTGATTTTACAAACTGACCATCAAAGAGAGTAATTGGTTGTGATGTCTGTTGTGTTGATGTTGAAGGTTGCCCATATGACTTTGGGGAAGAGAATTGTGAAAGACATAGGGATCGTTAAATGAAATATTCACCAATACCTTTATCTTTGACTTGGAATTTTTTCTCAAATTGTTTCGACAGAGCATTTAATTGGGCTTCATGATTTGAGGATGTGGTAGGAGCAACTTCTTTCTTCTCAGATTATTTAGACATGGAACGGGATTGACCTTCATGATTTGAGGAAATGACTGATAGTTTGGATGAGGAACTTGATTGGCTTTGATCATTGGAAGGGATTGAAGTGGAAGCTTCTCTGTTATGAGGCACAAAGATATATTGGATAGGTTTTATGGTGTTGCAATACTGAGGGCTATTTGAATAGGCCGAAATGGTGATTTCTTTGCCACCACAAGGGAATTTCAAGCATTGGTGGTATGTTTACGGGACCACTTGCATTTCATGGATCCATGGGCGACCAAGTAGTATGTTGTAGGTCAAATCCTTGTCTAAGAATTTACAGATTACATCTTTCTAAATTAGTCCTACCTGAATAGGTAAGACAATCAATCCCTATGAAGATCTTTCCTCATCATCATATGATTTTATTGTAATCTTTTTCTTTGAATCAATTAGATTCTTAGAGAATCCCAAGGCATGAACGAGCTTTAAAGTACATATATTCAAGTTGACTCCTCTATCTATTAGGATGTGTTTGACACGATGTTTATGAAAGAGGACTTTGACATGGAGAGCAAAATTCTGGGGATGAGAAATAGATGCGTCATCATTTTCTGAGAAGGATAAGCAATGTGGCGCAGTAAAATGTCCCATGGCTTCGAATTTACAAACTTCCAAAATTGTTGGTACTGTTGTGTCCACTAGGGATTTTTCCAAAATATCTTTGCGGATGGGTGAAATCTTAAGCAATTCCAATATCGATATTTGTGCAGGGATCTTTTGTAACTGGTCCATTATGTTGTATTGATTAAATGAGGCAATAGGTGTTTTAGATGAACTTCCTTTTAAGACATATTTGGCTTGTGCTGTTGTGGTTGCATTCATTGGTATGCTATCTTTTTCCCATTGGTTTTAATGACATTGAATTGAGTATCAATTGCAGCTATATCTAGTTTGATGTCATTAATTTTATTTTCAAGGATAAGGATGTCTTGTTCTTGTTCAATGGGAGTGTCATAGAATGGATTATTGGCTGCAATAATGTCTTGATTGTCATTGGTTTCAATGGTATTCATTTGATCCTCTGTTACTAAGATATGATTTATGATAGTATCATGGACATAGTTTACACTCTTTCCCTTGATGTTTTTAGTAGAGAACTCACATTTTTCATAATTCGGTAAAGGATTTTTAAATGCTCCATAATTGACATCTGTTTGGGGTCACTTTATTTGTATGACCTTGTCATCTATTAAATCTTGTATCTTATGTTTCAATTGCATGCAACTATTTATTTCATGGCCTTTGCACCAATGAAATTCACAGTAATACTCATTAATCCACCATGACAATTTTACTTTTGGTTCAAATCCTCGACTATCAAGTAGTGTTATGAGGTTATTTTCAAGAAGTTCCCTCAATGCAAATTCGTGTGATTGACCCAAAGGTGTAAATTTTATATGGTTTGATTGTTTTTGATAGGGTGGAGGTTTGGACATGGTATTAATTTGATTACGTTTGTTTTGATTATTGGGTTGGTTGAAATTTTGATTAGTGCCTTGATTGATGTTTTGATCGGTCTTGGTTGTGGTTCCCAATAGATTAAAGACCGGTTTAGCATTATGTATTTTGGTGGCACAATCATTAGCATTCTTGTTCCTTGTCCAAAATTTGGGTTTCTCATTGTTGTGATGGTTGGAAGAGCTAGCATTGTTTAATCCTTCATTGTGAATTTTCAGTACCCATCTTTTGACTAAAGCTTCTTCAATTTTGACACCATTTTCTACCATCTTCTCAAAGCTAGGGGGACATTGTAATTGTAGCCTATAACTCATTTCACTATTAAGGTTATCAATAAAAATCTCCATCTTTTCTTGTTTGGGTATGGGATGAGCGTATCAAGCAAATAACCTTCTCCACTTTTGTAAGAATATGAGAAAAGATTCTGCTTGTTTCTATTTGGTATTACAAAGAGGGTTTGTGCAAGATCATGATGGGCCAAAAAGTTGCAATATGATGGGTATGTGGCTGACGACTATTTTTTTACCCAAAATTGATGAAACGAAAAGGGTTTTTAAAGGAGATTCTTAGCTTTCCACTGATATAAAGTATGCCTTACTTTGAATTTAATAAGTAATTATTATTAATTTTCTAATCAAATTATGACTAAAGTCCTGATTGATAGGATCATTGAAAAACATCTATAGCTTTCAAATAGTATCACATATTTTGAATCTAAAACATACATCACATTCTATGCTTCACATACTATAGGATTAAAAGAATAAAAATTCAATTTCATGAAGTTTTGACTAAGTTAAGGTGGTTAGACATACGCATTTTTATATATTTTTAAAAGTTGTAATAAAAAATTAATAATTAATTATTTACTTGGAAAAAAATTACAAAAAATATGCATTACATCGAGGCATGAGTCCTTATATCTAAAATATTATAAAAAATATATTCATTTTATTGTGGTTAGGGTGGTCAAACAAACACCTACTTCTTATTTTTTCCCTGAAATTTAAGTACCACTACATTGAAATTTCAAATTTTCACCATATAGATTTTTTTTTAAAACAAAACTAGAGTAGTTTAGAAACTGCATTCGATTTGCTACAAATTCTATTCTTACATATTTTTGAAATAATATAGATAACTTATTCAAATTTTTACATCAAGTTTCCTAACTCTGATTTTTCTAAATTTTTTGCCACTTAAGGGCCTACTCTTTCCATGATGATCTTGCACATACCCAAGATCCCTCATGGTTATCTCATGTGCAATGTTATATGAATATCAAGAGTGATAAATTTGTTGACAAGTTCTTCATAGGATTTTATGCCTGGTTGTAGTTTCAAAAACCATTCCATATAATGGCCTCCCAAGCTGCAAGGAAAAAGTTTCATCAAGTATGTTCCTCATGAGAAAAATCAAGACTCATGGTTTGAAACTCTCTCACATGATCTATGGGGTTAGATTTTCCATTGTATTTTTCATATTTTGGGAGGTCATGATTTGGGGGAAATAGTATCATGTTTAAATTTCTATCAAAGGGGTAGGGAAAAATATCTTGCAACAAGTATCTTTTGGTAGTTCATCCTTGCATGTCCTGCAATTGTTGTTGAAGGTTCTTCATTTGATGTGTTAGGGACGCCATTTGATCTATATTTGGTGTTTCAATTTAAGTTTTTTTTGGGGTTCCCTTCAATTTATTGACATCAAAATCACTTGGTAATTTAACCCCTTGGTTTTCTACCATTAGAAAGTATTTTTCTCCATCCTTTTCAAAAATTCTTTCTAGGAATTTGTGAAATTTGGGATCTTGGTTTGCTTGTTTTATTTCCTCCTCTATTATTTCTTCTATCTCATTTTGAGGAATTTTTTGAAAGGGATTTTCTTCTGGTTCACCCATGATATTTTGAGTTTCAAGTTCCTTATCTTTAAGTTTTTTCTTTTGGGGCCTTGTTAAAATGGGCATGCAAGTGATGAAGGTTGTAACGCCCCGCCACGCAACCCCAAAGGAATTAAGTAAAATGCAACCAATTTTTTTTTTATAGAAGAGAGTAGTAAATAACATAACATAATCATTAATCAAATTGCATCACTTAATCCTTTGAGGAACACGAGGCTGTTACTTAAAATAACAATTACCTAACTATTACATGACCCATAAATTCATCCATTCATAACTGTAATTACATCAGTAACAACAATAGAAAACATGATAGAATAATATCCAATACTATAACATCATTATAAATCTCTTCATAATCAAGTTACAAATAAAGTACATTGCATCATCATAAGATTACATTACAATAGCACCATGTGCAAAAATATACAAGAATTTCCCAACTAGGTGGAAATGATACATCAATGAAAGAATCACATAAATACATAAATCTGGAACCCACGAACAAGAATCCACTGAAACTGCAACTCAGCACCGTAAAATGAACCTGCATAAAAAAAGAGAGAATCCCAACGGGGTGCGGAACACGATCCACCCGACCACCCCCGTGCTAGGAGTTGCAAGGAAGAGGTTCCCGACCAAGACCAACAAGACAAAGACTCACAACCAACTAAATGAAATCACACAATAAATAAAAGCATTCAAATTCGAACAACAACAAAAACCATCAATACAAAGCAAGTGACCAATTCCAGAGGATTTCCAAAAGACATCATAAATATGAATGTTAGAGGAGAGTGTCATCGCATGGCTTAACATGGATTCTGTAGACTACCTATCGCAAGGTGCCGCCTCCATCTACTGACGGATTATCCAGACAACCAAGCACTAGGAGCCGCCTCCATCTATGGTTATCCAGACTACCTATTTCAAGGAGCTGCTCCATAGGGTTGCTCATGTGGATCCGTTACCCCTCGCGAAGACAAGGCAACGAACATGCCAACCATGGCCTTCTCAATCCCCTTTAGCCTGTGGTAGCACTAAAACGCGGATGAGGCAACAATTATCTTTTTAGTGTGTTACTACCCATTCCCTAGTTAATTATTTAAATTATCACTTATTAAGTTCACTCTAACGAGGGCTATCCTGTCGCCCCTTTGTGTGCCGACCACCCACTTAGAGCCACTCCCTCTAGACACTCAATCACAAAACAATATCATCAAAGGTTGTACCATAAAAAAAACTGAAACAAATAATAATCAAGGTGAAGCATGACCATCTCACCCACCACAAGAAAACTCATTCATAGATTGGCATAATCCAAATGTACAACTGATCCAATGGCATCACAGAATCAAATTTAAAATGAAACAAGAGTGCCACACTATCCCACCTCTGGAATCACTCAGGTTCCTAACAAGAACGTTAAACATCTAGGTTTCCCATACAAAGGAAAATCCCCATCACTCATGACATAATATAGCACAAAAGAATCATTACGATTACTACCACAAAACACGTCTCAATCATGGAAAAATAAAATCCTTATCAACATATAATACAACAACACAACGTTCCATTACAATTGCTAACATTCAAAATTATCTCTACCTTTTCCGTTACTCACGCTTTTACGAAATACTACAAACAATTGCATCTTTTAAGTAATATAATTAAATATAAACTTAACTCCTTATCTTACTAACAACTACTAATATTTGATTATTACATTCCATATACAAGCGCACACACATATATAGCTATAAATACTAACATTAGTAACACTATTAATATTAACCCTTACCTATATATTCATATGAATAGATAAAATTAAATATATAAAGATCTTATAAAATACAAAGAGTTTGATCTAATCTGATTAGATATAACATGAGGCAAATACCAAATTTACACATAAAAGGGTGCACTCAAATACTATGAGCCAATCACATACCACAAAATGCGAACTCGGGTCACTAAGTAATGCCGTACTCAGATTCATATGTATATATTTTTTTTTATTGATATTATTTTCTTGAAATGAAAGCAGATTTAGGGAAAACCATAACAAATGGACGTGGAATAAACAGTTGCTTAAAAAGAAAATAGGCGAATGCCCCAAAAGCTGAGAATAAAGCGCATGCCAACAGAATAATGAAGGACGCAATAAACAGCGAAACTTAATGGATGGTCCGGTAACGCATAGCGACCGAGGTGAACAAACACACAGGATTACAAATTTGGGCAACAAATGAAGAAAAATGTTAACATCAAAAGCTTTTCGCTGTGAGCAAAATCCGGCCAAACAAGTAATCAAAGGAACATGGTGTGAAGAAAAAAAAAACAAGAATTTATTCATTCAGTAAAGAATTACATCCATAAAGCTACGCTACATGGCGAGCACAAAAATAAAAGGGCGCGGAAAAATAGTTGCCAGATGTTATCAATCGCATCCCCATAACCTATGAACTCAAAGTGATGAAAGGCTAACCAAGGAAGCATTTACACTGCGAACATGTTACAGAAAATGAAGGCAACCGCCACTGTACACGACACAAGGGAAAGAACAAGGAAGTTTCTGTGCGCCACCGCTGGAAATGGAGATTAAATTTTCTACGAAACACCCTGCTGCACGGGAGAACACCACTCTAGTTCTAGGTAGACTGGGCGATACCACTATCACCAGCCGCACCGTTCACCATCACTCAGGAATCTACTACGAGCCAAAGACATAGGGAGCGAGAAACAATGCCCACACACTGATTAAAATGAATACTACGGGTTGCAATAATATAAATAATATGTGAATTTCATAATCACACGACTTGGAAAATTCCCACTACGGATTCCTGTATGCATTCATTACGGAGCAAAAGGGAATAGATTATATATATATATCAATATTTTGTGTACTATGCTGGCGTGGGGGCGCTACATTCCAGAAGACCACATAGCCGAAGTCCAACAATGGAAAATTTCACGAATTACGAACACAGACATTTCCTTTCACTAAATATAAAGGAACAAATTAAATACAAAATCCCTATATCAAGCTATAACTATTTATCTAAAGAATTTCATACCATAAAATAAATAATAAAATACGCAGTATTGAAACCCAGTCATTCGTACATGGTAAAAATAAAAAAAAACTACCCAATCCACACAAATTTTAAAGTCATTTTCCAGAAGTTTGAGAGAATTAAACCTATGAAAATATATTTTCCAACCAAATGGTAAAGCCCCATTTTCACCCTGATCCCCGGTATTGATCAAATAATGGTTTTGAGCAAATAATATTCAAGTTCTGGTTGGAAAAACAATAAATCTTTTTTGTCAACCACAGATTCCAAATAACTTGTGTTACATAAAATTGGACAACATTGCTCCTAAGTTTAATGGAAAATTGGCAATATTTCAACAGACAGAAAATTTAATTACAAAAATTCAGATTAATTTTCATCAAATAATACAGCCAACTAATGTAAGACAAACCAAAAGCATAATCCACTAGAACGAAATTTTGAAAGAACCTGGCGTCCTACGGCTGTAGAAGAATTCCAAATCCGGATGCTTAACTCCCCCTTTCAACCTTGATCCCTTCCTGTAGCTTTCTTCCTATTTTCCCCAAAAAAGAATTCCCGAGAATCCTCCCCCAGAAAATCTCCAGACCAATTTCCCCCTCGCCCGTAAAAAGGGATTTCCCCAAGGGAATAATTGATTTCATTCTCGAATAACTCCCTCAATTTTCCCCCATTTTAATTAGTTACCATTATTATGATTTATTTATTTAATTTTAACAATAATTTCTTTTATTTTAAAATTACTTCCACTTAACTCTAGATTTTAATTAAAACAACCTTTATTGATAAATAAAATATAATTAAAATATAATTAAACCTCAAAATAACTTAAATTTAATCTTTTAATTCTTAAATAATTAATTCAACTATTACCAGCATGATTAAATTAAATAACTCAAAACAATCGAAATATTGAGACAAGAATCGTATCAACACATGACTCAAAAATCTCATACGAAATGACGGACTTGGGTCAGGATACTCTTCCTTACAACTCCTTTTTAAGCACATCATACCCATTGGGTTTAATTTGTGCTCACCCTGTCCTGCCAAAGCAGGTGGAGTCGAGACTTTTAATCCTGCAATCCCTGCAAACAGATAAACATCAAATAACATATAATATCCATGGGAAACACATGGTGAAAGGAAATAGCAGGGTAATAGGGCACTCGCAAGCGAGTGGTGCTACTCCGTCCTTCCACCTTAAAATACTGAACATGTCATCGTCCACATAATATCCTTAACGCATATAAATTTAAGAACTATCATTGCATAATAAATCAAATCATCAACGTATAATATATCGTCAATTGCTACACACATAACACCAAGGGCAGTAAGCAAATCAACTCAGAAACCACACATGATCAAATATAAAACCACTACACAGAGTATCACAGAGTGTCCACAATAAAAGTATCAAAAGTATCTAATGAATCAATCAACATGGGAGTACTACATCCTCCCCCCCTAGAACATGGCTTACTCCTGGAAGCCAAAGAACAAATAAGGGTAAGCCTCTCTAATGAGAGATGCATCCTCCCAAGTCGCCGAGGTTTCATCATTTGGATGCCATTGGACCCGCACCTGCTCAATATCTCTGCCCCTGAGGGCGAGACTCCGATGCTGAAGCATGGCCACGGGCTCTAGAGCTATTTTCCCGTCCTTGACCCACAAAGCATTCCAATCTAGCACATGAGTAACATCAGGAAAATATGGTCTCAAAACAGAAACATGGAAAACATCATGAATCCGCGACAGGCTAGGTGGCAAGGCTAGGCGGTAGGCAACAGGTCCGATTCTCTCTAACACCTCAAAAGGCCCAACGAAATGGGGTGCCAACTTAGAACCCTTTCCATAACGGATAGGAATCTTCCATGGGTGCACCCGAAGAAACACACGATCCCCAACTGCAAACTGCTGATCAACATGATGAGCATCTACATACTTTTTCTCCCTATCCTGAGCTGCAATAAGATGCTCTCTAATACGAGCCACCTGCTGCTCCATATCTCGAAGCATGTCAAGTACAAGAAGAACCTTGTCCTCTAACTGATCCCAACTCAAAGGGATAGGGCAGGGACGACCATACAAGGCCTGAAAAGGTGCCATGCCAATGGAGCTATGATAACCATTATTATAGGCAAACTCAACCAAATGCAAATACTCCTCCCAATGAGATTGCTGATCCATGACGTACATTCGGAGCATGTCCTCCAACACCTGATTAACTCTCTCAGTCTGACCATCAGTCTCAGGATGATAGGCGGAGCTTAAATTCAACTGAGTCCCTAGAGACCGCTGCAAGGAAGTCCATAGTGCCGATGTAAATACTGGATCTCTGTCAGATATGATCCTCCATGGTATACCATGTAATCGAACTATATCCTCCATAAAAATCTTTGCTACTACAGATGCAGTATAAAATGATCTAATAGGGGAGAAATAAGCTACTTTAGTTAACCTGTCCACAGTGACCATGATCGCATCATGCCGTCTAGAAGACATGGGCAAACCAACAATAAAATCCATAGATATGATATCCCATTTCCACTCGGGAACAAGATTAGGCTGTAGTAATCTTGCCGGATGATGATGTTTTGCCTTAACCCTCTGGCACTCCAGACATCTAGCTATGAAATCAGTGATATCCCGCTTCATTCCTGACCAAAAATATAATGAACGCAAATCCGCATACATCTTCTTAACTCTCGGATGTGTCGAATAAGGTTCCCTATGGGCTTCAGTCAAAATTAGAGTACGAAGACCCTCTGCAGGAGGTACATACATACATCCTGAATATCACAAAACACCATCAGAATCCAAAGAGTACCCAGCAAATTTTCCTTCGAGAGACCGACCTGACTCGATCTCAGACTTCACCTCAGAATACCAACTGTCTGAAGGGAGAGCATTGAGAATTTGACTCTTCAAATCAATACCAAGAGTCATAGCAGAAATCTCATGCCTACGCCTGCTCAAAGAATCAGCTACCACATTCTCCTTACCCTGGATATATTTAACTTTGAAATCATACTCGCACAAAAATTCCATCCATCTCCTCTGTCTAGCATTCAGATTTAGCTGCGTAAATATGTATTGTAAACTGCGATGATCCGTATGCAACTCGAATTGATGCCCTAAGAGAAAATGTCTCCATCTAACCAGAGCATGAACCACCGCGGTCAACTCAAGATCATGTGTAGGATAGTTCAATTCATGATCCTTAAGTTTCTGGGATTCGTATGCAATCACACGCCCTTCCTACATTAAGACGGCCCCTAGGCCTTCCAAGGAGGCATTAGTACACACCACAAACTCTCCTGCAGGATCTAGTACTGCCAAAATAGGTGCACTAGTCAGTTTCTCCTTATGAGTCTGAAAAGCCTATTGACACTTGTCCGACCACAAAAATTTATTCCCTTTTCTCTGGAGAGAAGTAATAGGATGCGCAATCCTAGAAAATCCCTGAACAAACCACCGGTAATAACCTACAAGCCCCATGAAACTGTGAACTTCTAAGACGTTAGTAGGTACGGGCCAATCCACAATAGCCTGAATCTTTGTAGGGTCCACAGAGATTCCTTCACTTGAGATGACGTGGCCAAGATACTGAACTTCTGTCTTGTAGAAATCACACTTTTCTAAATTGGCATATAACTGGTTTTCCCTCAAACACTGCAATACCTGCTTAAGATGTTCCTCATGCTCCTCTATAGACCTAGAATAAATCAAGATATCATCGAGGAACACAAGAACAAATCTATCCAAAAAGGTCCTGAACACCCCATTCATCAAACTCATGAATACTGAAGGCACATTTGTCAACCCAAATGACATCACTGTGAACTCGTAATGTCCATATCGAGTGTGAAATGCGGTTTTATGAATATCCTGCTCTGCAATCCTCAACTGGTGATAACCAGACTTCAGATCAATCTTGGAAAATATCTTTTCCCCTCTTATCTGATCGAAGAGATCATCTATTCTGGGCAGGGGATAACGATTCTTCACTGTTACTTTATTCAGCTATCTATAATCAATGCATAGGCGGAGAGAACCATCCTTCTTCTTCACAAATATCACGGTTGCTCCCCAAGGAGGGACACTCGGATGGATAAACCCTTTTGCGATCAACTCCTCCAACTGAAGACGAAGTTCCTGAAGTTCCTGCGTGGTCATTCGGTACGGAGCCCGAGAGATAGGCTCATCTCCAGGTACTAGGTCTATCCAAAAATCTACATCCCACTTAGGCGACATTCTAGGAATCTCACTCGAAAACACATCAGTGAACCCCTTAAGGAGAGGATAATCATCCAATGATTTTTCTCGACTATCATCAATCTCGAGATCATGCACTGCTACAGCAAAGAGCTGACAACCCTGATGGAACAACCGTTTTAACTGCATGGCAGAGATCATTGGCAAGGAAAAAGGCCTCTGAGTGCCCACAATCTTCACCTCCTTTCCAGAATCATCGGTACACCGTACTTCCTTACGACGACAATCCAACAAAGCATGATGTGAACACAACCAATCAATTCCCAAGACTATATCATATGAGCCCAAGGGTAAGATCCGAAGGTCCACCTGAGTTGAAAAAGCTCCCAGATCTAACTTACAACCCTGAACAAACTCTTCTACAGGAATCTTCGACCCTGAGGCTAGCTCAACCTGCCAAGCCATGCCTTGCCTAGATGCCACCAAACCACATTGCTTCAGAACGGAAGGAGATATAAACGAATCAGAACCACCAGAATCAAAAAGTATGGAGACTTTAGTACCCTTCAACACACCTGATGTTTCGATCACAGTACCCTGATGCTCAGCCTGCCGATTATCTACTGCTGTAAAAAACTGATGAGATCTCCCCACATCACCTACTATAGGCTCTGAAACAGCTGGCCTCTGACTAAATTCTGCAGTAGTCTTCTGTGGACACTGTCTGGCAATATGCCCTTGCTGCCCACATGAAAAATAGCATGTTCCTCTACCAAATCCTCTAACACTAGAAGTTACATTTGACTGCTGAAAGCTACCTCTGGATAGTGCCGACTATGCACTTTGTGCAAGCTGCACAGAATGATCAGGTTTATCTCGCTGCAAACTACGAATCTTCCTGCCCTGAAACCTGTCCCTCTGCTGAGACTGCGATTTATTCTGCTTGGGTTGAGACTGCTGCTGGTGTGAACCACCCTTAGATGGTGTCTGAAAGTTTCTAGAAGACCCTGCATACTGAGACTGCCCACCTTTAGGACCTGCACCTGGTGCTGGAGCACTGCCGATCTGAACTCCAACATGCCCTCCAAGAGCCATAGCCAAGTTTTCCTCTACCAACCGCGCCTTCTCCACTGCCATTTCTATGGTCTTCAGCTCGAAGACTCTTACTCCACCACTGATATGTGCATTCAGAACCCAAAAAAAATGTTGAACAAGCAACCCCTCATCATGATTAATCCCAGCATATTGCTTAAGTTCGTAGAACTGCCGCTCATACTGCTCAACGGACATAGACATCTGCTTAAGATCATGGAACTCATTGGCTCTACGCTGCCTCCAATGATTAGAGAGAAACCGAGCCTTGAACCTATCCAAGAACAATTCCCATGTAACCACACTGATATCCAGGTGCAACTTCTGTTCTTCTAACCTCCACCAAGTAGAGGCAAAACCCCGCAAATGCATTACTGCACACCGAGCCTTGGTATTGCTACCGAATGGGTGCATTGCGAAGCGACGGTCCAAATCTATCAACCAGGTTTCTGCTTCCAAGCCTCCTCCTGAGCCATCGAAGGTAGGAGGGTGAGCTCTCAACAAATCCCTCATATGCCCTGCTATTACTGCATCCTGATCTACTGGAGCATCCTTGTGCCTTGGAGACCTTTCTCTCTCTCTTTCGATCCGTGACTCTTCCTGAGGCCTAGGTCCCAAACGATCAAGGAGTTCTCCTAGAAGACGTTGCAACTGACCATCCAAACCAGGCTGTCCCTGATTCTGGTCACCAACTGGTGGATTACTTCGAGGATTTGAATTTTCCTCATGTCCCGAACCATGGAGGCTCAGTGGGGTTGGACTATGATGACTGCCTATTCAACCACCACCGCGGCCTCTTCCACGGCCACGGCCACGACCTCTAGCTCGAGGCATGATCCTGCACACAGTTATAGTATGTAAGATCAAAGTTAACACAAAGGTTTCCTAACTAACACCTACTACCTAGAGAACCCAGCGTTAGCAACCTTGGCTCTGATACCAAGTTGTAATGCCCCACCACGCAACCCCAAAGGAATTAAGTAAAATGCAACCAATTTTTTTTTTTATAGAAGAGAGTAGTAAATAACATAACATAATCATTAATCAAATTGCATCACTTAATCCTTTGAGGAACACGAGGTCGTTACTTAAAATAAACAATTACCTAACTATTACATGACCCATAAATTCATCCATTCATAACTATAATTACATCAGTAACAACAATAGAAAACATGATAGAATAATATCCAATACTATAACATCATTATAAATCTCTTCATAATCAAGTTACAAATAAAGTACATTGCATCATCATAAGATTACATTACAATAGCACCATGTGCAAAAATATACAAGAATTTCCCAACTAGGTGGAAATGATACATCAATGAAAGAATCACATAAATACATAAATCTGGAACCCACGAACAAGAATCCACTGAAACTGCAACTCAGCACCGTAAAATGAACCTGCATAAAAAAAAGAGAGAATCCCAACGGGGTGTGGAACACGATCCACCCGACCACCCCCGTGCTAGGAGTTGCAAGGAAGAGGTTCCCGACCAAGACCAACAAGACAAAGACTCACAACCAACTAAATGAAATCACACAATACATAAAAGCATTCAAATTCGAACAACAACAAAAAACCATCAATACAAAGCAAGTGACCAATTCCAGAGGATTTCCAAAAGACAACATAAATATGAATGTTAGAGGAGAGTGTCATCGCATGGCTTAACATGGATTCCCCAGACTACCTATCGCAAGGTGCCGCCTCCATCTACTGACAGATTATCCAGACAACCGAGCGCTAGGAGCCGCCTCCATCTATGGTTATCCAGACTACCTATTTCAAGGAGCCGCTCCATAGGTTTGCTCATGCGGATCCGTTACCCCTCGTGAAGTCAAGGAAACGAACATGCCAACCACGGCCTTCTCAATCCCCTTTAGCCTTTGGTAGCACTAAAAGGTGGATGAGGCAACAATTATCTTTTTAGTGTGTTACTACCCATTCCCTAGTTAATTATTTAAATTATCACTTATTAAGTTCACTCTAACGAGGGCTATCCTGACGCCCCTTTGTGCGCTGACCACCCACTTAGAGCCACTCCCTCTAGACACTCAATCACAAAACAATATCATCAAAGGTTGTACCATAAAAAAAACTGACACAAATAATAATCAAGGTGAAGCATAACCATCTCACCCACCACAAGAAAACTCATTCATAGATTGGCATAATCCAAACGTACAACCGATCCAATGGCATCACAGAATCAAATTTAAAATGAAACAAGAGTGCCACACTATCCCACCTCTGGAATCACTCAGGTTCCTAACAAGAACGTTAAACATCTAGGTTCCCCAAACAAAGGAAAATCCCCATCACTCATGACATAATATAGCACAAAAGAATCATTACAATTACTACCACAAAACACGTCTCAATCATGGAAAAATAAAATCCTTATCAACATATAATACAACAACACAACGTTCCATTACAATTGCTAACATTCAAAATTATCTCTACCTTTGCCGTTACTCACGCTTTCACAAAATACTACAAACAATTGCATCTTTTAAGTAATATAATTAAATGTAAACTTAACTCCTTATCTTACTAACAACTACTAATATTTGATTATTACATTCCATATACAAGCACACACACATATATAGCTATAAATACTAACATTAGTAACACTATTAATATTAACCCTTACCTATATATTCATATGAATAGATAAAATTAAATATATAAAGATCTTATAAAATACAAAAAGTTTGATCTAATCCGATTAGATATAACATGAGGCAAATACCAAATTTACACGTAAAAGTGTGCACTCAAATACTACGAGCCAATCACATACCACAAAATGCGAACTCAGGTCACTAAGTAATGCCGTACTCAGATTCATATGTATATATATATATTTTTTATTGATATTATTTTCTTGAAATGAAAGAAGATTTAGGGAAAACCATAACAAATGGACGTGGAATAAACAGTTGCTTAAAAAAAAATAGGCGAATGCCCCAAAAGCTGAGAATAAAGCGCATGCCAACAGAATAATGAAGGACGCAATAAACAACAAAACTTAATGGATGGTCCGGCAATGCACGGCGACCGAGGTGAATAGACACACAGGATTACGAATTTGGGCAACGAATGAAGAAAAATGTTAATATCAGAGGCTTTTCGCCATGAGAAAAATCTGGCCAAACAAGTAATCAAAGGAACATGGATGTGAAGAAAAAAAAAACAAGAATTTATTCATTCAGTAAAGAATTACATCCATAAAGCTATGCTACACGGCGAGCACAAAAATAAAAGGGCGCGAAACAATAGTTGCCAGATGTTATCAACTGCATCCCCATAACCTATGAACTCAAAGTGATGAAAGGCTAACTAAGGAAGCATTTACACTGCAAACATGTTATAGAAAATGAAGGCAACCGCCACTGTACACGACACAAGGGAAAGAACAAGGAAGTTTCTGTGCGCCGCCACTGGAAATGGAGATTAAATTTTCTACCAAACACCCTGCTGCACGGGAGAACACCACTCTGGTTCTAGGTAGACTGGGCGATACCACTATCGCCAGCTGCACCCTTCACCATCACTCGGGAATCTACTACGAGCCAAAGACATAGGGCACGAGAAACAATGCCCACACACTGATTAAAATGAATACTACGGGTTGCAATAATATAAATAATATACGAATTTCATAATCACACGACTCGGAAAATTCCCACTATGGATTCCTGTATGCATTCATTACGGAGCAAAAGGGAATAGATTATATATATATATATATATATATATCAATATTTTGTGTACTATGCTGGCATGGGGGTGCTACATTCCAGAAGACCACATAGCTGAAGTCCAACAATGGAAAATTTCACGAATTACGAACACAGACATTTCCTTTCACTAAATATAAAGGAACAAATTAAATACAAAATCCCTATATCAAGCTATAACTATTTATCTAAAGAATTTCGTACCATAAAATAAATAATAAAATACGCAGTATTGAAACCCAGTCATTCGTACACGGTAAAAATAAAAAAAAACTACCCAATCCACACAAATTTTAAAGTCATTTTCCAGAAGTTTTGAGAGAATTAAACCTATGAAACTATATTTGCCAACTAAATGGTAAAGCCCCATTTTAACCCTGATCCCCGGTATTGATCAAATAATGGTTTTGAGCAAATAATATTCAAGTTCTGGTTGGAAAAACAATAAATCTTTTTTGTCAACCACAAATTCCAAATAACTTGTGTTGCATAAAATTGGACAACATTGCTCCTAAGTTTAATGGAAAATTGGCAATATTTCAACAGACAGAAAATTTAATTACAAAAATTCAGATTAATTTTCATCAAATAATATAGCCAACTAATGTAAGACAAACCAAAAGCATAATCCACTAGAACGAAATTTTGAAAGAACCTGACGTCCTACGGCTGTAGAATAATTCCAAATCCAGACGCTTAACTCCTTTCAACCTTGATCCCTTCATGTAGCTTTCTTCCTATTTTCGTCAAAAAAGAATTCCCGAGAATCCTCCCCCAGAAAATCTCCAGACCAATTTCCCCCTGGCCTGTAAAAAGGGATTTCCCCAAGGGAATAACTGATTTCATTCTCGAATAACTCCCTCAATTTTTCCCCATTTTAATTAGTTACCATTATTATGATATATTTATTTAATTTAACAATAATTTCTTTTATTTTAAAATTACTTCCACTTAACTCTATATTTTAATTAAAACAACCTTTAATGATAAATAACGTTTAATTAAAATATAATTAAACCTCAAAATAACTTAAATTTAATCTTTTAATTCTTAAATAATTAATTCAACTATTACCAGCATGATTAAATTAAATAACTCAAAACAATCGAAATATCAAGACAAGAATCGAATCAACACATAACTCAAAAATCTCATACGAAATGACGGACTTGGGTCGGGAAACTCTTCCTTACAACTCCTTTTTAACCACATCGTACCCGTTGGGTTTAAGTTGTGCTCGCCCTATCCTGCCCAAGCAGGTCGAGTCGAGACTTTTAATCCTGCAATCCCTGCAAACAGATAAACATCAAATAACATATAATCTCCATGGGAAACACATGGTGAAAGGAAATAGCGGGGTAATAGGGCACTCGCAAGCGAGTGGTACTACTCCGTCCTTCCACCTTAAAATACTGAACATGTCATCGTCCACATAATATCCTTAACACATATAAATTTAAGAACTATCATTGTATAATAAATCAAATCATCAATGTATAATATATCATCAATTGCTACACACATAACACCAAGGGCAGTAAGAAAATCAACTCAGAAACCACACATGATCAAATATAAAACCACTACATAGAGTATCACAGAGTGTCCACAATAAAAGTATCAAAAGTATCTATTGAATAAATCAACATGGGAGTACTACATCCTCCCCCCCTAGAACATGGCTGACTCCTTGAAGCCAAAGAACAAATAAGGGTAAGCCTCTCTAATGAGAGATGCATCCTCCCAAGTCGTTGAGGTTTCGTCATTCGGATCCCATTGGACCCGCACCTGCTCAATATCTCTGCCCCTGAGGGCGAGAATCTGATGCTGAAGCACGGCGACGGGCTCTAGAGCTATTTTCCTATCCTCGACTTGCAAAGCATTCCAATCTAGCACATGAGTAACATCAGGAAAATATGGTCTCAAAACAGAAACATGGAAAAAATCATGAATCCGCGACAGGCTAGGTGGCAAGGCTAGGCGGTAGGCAACAGGTCTGATTCTCTCTAACACCTCAAAAGGCCCAACGAAATGGGGTGCCAACTTAGAACCCTTTTCGTAACGGATAGGACTCTTCCATGGGCGCACCCAAAGAAACACACGATCCCCAACTGCAAACTACCGATCAACACGATGAGCATCTACATACTTTTTCTACCTATCCTGAGCTGCAATAAGATGCTCTCTAATACGAGCCACCTGCTACTCCATATCTCGAAGCATGTCAGGTCGAAGAAGAGCCCTGTCCTCTAACCGATCCCAGCTCAAAGGGGTATGGGAGGGACGACCATACAAGGCCTGAAAAGGTGCCATGCCAATGGAGCTATGATAACCATTATTATAGGAAAACTCAACCAAATGCAAATACTCCTCCCAACGAGATTGTTGATCCATGACGTACATGCGGAGCATGTCCTCTAACACCTGATTAACTCTCTCAGTCTGACCATCAGTCTCAGGATGATAGGCGGAGCTAAAATTTAACTGAGTCCCTAGAGACCGCTGCAAGGAAGTCCATAGTGCCGATGTAAATACTGGATCTCTGTCAGATATGATCCTCTGTGGTATACCATGTAATCGAACTATATCCTCCATAAAAATCTTCGCTACTACAGATGCAGTATAAAATGATCTGAAAGGGGAGAAATGAGCTACTTTAGTTAACCTATCCATAGTGACCATGATCGCATCGTGCCGTCTAGAAGACATGGGCAAACCAACAATAAAATCCATAGATATGATATCCCATTTCCACTCGGGAACAAGATTAGGCTGTAGTAATCCTGCCGGATGATGATGTTTTCCCTTAACCCTCTGGCACTCCAGACATCTAGCTATGAAATCAGCGATATCCCGCTTCATTCCTGACCAAAAATATAATGAACGCAGATCCGCATACATCTTCTTAACTCCCGGATGTGCCGAATAAGGTTCCCTATGGGCTTCAGTCAAAATTAGAGTATGAAGACCCTCTGTAGGAGGTACATACATACGTCCTGAATATCACAAAACACCATCAGAATCCAAAGAGTACCCAGCAAATTTTCCTTCGAGAGACCGGCCTGACTCGATCTCAGACTTCACCTCAGAATACCAACTGTCTGAAGGGAGAGCATTGAGAATTTGACTCTTCAAATCAATACCAAGAGTCATAGCAGAAATCTCATGCCTACGCCTGCTCAAAGAATCAGCTACCACATTCTCCTTACCCTGGATATATTTAACTTTGAAATCATACTCGCACAAAAATTCCATCCATCTCCTCTGTCTAGCATTCAGATTTCGCTGCGTAAATATGTATTGTAAACTGCGATGATCCGTATGCAACTCGAATTGATGCCCTAAGAGAAAATGTCTCCATCTAACCAGAGCATGAACCACCGCGGTCAACTCAAGATCATGTGTAGGATAGTTCAATTCATGATCCTTAAGTTTCTGGGATTCGTATGCAATCACACGCCCTTCCTACATTAAGACGGCCCCTAGGCCTTCCAAGGAGGCATTAGTACACACCACAAACTCTCCTGCAGGATCTGGTACTGCCAAAATAGGTGCACTAGTCAGTTTCTCCTTAAGAGTCTGAAAAGCCTGTTGACACTTGTCCGACCACAAAAATTTATTCCCTTTTCTCTGGAGAGAAGTAATAGGATGCGCAATCCTAGAAAATCCCTGAACAAACCACCGGTAATAACCTACAAGCCCCATGAAACTGTGAACTTCTAAGATGTTAGTAGGTACGGGCCAATCCATAATAGCCTGAATCTTTGTACGGTCCACAGAGATTCCTTCACTTGAGATGACGTGGCCAAGATACTGAACTTCTGTCTTGTAGAAATCACACTTTTCTAAATTGGCATATAACTGGTTTTCCCTCAAACACCGCAATACCTGCTTAAGATGTTCCTCATGCTCCTCTATAGACCTAGAATAGATCAAGATATCATCGACGAACAAAAGAAAAAATCTATCCAAAAAGGCCCTAAACACCCCATTCATCAAACTCATGAATACTGAAGGCGCATTTGTCAACCCAAACGACATCACTGTGAACTCGTAATGTCCATATCGAGTGTGAAATGCGGTTTTATGAATATCCTGCTCTGCAATCCTCAATTGGTGATAACCAGACTTCAGATGAATCTTGGAAAATATCTCTTCCCCTCTTATCTCATCAAAGAGATCATCTATTCTGGGCAGGGGATAACGATTCTTCACTGTTACTTTATTCAGCTATCTATAATCAATGCATAGGTGGAGAGAACCATCCTTCTTCTTCACGAATATCATGGGTGCTCCCCAAGGAGAGACACTCGGATGGATAAACCCTTTTGCGATCAACTCCTCCAACTGAAGACGGAGTTCCTGCGTGGTCATTCGGTACAGAGCCCGAGAGATAGGCTCAGCTCCAGGTACTAGGTCTATCCAAAAATCTACATCTCACTTAGGTGGCATTCTAGGAATCTCACTCAAAAACACATCAGCGAACCCCTTAAGGAGAGGATAATCATCCAATGATTTTTCTCGACTATCATCAGTCTCGAGATCATGCACTTCTACAACAAAGAGCTGACAACCCTGACGGAACAACCGTTTTAACTACATGGCAGAGATCATCCGCAAGGAAATAGGCCTCTGAGTGCGCACAATCTCCACCTCCTTTCCAGAATCATCGGTACACCGCACTGCCTTACAACGACAATCCAACAAAGCATGATGTGAACACAACCAATCAATTCCCAAGACTATATCATATGAGCCTAGGGGTAAGATCCGAAGGTCCACCTGAGTTGAAAAAGCTCCCAGATCTAACTTACAACCCTGAACAAACTCTCCTACACGAATCTTCGACCCTGAGGCTAGCTCAACCTGCCAAGCCATGCCTTGCCTAGATGCCACCAAACCACATCGCTTCACAACGAAGGGAGATATAAATGAATCAGAAGCACCAAAATCAAAAAGTATGGAGACTTTAGTACCCTTCAACACACCTGATGTTTCGATCACAGTACCCTGATGCTCAGCCTGCCGATTATCTACTG
This sequence comes from Sequoia sempervirens, assembly GCA_007258455.2. Taxonomy (NCBI): domain Eukaryota; kingdom Viridiplantae; phylum Streptophyta; class Pinopsida; order Cupressales; family Cupressaceae; genus Sequoia; species Sequoia sempervirens. The sequence goes on along the minus strand of VDFB02358134.1, from coordinate 18,723,122 downwards.
CTGTAAAAACCTAATGAGATCTCCCCGCATCACCTACTGTAGGCTCTGAAACAGCTGGCCTCTGACTAAATTCTGTAGTAGTCTTCTGTGGACAGTGTCTGGCAATATGCCCTTGCTGCCGACACGAAAATAGCCTGTTCCTCTACCAAAGCCTCTAACCCTAGAAGTTGCATTTGACTGCTGAAAGCTACCTCTAGATGGTGTCGACTGTGCACTTTGTGCAGGCTGCACAGAACGATCAGGTTTATCTCGCTGCCAACTACGAATCTTCTTGCCCTGAAACCTGTCCCTCTGCTGAGACTGTGATTTATTCTGCTTGGGTTGAGACTGCTGCTGGTGTGAACCACCCTTAGATGGTGTTTGAAAGTTCCTAGAAGACCCTGCATACTGAGACTGCCCACCTTTAGGACCTGCACCTGGTGCCGGAGCACTGCCGATCTGAACTCCAACATGCCCTCCAAGAGCCATAGCCAAGTTTTCCTCTACCAACCGCGCCTTCTCCACTGCCATTTCGATGGTCTTCAGCTCGAAGACTCTTACTCCACCACTGATACGTGCATTCAGAACCCGAAAAAAATGCTGAACAAGCAACCCCTCATCGTGATTAATCCCAACATATTGCTTAAGTTCATAGAACCGCCACTCATACTACTCAACGGACATAGACATCTGCTTAAGATCATGGAACTCATCGGCTCTACGCTGCCTCCAATGATCAGAGAGAAACCGAGCCCTCAACCTATCCAAGAACAATTCCCATGTAACCACACTGATATCCAGGTGCAACTTCTGTTCTTCTAACCTCCACCAAGTAGAGGCAAAACCTCGCAAATGCATTACTGCACACTGAGCCTTGGTATTGCTACCGAATGGGTGCATTGCGAAGCAACGGTCCAAATCTATCAACCAAGTTTCTGCTTCCAAGCCTCCTCTTGAGCCATCAAAGGTAGGAGGGTGAGCTCTCAACAAATCCCTCATATGCCCTGCTATTAATGCATCCTGATCTGCTGGAGCATCCCTGTGCCTTGGAGACCTTTCTCTCTCTTTCGATCCATAACTCTTCCTGAGGCCTAGGTCCCAAACGATCAAGGAGTTCTCCTAGAAGACGTTGCAACTGACCATCCAATCCAGGCTGTCCCTGATTCTGGTCACCAACTGGTGGATTACATCAAGGATTTGAATTTTCCTCATGTCCCGAAGCATGGAGGCTCGGTGGGGTTGGACTATGATGACTGCCTGTTTGACCACCACCCCGGCCTCTTCCACGGCCACAGCCATGACCTCTCGCTCGAGGCATGATCCTACACACAGTTATAGTATGTAAGATCAAATTTAACACAAAGGTTGCCTAACGGACACCTGCTACCCAAAGAACCCAGCGCTAGCAACCTTGGCTCTGATACCAAGTTGTAACGCCCCGCCACGCAACTCCAAAGGAATTAAGTAAAATGCAACCAATTTTTTTTTTTATAGAAGAGAGTAGTAAATAACATAACATAATCATTAATCAAATTGCATCACTTAATCCTTTGAGGAACACGAGGCCGTTACTTAAAATAAATAATTACCTAACTATTACATGACCCATAAATTCATCCATTCATAACTGTAATTACATCAGTAACAACAATAGAAAACATGATAGAATAATATCCAATACTATAACATCATTATAAATCTCTTCATAATCAAGTTACAAATAAAGTACATTGCATCATCATAAGATTACATTACAATAGCACCATGTGCAAAAATATACAAGAATTTCCCAACTAGGTGGAAATGATACATCAATGAAAGAATCACATAAATACATAAATCTGGAACCCACGAACAAGAATCCACTGAAACTGCAACTCAGCACCGTAAAATAAACCTGCATAAAAAAATAGAGAATCCCAACAGGGTGCGGAACACGATCCACCCGACCACCCCCATGCTAGGAGTTGCAAGGAAGAGGTTCCCGACCAAGACCAACAAGACAAAGACTCACAACCAACTAAATGAAATCACACAATACATAAAAGCATTCAAATTTGAACAACAACAAAAACCATCAATACAAAACAAGTGACCAATTCCAAAGGATTTCCAAAAAACAACATAAATATGAATGTTAGAGGAGAGTGTCATCGCATGGCTTAACATGGATTCTCCAAACTACCTATCACAAGGTGCCACCTCCATCTACTGACGGATTATCCAGACAACCAAGCGCTAGGAGCCGCCTCCATCTATGGTTATCCAAACTACCTATTTCAAGGAGCCGCTCCATAGGGTTGCTCATACGGATCCGTTACCCCTCAGGAAGTCAAGGCAATGAACATGCCAACCACGGCCTTCTCAATCCCCTTTAGCTTGTGGTAGCACTAAAAGGCAGATGAGGCAACAATTATCTTTTTAGTGTGTTACTACCCATTCCCTAGTTAATTATTTAAATTATTACTTATAAATGTTCACTCTAACGAAGACTATCCTGGCGCCCCTTTGTGCGCCGACCACCCACTTAGAGCCACTCCCTCTAGACACTCAATCACAAAACAATATCATCAAAGGCTGTACCATAAAAAGAACTGAAACAAATAATAATCAAGGTGAAGCATGACCATCTCACCCACCACAAGAAAACTCATTCATAGATTGGCATAATCCAAACGTACAACCGATCCAATGGCATCACAGAATCAAATTTAAAATGAAACAAGAGTGCCACACTATCCCACCTCTGGAATCACTCAGGTTCCTAACAAGAACGTTAAACATCTAGGTTTCCCAAACAAAGGAAAATCCCCATCACTCATGACATAATATAGCACAAAAGAATCATTACGATTACTACCACAAAACACATCTCAATCATGGAAAAATAAAATCCTTATTAACATATAATACAACAACACAACGTTCTATTACAATTGCTAACATTCAAAATTATCTCTACCTTTGCAGTTACTCACGCTTTCACAAAATACTACAAACAATTGCATCTTTTAAGTAATATAATTAAATGTAAACTTAACTCCTTATCTTACTAACAACTACTAATATTATATTATTACATTCCATATACAAGCGCACACACATATATAGCTATAAATACTAACATTAGCAACACTATTAATATTAACCCTTACCTATATATTCATATGAATAGATAAAATTAAATATATAAAGATCTTATAAAATACAAAAAGTTCAATCTAATCCGATTAGATATAACATGAGGCAAATACGAAATTTACACATAAAAGGGTGCACTCGAATACTACGAGCCAATCACATACCACAAAATGCGAACTCGGGTCACTAAGTAATGCCGTACTCAGATTCATATGTATATATATATTTTTATTGATATTATTTTCTTGAAATGAAAGCAGATTTAGGAAAACCATAACAAATGGATGTGGAATAACTAGTTGCTTAAAAAAAAAGAAGGTGAATGCCCCAAAAGCTGAGAATAAAGTGCATGCCAACAGAATAATGAAGGATGCAATAAACAGCGAAACTTAATGGATGGTCCGGCAACGCATGGCGACCGAGGTGAACAGACACACAAGATTATGAATTTGGGCAATGAATGAAAGAAAAATGTTAATATCAGAAGCTTTTCGCTGTGAGCAAAATCCAGCCAAACAAGTAATCAAAGGAACATGGATGTGAAGAAAAAAAAACCAAGAATTTATTCATTCAGTAAAGAATTACATCCATAAAGCTACGCTACATGGCGAGCACAAAAATAAAAGGACGCGGAACAATAGTTTCCAGATGTTATCAACCGCATCCCCATAACCTATGAACTCAAAGCGATGAAAGGCTAACCAAGGAAGCATTTACACTGCGAACATGTTACAGAAAATGAAGGCAACTGCCACTGTACACGACACAAGGGAAAGAACAAGGAAGTTTTTGTTCGCCGCCGCTAGAAATGGAGATTAAATTTTCTACCAAACACCCTACTACACGGGAGAACACCACTCTAGTTCTAGGTAGACTGGGCGATACCACTATTGCCAGTTGCACCCTTCACCATCACTCGGGAATCTACTACGAGCCAAAGACATAGGGCGCGAGAAACAATGCCCACACACTGATTAAAATGAATACTACGGGTTGCAATAATATAAATAATATGCGAATTTCATAATCACACGACTCGGAAAATTCCCTCTACGGATTCCTATATGCATTCATTACGGAGCAAAAGGGAATAGATTATATATATCAATATTTTGTGTACTATGCTGGCGTGAGGGTGCTACATTCCAGAAGACCACATAGCCGAAGTCCAACAATGGAAAATTTTGCGAATTACGAACACAGACATTTCCTTTCACTAAATATAAAGGAACAAATTAAATACAAAAGCCCTATATCAAGCTAGAACTATTTATCTAAAGAATTTTGTACCATAAAATAAATAATAAAATACGTAGTATTGAAACCCAGTCATTTGTACACGGTAAAAATAAAAAAAAACTACCCAATCCACACAAATTTTAAAGTCATTTTCCAGAAGTTTTAAGAGAATTAAACCTATGAAACTATATTTTCCAACTAAATGGTAAAGCCCCATTTTAACCCTGATCCCTAGTATTGATCAAATAATGGTTTTGAGCAAATAATATTCAAGTTCTGGTTGGAAAAACAATAAATCTTTTTTGTCAACCACATATTCCAAATAACTTGTGTTGCATAAAATTGGACAACATTGCTCCTAAGTTTAATGGAAAATTGGCAATATTTCAACAGACAAAAAATTTAATTACAAAAATTCAGATTAATTTTCATCAAATAATACAACCAACTAATGTAAGACAAACCAAAAGCATAATCCACTAGAACGGAATTTTGAAAGAACCTGGCATCCTACGGTTGTAGAAGAATTCCAAATCCGGACGCTTAACTCCTCTTTTCAACCTTGATCCCTTCCTGTAGCTTTCTTCCTATTTTCCCCAAAAAAGAATTCCTGAGAATCCTCCCCCAAAAAATCTCCAGACCAATTTCCCCCTCGCCCGTAAAAAGGGATTTCCCCAAGGGAATAACTGATTTCATTCTCGAATAACTCCCTCAATTTTTCCCCATTTTAATTAGTCGCCATTATTATGATTTATTTATTTAATTTTAACAATAATTTCTTTTATTTTAAAATTACTTCCACTTAACTCTAGATTTTAATTAAAACAACCTTTATTGATAAATAACGTTTAATTAAAATATAATTAAACCTCAAAATAACTTAAATTTAATCTTTTAATTCTTAAATAATTAATTCAACTATTACCAACATGATTAAATTAAATAACTCAAAACAATCGAAATATCAAGACAAGAATCAAATCAACACGACTCAAAAATCTCATACGAAATGACAGACTTGGGTCGGGAAACTCTTCCTTACAACTCCCTTTTAACCACATCATACCTTTTGGGTTTAATTTGTGCTCGCCCTGTCCTGCCGAAGCAGGTGGAGTCGAGACTTTTAATCCTGCAATCCCTACAAATAGATAAACATCAAATAACATATAATCTCCACGGGAAACACATGGTGAAAGGAAATAGCGAGGTAATAGGGAACTCACAAGCGAGTGGTACTACTCCGTCCTTCCACCTTAAAATACTGAACATGTCATCGTCCACATAATATCCTTAACGCATATAAATTTAAGAACTATCATTGCATAATAAATCAAATCATCCATGTATAATATATCATCAATTGCTACACACATAACACCAAGGGTAGTAAGCAAATCAACTCAGAAACCACACATGATCAAATATAAAACCACTACACAGAGTATCACAGAGTGTCCACAATAAAAGTATCAAAAGTATCTAATGAATCAATCAACATGGGAGTACCACAAAGGTTTTCTAAATTTTGATTGTTATTTAGGAGTGCCAAAGAGATACCTAGGCCAAATAGAATAATAAATCCTATTCATGGGACTAAGGTAATAAAATTTGATGTAAAGTGTGTTATTTTTGGATGAATTCCTGATGATAAATCCTAATGGGGAAACTCAACTTGATGATAACATTTGGATTTTGATGATGATTGGACACTTTTAGATGTTTGATCAAAGTTTAGGTAAAGGATTTCACTTGTGAATGATTTTTTTTCCAAGTTTATAGCAATATTGGGATGAGGAAAGAAATTATCTATGGAAAAGATCCCTAAATCTTGTTTCAAAATGTCAGATAGGAGTCAAATTCAACTCTTTGGTCATGAATTTTGGTGGATGCACTGTAATAGTTAGCATATGCGCTAAAAGGAATATGCACTATATCATGGCTTGGATGTGCTAGAGAAAATTTTAGATTCGCTTCAAAATCAAGTATATGTGCTAGGGAATAGCTCAAACACACCAAAGTTTTAGGTGTATGTGCTATAAAATTTGGGAAATCTGCAATAGAATGAAAGGAATGCACTAGTAAAAGTGGCGAATGCGCTATAACAATAGGTGAATGCACTAGAAAAAATAATAAATGTGCTATAACGGAGGGTATATGTGCTGGTAAAAGCAGTAAATGCACCAAAATAAGTAGTGTATGTGCTAAACCAAGGAAATATAATAGTTTGCTACTAGTTTACTAGATTTTTTTTCGGTTTTCAATTAGAGAATGGTTTGTTTCAAATGATGTTTTTTGAATCACAATTTTGTACTTCCAATTATGTGTAAGGTTTTTTTTTTTTAAGTTTGTTTTAAAAATACGTTGGAAAACACAATCAAGCATGTACAATCCTAAGGCTTTGTAAGGCTATATTATTTTGGATTCCACACGGATTTTACTCCAACAAAACTTATTCTTAGCAGATGAATTCAGAATCTTGGCCACATGGGCTCCCACTTACAGTGCACTCACTTCTCAGGTCAAGAAAGCTTCTAGCCCCCATAAAACTCCCATGGCAAGTCGATCATCTTGACTAAAAACTGCAAGAAATGTGGATGCCTTCTCAATGACCATTGCTGCACCAAAGAATAGACAAAGTTTTTTGGCCTACTCTAACAAGGGTTCTAGTACAGACATTCCATTTGTGGGGTACCATCCATGCAGTGAGAGACCATTGCTACCCTTCTTGTTAGAATAATCCTTGTGATACTTTCCTTTCCTTAAGTACCCACACATATATACTGGCTAGAAGTCGCTTGGATCTAGTGTGTTACCGGTTGGGTCATTCCCTTGGGTGATTAATTTTTTCCACAAGGTAGAACCTCTAAGATAAAATAGAAGAAAACAAGTATATATGTAGTTCAATCAATCTTTGTTTCACATGAACAAAGAGAGAACACACGTGATATACTCTACTCACACTCACAAATAAACACGAATGGGTCTAGCTTTTTGGTCACCCAGTTAAGGGGAGAGCATATACCTACCATTCAACACACACAATAGACATGGTGTTCTTTCCTTCCTAATTAATATAGATTCCTAAATTAAGTAAAAAGGAAATAAATCACACTAGCCCCTGCATCAAATTTATTAGTATTTTTCAATAAACGTTTCTTTGACAGTGTTCAAGAGTTTTAGTAGAGTCTTTGATAGTGATTATGAAGCCTACATGACAAAAAAAAATTCATTAGTTTTTAGACTTAGGAGAAATTTACAAAGAAAATCAAATGCACCATTATAGTAAGCTAATGCATTGAAAAGGTAGATGCACTAGAGAAAACAATGAATGTGCTTCATAAAACAAAAAATGCACTATAGAAAATGGTGAATGCACTATAGAAACCCTTGATGCCTACAAAATGGCATGGATGCACTAGAGAAACACATTGTTGTGCCCAAACATTTGGTGAATGCGCTGGAGAATGTTTTGGCTGTGCTAAAGGAATCAACAGTTGTGCTAGAGAAATTCACATTTGAACTTGTAAAGCATACTTTCCAAAAAAAATATTAAAATAATAGGGGCTAAGCCCCACGATGGATGCCAATTTATGTGTGAGAAAATATGTGAATTATAGTAATCAATAACACACATAAAATTAAATGGATTAAAATAAGGAAATCTAAATTAACAACACAATTTGATAAAATGATTCCTTAAAGACATTCCATCTTCCTCTATTCCTAAGGATCTTGTATTAATTCTCTCAGATCTTAATTATGCACTGAATTACTAGGATGACACTTAAGAATTGAGTAGCCATTAAACTAGAATGTAGAAATTGTGTCTACACCTACATGATTTGATGATTTGGCTGGATGATAAATGATAAACTAAATGATATGTTGGATGATAAGTTGTATACAAAATGCTAATGGAATTATGCAAAGCTAAATTAAACTAATGGAGATGCTCTGAAAATTATTCCAAATGCTACAAGTAAGCTAAGAACTAGCTAACAAAGAAGCCATGATTCTAATTTACTTGCTAAAATATTCTAACTACTAAGCTATAATGTAAACTAAGTTCTCAAATGCTAAAATTATTTCTACAGTGTAATTGTATGCAATTTTCTCTTATGAAAAAGTTGCAAATGAGCCTCTATTTATAGATTTCACCAAGGCATCAGTTGAGTTGGAAGCAATGGATGATCAAGATTAAGTCTGGAGAGATCGACAGTGACAAATAGGAAGGTTAGAGAGAAATAAGGAAGTTGTCCCCTTTAATAGAACAATCTTGCCAAGTGTAGAAAATAATAAATGGGAAGGAGAAGCCATGTGTCCCTGAGTTTGATGAGATTGTTGAGGGTAAATGCCCATTTTAGAAATCAGGAATAATTATTTTCATGTGACACATGTTGATATGGAAGATGATGTGGAAGGAGGTTAGAAGAATATGGAGAAATGTGACAAAATTTGAATAAAAATTCAAATTTAATGAAAGGGAATTAATCAAATAAAATAAATTAGTTAAATTTGTTTATTTAATTAAATCATGAAGAAAGTGGTTTCGATAGGAGGAATTAAGAAATACAAACTATATAAATAAACTTTGCAATTTATTTATATAGTAGAAGAAATAAAGTTTTTTATTAATCAAATAACCAATATTTAATTAATATTCTCTAGACCAATTTTGGATGTATACAATATCTAATTAAATAATCTAGGTGAGCCACCACCTTCACTACATTATATTTAAAGTGGCAAAGAGAATGAGTTTTACTATGATAACAACAATGAAATTGCTATTTGATAGTAACTTTTAACAAGATTAGATGTAAAAAATTAGATATTAAATTTTAACCAACGGAGGTAGAAATAATAAGGGGTTTTAAAAATGTAACAAACAAAATGGTTATTTCAATTATAAGGTTAAATAGGGGTCATTTTAAAATTAAAAGTGTATTTGGAGGGTGTGTTAATAATAGAATATTAGGAGGGAGAATTAGAAATAGAGGTATTATTGAATATATCAAAGAAAAAAATATTCCATATACCTACATAGTGACTCCCTAGAAAAACTACAAGATAAAGATTGCATGATTTGGAGCTTTTCATATTAAATAAGTAAGCACAATATTTGTGACATTCTTAGCTCTCCAAAAAATCTTACATGACCTTGATTGGTTTATTATGCCTTCCTCCCTTGTCTATGTTTTAACCAAGATGAGTTTAAGCTCATAAACAATTATCATATCATACTATATTATTTGTTTTTTTTTTGTGCCTTTGTTTTTAATTACCTAAATACTATATTACACTGTTGGAGAATACCAAGATCAGAGAGCTCAAATTTGATAACCTTCCACAAATTAAACTATGAAAACAATAGTATGTATAGGGTATGTGTAGGATCATGATGGGACAAAAAGTGGCAATATGATGGGTATGTGGCTGATGACTTTTTTTTTACTCAAAATTGATGAAATGAAAAGTATTATTAAAGGAGATTCTCATCTTTCCACCAATATAAATTATGCTTTACTTTGAATTTAATAAGTAATTATTATTCATTTTCTATTAAAAATTAACTAAAGTACTAGTTGATAGACTAATTGAAAAGATCTATAGCTTTTGAGCGATATAAATTTTTTGGATCGGAACATGTGTCACATTCTATGCTTTGCATACTATAGGATTAAAAAAGGAATAAATGAATTTCATGAATTTTGACTAAGTTAAGGTGGTCATACATACAAGAGTTTTTATATTTTTTTAAAAGTTGTAATAAAAATTTATAATTGTTGTTTACTCAGAAAAAAATACAAAAATATTCATCACCTTGAGGACATGAGTCCTCTACTTATCTAAAATATTATAAAAAAATATTATCATTTTATTGTGGTTAGGGTGGTCAGACAGACACCTACTTATTTTTTCCCTAAAATTTAAGTACTACTGCATTGAAATTTCAAATTTTCACCAAATAGAATTTTTTTAAAACAAACCTAGTACTTTAGAAACTACATTCAATTTGGTATAGATTCTATTCTTAAATATTTTTGAAATAATATAGATAACGTATTCAAATTTTTACGTCAAATTTCCTAACTCTGACTTTTCTAATTTTTTTGCCACTTAAGGGCCTATTTTTTCCATGATGATACTACACATACCCTATATCAAATAAAATATGAAGTGTACAATACACTGATCAAGCCTTGCTTATATAGGCAAGGATGAGGAGTTGAAAAGGTAGGAGTGAAACTATGACTACCCCTCCAAAGATGGAACACTTGTGAGCTCACTTGAAAAGTGTGTGAGAAAGTGTCAATTAGTGTCTCAAGTCATGAGGACACATGTTGTCATGTCCCTTTTCCAAAATTTTCTAATAATAACCATTTACTAAAAATAGAAAGTTGATAGGTTCAAAATAGCGAATCAAGAGCACTCAATAGATTTGAAAATAAAATTATATTTGGTGACTTGGCCATGAATAGAGTATTATATAACCAAATATATTTTATATTAATATTTATCACTACTTGGGTGCGGGATCTTCTTCTTGCTTGTTTTTAGCATTTAGTGGCTTATGACAAGCTAGGACAAGTGGCAATTTCCATTGGAATGGAGGAAATCAATGGACACTTGGCACTAGAGGTTACATGCACTAAATGCAAGAGAGAATCTCTCTTTGGACGTGAATATTGGGTCCCTAACTTAGAAATTGAATATTTTGCAATAAAACATGAATTTGGGCTTCATTTTAGGTGATTCTTGTTACAGATTTTTGTTGGGCATTTCATCTACCTGTAAAGATAGATAAGCCATTATGGGAATAATATCTAAGGTTGGAAAATCAAGGAGATTTGGACTCAAGGACAGAGGTTCTAAGGGTCTTGTAGTGTCAAAAAAATTATTCCTTTTCACACTTAATTTGAGAATAATTGATATATAATGAACTTAATTTTTCCTTGGGTTAGTGTTGTAATGTGTTGTACACATTCACATTTATCTAGGCCCCTTTTAAACTAAGTGAACTTAACTTGTACCTTATTTAGGTGTTGTAAAGTATTGTAACACACTTTCACACTTATCTAGGGTCCTCTTAATTAATTGTGGTTAATTAGACTTAATTAGCCCCTTTAATTCAAATTTAAGCCTTATTTATGACACCTTTTGAGGATCCATCCCAACACCCATCATTCAAATTGTAAAAAATTTAATTGGAAAAAATTGAGCTCCTAGAAAATAGTGCTATGACCCTATCACCCTAGGTGGTGAATGGTCCTCCCTCTATAGGATCCCCCTTTCTTTGCATATCTGACATGGGTTTTTTATGTTCTTTCACCCCTTGAAGGCAAAGACATACAACCAAGCCTAAGGATGTATTTCCCATGTCATTCCATCTTTTATACTCATCCTTTTTGCATCCTACAAGAGGTATATTTAGATTTGTGGCTTATAAAGGGGATTAAACATCTTCTTTAGTGAGTCATTTTCATTGTTCATGTTACATTTAGGATTCTATTCTAACACAATTAGATAGAATTGTCTATGCATTCTCATAGATCTTAGTCTTAGACACCAACAAGCTACCACCAACAAGCTACCAAATTTTTCTTGTAGGTTAGTAATAGATCCAGATCAAAAAACAAGAATTTCAAAGTGCAAAGAAAAGGAGCAGACCTGGAAATTGTAGATCAAATTCAAAGATTCTCAGAAGGACCTAGTAAGACCCATTCACCTTTAGGGGCAAATCATTCCCTTTTAGGGATTGAAGGGGAAATAATTTTTACATTCTACAAGATTTTTTTTTAGGTTCAGAGCTCCTCGAACAAGCTTACTAGGACCCATTCACATTTGGTGGTGAATGAGTCCTTGTTAGCACTACAAAAAAGTCAGATTTGGCTAGGTGCATAGTATTATCTCCTTGTTTTTCCAAAAAAATTATAGTTTCATTTGTATTTGTGCTAGATTTATACATTATGTTTGTTAGATTTAGAATTTGGATTTGCATGTTGGTTTAATTCCTTCTCCTCAAGTTGTGATTTAGCTCACCACCCCATCCTTGCATAAAGGAAATATTGCAAGATCCCTAAATCTTGACTTGAATCACCTCTTGGGTTGATAGTTTCAAGATTCTTGGATCTCATCTTTTGAATTAAACCCTATCTAGATAAAGGGGGATAGAATTCATAGCCTTCTCCCTTTCTCTATGTTTCATTTTGGTGAACCTAACCCCTTTTTGAACATCTTAGTTTCTGATTTGGAGTGCATTCAAACCCTAGATCATAGCTTGTATTAAGTTTGCATTAAATTTTAGGGTGTTCTTCATTAAACATTAGTAAACATTGCATTTAGAGTAAAATTGCATATTTAAATTGCTTATATTCACTATAAATCTGAAAATTTTCTTTAAATCCGATTTAGTTTTCCATCTTGTTCACATTGAGATCATCATTCAAGCATTTAGATTCAAATTGAGTTTTAGATTTACTCATTGTAGTCATCATTTCATCATAGTTAAAGGTGGATTTAGAGACCTCATATCTGGAAAATTGATTACTGAATTCACTATTACTGATCTGAGATGACATATACATAGAAAAATATTAGAAAAATTGAAATCAAACTCAAAAAACTCAAGAACTAGGACCCATTCACCTTTAGTGGCGAATGAGTCCTTGGACACCCTGGTCAACAAGACTTTTGGGTATGTTTTGGTGTTTTAGGTGCCTTCCTGATCTCTACAAATACCTAGACTAGGACGCATTTGCCTATGGTGGGGAATGAATCCCTGTTCAACTTTTTCCAACAAAAATTATGAGTAGTTTTTGGTTTCTAATAAGCACTTCTATCTCTATTTTGAAATATTAGAAGTAATAGTTTGAAATAGATTGTTTTTGCATTCAAATTATTGTTTATTTAATCGATTTAGCAACATTGGAAAATGAATCTATTGCATATTTTAGTTATAAGTAATATTAAAATTTTGCATTTTCAACATTCTTGCATTAGTATAAAAATTATATTACATTATGCATTCATTAGAAAACAAAAACAAAAGCCAAAAACAACAAAAAAATCAAAGGAGACCCTTAGGGAAAGTAAAGTTATGTCAAGTTTCCTTTTAAAGGTTAACCCATCCATCAAGCCTTTTAGTAGTGATGACTTTGGTGTGTTGGATGAAGCCCTTGAGAACTTCATCTCGCAAGGTTCATCCTCTAAGGCTTGTCATGAAAAAAAAAATACAATGATGTTAATAACATCACATCACAACTCATAATTTTCCCTCCTTCACAAAAACCACAAGTTCAAAACAAACTTGTGCTCATCCTTGAACCACCAAAAAACAAGATTTCACTTGACAATGGTAATGCTTCACAACAAATGAGTTATAATAGCATTTCACATACCTACAATACAAGGAACAATAGGCAACAACAAACAACTCTTGTTTCACTACCCTTGCCTAATCCTATCTTACCTAGTGCTCGTTGCTTGACTACAAACAATGGAAAGGAATATAATCTTGTTGAACTACTTAAGAATACTCCTACTAAGATTTCCCTATGGGAACTACTTCAAGCATCACCTAGTTATTATAACATGCTTCAAGAGGCTTTGCAATAAGCTACTATTCCTTCTAAAACTAGTTCAAGCAATGTAGTAGTACTAATTCAAGGAATGAATGAAAATTACTTGGACATAGTTTTTCACTAGAGTGAGTTACCTCCCTTAGAAATTCAGAAGAAATATGAAGCTTTTCAACATAATAGTCTATATTGATCAAAGTTCAATAAACCGAACCCTTGTTGACAATGGGTCGACCTTGAATGTGTGTAGTGTGAGCCTTTTGGAAAAGATCAAAATGAGTAAAAGTGATATTAAACCCGATTATTTATCTATTTATGGTTTTAATAACATAGGAAAACAACCACTCAGAGTCATCACATTACCTATCAGAGTAGGGGAAGTAACATTACAAACTCCATTCCACATTATGCCTATGATCTTTCTTACAATCTCTTTTTAAGGAGACCTTGGATTCATGAAATGAATGGTGTTCCTTCTACTTTGCATTGTGTCATGAAGTAGTCTATAACAACAAAGTCTACACACAAAAATCCAATCTTGAACCTGAAAGTTGCTTGATGACTGAGAGAGAGAGATGATATCCTTTAGATGTATTGGAATCTAGTACACTGCAAGAAGTTACAAAATAATAAAAAAAACGTGAAAGGGACATTAATGAACTTACTAAGTTGTTAGAAGATGATTGGGGTTCCTTGGATTTCACACCAAAATTCATGGGAGAATATTAGATCACAAACAAAGACACTAAAAGGAAAAAATAAACCAATGGTAATGTCAACACAAAATTCAAAGGACATCTCACAACCATCTACCTCATCTACTTTAGAAGAAGACATGAGCTTTGTAACTTCATAAGACAATTTAAGTCTGCAAAAGCTTTTATTTGGTTAAGCCATCACCATGCTAGACACAACACCATTTTTTTATGGAATTTTTATGAGAGTGGACATGAAAAATGAGAGAACGATGGAGCAAGAGCATGTGTGAAGTGTGCACTTCATCAACATGAACTTGCTGGTAGTTCACCATATATTTAAACTAAATTAAATTCTTAAGTTCCTTGAAAGAAATAGGTGACAATTTTTTCCAACATGTCTACTTCCAGGTAATGCCATACATAATGCAAATGAAATTGTTGAATGGTGTAGAATTTATTTTTTCTCTCACAACTCAACATTAAAAACATCATATTTTTAGGAAGTTATAGGTACATCTAGTCAAAATTTGTTAAAAATGTGAATTTCAAAGTGTGTACATGATTTAATTGAATTTTCAAATTTGAATTATATATATATATACATATATATATATATATATATATATATATATATATATATATATATATATATATATATATATATATATATATATATATATATATATATTCACTTAAATTAATCACTAGTGGATGTTTTTAATTTATAGATATCGATTGATCAAATCCTTATAATTCTCAAAAAATTCATGGTATTAGAAGTTTGCATCAAATCATGACATGGGAAGTAGTAGGCCTTATGCAAATAATGTGAGACAAAAATCATGGTTTTTGTTGATTAAATTGAGGACAATGCAAATATTTTTCAATGTGGGAATATTAGAGATGGGTATTTTTCACGATGGGAAGTGAAACAATTAATATCAATGCCTTCTTTCTATGAAAATGACAATGTCGATGTCTACGATCTTCTATATTTAGCTAATTATGAATGTGTATCTAATTTAGTTATCACAAGTATGGAAATTTATTAACTTAAAATTGATTTAAATATATTGTATGTAAGTAAGTTTCAAGCATGTTTATATATAAATTTATATATTAGAAATATATTTTGAACTTTTGTAAAAACTTTACATGGTGTGTGTACAAGAGATATTTTCATTGTTGTTGTAGATCTTGACAATGCAAAAGGTGTAGATCACTATCTACTAAGATGTACACAACCAAAAAAGAAAATTAGTGGAATGGATGATAGATGGTGATGGACAAGAGTATCCCATTGGATCATTCATTATTGAAGGCACAAATTATCAACAAATAAACATAGATAAAAATGGTATTATATTTGTTGATTATATGCCAAGACAAAAGGTTTTGCATTATAGTCACTTAGTTATAGAAAAATAAATAAATTTAGAAAATTTACCTAAAAGGGGATGTGCCAAACAAAAGTGGAGGTTGCCTATTGAAGACCTTGAAAATATTTTAGAGATAATTAAAGATAGAGAGGATCCAAATTATATGTACCAGGAGCTTTGAGTTGTTTTTTGGATATATGTATATGTATGACTGGATATATATATGCTCAAACTTTTTATAGATCTATCTATATCTATATTGATTGGACATGTGACATGATTTAGAATGGGGTTTCTTCAAAGGCTTGGAAATTTATTTTTAGAATTGTATTTAAATTTGTTCTATGTGGAATTCTTAATTTAGTTCAAGAATCTTTGATTTCATAATTTACATTTGGAACTCCACTTAAATATGTATGTTAGATCATATATGCTTGATACAAAACCTAGTGACTTTAAAAATGTTTTCAATTTTTTTTCTAAATTCCTTCAAATCATCTATTTCCAACTGAATTTTTATATTGGACATGGAATTCATTTAAGTTCACTTGAATCTTTTATTTCTTTTGATGAATCTTAGATCATATATATATGCAATTTACAAAACCTAGTGAATTTTGGCATCAATAGTTGTTTACCATGTATAGCTTGAGACCACATGTAATGGGAACTTTGGTAATTATGTGGATTGATCACTTTTTAATATATATAGTTGTTATGGGAAGATCTAGATACTTATATTATGTGCATAGTGAGATTTAATCAATTTCTAGTTGCATAAATGTTCCATGGAATTCTTAAGTTCAAGAATAGATTTGATCATTTACATTCAACTAGACACAAGTACATCTCATCATCTAGTTTTAATTATTTGCATGGACAATCAAATTCAAGTGTATTAGATTATATGGAATTCTTAAGTTCATATAGCATCATATATGCAAAAATTATATTTAACCTACAGTGACTTTAAAAATGAACATTTAGAGCTAAGAATTCCTTACCATCTATTTCTAATTGCATTTTTATGTTCCACTTAAATAACATTGAATCTCTTAGGAATTGACCTAGAACTTACATATTTGCATTCAAATTATTTCTATTTCTTGACCTATTTAAAGACTTGTTCATTTTTATAATTAATAATACATCCATCTTTTTAAATTTACAAATAGCAACCATTAGATAGTCCAACATTTTTATTTCACGATGTAAATATATGTACAACAAGTTTTCAAACCATAATAAATTTAAATAAAGGTACAACCTTGCTAAATAAATAAAACCATAATAATGCATGATGTAAATAGATGTAACAAGTGTTCAAACCATAGTAATATATGAATGTGATGTAAGTCATCACAAATGTATGCCATAAAACATAAATGTATGTAATGTGATGTAAATCATAAAAAGTGTCTCTAGCATAATAACCTGATCTCAAACCATAATACTATAAAACATGTAAAACATCTCAAAGAGAAGGATATCTAGTATGAATAGAATCATCAAATCTCTAGTTCGATCTCTCCCTCAATCTCTCCCTTCATCCATGGCCCGATCTCTGTCTCGATCCATGTCGCGATCCCTCTCCTAATCTAAGATGTGTGGTTCCATGTCCTGATCCAAGCTCTCCTGATCCATGTTCTCAGCCTCATCCCAAGCCCTACAGAAGTTCAAGTACACATGTACTTTAATTTCTAATACATGTATGTGTACATACATGTAAAACTATCTAAAACTTACAATGTACAAGTTTAATGTGTTCAAACTTACACTAAGTAATTTAATTCTTTATTATTTAAATGTACCCCAATTGTATACTGCATGGGATTGCCATCATGAGCCAAATTTCCAAACTGTGAAAAATCACCATATTGCTAAAAAAAATTAATTACACGATTTCAATCATGAGTTAAAGAACTAGAATTTAAAATAAATTATGTATGTACATAAATTTTTAGAACACAATATATATATTATTCAACTATCTATCGTGCCTCCTCGATGGCTCTACCAATCCCACTAATATCACAAGTATGCAAAGACATTGCAAGGGGATTTGTAGCTGGTATAGTATCAGTACCAAAAAGAAATGACTATATGTGCCATTGACAATATCAGGTGCCCCAATAACCTTAGTGTGATCTGTAACATGTTGATGACTTGGACAAGCTATATGATCAATAGAAACATGATGTGCATGGGATCTTGTAGGCTATTGTGGAATATCCTTTGAAGTTGCCACCCCATGGCTCGTATGTGTACCAGGATATCACTGTCTAATAAAGGCATGTACCTAGTCAAGAGTGATCCCATGGTCCTCACTGATGGCTTGATAAGCTGCTAGTAAATCCAAAACAAAGACTCTACACATATTACTTAGAGTCATGTAACTCATATGATTTCCATCTAAAGGAGTAGGTAGTTCAACATGAATAAATGGATCATAAGATGCAGATGTAGCCTCAATGGTAAGAAGGTTAATCTATGAGGGCAATAATTAAGTATCTAGAAACTCAATCAGATGACATCTGATCGATCTGTCTTGTAATAGTGGTAATACTATAAAAAATCTGGGATCTAGCAAAGCATGTTGTTGAATCCCTTGCTGCTACCAATTCCAAATGCTTTGGTAGAACCAAAAGGTTTGGTCCAACTAATTCCCTCATGTTCATAGGAAACAAAAAATATAGACATCTAAACTATTTTTTGCTAGAAAAATGACCTTTACCTTGGCCACATGCTTAGGATAAGATGTGTAGTCCACATCTCTCTATAGATGAAACTCTACATATAACTGTTTGACAAAATATAGTGGCATCTCATCATTGTGAGTCCATCTAGGATAAGCTGCCAACCATCTAGGATATATGCATGGTACAACAAGAGGATCTACACTCCTCATCACTATATATCCTCTAATTCTATTTTTTCCTCTATAATCAAGGAAAACAGTAAAAACATTTTCTTGTGAAACTAATTTTCCAACATCTTTCCATTTCTTTGTGCCAGTAACACTCCTAGAAAGAGACAAATAAAATTGGTCAAAACTAATATCATCATAAGGATTGAATGATCAGATTGTCCCAATCATTAGTATAATCTAGCAATACTCTCTTGATATAAATTTGATCTAACTTGAGTTTTTTTGCTCAGAACGAGTAGAATGATGAGATCCCTCATTAGCCATGATATATATATAAGTAAAGAGAGATCTACATACCATTAAAACAAAATATACATGATGTTAAATTTTTTTATCAAATTTCAAAACTAAAACATATATTTAAATTAACAATTTATCAAAATTTCAGTACTAAAACATATATTTGAATTACAAATTTTTCAAGTTTCAAAACTAATTTTTTTTTAACATTATATCTAGAATGAGATAGTTCAAGTTATAGATGTATGAAAAAGTTCACCTTCTACAACTTAGATGAACATGAGAAATTTGACAACTCCAAATCTAGACTTGATACATATGTATATATGAACATATATGTGTATATATACATGTACATATATATGTTTCAATATGTATATATACATGTGTACATGTACATGTACATGTATGTATATATCTATATGTGTACATGTATACATATGTGTATATATGTATGTATGTATAAATATATGTATGTACAAGTACATACATATATACATACACATATATATACATACATGTACACATGCATAAATGTACATATATATACATATGTACACACACACATGTAAGATTAAAATTAGGGTTATTTATTTAGAGTTAGATTAGGTAAAGGTTACAATTTAATTAGGGTTTAATTAAGGTTCGACAATGGTTAGAGATCAATCAAGGTCGAGTAAGATTGAAAAAAAGGTAGAGTTAATTTTAGGGTTAAGGTTAAAGTTCAAGTAGGGTTAGATGAATGGGACAAGGGGTAGATTTTAGGGTTTAGTAGATGATGTTAATATAGAATAATTTTTAATGACTAAAGATGACATTAGCAGATGATGTTAATCTAGAAGAATTTGCAATGACTAAAGATGAGTTTTAGAAGATGATGTTAATCAGTAATCTAGAAGAGATGATGTTAATCTAGAAGAATTTGTAATGACTAAAGATGAGTTTTCTGGAGTAGATATAAAACATAATGCCAAAAAATATTGAAATGTTAGAAAATTTATTGATTTTCTTGAATATGATTTGAATTTAATGACAAGTTTGAATTTTTCTGCTTGAACTTAACATATAATCTTAATCTAGAAGAATTTGTAATGACTAACTACTAACTCTTCAAATTTGCACCCCTGCTATGTTTGAAAACATAGCAAATTTGGAGCAATATGGGAACACTCCTAGGCTGTGGATAACCTAAGCTTGGAGTGGACCTCCATATAAGGCTAGCTCCTAATTGGTGTCACCTAAACTACTACTAAACTGGTGCTTTTTCTAGGAAAGAGTAAGAAAGAAACATGAAAATGAAACTTAACTAGAAGCCTTAAAAGGTGATACCAAATCACTAACTAAAACATAAAAATCTTGCATACAAAGGTTATTTAACTATAAGCTTGATAAACACAACTAAATATTGATATGTTTTGCATTAGTATTTTGTAGAAGATTGCAATGCACACTCCTAGAAGGAAAAAAATTTCATAGCTAAAACATTTTACTACAAAACACAACTTACAACCTACAACTACATATTCTTTCTATTTAAAGATTCCATTAATGAGACTAAAAACTAGGAATGATAAAATTTACAAGTAGTTGCATCAAATCATCCAAATGCATACAATGAAATAGAAAAATGAGAAGGTCAAACTAGTTATCTCCATTAAAACAAAGGTATGAACTGTTGTACAATCTGTCAAGAGTTACAATACTATCCTTCACTTGAAAGAACTCCAAAGATGAACTCCAATAATTTTTCAAAGAAGAAAGAACTAACTTCAAAAACTCTATTTGAAGTTAAAAAAAATCAAACAACTTTCCTACACATGTCCTTCTAGAAACTCTAGTTGGATGCAACAGAAAGGCCAAAAAAGAAACTTCCAAAACTCCTCCAAAATGTTATCCAAATGAAGAAAAGTCAAGCCATGACCCAAGTCACACTAAAAGAAAGAAAAAAATCCCTCCAAATGGTCCATCCCCTCCAAAATCAGTCAAATACAACCCTTACACCATTCCCATGTTTGTCAATCTCCAAACTACCCACATGCCTACCACAAGCTTGGCATGAGTCATCATTTTTGTTCAAACATGTCTTCAACCTATTTAACCCAAACTTTTAGTGTTTTTTCAAAGGTATAATACACCTCATTCTACATTTGAATAACACTTAATAAAGTGGCTTATAAGTACCCCACTTAACTAAATATTTCATATTTGAAAATGAATGCAAATGACTAAGGATTCAACCATATTCCCTTCATGACTTGGTCATATCAACAAATTCTTTTTTCAATTTTGCATTTAAAATAACATTTAATTAAATGTCTTATAATTACACCATTTAACTAAATACTTTATGTTTCAAAATAATGCAAAATTAAAGGCCTAGATTTGGCCTATGGGGAAAATCAAAATGCATAAATTCATAAGTCTTGAAAGACTTTTAAGCAAAGTGGTATAAAGGGAAAATATCCTAAGGCACAAGGAGGGCATGGTATCATTAGTTTGCATATATTTGTAAAATATAGGAAAAAAATGCCTTCATTAATTCATCCTTCCTAGGGTAAGAAACCCTAAACAACAAAACAATGAAAACTTTAGCAAAAGTCACTTCATTCTCACTATCAAGCTTTCTAGAAGCTCTCTGCTGCCAACCAAGGGTTTCACTAGGGATTTTTTTGGTTCCTCCATGGTCATTTCTAAGTGATTTCTTATGGAAACCTGAAGGAAACTACGTGGGGTCAGCTATTTGAATAAAACCTAAATGTTTTCCTTCATTTTTTGATGCATTTTAGGCTCCCAAGGCACAAATTTTGTGTTTTCTAATGTATTTTAAGCTCTTCATTTCCCCTATGCAAGCTTTGTTTTCCTTTGGCTACCATTTTAGAGCTTGTTTATAAGTATCTTGGAGAAGAAAAAGGGAAAATCCCACTACTATTCATGCATCTTCCCTTCAGTAATCAAAAGAGGGCAAGTTTTTTCCATCGAACCTCTACATTTATGACTTTATTTCTGAGATAGCAAGCCTAATTCAAGCTCTGTTGTGTTGGAATATATTGGTATATGGAAGCTAATTAGACTCAGAGACCTGTTAAATTTTCCCCACTTTTATCGGTGTGGTTTACCCCCAAATTATTTAACGGGGTCAAGGGGTAGCACCCCTTACGGGGTCCAGGGGCATAAAGGTGTCAGGTGTCATTTTTCTATTGGACGACATAAAAACCCTAATTTTGTAACCAACATAAGTCTTGATAAAATGCTGGGTTTGGGTTTCTATTGACATTGTATTGTAGCATTTGCAATGGTATTGAGTTGCAAGGATTACTGGTTGTAATCATTTTGATTTCCTAGATAATAATATTGGACTCTCTGTTGGTGGACGTAGCCCAAGTTTGGGTGAAGCACATTAAATATTGTCTTGTTATTAGTTTTGTGTTTTTTAATTTCTCTGTTTAATCTTTATTTTCATTTAATTGATATCTTCTGCATACAATTCCTAACAAGTGATATCAGAGCCAGGTTGTGTTTGATTATGATCTGCAGGAAAGTCTCACAGTTAAGTGGGAGAAATGGAGGATGAGGGTAAATTGAAGGTAGATAAATTCAATGGGAAGAACTATCAGCTATGGAAGATACAGATGGAGGATTATCTCTATCAGAAGGATTTATGGAGGTCATTGGGATGAACAACCAAGAAACCGGCAGGAATGAGTTATGAGGAATGTAATCTTCTAGATAGAAAGGCACTAGGAGCCATTCGTTTATGCCTGGAACAATTGTTGGAATTCAATATTACAATAGAAAAGACAACTCAAGAGTTTATGGAAACCTTAGCAAGTTATATGAAAAACCTTCTACTTCAAATAAGATATTTCTTATGAAACGTTTATTTAGTATGAAAATGGCATAAGGTGGGTCAGTTGTTGATCATTTAAATGAGTTTAATATAGTTACCAGTCAATTAAATTATTTAAATATAAAATTTGATGAATAATTTAGGGCTCTTTTGATTCTATGTTCTTTGCCTAAAAGTTGGAATAGCTTGGTCATGGTTGTTAGTAATTTTGTTTCTGGTTCAAATACATTGAAATTTTATGATGTTGTTGTTGTTATTTTGAGTGAGGAAATTCGTAAGAAAAGCTCTGGTGGAACATCCACATTAGGTAGTGTTTTGAATGTAGAAAGAAAGGGAAGAATAAAGGAGAGAGGAAACAATTCTAGAAGTTGTGGGAAGTCACAAGGAAAATCAAAGGACAAAAGGTCCCAATCTAGAGACAAGAGGGATTTTTGGTACTGTGGTAAGCTGAGTCATTTAAAGAAAGATTGTTGGTCTCAGAAAAATAAAGGAGACAAAAAGGAAGAAAATAAAGAGGAAAGTGTGGTAAGTAGTAAATCTAATAAGGATGCTTTGATTCTTTCCCTTGATAATGCTAATGATTCTTGGGTTTTAGATTCAAGGGCTTTATTTCATGCAACAACCCATAGAAGTTATTTTCTTGATTATGTCCAAGGGGATTTTGGGTTGGTTTATTTGCGAGATAACAAACCCTGTTAGATTATTGGAAAGGGAAGAATCAATATTAGGTTGTAGAATGGTTATCATTGGCTACTACATGAGGTAAGGCAGGTTCCAAAGTTAAAAAGAAATTTAATTTCATTAGGGCAACTAGATGATGAAGGTTGTGTTGTTACATTTAGTGATAAAAAATTTAAGGTTGCAAAAGGTTCCTTAGTGGTAGCAAAAGGTGTGAAAGTAGGAACCTTATATCTTTGTATAGGTCATACTGTTCCTTAAACTTTAGCTATTGTAGATAAAAATCAATTCTCAGGAACAATTGTTGTAGTTCAACAGGAAAAAAAATAGACAATTGCTATGGATTCTAAATCAACACTGTGGCACAATCAACTTGGGCATATGAGTGCAAAAGGTATGAAAGTACTTCATTCAAAGAATGTTTTACCAGGTCTGAAATGTGTTAATATGGGTTTATGCAAAAGTTGTGTGTATGGAAAACAAAAGAGAGTCAGTTTTCTCAAGGATGGGAAGCAATAGAAAGAGGAGAAATTGGAGCTTGTGCATATAGATGTATGGGGACCAGCTCAAGTATCTTCTCCTGGTGGCTCTTGGTATTATGTCACTTTTATTTATGATGCAACAAGGAAGGTATGGATTTATTTCCTTAGGTAGAAATCTAATGTATTTGAAACTTTTAAGAAATAGAGAAGCTTGGTTGAGAATGAGACAGGTAAAAAGCTAAAATGTCTCAGATCTAATAATGGTGGTGAGCATTGTAGCAAAGAGTTTGAAGATTATTATTCCTCTAATGGTATTTGTAGGCAAAAAATAGTTCCAAGGACTCCACAGGAAAATGGAGTGGATGAGCACTTGAATAGAACAATAATGGAGCATGCACGGACTATGAGATTGCCTTATTGGCTACCTTTAAACACGTGGGAAGAGGCTATAAAAACTGTTGTTTATTTACTCAATAGAGGTCCTTCAGTTCCCTTGGGTTGTGGTATTCTAGAGGAAGCATGTATAGGTAAGAAGGTGAGTTATTATTTTGTCAAGACCTTTGGTTATGAAGCATTTGCACTTGTAGATTCTGAAAATAGAACCAAGCTAGATGCAAACTCAAAGAAATGTATATTTTTTGGATATTCCATTGATGAATTTGGTTATAGGCTTTGGGATTCTAAAAATAAAACAATTGTGAGAAGCAAGGATGTCATATTCAATTAGGAAGTGTTGTATAAGGATTAGTTGTAGCAGCATGAGAAGAAAGAAAATGATTATGTAGTGTTGGATGATACACAAAATAGTGATGTTCTAGTGGTTCCTCATGCTCTGCAACAACATCAACAACAAATACCAAAAACTCCAGTAAATGTTAGATGATCTTCAAGGATAAGTAGACCTCCAAAAATATTTTCTCCCTCTTTGTATTATATTTTGTTAACAGATGTTGGTGAACCTGAAGGGTATGATGAAGCTATGTAGGTGGATACAAAGGTTCAGTGGGAGTATGCAATGAAGAAGAAATGGACTCCTTAATAAAAAAATAAGACTTGGGAATTATGCAACTTACCTGTATGTAAAAAGGCTTTACCAAACAAATGGGTTTGCAGGCTGAAAGAGGAAGATGGAGGTAAGAACATATTTAAAGTTAGGTTAGTTATCAAAGGATTTGCATAGAAAAAAGGAATCGATTTTGCTAATATTTTTCTCTAGTTGTTAAGATGACTTCTATTCAAACTATTTTAAGTATTGTGGCTATTGAAGATTTGCATTTGGAACAACTAGATGTGAAAACTTCCTTTCTTCATGGTGATTTGGAGGAGGAGATATATATGGAACAACCCCAAGGATTTTAGGTCAAAGGAAAGAAAAACTTGATGTGCAGATTGAAGAAAAGTTTATATGGCTTGAAACAAGCACATCGGCAATGGTACTTGAAATTTGATAATTTTATGGTTGAGAAAGGCTACAATAGGTGTAATTCTAATCGCTATGTTTATTTTAAGAGGTTGGATAATGATGACTACATTATTTTATGTTTATATCTTGATGAAATGCTTATAGTCGGGTCTAACATGAATCACATAAGTGAGTTAAAACATCAGTTAGAAAAATAATTTTCTATGAAGGATTTGGGGGCAACAAAACAAATCCTTGGTATAAGAATTTGTAGAGATCGAAAAATAGAAAATTGACTCTATCTTAGGCTAGTTATGTTGAAAAGGTGTTGCAGAGATTCCACATAGAGAATGTAAAAGTTGTCAGCACACCTTTTCCTCGTCATTTGAAATTGACTAAGGAGATGTGTCCAAAGACATGAAAGGAGGAAGAAAAAATGTCCAAGGTACCATATGCTTCAGCTGTAGGTAGTTTAATGTATGCCATGGTATGCACAAGACTAGATATTGCACATGTTTTAGGAGTTGTTAGTAGGTATATGAGTCATCCCAGATTGGAGCATTGGAATGCAGTAAAATTTGTTCTCAGGTATTTGAGAGGTACATCCAATAAATGTTTAAGTTTTGGGGGCTCTAATACAGATTTAGTAGGTTATGTAGACTTAGATTTGGTAGGGGATATTGATACCAGGCAGAGTACTATAGGTTATGTCTTTACTGTAGATGGGACAACAATAAGTTGGATCTCACGGTTGCAAAAGGTGGTTTCTTTATCCACCACAGAGGTAAAGTATGTAGCTACAACAAAGGAAAGAAAGGAGATGATATGGCTACAATATTTCATGGAAGAATTGGGAAAACAACATGCCAACAATTATTCATTTACAGATAACCAGAGTTCCATACATCTTGCAAAGAATTTTTCCTTGCATTCAAAGACCAAACACATACATTTGAGGTATCACTTCATTTAGTCAGTGTTGGATGATGGACAGTTAAGACTAGAAAATATACATACAAATGACAATCCAATGGATATGTTTGCAAAGGTAATGCTAAGGGAGAAGTTGAGCTCCTCTTCAGCTTCAGTTTCTCTTCAAGACTGAAAAACAATAAAATCAGAATAGTAGGGTCTAGGGTGCTTATTTCTAGTGGAAGTTATAGGGTCAGCAGTATTATGATCAGTCTCCAAGTGGAAGGTGATATGGGATGGAGTTTGATCAGTCTCCAAGTGGGAGATTGTTGGTATATGGAGCCTAATTAGAATCGAAGGTTAAATTTTCCCCATTTTTATCGGCACAGTTTCCCCCCAAATTATTTAACGGGGTCAAGGGGTAGCACCCCTTGCGTGGTCTAAGGGCATAAAGGCGTCAGGTGTTATTTTTCTATTGGACTACATAAAAACCATAATTTTGTAACTGACATAAGTCTTGATAAAAAGCTAAGGGTTTGGGTTTCTATTGATACTATATTGTAGCATTTGCAGTGGTATTGAGTTGCAAGGATTACTAGTTGTAATCGGTTCGATTTACTAGATAATAATATTGGACTCTCTGTTGGTGGACATAGCCCAAGTTTGGGTGAACCACATTAAATATTTTTTTTTTTTGTTATTATTCCTATGTTTTTTCATTTCTCTATTTAATATTTCTTTGCATTTAATTGATATCTTCTCCATACAATTCCTAAAAGAATCTAGTGTATATTTTTTCATACTTCTCTGTGATTTTAATGCATCTCCATTGCCATGGCAATGTGTTTATTTTTAGAAATAAAATATTGTTTTGCATGACATGCCATAGCCTCCATCCATACCATCTAGGTATTTTAATTTGAACTTCTGGAAAGAGGGTTTTAAACCCAAGCATGTAGGTTACCATTTTATGGAAAACATAGAAAACAAAGGCTCAATATCACCATAAAGCTATAGGCTCACTATATTTGAAACCCTAGTTAGTTTGATGCTTTTGAAAATTGCATTCTCTGCTTTTATGATTAAAAAGCTTCTATTTTAAGCCTCTATTTGCAGGGTTGGTTTTTTCCCTCTTTTTGAAACAGGTTGTGGTAACTTCATTATGCATTTCATGGAGAAAAAATGGAGAAATCTCCCCACACTATGGCTCATCCTCAATGGGTTTGCACTATTAATATTAAGGGCTTTCTTTTCATTTAACCATAGTGAGACTCTTTTTGTATAGAAACCCTAACTCAAGGGTTTACATCCCTTTGCATAGAAACCCTAAGATACCGAGAACATGGGTATTCACATGATATAGTTATAGCTTGGCCTTGGCTCATGAAATAGTTAAAATAGAATTTTTTTTGTGTGCTATTGAAACTTTTTTATTCTTTTTAAGCATGTTCTAAATGTTGCCTCTAGTAAAGTGACATTGGAAGACTATCCTTACCTTGTTTGCTGATTATAAGACAAATCTTGAAAAACATGGTATCCATGTCTATCTACATTCTTTTGAGAGCACTACTGATTTAGAGACCCATGCTTTTGTTCATGATACTCTTTCATTTGTCCATGATAATATGCTTTCATGACACCATCTTGCTCACCCTTTGGTACTTGAAATTCCACTTGACAACACTATGTTTGTATGCACTATTTATGAAGTTAGAACTAGGAGTTCTATAAAAACAAAGCAATAGCTCATCATAGATGCTTATTTATATGACTCTATTTCTTTGATATAGTCTTTTGGCTCTACACTTATAATGTTGGCATCTCTTTCCAATTATTTCAAATTCTCACTCACTTGTTGACTATCATGATCATGCCCTCCATACATTAAGATTACTATGACCATTCTTAATGTAGATGGTTGCTCCATTGGAATGCAAGAAAAAAATCATGAATGCACTTTGTTCTTCATATGCACTTCAATAGCATTGACTTTGAATTCATGAATGAAAACTACTCCTTCAATGGTCAATGTATGGAAAGTGAAAAGGTGAGAAACATACAAAAATCATATTGTCTTTTCATTTTGCATAGAAATTTTTGGAACACTTTTTTCTACCTTCATTTAATTCACATTACATATTTTTATAATAACCCTTTAAGGGTATTTTATAACTATCCTTCAATGGCTACATGTTTAACTTACAATGCATCTCTTCATTTTTAAATGTATGTCATGAAGGCTTTCATCTACATCATTGTGTAGTTGTGAATCATTTTTATGGAGGTCACTACCTTTAAGACTTGGAAATCATAGTCTCATGCTTAAAAACCATCCATACTGAAAGTTGCAGCTTCCAATTGTAAAATGTCATTTGATGTTTGGCATTTGTATAGATTAAGTGATCATGCCAGTCTGAGAGGTAGTTGTCATGTTGTCAATTATTTATATTTGAATTGGATACTTTTGTATAGTCATAGATTTTTTTTACCTATCATGTTATTTTCCTTCATTTAGAAATTCATCCATGGGCTCCATTTGCAAGATTAGATATCATAGTCTTCATCACTGGTGACTGTCACCAAACAATTTGTATAGGTCATAGGCTTTGAATTTTACTGTCTTTCATTTTTCAATGTCTACTATAATGATTTGAAAACATATAGTAGGTGTATGATGTCTTCCATACTATAAACAAATATTTTGGCACTCTAATCCTTTATAGCACTTCTAGGGTTTTTCACCTAAAAGGAGAAAGAAATGCCAAAATAAGTAATGTTACACTCAAAATTAATGCAAGAATGAATGCAAAATGGATGTAATATTCCTATATGAAATGTTTGAATGAAAGAAAATAATAAAATAAATGACTTATTAATGCAAAATCTAATAAATGCAACTTTTTTGAAAACACATTGTGATATGCAAAAATGCCTAGAAATGAAAGTAAACTATAATAAAAAATGATGAAACTGAATGTGTGCACTTGAGAAATTGTTGGAGATTAGAAATGGATTTTGAAATGTTGTCTATGCTAGAAATTTGGCCTACAGGGACTCATTCACCCTTATGGGTGAATTAGTCCTAGTTCTGAGAAACTATCCCAGAATCTGTTTTAGACAAATGGGTATCCAAAAATGCAGAAGACAAAAATTAGGCTTGGCAGTGGGACTCATTCACCACTAATGGTGAATGAGTCTAGTTTTGAATTTCTGAAGATTCAAAAGTGGAAATAGGATCATTTGGTATGCACTTTCTGTTTCTTCAGGTGTTTAGTTCTTAAACTATCAAATTTGGGCCTGAAAGTGACTTTTTGTTGATATTTTGTCTTATCCAATGGAGAGATGACTTGAAAAACTTTGCAACTTGATCTTTAATGATTTTCAAGCCTTCAAGATGCTTAAATATACAAACACACAAGACAAGTAGGATAAATGTTGGATGTTAGTGCATGGGGGTTTGCCTTGGTCAAACCCCTTTTTAGGTAATTAAACCAAATGAAGAAATAAGATGAAGCATGAACATGAAATGAAGGAATTAGTACCTTTCCATGATGATAAATCCTAGATTGCTGCAACATTATGAATAATCTTCCCTTGAATGTCTAAAAAATGCTATCTTGTTGACTTGAAGTGATAAAACCCTAGCTTGCTTGGCTTGAGATAGAAGAAAAAGGATGAATGAAGTTAAGTTATGACCAATTAGCGTTTAGAAAATTATATTTATAGGAAATTCACCTTATTTACCCATTAATTGGATCCATGAGGCTGGCATGGAGAAAAATTTAACTTAAAACCTAATTTTTCCCACTCAAACCTCGAAAATGGCTCAAAAGGGACTCATTCACCATTATGGGAAAATGAGCCCCACCTAGATGGGACTAATTCACCCCTAATGGTGAATGGATCCCATAGGGGCCATTTTTACTAGCTAGAATGTCATGAATTAAGAAAATCAAGTTTATATGATGACTATGTCAGTTATTTCATTAAATTATGCCTCGAGATGCACAATATGGGGTCATAGGGGCCTATTAATGATTATGTGAAGGTTGATTAGGGATTGGGACACAAAATTAAATGTGAAAGTGTTATTAAATACACTTTACAAAACTAAAATGAGGCCCACTTAGCCTAGAAAGGCACAATATCCAATGTGAATGTGTAAGACACACTACAACACTAGATTATCATTAAGTTTATTTTACAAGTCTTCTAGATTGATGTTAGGATGAAATTAAATACATTTTATAATGTTGAATTAAGGAAAAATGGGTTCATTAAGTCTAGAAAAGTTTGAAAGTTTTTTACAACACTTTATAACACCTTTACAGGACATTGTTAGGTGTATTTTATTCAATTTACAAGGGTCCAAGACCTAGTGTGGATGTGTAAAACACCTCACAACACTAAATTAGGGCCTTATTAAGTCCAATTTATCATCAATTATTCCCAAATCAAGGAAGAAAAATGGATACTTTTTTCATGTCCAAATTTAGTGCCCACTTTAGTGAGAGGATGAACTTGCTTCAAACTCACATTAAAGTAGGCATTCAAGAGAGGTCCAGTTGTACCAATGCAGATGGTCTAGGATAACAAAGATCAAAGGAGGTTGTGCAAGCCCCTAGGATCCAAGATCCTAAATCAAACCAACATGAGTGCAAAAGGACGCACACAAGGTGAATGATATGCAACAAAAAAAGATATGCAATCATGCAATGGAAAGAACTAGAAGGAATATAAAAATGAAATTGAGGTGGATCAAGCTTCAACCATTTGTCTAGCTAGTTGTGGATTAGATCTAGGCTATTTGTCCAAAAATAAAAATTCATACTCACTCTAGGGCAATGGAACTCTTGGATGTCTGATGGGTGAGAAGTCCCAAAATATAAATCATACACTAGCTAGTATTGTTGAAAACTGAGGTGTTTATGTAGCTTAATAATTTGTAAAACTATTATACTTTCTAATCCAAATATGTATTCTTTGTTAAAAATCCTTTGTGGCTGATTACTTGATTAATTCATTTTATCATTTTTAGAATGAAGATAGAAGTTGTAGAAGAATTAGATAGGATATTAGAAGATACACAATATATACCATGGAGAAACCCTTTCAGGAAAAAAATCCACCAAGAATCAATGTATTATTTATTCTCTAAAGTAGATTACAATACTTCCAATTCTTCCTTGAGATGCTTCTTTTTCCTTCAAAAAATCTTCTTCACAACCTACAATCATACTAATAATAACTCTCTTCAACTTGCTTGAGATAAATAGGCTTTGATCAACTTTGTAAACTCTAATTGAGTTACAATTACAATGCTCAAGCCCTATCCCTAAAAGGTACACCTATCTCTTCCAAGTAGAGTTTAACTATGAAGAAGAATGCCAAATCATCATCTTCATCCATTTGGGTGTCCCAAACTAAAGTAGTAACTCAACCTTTATTCTGTAAATGTATTCAAGGGTTTATCCTCAAATTAGGCACCCAAGAGTGGGCCCATTTAAATTAGCCTTCTGAAATATCTTAACATGCAAAGGAGTTAACTCCAAGAAGCCAACTTGGGCACCCAAAGTGTGTCAAAGTCATTTTTTGTTAACTAAAACATATATCTCCACCATTCATGCAAGAATGGTCATCCCCTGTTAACTAAAGGAAGTAACCTAATATATGTCATGCAACTAAAGTCATTAGTAATGCATTCCAAGTTAACTAAAATCAACTAGCTTTCAACTAAAACTAACTGAAGATAAATAAACCATAACTGAATTGAACTAAACTAAACTAAAGTGAACTAAACTAAAGTGATTTTGAACTAAACTAAACTAAACTAAACTAAACTTCATGCATATAAACATCAAAATCTAACTCCTAGGATCTTTACATGCATTTAGAAGTGTTATCTTTTACTCCAAATAGTTAACTTAACTCAAGGTGAGTGTCACCTACCATGTGGATGCCCCATGTGCTCCTATTATTTAGGAACCCATCTTGGATGCCCTCGCATGCTTCTATCATTCAAAATTAATTACAAATTTCAATTGACATGATTATTTCATCCAAAATTAATCTCTCTCTAATCCTAGTATTTGAGAAGACTTTCTAAGGACTTAGAAGACACATGAAATAAATAATGTTTAGGATTGCAATTAAATGGTATCCTATTTCACACATTCTCCCAACTTGACATTATACATTTCAATTATTCTAAACAAGGAGTAATTATGAAATAATTACAAAAATTAAGGCCAATGGCCTTCCTGAACCAACTAATCAATCCATGAAAACTTAAAATGCAACATGAATAATCATGAAGCTTCAAGAAAATAATTAAAACCAAGAGAACTTACTTGAAGGAACTAGTTTCCATAAGATAATCTGTAACATTAATTAAAGTGTTTACTTTCTCAATTAATATATTCCCACTCTCAACCATTTCTCGCACAAAGTGATACTTAACATCACCATCCTTAGTACGAGCATGATACCTAGGATTGTTGGCTAAACACATAGCACTCTGACTATCACATTAAAGTTTAACTTACTTGAAATTAAAACCAATACCTTTCCCAAGTATTTGAAACCAAACTGGCTTTTCGAAGGCATGTGTAACCACCAAGTGTGTTGAACTCACATTCAACCAAGGTGTAGGCTCCTTGGTCTTTTCTGCTAGAAAAAAATTCTTGATAGTAACCATTCCAACACATTTCTCTAGCCATAAGAGAACTCAAGCCTCACCTATTTCTCCAAGTATCCATGGGGACCTATAACCAACCAATCCATGCCAAACTCCAAATGCAACATAGCACTATCATGAAGTAATCTAACCATATCCTACTAGGAGATCACATGCAGCATAACATATATAAACATCCTAGTCTCAAGAGAACCATGCCAAACTCTAAATGCAACAAGAGTAAACCATGACATAATAGCAACCACTATAAACCAAGAAAAAATGATATCCCCAATCACATGAGGATAACCTTACCAATGATGCATCCACGTCACTTCCAACTACTCCCACTGAACTGTGATACTGAGTCACACATGCCATCATGACTACCATCCTCTTCATCAAGATCACTATATCCTACCAAAGCTCCCACTGAACTGTGATACTGAGCTATACATGGAAACAAGATAAAAATCAAACAATCATTATTAAAAGCATATGGAGTTTTAGACATTTCCTCATGATAAAAAAATATCATAACATGTACCATGCCACAACTCTAAACTGCTAATCAAGAGTATACCATGACATAATAAAAAAACCATCGTACAACAAAGAATCCACTTCATTTCCAAATGCTCCCACTAAATTTTGATACTGAGCAATCCCATGGCATCATGATGCACATAATCAAAACCCCATTTCTATAATAAGATCACACCAAACCTGTGAATGCAAGATCTCAATGACACATGACAAACACCCTCTAAAGCAAGAATATATACCTCTTGTAACAAATTTATTTTCAAAAATCAGCAATAACAAAAATAGTAAAAGCTCCAACTACAGCCAAAAAACATTCAATCTTTTAAGAGAAAGGCATCCCAATACTCTACCCAACCTTAGCTCTGATACCAAATGTTGAAAATTGAGGTGTTTATGTAGCTTAATACTTTTTAAAACCATTATACTTGCTCATCTAAATATGTACTCTTTGTTATAGATTCTTTGTGGGTGATTATCTGATTAATTCATTTTATCATTTGTAGAATGAAGATAGAAGTTGTAGAATAATTAGATAGGATATTAGAAGATACACAACATATACCATGGATAAACCCTTTCGGGAAAAAACTCCACCAAGAATCAATGTATTATTTAATCTATGAAGTAGATTACAATAATTCCAATTCTTCCTTGAGATGCTTCTTCTGCCTTCAACAAATCTTCTTCATAACCTACAATCAAATTGATAATAACCCTCTTCAACTTTCTTAAGATAAATAGGCTTTGATCAACTCTGTAAACTCCAATTGAGTTACAATTACAATGCTCAAGCCCTATCCCTAAAATGTGTGCCTATCTCCTCCAAGTAAATTTTATCCATGAAGAACAATTTCAAATCATCATCTTCATCCATTTGGGTGTCCCAAACTAAAGTATTAACTCAACCTTTATTCTATAAATATCTTCAAGGCTTTTTCCTTAAATTAGGTTCCCAAGAGTGTTCCCACTTAACTTAGCCTTTTGAAATATCTTAACATGCAAAGGATTTAATTCCAAGAAGCCAACTTGGGCACCCAAAGTGAGTCCAAGTCATTTTCTATTAAGTGAAACATCTCTCTCCACCATTCATGCAAGAATGGTCATCCCCTGTTAACTGAAGGAAGTCACCTATTATCTTTCATTCAACTCAAGTCATTAGTAATGCATTCCAAGTTAACTAAAGTCAACTAGCATTCAACTAAAACTAACTAAAGATAACTGGACCATAACTAAACTGAACTAAAGTGATTTTGAACTGAACTGAACTAAATTGAACTAAATTGAACAAAACTAATCTAAACTGAACTAAGCTAAACTAAACTGAACTGATCTGAACTAAACTAAACTAAACTTCATGCATGTAAACATCAAATCCTAACTCCTAGGATCTTTACATGCATTCAAAAGTGTTATCTTTTTACTCCAAATAGTTAACTTAACTCAAGGCGAGTGTCACCTACCATGTGGGTGCCCCATGTGCTCCTATTATTTAGGAAATCATCTTGGACACCCTCATATGCTCCTATCATTTACACTTAATTATAAATGTTAATTAACATGATTATTTCATCCAAAATTAATCTCTCTAATCCTAGTGTTTGAGAAGACTTTCTAAGGACTTAGGAGACACATGAAATAAATAATGTTTAGGATTGCAATTAAATGGAATCTTATTTCCAATAAGTATGTGCATAGGTGGCTATGGGGAAAGTTGTGCCTTAGAATGGGCTTCCTGCTCAACCATACCAAAGTTATACCTACTAGTAATTTTGATAGGGTGCCACAAAAATGATCTCCGAGCTCTACGAGGTAAGAATCTTTTTTTATTATTGACACCCATAGAAATTGTAAATGGTATAAGGAATGTTCAAAGGGATTTTCCTTAGATCATGTGAGGTCTTATCTTAGGGGAAATTGTGCTTAACATCTCCAAGAGAGGATGTGTTAAAGAAGTATCACACTCTTGGAGGGAATCATGCCTAATGACACTACCAAGAAGAGGACGCATCGCAAGAAAAAATAAATCACATAATGAGATGTGAGTGTTAACACATGCCCCTACTTTAAAGTTGTTTCAAACAACATTACTATGGGAAATTTCTTTAAAGTAGAAGAAGAAGATATGAGAGCTTACTTAGAAAGCCCTATGCTAAGTCATTTTTTTGATAAGCTACATCATGAAAAAGGTAGTATGTCACATGTGAGCCAACTTAAGGCATGTCATCCACATCCCAAGCTTTCTCTTATATGTTCATGAAAGGTTAACGACTAGCCAAAAGTGGAAACACCAAGTGAGATACGAGGACAAGGCTTCCTAACCCCTTTCCCCCACTTAGTATAGGACAAGGGTGAGCCAAGATGATTAATGGAATGTATGCTTGGAGTGAATATCAATATCAATTAGAGGAATTAGGTGCCCCCACATAGGGGAGAGCACCAACTTCTTAAGATGTTGAATTTTACTACTCAAAGCCTTGCATTCATTAGTGGAATGACCATGAACTCTATCATATGTGCAAAATGAAGTCTTTTAATAGAATTTCATTAGAGTTCATGGGGGAAAGGATAACAAGTGATCTTGGAGGAGTCTCGATAAGATATCCTCTTGATCAATGGGAAAAGGTATGTCTGTGGGTTACAGAAAAGATACCTCTTGCTTAGTACAAGATGTCATACCTATGCAAGATTGCTTAGATTGCAAGATTTTGTTCTCTCCTTTATAGTAGGGTGTAAAATATAACAAACTCAAATCATTAGCATTTTGTGATATTATATTGACATTAAACGAATATGTATTTGTTTTTTTGATTTCTTGCAAAGGAGAATAATCAAGACTTCTAGTGTTAATGAGTTCAGGATGCTTTATAGTTAAAGTTGAATTAGAAGGATGGTTTGTGATATTATTGATGTTAAGGGAAGGGTTGGTAATTTTGATCATAAGAAAATAACCAAGACCATGAGTTCTTTATTGTGTGATAGGGTCTATAGGGTTCTAGATACCTTGTTCATTATCCCCATATCCTTTTCCGCTATAGACAAGTTGTTTCATAAGCTCGTAACATTTTCCATAAAGATTTTTCATTGCTTTTGGATCAAGTGGTGGTTGGTGATCAACATTGTCAAAGGTTTTCATGTATTTTTCTTCCTTTTCTAAATTGGTTGAGGTGGATACATTCGAAGGGTCTTCTGTTGTTTCATCTCCCTTGTATTCACCCATGAATGTTGGTGTGAAATCTAACAAACCCCAATCATCATCTAATAGCTTCGTGTGTTATTCATTATTTTTCTATTGTTCCATGTATGAAGTTTATGTTGATGTGTTCAAAGGATTTTATTTGTTTTTCTCAATTTGTAAGACACTATAAGGTTGAGAATCGATGTCAAGAGTGTATACTTTGTTGTTATAGATGTATTTCATTTCCCTATGAAGAGTAGAAGATACCACATTCATTGCATGAATCCACAATCTTCCAAAGATAAGATTACATAAAATGTTATGAGGCATAACATGGATTGGCGTATTCAATGTAGCCACTCCAACTGTAAGAGGTAAAAGGATCACCCAAAGTGGTTTCTTTTTGACATTATCAAATCCCTGAATAGATAAAGAATTAGGTTGAATGCTCGATTGATCAATTCCAAGCCTATCCAAAAGGTTTACACTACACACATTAAGGGAAAATCCGATATCTAAAAGAGTTCTCTTTATCCCTTTCCATTTGTATTAAGCTATGATCATGAAAGGATCATTTTGTGTTTGCACATCCAAAGAGGGGAGTTTACTTTGGTGGAAAACAATATTAGCATTGTTTCCTTGAACCATGGCTACTATGTCATTTGGTTTCACATTGGAAGGGATAGGAACTTGTTGTAAGGCATTTTGAATCATGTTGTGGTAAAGAGGTGAGGCTTCAATAAGGTCCCACAATGATATCTTAGTAAGAGTATTCTTAATTTCTTCAACAATATCATACTCCTTAATGTGTGAATTTAATTGAGGATATCTAGGTAAAATGGGATTAGGAAAAGGTAATGGTGTTGGGGTAGGTTGTTGTGTGTATGGATTATTTCAATTGTTATATGTATGAGCAATAGTATTATGACTCAGTTGTTGCAAAACATTGTTCATAGGTGGGTAAAGGACAAGTTCATGCTTATTTTGAGTTGAAGGTTTGTTGGAAGGTGGATAAAGAATTAATTCAGGTCAGTTTTGAGTTTTTTGTTTGTGTGAAGGTGGGTAGAGAATTAGAGGGTTTTGAAAATGTCCCACGGGGTATGTATGAGGTTCATTGATCGAGGGGGATCTAATGGACAGTTGTGTATTCATAACCTCAGTAGTCTTGGTTTGATGTATCTCCAATAAAGGGCAATCTAGAATCACCTTTTTATCTAAGGAAGACACATTAATATTATTCTCATTTTCTAGCACCGTGATATTCTCCCTAGAATGAGAGTTTTTAGGATAACTAAAAACCAAATGTTCTTCTATAAGGACTTCATTGCATGGTAAAAGCACAAAGTTGTGTCACACTTTCAGCCAAATAAATAGTTTCAAGCAAAATATTTTTGGCTGGAAAGATTTCACCTGGCTCGGTTTCAACAGAAACCACGTGGCCTATTACATGGAACACAAGTTTCGGCTAAATAAGTTTCACTTGAATCCCAAAAAATAAAAAAATTTCGTTTCTCGCTTTAAAATTGGCTTTGAAATTACATTTTTTAATGTACAAGGTTTCTATAGAAATCGTTTCGATAGAAACTATTTCTACATAAACTATCTATGTGGCATCCTAGTTGGTAGCCAACTCAATTTTTTTAGAATTTTCTAAAACTTTCAACTTTAGCTAGGTATTTCTTTAGTTAGAATGAATTTTTTGAAAAAAAAAAACTCTTTTGTAGATCTCAAAGTGGAGAATCCAAATATATAATTTTTTTAATATTTTGATTAGTTTTAATATATTCTATTTTTAAATTAATGCAAGTAGGATTTTAAAATGAAAAAAAGAGGTTGATTACAAATTAAAAAAAAGATAGTAAAAATTATTAAAAAAAATTCAAATCTTATATGGGGCACAAGAGGAGAGAGTCTTCTTCAAAAGGGTATAATTTTTATTTTTTTAATAATTACAAAAATTGAAAATAGTTGAGGACCCATGAAAACTGTCAAATTCTGACATGTTTGACCTTAAAACACTATTACAAGAAAAATATATATCCAATTTTATTTATTTTTTCCATGCACAAGATATTGAAGTTATCTATTTGGAGAAAAAAAAATTAGGGAGAAATGAAGTTTTCTTCAATTTATTTCTTGACGGCCCGTGAAGTCACTGTTTTCTAAAAATTTTAACATTCCAAAATTTGCCCTTAAATTGATAAAAACATAATGAAAACAATATTTTTTAAAATTTTAAAAATTACAGCAATAAACTTCATCAAAAGTTATACATTTCATTAGTTTACACCATTTTGAAATTCAAAACATAAAGACCACTTTTATGTGGTTGAAGTTCAAAATTTCTTTTGTTGTTGGCCGATTCCTTTATAAAGTGTGACACAAGTTTGTGCTTTTACCCTGCAAGTAGGGAATAATCAATGGTTGTATTTTCTTGATGAGGGGAAGGATCTATTTTATTGTCCTTTATCTTTAAGGTATCATTCTCTTGTTCCATATTATCTAACCTACTATGAGAGCTTGTAATATATTCATCTGAGGTTGAAATGTGTAAAGTGGCTTCATCACAAGTGGGGGAGGTATCAAGAGAAGGACCACTATGATTTTCAAATAGATTATCCCAAATGGTTGGAGCATTACGGAAGGGAGGATCAAGGTTCTCATGAATTTTAATAGGTGTATCTTATAACACCAACCTATACTCTTTGCATTGAGGAGGGATATTAGGAGAAGGACAATTTTGATAGTCATTTTTACAAAATTTAGGTAATTTGATGTTTAGAAATGTTTCTATGATGTCATCTTCTTGTTTTCTAATGTTTTCCAAAGGAAAAAGAGGAGGGACAATCAAGACTCTCAATGGTATGTCTTCTTTCACCAAAATACCTTCGTCACTAATAGGAGAGGTATAGGGAGAAGAAAAAGTATGATTGTAATGATTGTCTACATGTGCATCCTCTTTTGTTGGAACATTTGTACAAATTAGATAGGTACCAGGAGGGTATGCAACATTCTTACCAAATTTTTTACTTTGTTGTCCTAGATTATGTCCATGAAAAATAGAATCATACAAGCCATTTGATGTGAAGATACCACATGCTAACATGAGAAAGCAAATAAAGTGAAATGCAATGACTTAAGGTAAGATGTGTAAATGCAATTTTCAGATTGAAAACAAAGTAAGTTACTAATTACATTATGAAACATTCTAAAAGATGAAAGATTGGAAAGGAAAATGTGAATTTTAACAATGCATAAAATGAGCTAATGTAAGCTAAATCTAATGAAATGCATGATACATAAATTTAGCCAACTGATATAGATAATTGATAGAAGTAAAAAGAAGCATAAAAAACAAGGTTTCTAGATCTCTAAAAGGTTATTTTAGGGGTGAAAAGGGACTAATTTTCCCAAGGTGGCAAATGAGTCCCAAAAGGGATTTTTTTCAAAATTTTCAGAAATTTCTGAGTGATTTTGATGTTTTCTATGTTGTAAGATATAGATGTAAAGTGAAAATGAAAATTTTTACAATTTTGCACTGAAATGAAGTACAATTATGCAAGCTAGACGAGCTTTTCACTAGGGCAATTTTTAAAACCCTAGGATGCAAAGCAATGCAAAACCTAATGCAATGTTGATGCAATATAACCCTAGGATGATGGACTCCAAATAAAAAAATAGAGTATACTAAAGTATGGTTCACCAAAATGCAAACAAAGGTTTCGGCACCCTAATCCTTTATAGCACTCCTAGGGTTTTTCACCTAAAAGAAGAAAGAAGGGCCAAAATAAGTAACGTTACACTCAAAATCAATGCAAGAATGAATGAAAAATGGATGTAATATTCCTAGATGTAATGTTTGAATGGAAGAAACTGATAAAAGAAATGAATTATTAATGCAAAATCTAAGAAATGTGACTTTTTTGAAAACACATTGTGATATGCAAAAATTCCTAGAAATGAAAGTAATCTATAATAGAAACTGTTGAAACTGAATGTGTGCACCTAAGAAATTTTTAGAGACTAGAAATGGCTTTTGAAATGCTATTGATGCTAGAAATTTGGCCTACAATGACTCATTCTCCATTACCGGTCACCTTTTAAGAGGTTAGTTGAGCAATTAATGAAAATGGAGTCGAATGAAGTGAAGTTATGGTGGAGTGATGGAAGAGAGAGAAAGGTGGAGATGGATGGGAATATGGGTAAATGAATGAAGAAGTGGACTCCCACAAAAGTGGAAGTATTTATTATGACAAGGTTTGTACCTTAGTTAGCCAGAAGGAGGGACACTTGGTCTAGTTCCTTCGACTGTATGAGGTTTGGGTGTTGCATGTTGAGTGAATTGTTGCAAGAATTCCTCCTTGGAAGTTGGCTTGTGATATAGCCTAAGGCGATGACCATTGACAAGCAACTTAAATCTAACAGGTTCAAGGGTAGTGAGTTGAACAACACCATTGGGGAAGACTTCAACAACGTCATATAGTCCTAGCCACCTTGTCTACAATTTTCCTACATTATCTTGATACCTTGAGTTGTAGAGCAATGCCCAGTTACCTAGCTAGAATTTCTTGTCCTTTATGAATTTTTCATGCCACTTTATTCTCTATTTTTTCACTACCTCTATCTGATGAAAGGTTTCCTTCCTCATTTCATCTAAGTTATTCAACTACATAATTTTGTTCTATTGTGCCTCAGAGATATTCATCCCCAAGTCTAATGTAGTCCTAAGAGTCTTATGCTCAAATTCAATGGGCATCATAGTTGTCTTTCCATACATCAACTCAAAAGGAGTGAAGCCTATGGTTGTTTTCTAGGTGGTCTGATAGGCCCAAACAACTTCTAGCAGCCTATTTTCCCAATCCTTTCGATGGATAGCCACTATTTTGGTCAGAATGGCTTCAATTTGCCTATTACTCAACTCAACTTGGTCATTAGCCTAAGGGTGATAAGGAGTAGACCTCATATGCCTTATGTTGTATTCATTGACTAGTGTTGTAATAAGGGTTGAGGTGAATTGATCCCCTTGACCAGTCACTATCTCTTTGGGAACCCCATATCATGTGAAAATTTCCTCATAAAGAAATTTTGCAACCTTATTATCTCTTGCATGTTGCATGGCCTTAAATTCTACCCACTTGGCTACATAATCAGTGCATACTAAGATATAGGATTTACCATTTGATGGAGGATCAATGGGTCCTACAAAATCCAATCCACATTTGTCAAATGGAGTGATTACTACTTGGGGGTAACGGGGCATCTCATCAGATTTGGTTGGCCAACCCTTCCTCTGGAATCTGTCACACATCCTTGTATATTTCCCTACATCCTTGTGGAATGTGGGCCAATAATATCCTATGTTCAAAATCTTCACTGTTGTCCTCTTGGCTACAAAATTCCCCCCACAGGGGCCATTGTAACATGTATGCAAACTATCATATTTCTCATCTTCCCTCACACATCTCCTCATGACATGGTTTGGTCCAGTGTAGAAAAAACATCCAACAATCAATGAGAAAGGATTTTTTTTTTTGATGAGCACCCTTCTCTCTTTTGGAGAGAAATGAGGAGGAACTCTCCTTGTGACTAGATAATTAGCTATGTCAGCATACCAGGGGGTATGTGTAGGATCATGATGGGCCAAAAAGTGGCGATATGATGGGTATGTGTAGGGTATGTGGTTGATGACTTTTTTTTTACCCAAAATTGATGAAACGAAAAAAGTTTTTAAAGGAGATTCTTAGCTTTCCACTAATATAAATTATGCCTTATTTTGAATTTAATAAATATTTATTATTCATTTTCTATTTGAATTATGACTAAAACCCGATTGATAGGTTGATTCAAAAACATTTATAGCTTTGAAATGGTATCATATTTTATGAATCCAAAACATGCATCACATTCTATGCTTCACATACTATAGAATTAAAAAAAATAAAATTCATGAAGTTTTGACCAAGTTAAGGTGGTCAAATATTCAATTTTTTTATATTTTTGAAAAGTTGTAATAAAAAATTCATAACTAATTATTTACATGGAAAAAAATTACAAAAAAATATGCATCACATCAGGACATGAGTCCTCTACTTATATCTAAAATATTATCATTTTATTGTGGTTTGGGTGGTCAGATAGACACCTACTTATTTTTTTCCTAAAATTTGAGTACTATTGCATAAAAATTTCAAATTTTAACTAAATAGATTTTTTTATTTTTAAATAAACCTAGTTGTTTATAAACTACATTCAATTTTCTATAGATTCTATTCTTACGTAGTTTTGAAATAATATAGATAACTTAGTCAAAATTTTATGTCAAGTTGCCTAACTTTGATTTTTCTAAATTATTTGTCACTTAAGGGCCTATTTTTTTCCATGATGAACCTGCACATACCTAGGGTGTATGCACACTGATGGGAAATAAGTGTTTATCAAGGAAAGATTCATCAATGACTTTACTATCCTCTAATGTAGTCATCCTTGAAAGAAAGTCTGCAACAACATTTTCCTTCCCTAGTTTATCCATAATGGTTACGTCAAACTCCCGCATGAACAATAACCATCTTGCTAGCCTACCTGAGATCAGGAGATCAGAGAATTCCTTGTCACAGTCCTTTGTCCATTGGAATTTAGCATCTTTGGTTAGGATAGTGTACAATGGTGCTTCCATTTTTCTGAAATACTTGATGAAATGCCTATAATAACCTAGGTGTCCCAAGAAACTCCTAACATCTTTTTGTTTTGTAGGTATAGGCTGGTTGGTGATCACCTCAGTCTTAGTAGGGTCTACTTGAATTCCTTTGTGAGAGATGTAGTGGCCAAGGACTACAACTTCCTACATCATCACGAAGCACTTTTCACTATTTAAAGATAGATTATAGTCTTCACATCTCTGTAAGACTCTCCTATGATTTTCCAATGCTTCATTGAAATCAACACCATAGGTACTAAAATCATCCATATAAATTTTCATGCAATCATTGGAGATATCTAAAAATATGTTAATGACTACCCTCTAAAAAGTTGCAGGTGCATTGCATAAGCCAAATGGAAGTACTGAGTAGGCATAAGTCCCTCATGGATAGGTAAAGGTGGTCTTCTCCTAGTCCTCAGGTGCAATTTGGATCTCGTTATAGCTGTTGAATCCATCTAGAAAAGAAAATTACTACTTTCCTGCAAGTGAATTCAGAACTTGATCTATGAAAGGTAGGGGAAAATGGTCCTTTTTAGTGGTAGCATTGATTTCCCTGTAATCAACAAAAACTTGCCACTTCCCTCCCTTTTTGGGCACAATCACCAATGGACACTAACTCATTTGACTACAAAATCTGATGAAAGATGTATAATTTGATGTATTATTGGGTACTTGTGATATTTGATTTTAATTTTCAATTTTTTAAATTGTATCCCAGACGTTCGTCTAAATTTTGATGAACTTGGGTTTTGTCAAAATTTCGATGAAGTTTTTTGTCAAAATTTCGATGAAGATTTTTTGTCAAAATTTCAATGAACATGGAAAATCAGAAAAAATCAAATTGTGGTTGACATAAATAAAAGTGCTCATTCGCCTAATTATTGTGACAGTGTTTTGCTATACTTGCGAATTTTCTCTACTTGCAAATTTGCTATACTTGTGATAGTTTGTGGAGAACTAAGGACAATTTTCTTGGGAAAAATA
This sequence comes from Sequoia sempervirens, assembly GCA_007258455.2. Taxonomy (NCBI): domain Eukaryota; kingdom Viridiplantae; phylum Streptophyta; class Pinopsida; order Cupressales; family Cupressaceae; genus Sequoia; species Sequoia sempervirens. Next base: position 18,678,537 of record VDFB02358134.1, on the reverse strand, counting down.
AAAAAAGTTCAAGTAGATATCGCCAGGTTGAGGGTAGTCATTGTCTTTTTCTAGAATTCATTTGTGAAGTTAGATTTGTACTTCCAGGTTTGAAAATCATATTTTAAAGCAACATCTCATCAAATTTCATTTTTAGACTTGTGCATTTTTTAGAATTTCATTTCTAGATTTTGTTATCCAAGTTCAATATTTTGATTTTAGGAGTCTAACAGTTGGAAATCATAGTAAAATCAAAATTTAATAAGTTCTAGAATTAGCATTTTAAAGTGTTTTTTGGGTTCATTAACTTCAGACTATCTTCTCTTTTGTAGGGGTGGTTGCATGCCAAATTTTTTTGGTGCAAAATATCAAAATTATTAGATTTTGTTACCTGTCTATGATTAAAAATTATTGGAGTTTTAGTTTGATATTTTTTGAAGATCTAAATAATCAAACTTGGTAAAGAAAAATCATCTTAGATAATATTAGTGTAGAAAAAAATGAACAGACAATTGCTAGATTGTGGGCTAGATTGAAAAGAAAGGGTGATGGGAAATGTTATTGTCCTTGCAATAATTACAAGTGCTTAGAGACAAGAAGACCTTTAATCACAATAGCTGAGAAACATTGTAGGCATCATGGTCACATTGAAGGGGGGCATGATTATCATCCATTAGTAAGTTGTTCATTATATGTCTTTATATTGATTGAATTTGTAAATATTTATATCATTTTAACATTTTTTATATATAAAAAAAATCACTTGATCATGATCATGGTTTATTTGTTTCGATCATTATTATAAAGGTGGGTCACCCTAGTGAATAAGATATGGATTATCGCACCCTGAAGAATGTGGTTTTGTAAGTGGAGGAACATGCAGCTGTGAATATCGAAGATGAAGTTAATGATCCTATGGAAGAAGATGATCATATGCCAAAAAACATAGTTGATGGCGGTACAAATAAATTGATCCATGACGCATTTAGTGGCACAGCTGATCATGATGATCGAGATGAATTTGATGATGTTCATGATTTACCTCTACTTAAGAAGGAACATGACCCCCTTTATGAAGGCTCTGAAACAACTCTTCTCTCTGTTGTATTGTTGTTGGTGAACTTGAAGGTTATGAATGGTTTATCCAACATAGAAATATCACAGATGTTAAGGTATGCCATATATGTCTCTTTTTTCATCTTTTTTAATTGTTGTTAGTTCATCACTAGTAAATAAAGGATGCAATGTGTAACATTAATATTCTTTATATTAAAAAATATTTTTTTGTTGTAGATTGATAGGTGAATTTTTGTTACCACCATCTAATATTTTACCTCACTCATACTGAGATTTATCTACCATTATGAAAGATATTGGAATGGAATATCAAGCAATAGATGCATGTCCCAATGATCATATTATATATCATAAACAACACAAATTTGAAATAGAATGCCTGTAATGTCATATCAGTAGATATCGAACATATCAACTAACAAAAAGGTGCCTTGCAAGGTTCTTCATTATATTCCCATTATTCCATATATGAAATGATTATTTAGGTGTGAAAGATTAGTGCAATTTATGGATTACCATGCACATAATAGAAGTGGAGATGACATTCTTCAAATTCCTATGGTTGGTTCTACATTTAAGGACATGAAGGAAAAATGGCCACACTTTAACAAAGAACCTCATAATCTCAGGCTTTCATGGGCAGTGGACGGTGTCAATCCATTTGGAGAGATGAGATCTATTTACTCGGTGTGGCCTATTTTTGTTATCAACAATAACATTCCTCCAGGGATGTAAATAAAGAGGGAGAACATAATGTTGGCAATGATTGTTCTAGGTATTTTTTTACATCAATTTTCTTTAACGTAGTAGCATCTCATTTGTCTTATTTGTTGCATAATGACTTATATTTTTTTCATTTAATAGTCATGTACATTAATTTATATATATTACAGTAAAATGGTTATAATAATTATGTAATGTTTATGTTCATTCAACTAGGTAAGTACCAAGTTAAAGATATGAATGTATATATTGAGCCTCTTATTGACGAGTTACTAAAGTTATGGAATGGCATCACTATGTATGACATCTCTAGACCATTAGGACAAAGATAATTTCAATTCCATGCAATGCTTATTTGGAAAATTCATGATGCCCTAGGGCTAACAAATTTTTGTGGTATGTTATAACGTTCAACTACACTTTAACGATATTTAATTTTATAAAGTAGATATCATGCATATTTTTTAAATAATCTATTCATTATATATAATTATAAAAATTGACATATTTAATCCAATTATATATGATCTTGTAGGTCTTCAAACAAAGGGAAAATTTTCATGTCCAATTTGTGGTCCAAAGATGAAATCTCGTCATTCAAAATTTTTAGGAAAGCAGGTGTTTGATGAGTATAGGCACTTCCTCCACAGAAATCATAAGTATCAAACTACTGAAAAACATCTTTTCAATGGGAAAGAAGAGACTACATCAAAACCACAAAGAATGACACCTCACCTATGGAAGTTGGAATATAATAGAATTAATTGTCAAGGTTATACATTAGATCAAATTTTTTATCTATCATATATGATATGTTTAGAGTTTATATTTTTATATTGTGTTTTGTTTACTCATGCTATAATTGACAATGATTGTCATTAATTTATTTAACTTATATGCTTCACAAAGGTCATCAAGGAATTAATTGCCAACTTCCACACGGAATGAAAAGTTATCCTAGATAATTTAGTAAGTTTCCCTACTATGAGTAGCTACAAATTGTGCATTTGTTTTCTACAATGCATATCGGAAAGAATATAATAGAAACATTATGGAAAATATTGGATGGAAGGCATGACAAAGAAAAAATTATTAAAATTTGTAGTGACATTTAGGAAGTCAATCATGCAATGAAAAATGTCATTCAATTAAATAGTGATGGAGACCAAATTAATATAAGCACCCTTCCTTGGTTATTAATGGAGCAACAAAGCAATGCTATAAAAGAAGTCATACGAAAAATTCAATTTCCCACAAGATTTGTTATGAACATAAACAATATCATAACAAAGAAAGGTGAATTTGGGTCAGGGATGAAAATGCATGATTGGAATACCTTCATTAAGGTAATTATTCTAGTATAATATATATATATTTATATACTGGATGTACTTTTTAGTGTATTATGTTTACTACTTTTGAAAAAATAATGAAAATATCATTTTATAATTGTTGCAGTGTGTTATACCTCTATCTCTCCTAGACAACTTCAAAAACATTTTCAAGCAAGTTATATATGATCTTGGAAAATACATGAGGTAAGTAGCGATATTTTCTCAATTCATTGTATAGATATTATAATTTCCATTTGCTTTACTTGTTACGTAATATATTGTATATGGTTTTTAAATCTCATTAATATATTTTCACCTCGAATCACTTGTAGATGGTTGTCATCTAAAGAAATCCATAAAGAATATATAAATTATTGGAAGAGAAAAAATTTTCATCTAATGTGTGAAATCTGAAAGTGTCTACCTTCGACATTCTTCAATGCACAAGAACACTATCTCATACACCAAGTTGAAGAGATTTAATTGTGTGGACCTATACACACAAGGTCAATGTGGATGGTTGAGAGGCACTTTACATTTTTGAAGGCTTTGGTTAGACAAAGAGCACATTCTGAGGGTTCTATGGTGGAGGGATATATGGTATACTAGACCATGGTGTATATTACTGAATATCTTCCTAAGTATGCAGCAAAGATCCATGTAGATTGCATTTGGGATCCCAACTCCATTAACAAATTTGAAGGGGAGTACCTGATGGGGAAAAGTAGATTGAGGAAAGTGAGATGTAATTATAATATGGTCATGGAGATTAATTATAATACATTTTACATTTATTTTTTATGTATATTGTACTTAATTAATTATTAATTTTCAATATACATCAATTATAAACTAAGGTTGTATACCGTGGTAATTACCTAATTGATGTATACCTAGGAGGCTCAACTCAACCAACCTATCAAATCACCTTTAAGAGGCTTCCAACAAGTTTAGAATGACCACTTTAAACAATCCAAACAACTCTCAAAGTATGACAAACAACAAAAGTCAGATTTCACACTTTGACTCCTTGAATCCTTGTAATAGTGCAAACCTAGTTTTTCCCAATAACTCAAAACTTTCCCAAAACATCAGAAAAACCCTTGATGGTTTATACACCCATTTTTTCATTATTAAACATAATTCAAGGGAAATTACAAGTCCTTCAATTACCAAATCACCAAAATCACCCTTTCTAGGTTTTGTTGAGTAGGCTGATTAGGCCTATTTTACAAAGAAACTAGTCTTTAAACTTGTCATATTCCAATGAAATTTTGGGGAATCTTTTTTTTTATGCCTCCAAACCTCCAAATCCACAAAAATATTCCACTTGTACAACCACATTCTTTCCAAACCCAAAATCCCTTGTTTTAGGCCAAAATCATGAGGGTTTATTGAATCTCCTACTTCCATGACCTCCCAGACCTCAAAACCAACTCAAACACAACCCATTAGGTCTATACATGGGTAAAAATTCATAAAATAAGATCTACCATACATATTTTGTTGAAACCTAGGCTTGAACCTCTCATTTCACATGCTTTTCATAGAACTCTTGAGGACAACAACTATACCTTCTTTATTTCTCATCCTACGCTCTATTCATACATCATAAAATTAAAAAATTATCCATGGGTCCTCTTAAACAAGATATGTAGTAATCAAAAAAAGTGTGAGAGCTCCTTTATATCATGTTTGGACTACAAAAACCTCAAAAATAGGGTAATTGGGCTATATGCAAAGAAATGAAGCTTTCTAACTCAAATCAACACCTTAAGCCCTCAAATAAAATTAAATCAAAGCTAACACATATCTTCATGACATGGAATTTATTTCACATCAAAATATGGCTGTATGTGACAGTACAGTGCTGCAAAACAAGAAATATATTGAAATTTTAAAGAAAAACATAGATTTTTGAATGTCAAGATCTTGTATTTTGAATCCTCAATCATCAACAATCTTTACAATGATAAATTTATTCATTTTAAAGGAATTTACACCTCAACTACTAAACAACCACCTCTACAACTAACTTTTTAATCTTTTATGATCACATGAAACATAAAACACACTAATTTTGAAGGTTGTTAACATCACTATTGAAATGTTTTAATTTTTTGACCTTTCAAATGTATTGAAACTCATAGGAAACCTTTAATACCATGCTAGTGGCTTGATAATAGCCTTATTATTGGCATGACACTAACCTTGCACCCTTTTACATGTAAATTCTCCAATTTGCCTTAAAAAGGCTACAAAATTCTTTAGTACAAGACTCAAACTCATAACTCAAAAATTCACCTAGAACATGTCTAATGGTCTTAATTGACCTTACTCAAGACAAAAAAAATAAAAAAGACTCACTCTACCTATTGACCATCTATCCACCTTCAAATAATCACAAGTTGAGAATGAGGTATAGGTGCTCCTACACCACTAATTATACGTCGTTTGTGCATTTCAATTTTTTTTGATATAGTTGGTCAAGAGTGACATGTGTTACATTTGTACATCACAAAAAATCTTGATTAGACAACGGTATGGATTGAACAATGTCAAAAACCTAGTCGCGCATTAACATGGGAAGGTGTGGCTTCATTAGTTAAATAAGCTCATCGTAATGGAGATTCCAATGTTACACTAAGGGAAATTGATTTAGCATATGGTTTAAGAGATAAATAGGTATGTATAAATATATTAATCACCCATATTATTTAATTATTTTCAATTATATTGATGTATATATATGTTGATTTTTTTTTCTTTGCATTCATTCGGCCAAGAATAAATATGTTTATCAACTGATGATATTGCAATAATTTTTACATGTTTGACATATTGCAGGTGAAACACCACAAGGCTATGTGGTACAATGTTCATAAATTTTGAATCAAAAAGTTGGATGACACAAAGAAAACTTGTGATTTTGGGATAACTACAGTCGTTCAAGTGACTAATGTTTCATCTAGAAGTGGCATACATCCAGAAGTCTCAAAAAATTGATACTATGGGATTTTGGATGATATAATTGAGGGTGACTTTATGTCCTTCAAATTAGTTCTATTCATCGTCCTATGGGTATAGGCTACGATTGAATGAAAATGATCCTGAGAGAATTGTTATTAAACATGATAATAGATTTACCATGGTTAATACAAGGTCGATCGAGTGAGCTAGAAATGAGCCCTATGTTCTTCCAAGCCAATGTGAGAAAGTATTTTACTCAAAGGTTCCAGGTAAACCGGGTTGGGCATTTGTTGTTACATATGATCCGAGAGGAAGGCCAGTAAAGTATAATGTGGTGGAAGAAGAAGATACTGAAGAAAAAGAAGATGATGTAGATGATGATCATGATCAACAGTTAGTTGATGACGTGCTTGATGAAGATTTCAAAGAAGAGGAACTAGAACATGATGATGTAGGAGTTAATGTTCATGAAGATGATATCTGTGTAGATGATGACATTATCAAAACTAATATCAATGACGATGATGATGATATGACCAATCCTTACAATGTTGAATATGGATCAGATGATACAGACAAAGATTTGGATGAATAAGATCAATGAAATTGAAATGTATGAGTTATGTGATTATATTATCTATTTGATATTAATTTCTTGATAGAATTCTATTTGACTTTTGTGGTTACATAATTAATTCATTATTTTTTTAATTTTTATGCCATTACATAATTAATTCATGATGTAATTTTTAATGTTTAATTTCAATTCATGATGTTACAACTATTGTATCTCTCCTATAAATTTCCATATGATCATGATGAATAGTGTTTTGGGAAATTTCATGAAAGATGACACAGATCGTAGTAGTGAAATAATTGCAAAGTTGTTTAGATTTTTTAGACCAATCGCCCTTCAAATTGTCATTTTTAGGATCATCTCCAATTTGTTTACTAGGACACATAAGGTAGGATTTTGTTGGTTTATCTTGGAGGAAAGAATGATAAGGAAGAAGCTTGATCAACGAGGACTGGGAGGATGTTGTGTGGAACTCATCGAGTGGGAAGCAATCAGTATTTCATTGTTTACAAATGAAATTTCAATCACAATAGCATGCTTTAACATCTCTAATGACAATTCTCCACGCAAGGTTTGAAATCTGCTAGGCCACTCATATTGCTTCTCACCTAAGCGGGTCTGCTAATCCTCGAGCTATTGGTTAAAAATAGAAAAATGATCATTAATGAAGTGGAAGAAAATCACCAAGGGAGGATGGAAACGTAGATAAGGACATAAAATTAGGCATGAGAGATGTTAAATTCAAAGCCAAAATATCAAGAACGAAGAGACAATGTCTAATCCTGATTGCTAGTGATGCTTGGGATGTCTTCCACAAGTGTCGCCCATGACACGTTCACGCGAAGGATGTCAAACACACGAGAACATCAACCATTAGAGAAATAGCCAAAGAATATAAGTTGTGATGAGAAATTCAATCACAAGTCACATCTCTTACTTGTCAATGCCCATGATAATTTGAATAGTTTCCCACTTGATAAAGCCACCCATAGCCTACAAATAGATATTATAAATAGGGGCTCACATTTTGTTGAAGGGCACAATTTTTCATCAAATGATTGGAAGAAGAAATAACGTGTATGTCATGGCCACCTTCATCATGACTAAATGGCTTTTACTTCACAGAAACCTGATGGTCGGGCTTCGCTATCCCTCCCACTGGATTCTTTCTTTGTAGAGTCTGCCTAACTCTGACCGCTAGTCAAATGTCATACCAGTCACAGCACCCTGCATCCTTCGACTTGACGGATTTCATGAGTGTGGGTCCTGCATCTTCGAAGGATGTCTAACTCTACCGCAATCACAACAAAATTCATATTCCATCTTCCCACCTCCTCCTACCTCCGCCCTCATCCTATAGGTGGTGCCCATGATCAATGTTCTCGCAAGCAATGTTAGAATGTTGAAAGAGAATGCTATCACTCAATATGGAATATTGATCACAGAGACTATTTAAAATGGTTTTTTAATTTAAACAATGAAATTTTATCAACCTTGGGCACTCTGTTGGGGTCCTCATCTCTGCATATAGGTGGTTTAATGATGCTCTAATTAAATCATTGCAATTTTTTAATGCAAACATTCTTGCGAGGAGAAATTGAATTGTCTGCAATGACAAAGAAAGAATGATAACCAAGGGATGATGATTCCATGTGATATGATTTTCACCATACGGGTCTCATCTCTCTAATGGACATGCTTAAAGAGTACACTTCCTATCCCATCTTTTGGGTGACATTTCCATTTCAGATGCTTACCTCACCATGGTCCAAGTGCCTAGCATAATGAGAAAAATTACAATAGATGTTATGAGGCATTAGTGATGCTTAAACTGAGTATATAAAGGGACATTATGATAATAGAAATATCTTGGTGGCAATCCCAAGGCTTGAATAATGAATCTATCAAGGAATTTGAGGATGTCATCCAACCTTTTGTTGTTGTAAATAATAACCAGTCATGGATTTTGGAGGGCTTGGTTAAGACAAGAAATAACATTTTAATCACCTGGGCCCACGACAATGTAACTTTGGCTTCAATTATCTTCATTTTCCTATAATTCCGTGTTGGATGGGATTTTCATGTATAGGTAGCACCACGAGGGTGGTTTCCTTCATAAGTCCAATGTCTCAATGATGCTTCCATGCTTCAGTTAGTCAACTTCTACCGAAAGAGTATCATGGGAGTCTCCATTAGTATCTGAGTGAGCGTCCCCATTTGGCTAATTGAATGATAGATTCTCATTTGGTGATTCAAACTCCATGTATTTAATGGGGATAAATAGAGCTATCATGAGTAATACTTGAGGAACGGAAGTAAGAGAAGCTTGAAAGGGATTTTAATTAATGATTTCACCCTATCTTCCTCTTTATTAATTTCAAGTATTGGGCTTGAAATCATCCTTTATAGTCACGGGAATTAAAGAAAGAAGTATTCTATGATTGAAAATAATTTAATCATGCCATAATTATCTATTATGAATGCTACTTGTAGGTCTAACATCGTGGAGGGTAACAAGCATCGGTATTCAGAGGATACCTATATGAAACATTGAGTTAGGCTACAATGAGAAGGATGCTCTCACATAAGACATATCTAAAGTGAAAACCAAAGGAAATACTTTGAATTCTATATGTCTAGATAGAGATCAAATTCCAAGGAGGTGCTTTCATGCCACATACCTAGTATGAGGAGGGGGGTTGTTCACCGTAGCCTAAGGAAAGAGGGACTTTTTTCCAAAATTGGGATGAACAGGGAATTGCATACTATCTACTATGTTAACCAAAGATCACCTATAGGGCAGGGCCTAATGGGACCTTGATTCACCAATGATGCACTTAAAGCTCATCAAGGGTGACTAACAAGATTATTATGTCACACCAAAGGAAGTTAGTGCCAGAGAACAAAAAGGGGGGTCATCTCATTCTTCATCAAATGATCATGATCCACCTGGAGTTGTCTCATTGGATAGGGGATAGCTTATCTATGTCACGAAGATGCAATTTTTTGTAAGGATCATTTGATTAGATAAGCAATGTTGTGAACACATCAAGTAAGAGGGAAGCTTTTGAACAATTTTAGCTACAGCAAAAGGGAAATTAGCAAGAAGACAAAATTACTATAGCGACAGGGCACTAGAAGAAAAAATAGGGAAAAGACAAATGATATATTTTAAATTGTTGAATAATGGGGGGTAGGTGAAACCCTAATGTAATAAAATCTAAGCCAAACAAGGTGATTCAATCCTGTCGATTTGTTTGGGCTCTGGAAAACTATAAATAGGGGTCTCCCCTTCATTTGTAAATGGTTGGAGAGCTAGTGTAAAGGCATTCTATAGCAATAGAGAGCTACATTGGATGATTTATGGATTTTTCTCTTGTGTTTCTTCATTATGCATGCATGGTTCTACTTCCCTATTAGTTTAGTTGTTAGTTTCTTGAATGGAAGTGATGATGGTGTTTGTTGTTACTGTATTTGATGAATTTCCAACTCATGCTTTTTGTGGTTTGTTGATGATGAATCACTTTGTAAATCTAGTCTAATTTTCCTTACTTCATTGTTGCAACTTAGTTAAATTGCATGTTCATGATGTGTTTGTGCAATCTAAAAATTTGTAGTCCTTAGAAGATTGCACTAGTTTTGTGTAATTGTAGGATCCTCTTGGCCAAGCAAAACCTAGTTTAGGAAGCTTGTCTATTATAGTAGCCACCGTTGTTTTTCTTCATTCATAGCTTAGGACTAGAAAAATTTTCTTAACCCTTTCTCTTTTGCTATTTATTTGTCCTTTGTTAGAGTAGGATCTCGACCATCACCATGAAGCTAAATCAGATGAACTTGGTGGGTTTTAGCTTGTTGTTTTGAGTAGGTAGCCACTATTCATTCACTTACAAAACCTTGAAAATCCATTTGGAAAACCAAATTCCCACACTTTGTAACTCATATGTAAGACTACCTTGCGATACCAACAAAACACATCAACCAACTAAGATGTTCCAAGCACTATCAAGACTTGACATTAGAGACCTTGAGATAGTGTTCTACAATTTGATTGTGGAAGATTGTATTTCAACAGAGGTGACACACCTATGAATTTCCTATGTTGAGAAGGTGAAAAAATACCCGTCAACATACCCTATCACCATTGATGGACATTTCACTACAAGGTCTCTAATGTCTCTTCCTATTAGGGTTCTCTTGTCATACCTTGCAATTGTCAACTCCATCACTATTTCCTTTTTCACGAATTTTAGCACCGAAACTAGTCTCATTGAGCATAATCCTGTAACAACCCTAATCGCCTCCTTGTTCATTAAATAAGGAATATCTAGCCACATAATTTTTTCATGAATTGGGATCAATGTGTATTTGTCCCACAATTGTTCCACACATTGAGCTTCTTCTCCGTTGAACACTTGAACTCAAATTTTAATTCAAATTGACCTTCGATGAGTTTTTTAAACCATACATCACCTAGATTAGAGTTATTATACTCATCTAATTTAGCATGAATTCATATCCTAAAATCTTCTATGTACAACACACCATACATAATGCTCAAGAAATCACCATTTGGATTAGTCATCATCGACTTATTAGGGTGTCATTTAAATTTTGGATAGGGTCAGTCTACAACTTCTACACCATGGGGTATACATTTTTGCAAGAAATTGAAAGCACTTCTGAAACTTAGGGAAAATGGAAACTATAAATACCTCTTAATTTCCACTAGTTGGGATTTCACGTGCAAGATTACTGAAATGCTTCTGTTCACTCCTTCACTATTGTTCTCTCTTAAAATACTCATTTTAAAATGACTTAGACATATTTTGATTCACTTATAAACCATTTTTGAAATAATCTAATTCACATTGAATGTTTTATATGATAAACATGATGAACCCTACCTATAATGCATAATCACTTTTGAATGCTTCACAAACTTCCACATCTTGATATTTTCCACTGGTGTTTTCACCAATAGGTCAAGCATGTCGACCTACATCTCATATCCATGTGCTAAAGGCATCAACACGATATCTTTTGTGGGGACTTTATGATTGTATTTAAAAATCCCCCTGAGCCAAAGCTCTTAACTTAGCTTTCAGAGGAAACACTTGCACCAGAAGCTGGCATAAACTCAGTCTTAACTTTTCTCTCTTCCTTCTTTCTTGAAATCTTACCCATCTCTTTCTTCATCTCTACTGGATCAACCTTTTTCATTGAAGCAGTATTCTTTTTTGGATTATTATTCTTCACATTATTACTTCTAAAAAATTTAGCTATATGTCCAAGTTTATTGCAATTGTTATAAGTGACAACATTTTGAACAAGCTTACTTCCAACCATTCTAGATCCACATTGATTATCTTTGTTCCCAAATCCATTGCATGTATAACAATAGCGAGTGAAATATTGAAACATCATGCCATTATTATAACCATTCCTCCTTTGATTTTTGTATTCACTAGCTCTACATATGACCAAATCTATTGCATGTAAATAACTAACAAAGAAATGATTGAATATTCTGATTCATTCCAATTCTACATCCTACAACATTATGTCCAAACTTATTGCAAAAATAACAATAACCATTAAAAGAGGGGTACCTTTGTGCATTTGGTTGTTTAATACCTATGGTATTTTGAATTCTTTCCTTTGATGAAAAAATTTCTTTCCATTGCTCTTCTTGTACTCAATCTTATTTTGTTCATTTTTCTTCTTTTCAACACTTGATATTAGATTTTCCTTAGAAATTTCTCCATTTTCAAACCCTAATATACCTTTTTCTTTAGAATTCTTCTGATTTGCAATCATTTCATTAAGAATTTTAGAGCTCATCTTGAATTTATCTTCTTGATTCTTTTCTTTCTCCAAATCTAATCTCAAAGTCACAACTTCTTCAATTTTTTAGCATTCTTCATATTTTATTTTCATCTTAGCATTCAAGCATTCTTCAACTCTATTACTTTCTTCAATCTAAAATTTTAGACTAGGAATGATCTCATTTAATTTCTTGAGCTCTTTGATCCTATCTATGGCTTTATTGAGTTTCTCTCTCAATACCTTAGTTCATTCATCTGCATCACTAAGATCCTTTTTCATATCTCTATTCTTAGATTTTGCTTTATCCAAATCATCTAGAGAAAATTTAAGTTATCCTTCCATTTAACACTACAATATTCCTCAATAAATGCTACGGTAGGAATTTCTTTTGGAGGAATAGGATACTTCCTTGTAGCCATTTGTTCAACTCTAATATCTACCTCAACAATCAAGCCAATTGAAGGATCCTTACTCTAATACCAATTTTTGAATACTCAAAATACTAAGGGGGGGTGAATCAGTATTCTCTGAAACCACTTAACCATTTAAAAATTCATTCCACATATCATATTCAATTTATAGTAAGGAAATAAACCATGAAAGTAATCATCAAAGCATATAATACATGAACACCATAATTTTACGTGGAAAAGCTAAAAAGGGAAAAACCACAATGAGGATTAGCTCATAATATATTATAACCAATTGTAAAAGATTACAAAAAGCATCACTACCAGGTGGAATCATTATCCAAAGAATAAGAGAAATAGAAGAGAGGGCTAGGTCACTACCAAGATTTGAACTGCTACAAATGCATCTACAATATGTAAGAAATATTGTTCCACTAAAGCTCAAAACACTAAATCAACACACTTCATATTACTCTTCTCTAGCACTTTGCTTTGCTCTGTGTTTGCATCACATTCAAATGCTTTTCTTAGGAATTCACACACAAAACTTAATCATCACTCTTCAACACCAAAATTATCATGCATTTATACCCTTTACATTCACAAAAAACTATTACATCAATTAGGTCAGCCTAATTAGATGTATTATAAAAAATAATAACTTGTCAACTCAAGATCAACCATGTAAACACACACTTTGAACCTTGATTCAAAACTACAAGTATCACATCAAATAGGTTAGTATGGACCTATAATATCTTCCATATAATGGATTAAAACTTATCTAAACTCCGTACAACTCCAAACATATTAGGTCAACACTCTTGGTGACCTAACACTAAAATACACCAACAAATTATCCTCAAACTAACACATGAATCTACCAACTACACACTACTTGGAACATAGATGCATATGACATTTGTAAACACTTCCAAAAATATTCAAGACTAGATATTCTTCTGTAGTGGAATGCAAACCATTCCAAATAGGTACTTTGTATAGGAAACACTATCATTGGCAAACCCAAAAATTGGCATCCATAACTTTTGCACCAGAAATAAAAACAACATGAAAGTTTGGATTTAAGGTCCTCATACACACAAAAAAAAAATCCTTAGAACCATAGAAAGAAATACCTCAAGACAAACCAATGTAGACCTAAAAATTGAAGCTCTATACACTGAAAACTATGTTTTGACACAGCCAAATAATTAATCCATCTATTTTGCACTAGAGCAAAACATCTACATGTTTATATTAGTTTGTCATCATTTCAAACACATACTCACATCAAATCAATTGATCATCAAATTAGACCTCTCAAACCACAATTTTGACATTGATGACAACATTGTATCTGCACATTGTATATCTCATGCTAATGTTGCCAATAAGCACATCAATGACAAACTCCTCAAACTTCCAATAGCCTAAGCAATGGATTTCTAAGTAAGTGTATTTACAATATGAAAAAATACCATTGGAATATATCAAGCATGGTCTTTAAGTATCTTAGGGACATAATAGAGTGACCAAATTTCTATTAGAGAAGACAAAAATTGAGTGGCACAATGGATATAAAGGGATTGATATATTTTTATTGAGCTAGTGATGTGGATAACATGAGGTTTACTAGTGATTATGATTTTATCTTTTTTGGCTATACATTCAATTGAGTGAGAAAATCATATGATTGGGTTGTTCTTTTGAATGTAAAGGAAAAATACATAACTACTCATACTTGTCGGGAAGTAGTTTTTCTTTGAAGGTTGTGTTTGGAAATCATATTTAAGTAGGGTATAGTGGAAATTTAGTGTAATAATAAGACTACCACCATCTTAGAAAAGAACCCTACCTTTCATGCATGATCAATGCACATTTCATATGTACATTATCACTATATTTGTGACATGGAGGATTTGAGGGTTATGATTGAGAATATGGATATGCTAATGAATGTTACATATGTTTTGAAAAATCTTATGAAAAATAAATAATGTTATATGATATAAGATGGATAAGAAGATAAAACCCTGGAATTTAGTTCACCGTGTTGTGCACCCCTTATGATTCTTATAATACATACAAGTGGGATATTTTTAGGACTAAGGGGCTAGGTGTTGTACACCTTGCAAGTTTTAGGTCTAGAAGGAATTATTTAATAGTTTATAATATTTTAAATAATGTGTCCATGTGGAAAAGTGTGCTCCAAATGAGTGAAATATTGATATTCAAATACAATGTCATGGTAGTAGCAAAAATAAAATTTGATTTTGGTAATGGCTAGTGACTTATTTTTGTAGATTATGTGGAAAAAATTAAATCCCAATATAAAAAATAAAGTCTAGCTTTAAAATATGTAATTTTTTTGGTGTTGAACATAGTTATTTATTTATAAATTTTCAAACAAAAACCCTCAGAAATTTGAAATGACATATATTTCTATTTTTCAATAACTTTTGATTTCATTTTTTTTGTTTGAAAAATTTAAAAATTATTCTCTACACAATGATTTTTTCAAGTTACACTCATTTTAGGTTAAATTATGTTGGTCATACATGATGGATTTTAAAAAAGCTTTAATCACAATAAAAAAAAAAATTAAAATATTTAGTAAAAATTTATAAAAAAATCCCAACCAAACTTGATCATTGTATGCATCTTTTCACCAAAAAAAATTGAATTTTTTTTTCATTTAATACTTATTTAATGGGTCATACATGTGTATATTTTATTCCAATGTACTTTTTAAAAAATGACACTTATTTACATCCTATACAAAACAAATTTTATAGCCTTGTTAAGTGGGAAGGAGATCTAATATCCAACGAGTGAATTTTAACCTAGATCTAGCTTTTGTTCTTTAGAATCAACATTGAAACATAAACCAACTAGGCTTTGATGATTAGCTAACTACCTCAAAGGAGAGTAAAACTACTAGTGTGTTGTGAAGAGGGGAAATTTGATGTGTGTTTAATAGACCTACTTGACATAAACCCTAGATCTAAAATTGAAATTTATCATTTAGACAAAAAATAGAAAATGGCAAAACAAGTACAAATCTAGGAAAGGAAAACATAGAGGAACTTGTACATAAAATTTGAACTTGAATTGGAGGGACAAGGAAAAGGGTGCCCTTTTTTGGAATTTGACAGATTTTGAATTCTTGAAATAGGGTTTGGAAGGTATAGGTATGCTCTGCACTTTTCTATAACTTGCTATTGATGAAAATTTCAGATCTGAATTGTACACATGAAAGGAGGGGGGAAATATTGTGTTATATAGGACCTTTCCTCAATAAAACCCTAGATTTTATGTTTCTACCTCCACAAACAAGTAATGATGGTAAAGAGTGCTTACCCTAGGTCGGGTAGAGGAAAAAAATAATAATTGACTATAATAAACAAAATGACAATTGATAATGTTACCTTAGGTATGAAACCCTTGTCAAAGTGATGTTACATCATAAGTTACCACAAAGAGCTGATGATGAATGATTGAAATTTTTCCTTGATGACTTGCAATAGGCCATTCCATAAAACATAATAGATTGTTATAGCTAGCATGTAGAAAAAGGATTCCTTGCATCTTCATAAAGAGAGCATAATAGTGAATGTTTGATCATAATAGTTCTTAGTTATTCAAATGAGAGGTAAAACTTATTTATATATGCATCCCAATTGATTTTATTTGACATAGGCCAACCTAAGGTTATTTTACAATACTCAAGGCCAACATTCAAAATGGGACACCTTTAGGACTAGGGCACGCTTGCCCTTGTCCATGTGATTTTAGCCCAAAATTATTGGGATGTCAGGGATTTTAATGTATTTTCCTAATCTAGCCCCAAAATGAACAAATTACTTACATAATTAATTATATAAGAAAAATAGGGTGTCAATATAGTGTGAAATTATCAAAGGTGACAATTTATGATGCTACATTATCCCTCACTTTGGTGAGGATATGATATTACATTCATACTCACACTAAAACAATATATTTCTTTATCAAAAAATTAAATAGACAAGATGGAATTAAGTTGAGATATGTACTATCCCCCAACTTAAGATCCTATCAATCCACAAAGTTAAGACAAACATGAAGTAGACATATCACATGAAATACAAGGAAAAATTCAATAATACATAAGGCATACTATGAGCAATTAATGGAGTACACATAAAATAATAGATAAGGAAAACATGATGCATGCAAAGAATACATAAAGAATACAATGAATACGCATAGTGCAAACACATGGAATAGATGAAGAAAAAATGTAGAATACATGATACAAACAAAAAATAAAGATCCACAATACATGAATCAAACATGATACACACATAAGTCAAACATAATATGCACATGGAGTATATAACAACAAATGTTACTACACAAAAACTAAAGATCAAAGTCAGGAAGGTAAGGAGACCTTAGTATGTAAGGTTGTATTAATTACCAAGTTTCATCTCTCATATGCACATACACATATAAAATACTAAAATGAAAAACAAAATTTCTCAAAATACCAACATTTATTAGTGGAGTGACCAAGCACTTGATGATCTATGCACAAAAGGAGTGATTTGCTTTAATATATTTATGAAATTTCTTACATGTTGGAGGAGGAAGAGTAATCAAGTGGGATTTGAGAAGCCTCAACAAAATATTATTTTTCTCATAAGGAAGAGTCATAAATACATTAGATGATGGAGGATGAGATGTAGATGGAGGATGAGGTTGGAAACCTAAACCCCTTTTAGAAAGGTACAGTTTAAGTTTCTCAAGATCCTTAACTTTGTGTTCCCTCTTTTCATTATATCCAAGTTTAGAAATAATTTTAAATCTAACCCCATAATGTTTTTCCAACTTAGATGGAGGAGGAGAAGTCTTGTTTAAATTATTATTTGTTGAAATAGGAGTAGTAATATTGACATGAGAAGAATGAATTATTTTGCAAGAATGTAGATCCTTTTTAAGTGTTGAAATGTCAAGATTAGGAGGATGTTTGTTAGATTTTTCCAACACACGAGAGATGAAAGATAAAGAGCCCCCATTTCCATCATGGGATGATGATTATTATGGTTTTGTTGATGTAGAAGGAGTAGAAGATTGTGCAAATGAAACAAAAGATTAATTAGGTTTAGATTGTGATATTTTTTACTCTCCCACAAAAGAGGATGTGAAATATAATGAACCCTAATTATCACCAAAACATGTACTTGAAGATGAAACATTATTCTAATCCTTATAATTGATTGAAGGAGTTATAGTGTTGAAATTCAATTGTGTTGATGCCACCAAAACAACCTCTAACTCTTTGGGCTTTTATGGTGAGAATATATACTCCCCAATGAAAGAAGGTGTAAAATATAAAAACCCCCAATGATTTCCAAAAGAGTGTAGTCATAGGTGATTCACTATCATTAGTATCATTATATCTGGAAGGTAATGGTTTAAATTTTGAACATAAAATCAAATTACTAAGAGCGTTGGAAATTTTAATTTTTACTTTTTCTTGTAAATAAATTTTTGGATCTACTTTAACCATATAGAAATTTTTATTATATTTATAATTCATTATACATTGAAGAGTAGATGAGAATCCCTTCATGGTATGAATCAATTTTCTACCAAGAAGAAAATTATATGAAAGAGTACCAGGAATGAAATGGATAAGGGTAGGAATTATCAAAGGTCCTACCTTAATGGGTAGTGTGATTGTACACAATAGTTGTTTACCAACATTATCAAAGCCACAAATAAAAGATTATCAAGTTTTATGAGAGACATCCACACCAACCTTGTCTAAAAGGTCAATGCTACAAACATTAAGACCTAATCCATTATTTATTAGAGTATGCCTAATTTTTTGTTTCTTAACAATGGCATAAATCATGAGAGTATCATTATTGGTTTTGGATTTCAAGAGGAGGTAATTCATGTTGAGTGAATGCAATATCCAATTTTGTTGCTTGCATACAGTCAAACAAGGTTGCTACATCATTCATTCTAATAGAAGATGGAACCACTATCTTCTATAAGGCCTCTTGGAGCATCTTATGGTATGTAGATGAGGTTTGAATTAATCCCAAAGAGAGATATTAGCTGGAGAGTTACAAAGTTTCTCAACAAGATCATACTCTTTTATCATATGTTGAGGAAGATGAGGTGCAAGGGTAAGATAATGTTGAGGAAATGAAATGGAAGTGGGAGTGGTTTATGTTTTTTTTTTTTTTAGTGTTTTATGTTTGAGAAATTGCATTATAATGTGGTTCCTATGACACATTTTGGTGTATGTAATTGTTTTGAATGAGTTGTTTTACAAATTTTAGGATGTGACTAGGAGCTTTAGGCTGGTTTGAAGTGCCCCAAATAACGAGAGTAGGTTAATTTTGTGGTGAAGGAACATGAGAAGGAGGACAAATGATAAGATTTGGTTTAGGATGCATCTTGGGAGTGGTGAAGGGAAACATCTTGTGAAGGTATGCAGTTTTAGGAAATAAACATTGTTTTGTTGTTGTCCCCAAGGGAGAGTTAAGAAGGTTAAGTTAGATTTTTATCTCTTTTAATGTGAGGAAAAAGTATTTTTAGGGTAATGCATTGAATTAGGTGAAATAGGGGACCAAATTGATAATGTACAATAAAATCTAGAAGTTTCAGGACAAACTATCAAAATAGGAACTAGATCTAAAAAAAGGCTACAAAGTAGGATTTTCAACAAAAAAATAGTGTGAAAATGATAGGACAAAAGTGAGGGCATCCTAGTCTAGAAGTATAGAGTTTTAAAGTTTCATATATTGCATAGGTAAAAGTAGATTATATAGGTTTTTCTGTGAAAATCTAGACCTCTGAGGTGTGTCAAAGTCCACGAAATGAATTTTCCCTAATTTGATGGTAAGAGGCACATGAAGGCATGAATGAGAGATTTTAAGCATTCATATGAGCTAATAGGTGAAATCAAATTCACACATGAGTTCCCTCAAGAGGTAGGAGGTAGGGAAAAGTGTTGATAAAATAGATATGTCAATGAAATAATGGAAAAATGTGTTTAAGTTTATGCTTTTGTAGGGAAAAAATTCTTTAAATGCTTTATTTTCTAATGTACAAATATATAACATTTTCAAATGAAATGAAATAATTCAGATCTATTGCTTTAAGGGTTAAGCCACAATAGTGGTTTACAAATTTTTTGAGAAAGAAAATTTGATATTTTTTTTTTTGCTTGCACAATGGCAAGGTGTTCAGTCGAGTTTAAGTTTTCGATTGAACCCATAAACATATGAATAAAAAAATATATTTAATAGGGTTTGCTCAAATGGGTGTTCGAGTGAACCCATTGAAATAGGGCATAAAAAATAAAAATAAATTGTCACTGTCATTCTACATATTCTTTGTTGGAGATCTGTATGTGGTGAAAGCCAACCTGAAGGTGAATGTAGTGAATGGATGTGGGAAAAATGTGCATCAACCCGACCTCCATAGCTCACTCACAGGTTGGTTAAATTTGAATTTCATAGATTTCAAAATGCATTTGTTTGAGAAATTTTGAAACCCTAAATGCAAAATGTTTCAAATTTGTAGATTTCAAATTGCATTTCTTTGTTTGAAATTGCATTTGCTTGAAATTTTCTAAATCCTTTTCAAAAAACACTATTTCTATCATGCTTTGATGAATGTTCATACCCTATTCCAAAGCTCCAATTTTGGCATGAGCAGAGAGTGTTGAAAAAATGGTGTTGTATTGCTTGAAAGATTTTAGAAACTCATTCCAAAACTCTCTCAAAAAATTAACATGCCTTGTCTAGATGCTTCCACGTTTTGCATACATTTCTACCAAGGCACCTCCAATTGCATTTTATTTAATGTTTCTAAAGCCTTACCTGAACATAAAACAGATTTATTTGAAGCATTATATCAAACAGTTCATGTTAATTTTTTTTTGTTATATTTGTTATTAAAATTATTGTTGATAACCATATATCTTTATAATTTTGTATAGGATGGATTATTATTTTTGACCCACAATAATTAATTATTGGTAAATAAAAATGTGAACCATAATTGAGGTTGATAAGTTATGCTAATGATTGTGGTATGAAAGTATAAATAAGAATATGATCCCTAATTGGTAAGATTTATTAATGCACAACCTCTCTAAAGTGTATATTTTTTTGAGGGATTTGAAAAAATTAATCTAGAACCATTGATTAGAACTAAACATATTATATTACACTCTAACAAAACTTCAATTGGAACTTAGGTAATCTAGACTATTTATAAAAATGGGGAATTATAGTTATTCCCCTACAAGTTTTTATATTGGTAAAATATGAAATTATAAATTGGTAAAAGGTATAAAGTGGTAATCAATTAGAATTAAAATGCAAAAATTGGTGAAGGTTTATCTAATTATCTTTTATGTATAGGACCTTTAGAAAAATGGGCCTCATTCATAGTGGATATGACACCAACAAAGAAAGCTAGGGAGCATGGTGATAATGATGTGAAAATGTCATACCTAGAGCTATGAAGTAGAATTAATATATTTTATATCTTAAAATATTAATATAATTAGGTGCTTCTTACTATTTTGTATCACCTTAGATAGTTTAGAAATTCAACTTAAAATCTAAATCCTTGTTAAAAGAGGTAGTGTTGAGTTGTGTACATGTCCCAACTTAGATAGTTTATAAATGATACCATTCTAAAATTATAACTTAGGGTGCATACAATGGAAACTTGGATAAAATTCTTCATATTTTTCCTTTGAGTCTTATGGCATTACTCCAAAAATGGTTGGTTCTAAATGTATGAATCGAAGAATAAATTTAGAGGAAAGAAACTAGATTGTTTGAATGAAATGTATAATAAAATAGTTCTATTAGGATTAGAAGGAATGAAGGTATTATTAAATTTTCTATTTTACAACTCAAAAGAGAATAAAGAAAAGGGTGTGCCTTGTTTGTTGTTAATTTAAATTATTTAGTAAAAGTGAATGAGAACCATTCAAATGAAAATAAACCTCCATTACAAAAGTCTTAGGATGTCTTTCCTAGAATGAACTCCTCATGTTTCCTCCTAAATGGGTGTTTTATTTTTTAATAGAGTTCATGCATGAATTAGCCCCTATATCTAGAGATACCTATCAAACAAACACTTCATATTTGCATGAATTAAAGGATTTCCCCAATGACATTTTAAAGAAAGGATTTATATGTTCTAGTGTCTTGTCATGTGATGATCCAACTATTTTTATGAAAAAGAAATATTTAAGACACTTTTCCAAGTTGTCTTGATTATGTACATGTTCAATAAATAAACAATTAACATTAATATCCACCACCTAAAATAGATGACTTATTTTACTAATTGAGAGGGGTGGCCATATTTTAAAAAATAGGTCTAATATTCAATTACAATTAGCAAAGAATAAAGGAGGAATACATTCATAAAACTAAATTTAGAATTAGGTATAGGACATCAAAATTATATGTTTGAGGAAATGCATATAAGACACCCATAAACAAAATAGTAAAAAAGAAAGAGAAAAAATGTAAAGAATGCACTTGTAACCTATACTTGCTCAAGCATTAAAATTTTGAAATTAAACATAAAGAATAATAGGATTTATAAATTAAATACATGTGAGGCTATTATATAATATCAAAAAAGACTATTTTAAAGTTTAAATTTATATTTTAATTTTAGGGTAAATACTTTTGGTTGAATTTATGAATTAGAAATAGAAATTTTGAAAGGGCCCCACCCTTTTACAGAGACCAATAAAGAGACAAAAAATTATCAATCATATTGGCATGGAAAAAAAACAAGAAAAATATAGTTGTAAGTTAGAAAAATAACATCCAATTATAAATACTCCACCAATAGTGACAATGTATCTAATAAAGAGGGTCATTTTCCCAAAAACATTAGTAGATCTATCATTGAACACAACTTGAATCCAAAATTATTCAAGGAACTATATCTTATTGTCAACCTTATCCTTTTCCATGAATGGACCTAGTTCCTTTGTAATGGAGTTTCCATCTTTAGTTTCCAAACTTGAGACCAAAGGGTTCCTATAATCTTCTAAACTTGAACCTTCTTCATATTTTTGAATTATTAGAAAGAATACCAAGAGATGAATGTTGCAATTCAAGAGAATGGTAGAGGCAATGAACTCCAACTAATCCATCTATAACATGATTCTTGTCTCTACCAATCTCCTCTAAATTTCTCTTGACAAGACCTTCTAAATTAGTCATGTCTACAATAGGACCAACCACCCCTCAATTATGCATAAAGGGAGCCTCAACCAAATCCTAAGGTAAACAATGCTCCATGTCATCCTTATGAATTTTGTTCAACCTTTCCTTCCTCTAAAATTTCTACACCTATAAAATACATAGCTATGATCTACACATGACAACATGGTGAAAACACAAGAAAATCCTATAGCATGACATGTTGAACCCAAATAACCAGATTCAAAAATAATTTAATCTATAAGTATAAATAGTTTGATGGTAGAAACTTTATACATATAAAAATATGATAAATGCATGATTATTTTTCTTTCCAATCTATAATTTTTGATGTGCTTGGTTATATAATTGAGATGATTCACTCATAATGTAACATGATAAAAATTTAGTATGTATGAAAGAAATATTTTCGAGACATAAAGCTACCATTCTACATAACTCATGGAAATAAGAATATTATTCTATTTTAACTAAAGAAATTGTGTGTACTCTATCTTGAAAATTAAAAATTAATTTTGAATTATATACTTATAATTTAAAATAAGAGCATACTTTGTAACATGGAATAGATAGGTTAATTAATGAAATAAAATATGTTTTTATATTAAGAAAAATTTACAAATATATGGAACTCATACATTGAGAAATTGACTAAGACAACTCTGTATGAGAATTAAAGCATGCTCAAATAATAATTTATATACTTTCATTCAATAATTAACATTAGAAATTAATACTTAGCTCACATTGTATAATCATACTAGAAACCAACAATGGAAGATTGAGAGTCTCAACTAAGAATTCCACCTTATAGATAACATTCATACTAGAAGCCAACAAATGAAGACCAAATTTCATAAATAAAGTTCATGTGTTATATATCATGCCTTTGAGGGGTCCACAATTACCATGAGTCTTTTGAAATCCTTCTCCATCTAAATGCATCCATTCCAAGACCATTGGGAGGTGGGTATCCCAAGTTCCTTAATTTCTTGTAGGAATTTAATCAAGAGTAGGACATTGTGACTTTGGCATGTAAATTTAAATCTAAATGTGCATCCAAAAAATACAAATTCAATAACTAAATTTAATTCAAAAGGTGGCTCACCATCTATGGCCTTCTATAAACTTCTCGAAGATTTCATCCCCATAAATGATAAATTAAAAGTTAAGTTATGACTTCACCAAAATGACATGAAATTATCTTTCTAATGTATGTCATATTTGCATAAATCCCTCGGAATTTTTTAACTAATTTTAAACACTCAAAAAAATACATATATATGAATATACACTTCATTTATAAATTCTTGGAATATATCTTGATCCATCACAATTAAATTCTTAGACACCATGTATAATATTTTTGATGTATTCACAAAACCACCTAGGGTCTCATAAAACTTGAGTAGGTGAATACCAATATGCATATCTAATGGTGGGGTAAATGGAGGGGGATTAGGAGTAAGTTCATATATATCTATTACTTATTTTGCAATCCAATATATTGGTTGGATAGGTTGCATTTGAATAGGAGTGAAGATAAGGTCTATTAAAATATGACTCGCCATCTTCTCTATTCTTAGGATTTTGGAGTTTATCAAAATATACTTTGTCGATCTCAACCAATCTTTGCTTCAACTTTCAAATCATCCATGCAATCCTCCCTGAAATATTCAATATGTGAAACACAATTATGAGGATGATACAAATAATCCTTGACATGGATTTTTGTATCAAAGGATAATATGGTTCTATAATTTTAAAGTATTTCCAATTTTGAAATCTAAATACAATCAATAATCTATTTAATCAAGCAATAATCATAATTTTAAGGAAAACATAAATTACTTGAATCTTTTTAATGTCTAGATCATTAGATTCTACTTACTCTAACTTAAATTTAAAAAACAATATTAAAATCCACAAAACAAATTTCAAAGACATAATAAATTATTACAATATTATTTAAAAATCTAATTGTAATGAACATGTTATAATAATAAATATTAAAATTTTAAATCTATGAAAATATATAACCAAATGATCCTTAGTTTTCATATATCATTTGTGATGAGAATGTTGAATATTATAATTTTTTAGGCCAATTTTTAGGCACTAATTCACCATTGTTAAAATGATCCTTAGTTTATTCATTGTTTTTTTCATGATTATATTTGTTTTCAATTTCTATTAAACCAAACTCAAAATAATGGTATAGATTAAGATTCTTGTCTTTATCCTACATTTGGGTCATGTTTGATTCTAGATTTATTATCATAATTAGAAATTGTATAAATTGTTAAATTAAATATATTTTTTAACATATATAAAATGTATTGTTGGATTAGTGAGATATTTATAATAAGTACATGAAATATGAAGTCAAACTTTATTAGATTTGATTCTTAATAAATTAGTTTTAACAATTCAATTTATAGCTTTATGCAATCTATAAGTTTGAATAGTTTGATGGTGTCTAAACTTTATACATATAAAAAATATGATAAATGTGTGATTATTTTTCTTTCCAATCTATAACTTTTTGATGTTGTTGGCTATATAATTGAATGATTCACTCATAATGTAATGATAAAATTCAACCTCATATGGAGGATTTTATATTATCTTCCATTAAATTCATCCTCGTTATGAGATTCTTATGGAATATTGATATTCTAGTGTGAATTCTTAATTTTAGACACATCTTCCATTAAATTTTAGAACTATTTTAGATTATGTTTTAAATTTAAATTTTAGAACTATTTTAGATTATGTTTTGTGTGCAATCTAGTAATTTGAATGTTTTGAAATTATTAAAAACTATGATAAATGTTGAATTTTTTTTGGTTAATGGTATGAAAATATTATTGATGAGTAGATGAATTATTACAACTATTTTAGATTTGTATTCCCTTTATCTAGATATATTATTTACCAAGGTCTCATTGCTCTTTTAGGTGTATTGTATATATATAACATGGAAAATGCAGATCATGTTCCACCTGAGCTAGATTCTTTGTTTGAAAATACCACTAATGAGATTAAAAAATTGAGAGACTCATTAGCATAGGGTGCAAACCCAGGGATATATTTTGAACCATGTATGTCAATATTACATAGTTTAGAAAAAATAAGAGATGAACTTAAGAGGACTAGTGCATATTCCCTAGATAGAGTAGTTGCTATTCTTTCCCGCATGTGGGAAGAAGCACATGGCGATGTTCCTCTTAAAAAAATACAAGATAGTGTGACCAAAGAAATGATAAAAAACACTTGTTTTCCTTTTTATCAAAATTTATGTAAGGTTAGGGGATAGTAGGTCACTAGATGTGTCGATCGTGTAATGGCTAGATTGATCTACCCATGATTTCTCGCAACACATGGTCAATACCCAAACAATGACCAAATTCCATTATATTTTGTTCAACAGTTGTATGTTGAGGTCCATTTGGACCTCAAAGTTAACTACTTGGACATTCCACCATATGCTAGTTAGGGGCATGGCAAGATTTCTGATAGGCCCACCTATCATCAAGTAGATAGACCAGCCCCAGTGTTTAGAGAATTGGTTGGCAAGATGTCTCCTACTCTCACCCCAGCTCTAGCCCCCATAGCAGATGAGGTTGTCGTTCAAAAGGAAGCAATTGATACTATAGGTGGAATTGTAGCTGCCACCACTAGGATATTTGATGATCATGTAGGTCAGTATTTTATGTCCAAACATTTTTGATCAATGTCATTTTCAGCACATTGGACCACCATGGATCCTTTTACAATGGCCGACATCCCTACTCCTACACAGCTTGATGCAGTTATAGGAGATATGGCTCACAGGACTCTGCATCGTTTGGTTGAGGAACTATTGGAGGCATATGCCCACATTGCATCAAACAATGGGATCAATATAGAGCATGTCAAAGGTCATTTGGCACATGTATTTTGTTAAACTCTAGGATCCCATCACTGTCAGCTGAGCACTAGTGCGCATCAGGATCCACCTATAGAGTATTCGGTAGCTGCATAGACTATGGTTTTTATTGATATGTTGATTGGTTCTGGTTCATCATCACCGATGCCATCTCACCTTCATAGTCATCTACATTCATCATTTCTGGCATGACATGGGATAGATCAGATGGATGCAAACATTGACTTGCCACTTGACCATTTGGTGGATATGGTGGAGGAGATCATTTTAGAGCACTTAGGTCATCTGATATCAGATGATGTGCATGTATGTGTGCATGTGCATGTTTCAATTCTTTATTTATTATTTTGAAAAAAAAATTAAGTAGATATTCATGTAAGTTAATATATATTGTTACAGGTGGACATACCTCATGTCACTCCTAGCCTTGGTCCAGATCGTGTGCATGATCAACATGATTCAGATGTGGATGAATTTGTTGCCAGTGGACATGTGAGTTTTAAATTTTTATATATACATATGTATATATCTACATGCAATATTTGTGTATGCATAGATCTAGATAGATATTTAAAAATACAAATTCATTTACAAATAACTTTCATAAAATTTGTTTAATATAAATTATATGTATTTAACACATCTTATACACAATTTTACTTGTAGGGCTTAACACATCTATCAAAGTTGGACCATTCTCATTCAGGTGGTCCTTTGACCAGGAGTCAACATTCATATTAGGCCCTACACACTAGATTTATGATCTTTACTACATGTATTTTCTTATATGATGATCTTTAGTATTCAATATTTTATGATCTCTTACATTTGCTTATATGATATATACATACATTTTCTTATTTGTTGATCTTTGGTATTTGACATTTGATGATCTGTAATTTACATTAATTTTCTTATATGATATGTACATACATTTTCTTATATGATATATACATACATTTTCCTATTTTCTTATAACATGTGTTATGTTTATACATTTAATATATTTACATGTATGTACATGTGTTTGCTTATGGTTACAAGTTTATTCATGTTATATGTATGCATTTGCTTTAAATATTCAATATACATACATGTTTGTTTATTTTATGATCTCTTACAACTTACATTTCCTTATATTCAATATACATTTGATCTTTAGTAGAATTTTAGGAAATCAATGCCACTTTATAATTAAGTTCATTCATGTTGATCACAATAAATATTTTTTTAAAAATTACTTAAGCAACATGAACCATTGAGTTGAGAACAAAATATAATCTTTTTGACAAGTAACTTGAAATTTAATTCAAATATAATTAAGAAAATTCAATTCAAATTATACCTCTATTATACATTTTTGACAAGTAACTTGAAATTCAATTAAAATATAATTAACTAAATTCAATTCAAATTATACCTCTATTATACATTTTTGACAAGTAACTTGAAATTCAATTCAAATATAATTAAGAAATTTCAATTCCAATTATACCTCTATTATACATTTTTTACAAGTAAATTGAAATTCAATTCAAATATAATTAAGTAAACTCAATTTGAACAAATTATACCTCTATTATACATTTTTGATAAGTAACTTGAAATTAAATTCAAATATAATTAAAAAAATTTAATTCAAATTATACCTCTATTATACATTTTTGACACTTTAACAAAATTCTAAAATTACTAGATATGTTGTTTATACCTGTGCATTAAATAACAACAAACTCCACAATAAAATAACTTGTTTGTTTACTACTTAATTCATTTAAACTAGGATCTAGTTATTCGATATATACTAGAATAATTTTTTTTCCCATACCATATGCATATAAATAGAAGCTTATTTTTCATTATTCTAGATATCAAATTGCAAGATTAATTCTCATTTATATCACTTGGAGCGCAGATTTAGGAGAAGAGGTTTTTGCACATTTATCAAGGAGGAAAATATTGGAGAGACAACTTTTCATTTTTATCAATCAAGGAAAATTTTGGAGGAGAATTTAACTAAGTTGGTAGAGGACTTGTTTTGAGTCATCTTTAAGTTGAAGAAGAAAATAGGACAACAAAGAAAAAGAAAAAATGCATCTCAACGAAAATTGTCAAAAGAAGAAGAACAAAAGAGGCGTGAACAAAACTTGAAAAATTATCATAGAAATAAACAAGGTGCATGCTTGTTTCTTCTCTCTCTCTCTCTCAAGTGTGTGTTTAGGGCTTTTATTAACACCTCAATTTTTTTTGCTTATAAATATATTTCCAATAGTCATCTTGCATAGACATTCCCTAAATTCTTTATCATCTGCTTCCAATTGCTTTTGTTCCATAGAATTCTTAAGTTCAAGAATCTTTGATTTTATTTGTTTCAACTCCACTTAGATAACTCATAGTCTCTCACTTTATTTTCTTGCATGTAAATATAAACAAGAAGCAAGAATTTCTCAAGCTGGAGTTGAGCCAAATCTAGATATTGGATCAAACAAATCCACTGAAGAACACATGGACCTTGAAGTTAGGGAGGAGACCCAAGTTCAAACAATGTTTGTTGGAGAGGTGCCAAGATCACTTCCTTCTACTAGTATAGATGAGCATATAAAACTAGTAGAAACTTCTCTCACTTATAGCATCATGTCTTATCACTTTGTTTGCTTGCATACATAAACTTCACTTATATAACATCATCTCTCACTTTTGTTTGCAAAATATTTTGTGACATGTAGGAAGGTCTCAACAAGCAGGAAGTTCTCATGCTCAAGTCAAGGAAAATATAGACATTAGATCAAATGAATCCGCTCAAGAACGCATGGTCCTTGAAGATAGGGAGGAGGCACAAGTTCAAACAATGCATGTTGGAGAGGGTTCAGGATCACTTCCTCCTACTGGTATGGATGAGCATCTAAAACTAGCTGAAATGGTGAGCAAACAAATTTCTCATAGAAATTTAGATCATTTACTTGAAATGGATATGGAGAAACTAAAATGTTATGCCAACCAGCCTTATAATAAGAGAAAGATGTCAATGACTAAATCTGTAAATGGAATAATCAATCATCATTTCAATCATCTTGATACACTTGAAAAAACACAATTGTTATCAAATTTACTTCTTTGTGATGAGATCAAAGAGTCATTACAATTGTTGGGTGTACATTCAACATCAAATAAGAAAAAACACATGGGATTACAAACTGATATTGTTCAAAATGTTAAAAAGGGTTTAGATTCCATTGGGAAAGGATCTCAATCAGTGGATAATGCCACTACAAGAAGGGTGATGTTGACATCTATTGTACATCAAGATATAGCAAGAAAAATAAAAATGTGTGCACTTTCACTTGAAATTAGTTATAGTAGAACCACATTAATAAAATATGAGAAAAAGAGAAAGTTTTTGGGTGAGAGTTTAGAAGGCAATTGGGAAATTATGTGTAGAGCTCCCCATTCTGATAGGATTGAAGATGTTGTTAGGAACTTGGTCTTAGGTTTTTTGCATGATCAGACTCATCCATCATCAAATACTAGAGATGTTATGAGACAAAAAATTGGACGTAGTATTTATGAAAATCATATAGAACATTGGCTAGACATAACACAATTTGATATGTATATGAAATTTTGTAATGCATATCCTCATATAAAGATTGGGAAAACAATGTTTCAAAGGTTAAAGCCATATTATGTGAAGATAAACAAGTTTTTTGATACTTGTTGTTGTCATTATCAAATTGAATTTTATCTCTACTATCAGGAGTTTTGAAAGATGAGGGAAGAAAGATGTGGGTTTCAAAATGCACCTCCTAAATAGACAAGTTTTTTCATAAAGACTATATTATGTGATCATGAAAATGGACCTCAAATAAACTGCATAAAAGGAATTTGTGAGACATGTGGAAATTTGGCTAATTTTCTTTCAAGAATTGAGGGTACTAACCTAACAAAGACATTAAATTGCAAGAGGTAAGTATTGTTTTTAGAGAGTTTATTTGTTTCAATTTGATTAGATTGTTATTTGGATTCTCTGTAATGTAATGTTTCATTGATTGTGTTGTTTATTACTTATTCACATATTTTACTCACACAAGTACAAGTATGTAAAGTTGTACAAACAAATTTTGGGAAAGAATCCACAAGGTTGAACTATGTAGAAGAGGAGATTCCCATTGGAAAATTTATGGAAGATTTTCAAAAATTGATACGACAATACATATAGCATTCCTTTTTTGCTAAGTGGCAAGCACAACAATTCCAAACATTGAGAGATACTTTCCCACGTGGAACAGTTCTATTAGTAGTTGAATTCACAAAAAATTACTCCTTTGTACATCAAAAGGAGATTCAAACAGAGTATTACTTTTCAAAGCAGATCACTATTATGGTTCATGTGTGTTATCGACATGCACAATTAGAATTGGATGGTGTTGAGAGTACAGATGAAGAATGATCCATTAAGAAAGAATATCACTTTTATATTAGTGATGATAAAGAGCATGACACACTTTTTGTCCATCATTGCTTTACAATATTTTTTGAGAATTTGAGAAGTAGGGGTGTAAAATTTGAAATTCATTTTGTATGGTCAAATGGATGTGTGGTACAATTCAAATCTTCACGACCATTCTATGCACTTTGTAGATATCATAAAATCTACAAAATACCACATGTTTGGAGTTTTTTTTAGAGTGGGCATGCAAGGGGTGAGCATGAAGGAGCAGGAGCTTGCATCAAACGAGCTTTAAGAAAGCATCAAATGAGTTATCCAAAAGATCATCTCGACAATGAAAATGATGTTGAATGGTGCAAGAAACACTTTGCATCAAATGTGGTCGACACATCTTCAAGAACAAACCGATACATTCCACATAGATTGTTTTGGGAGATATCAAGTATATATAAATTACATTAAATCAAACATTTGAATTTATTTAAATTTAAAATTTATATATATATATATATGCATGTTTGTTCACGTAAATTTTTTATTGTTCATGTATCTAGGTGTGGATAGAAGATCGATGCATAGATGCAAGAGGGTAGAAAAAACAAGATCTTTGCATTGTGTTAGGAGTTCAGATAGTTGCCATGGATGGACATTAGACACAAGGGATTACTCTTGTTTTTGCACTAAGTGCATTGAGGGAAACTCTGATTATGCATGCAACAATCAAGAATTTGGATATGTTGGTAAATGGGATACGGTGCCACTAGTTGTTTCAGAAACATATGATGAAAATGAGGAAGAAAGATTTGAAGACATTCCTTTGATTTTAATTAATTATGACCATATTTCAGGATTGGTTAGAAAAGGTACATGTGTAAGTTTTCAATAATTTAAATATTATATATATCTAGTTAATTATGATCTTTAGAAACATTTCTATTTTTTTTTTAAATATTTGTGTGAATTTGGTGTAGAGGAGATGTTTTTGCAGTCACAGCAGAGCTTGGAAACATCAAAGGTGATAGCTATTATTTATTACATTGCACAAAAGAGAGGAATAAGCTAACACAACCTGAAAAAAGTGATGGAATGGCATTTCCCACAGGTGAGTTTGAATTTAAAATTTTATATACATTGTATTCACATGTGCACATTACATTATAAACATTAAATATATATTGTACAAACCTTGAGCACAAAAAATGTTGCACACGTTCATATTTCTTACCTTAGCTTCATGTTTACCATGTAGGTTCTATTGTAGTGCAAGGGACATATCTAAAACAAGTCAAAGTTGTTCAGTATGGGATTCATTTTGTTGACTATCAACCTGATAACAAGGTATATCAATATAGTCAATAATTTCTACTGCCCTACATCTTCAAGAAGTTCCACATTCACGTGGCCAAAGAAAATGGAGACTAGATAGTGATGATCATCAAAAAATTCTACATGTTATTGAAGAGTGGGTTGAACAAAAATCTTCGACTTAGATTATATCCATGGTTTTCAAGTTCACTTGTAACCCTATACATATTCAAATGAGAACTTATAATAACTTGTACATAGTGGTAAATCATTTTGTGTAAATTAAAATTATATGTACATATTTGTTCCATGGAAAATTCTTAAGTTCAAGAATCTTTGATAGCTTCATCTCTCACTTTTTTTGGTTGCATGCAAACCCATATATATGCTTTCAATCCTTATTTGAAACCTAGTGAAGTTTTCTAAAATCATTTTTCCTAAATTACAATTATTTGCAACTTATATTTGTTTCATGGAATTCTTAAGTTCAAGAATCTTATATACAATTATATAAAACTTATATAAAATTGGTTCCATCAAATTGTTCCATGGGAGATTATGTAAATTTTAAAATTAAATATTATCTAATTATAAAATTATTGTACACATATATAAAACATAAAACAATGCAAATAAAAAAATAAACCCTAGAACCCTTAAA